>OZ007513.1:11010099-11636111 GCA_963931865.1 Axinella damicornis | reverse complement strand
GAATCATGTGGTTGATTGTCTCATTACACTGTATGTCAATCTCACCACAAAGGGTGTGACTACTGTCCACAATATTAGCTGTGTTACACGTACGCATGTAACTACTTGGGTCGGTTGGCCCAAGTGAAAGCTCTGCCATTTCATATCGTACACCCCCCAATGTACCCGAAATGTTCACTTTTCCCCCCTCCTTCCCTTCCTCTCTGTCACCCACGCACCTCCTCCACCTCTGTTACTGTAGGCACTTTTTCCAAATGGCACTCCTTCGAATGAATCACTACCCCAGCCGGTGGCGTACGAAATATGCATGAGCCCCGATGGCAGTACGGCTCCAAAGGCACCACCGCCAAGAAGACTAGTGGTGAGGGCGGCCACATTCACCTAGCCTCGTTCACAGGCCATTCCTCATTCACAGGCCATTCCTACCACCAGTATTTGATCACTAGCAGTATGCAAATACGGTGTTTGCTAGCCTCGTTCCCAGGCCGTGTGGCCCGGGAACGAAGCTAGGCATTTGCATACAGCAAATGTTGGCAGTGGAAATGGCCTGGGAATGAGGCTAACAATCACTTTCTGTCACACCAGAATTCAATGTACAGTAACTACACCTGTACATGTATGTAGGCTGAGTCACAGTTATGTACATGTAGTTCCAGGGACGTACACTGCATTCGTATTGATCCGCTGAAGGTTAGTCTCGCGGGCCAGGCGAGAGGCTGGCCCGCGAGACTACTGAAGGTGGCAATTAAAGAGGGCAGTGTATTTGCTAGAAGGCAATGTAGCTGATTCAGGCCTTTCTATGTAAAATTGGACCAGCAGGCAATAGAATGGACTTTAACATTTATGACAGAGCCTGGGCTAAGAGGGCCGAGTGAGTGTACTGCTACATATCATGCTGTGCAAGAACATTGTATGTGGATGCATGTATAACCACTGGTTGGTGCTACTGGTCACCTTTGTACCCTGTAGAAGTTGGAGTCTGTCCCCACGTTGACCAAAGAGATGCTGGCAGAGAAGCATAGAGTGGCGGAGGAGAGGAAAGTGAAGGTGAGTGTGCCACAAGAGAGCCTTCCTTGGCCACACAAAATATATAATGGTACCTGCTCTGAATGCAGAGATGCCAACTACTTAGCAAATAAATGAGTGAGATGTGCTATGAAAATGCGTGAGATGGTGCTAGAATGCGTGAGGCATGCTACTGTAACAGCTCAAGAGTGTGCACAGCAGTTCATTCCAGTTGCTTCATTGCTTTTGTCCTTAGCAGAAGGCTCCATCACTCAACATTTTGCAGCTTGACAAGGTGGTAGCGCCTGCGTTTATCCTCTTCGGTGCGGATCGACACAGGCTACGTAGGAGTCCATTTGAATTGCGGTCGTCCTTGTCTGTAGGACACAAATTAGCCATAAGTGCAATAGCCAACACCCACATGTTATGTGTATGCGCACTGTATTCCCAAGCCCCACCCAAAAATAAGCCCTAGCAGCTAGCTACAAATGCGTGAGATTTGCTTAGTATGCGTGAGAGCGTGAGATTGTGAGATCTCACGCACAATGTGTGAGAGTTGGCATGTCTGTAAATGGGAAGGGGAATCTCTGTTGGTAAAACATTTTCACAGATTCCAACATAGTTACAGCGCGACTTGTGATAGTCAATGGTTAGAGTCAGTCTGCAAAGAGCTGTGAGGCTCATTAGATTCTCTTTATAACTGCTGTATAAGTGGAGATAAATACGGCCTGTGGTCCACGCATTTTATCCTGAAAATCGAGTGCAAACAAAGTGTGCCAGTTTAGCTTTAATCGATGAGAAAACACAGTCCGCATCCACCAAGCATTGCTCCTGCAAACAGTGCACGGGCACGTGCTATACTGGGCACTTCTTGTGTTTTTTTTGAAAATAGAATCCTGCTTTTTAGAGCCTCGTTCCCAGTCCCGTGCGCCGCTTTCGGTTGCAAGCGTTGAAAAGCTGGGCGGGGCCTGGGAACGAGGCTATGCTTTTTAATCATTGAGAAGTCCAAGTTATGGTGCATCAAATGTTGCTGCTCAATTCCGTTTGTATGACATCATCACCACGCACCCCATGCACGGCCAGTATATTTCTATCATGTATGCCGTACACATATGTTTGCATGTATGCTGTGTATACTGTTCTATAGGAGTTAGAAAAGCGTGCCCACACTCGTCTCTCAAAGCGAGAGCGACTGAGGAGAGAGATCATGCAGGCAAGGGAAATGGATTTACCGGCTCAACATCATAATCACAAAGAGGTCAGCAGTATTCTTCCAACTACCACATCAAAAGATATTCGGCCAGGACAAGGGGGGGGGGGGGGGGGGGGGGGCACCCCGAGCACCCCCTTTGGCCTGGGCAAACAATGCATGAGCTAAGTTGAGAACGAGCAGTGGTATCACCCCTCAGCTAGAACATAGGCAGGCATAACTTACATAGTATACAATTTTGTCACTTGCACTAAAATAATAATAAAAGCTGCTTTTTGTAGAGAGTGCCACACCCACTAGTGACTGAGCTAGTCCAGCTTCTGCTTACTGCACTACGGATAGCATGCAGTCTGGATACTCCAATAACCAATGTTGATCTTTGCCACCTCTTGTGATTAGTCCATGCAGGGTGATAAGCTGGGTTCACGGGAGGGCCGTGCAAGTTTTACTGCATCTGCAGAGATTGAAGTGGACTCTACTTTCAATGCTGAGCAGCATGCTGGTATGTACATGTGTTTCACATACACACAAACACACACTCATGCACACACCAGGAGCTTATGAGCGCCGCGCACACACACATCAAGGCATATGAACATGCTACTAGTATTGAATAAGAGAACATGGTAGTGTTCTCTATTTAGGGAAGGGCAAGTGACCGCAATTACCATATATACAACAATGTGCATATTGTGAAGCTGAAGAGGTGGGGCGAGGTGGGGCCAAATGTTACGAAATAGCCAGCCTAAACAATAGTCACGACATCTGTGAAGTACATAAATCGTAGGAAAATACTGTTTCCTAGCAGTCATCTCGAAGCATGAAGTTTCCAAATGCACTACGTGTCCTGTTCTTGATGGGACTCTGAGGTCACGAAGAAGTGGAGCCAATGTTGTGAATAGTTAGGAAAAGTAGGAAATAGCCGAAATACAGATCACATAGAGTAGTTTTATTTCCTATTTGCTATTGTTTGACTCCCTTTCGATTGTCTATGTGGCAAGATTTCAAGACGACTGACTGACAGACAGACAAAATCGACCTTCGCACATGCGCGTGCAGGGTAATTATTAGGGTCTATTCTGCCATTTGTGGCAGATGGTTACAGACCTATCACATGATGGGTATCAATGCTGAGAGAGTGAGAGATATTGAATCCACGGAACACTTCTGCATGTGGATGATTCTGGAAATTGGAAGGGGGAAGGTGATTCAATTTTGAACTCTCAGCCATCTTGTCACTCAACATCTTGCACAGTCTTCAATGTACATGTCATACTGTCTGAATGGTACAAGCTAACGATTATCATAACTTTATGTCTGCATGTGTGTGCATGGCAGGTTTCTGGGACAGCAACCAGGGTTCTGAGAATAACGTCAGCAGTCTTCAGAAAAATAACAAACCTGCAACGTTCCCAGCTGATGAAGGCTTCTTCTCTGAACATGGCCATGGAGCCAAGACTAACCTGTTAGACAACTCATCAGGGAATTTAGAGCAGTACATGTGATATTTCCACTTTGTGTTATACTACACTGATTTATTTCTCATTTCTCTTACATGTAAAAAGATTATTGGGATACAAAGGGCTCAGAATCAGAAGGGAACCTGATTGGCAAATGTTCGATTTTGAAGATTGAACTGACATTGTGCACTAAACTGCTGTGCGTAAAATTAAATATCCAGCTGATAATACTGTGCAGGAAGAGGTGAACACAATAAGTCTCAATTGTTGACTGTAGTTCTTTGGTTGACTTCCAGGGGCTTGTGTGCTTGGCGACAGCTTGGAGATTTTACCGCTTGGGGCTTTTTAAACAGCACCGATCTCTCTCATTGACTGGCTTGTATAAGCGATCTCTTTCGGACAAGACGGCAAGCTGAAGGAAATGTGTTACAATTAGAGATTAAATTCCAGGAATTCCCTTGCCGAAATTAGAGACAATTTTTCCCATTTGTGTGAAGGGGTGCCGAATAATTAGGGATGCCGAATTTTTAGAAGACATGCAGTAGTTTCAATATCCATTCAGAGTTGAAGCACTTACAGGTACTAATTCACTTGTAGCAAGGTGTGCCTTATTTCGGTATGCACAATATCACTCCAAACATGCACAGTATCAATTTCAGTGCAGACGTACAACTAAAGCATGGTGATTGCACTGTTTGATTAGGAACACCTTGTTGCACACAAGTGAATCAGTATGTAGCTACCGGTACATGTATTGTGCTTCAATCCTGAGATGGATAATGAAAGTAAAATATTTATGGCTTGCACAATTTGCTGACTGTACCCTAGATCCAATTCTCTTTGGTTTCCATGCTGTACACAACATTCATGCCTCTAACCACACCCACTCATCAGACGACTAAATCAGCATTGCTGATACAGGACTTGGAGACCCTACATGGTGAGAGGACTGTTTTCTCGATCCATTTATGCAGATGAGTACGTAAAGTGACTCTCCCAGCTTAGACTTCCAGACATGCTGCATATTACCACCCCTTGGGAACCTATCTCCTCACTGATCAGGACATTACCTGGAACGACATCATGAAACTGAAAGCGTGATATTCTAACTGGTTTATGGCTTGCACAGTTCAAAGTTCAATTCATTTGGTGGTTGGTTTCAGTTACCTAACCCTCCATGCCTCAGCCCTGATTTGCAGCTGGATGTGAGAGATAAATCTGGTGGAGGTCTGGGAATGAGTTCTGAAGTGTATCCATACCTGACCTGAAATCGCACTGCAGCTGTGGACGTAACATAGTGTTAATGAACTAAAAATGTCCCACAAAATGTATTATAGCAATGACCACCACTTCACTCCTACGGCATGAGTGAAGTGGTGCATGGTGGTAGTTGCTATACATTATGGTGGTGTTGAAAAAGTGGAACATTGCTTGTACATGTATGCAATTGAAAGTGGGTCACAACTCAAAACAGAGGGACAGTTGACTCATACAATGTCATAATAATTATTGTGTCTCATCATTGGACGTATTAACAAAGAGAGTTTTCAGGGAGCAAAATAGTAAATATTGATGAGCATGCAGTAGAAGGTGCTAAGTTACAGCTGATTATAATTATGTACACTAATAAGCTGAAAGTACCTGGAAGGAATGTGCAACAAAATGTTATGCACCTATTAGCGAGGTGCGCTTAAGAACGAGAATTTACAGTAGGTAGCTAGCAAAGCTATTCTCTGTGTAAGAATTTTTTTGTGATTCTGATTGATAGTATTTCACTGCATGACATCACTGTTGTGAGACTAAGAAATAGCTTGCTTCTTTGACACCCTTTAGTCACATAATAAGCATCACACTGTACATTTGCCTGGAGCTCATTATACAATAAGCATGAATGGTTATATATTAGAGTACCGCTTATTCTTATTGGTAACCCCTTTTGATGCACAGTTGTGGTAACAAAATCCTTCAAGTTAAAGTCAAGGTGCATACCCATGCACTATAATGTGATTAGGAAAGCTGCATTGCACAGGAATCTGTATAATTATATAAGGCTTTGCGCCTAGCTTAAACCATCATTGGACTGAGATCTGTCTTCTGGCAGTCGGTACGTGTAAAACGGGAGAGAATTTTCGAGGTAAAATACAAGCCAAGTTTGCAATATGTGGATTTTCTTCTATATAATCTGTAGCTAATTGATTCTGTATTGTAGTTGCATGCTTCACTGTATATATGACACCGTTTTGTATTGTAACAGCATTGGGAGACTTATGATCAAAACTCTGTGAACAAAGAGACAATGGTAAGTGAACATGTATAGCTACCTATTATTTTCTTAGACATGTAAGTTTGTGAATTTGGCTAAGTGATTTGTAAATAATTGTTATGTAATGCAGTACTGACTGTTGTTACCTCTGCTAATATCATGGTACTGGAGAAGAATGCAGCTTCATCCAATATTGTCATCTAGATCTGAGATTTCTAGTTTGCACACAGAGTCATGCATATGCCATATCACAGCGGGGTATATATTATTCTTGTTACAGGCCAGCCTCAGTTGCTTACTAGTTACCTGAAAACTAAGGGAAAATTTCTTCAGGAATATCAGTGACCTTCAACTTGAGTTCTAACCACAGCTATACATGTGGTAGTAACCGATATAGTTAGGTCTTTCTGGCTATTAGATAGTATAGAGTACGTCCAGGTTTCGGTTCTTCCCACAGGTCTTGCTAGCATACGCAGTGTCATAAACAACAGCTAACTATAGCCTCAAATCCATGCAGCTGTACTAGCTACACCAGCAATCATGAGCTCTGTGCATAGCTACAGTAAGCTTGTAGCTAGCTTTGCACTAGAGCCCACAAAGTAGCTTGCAATCAGCATGTGCACATAGTTGCATAGAGGTGTCAGATTGGGTCGCTTGTTTGATTGTTGCAGTCGTGATGCCACCACTGACCTTTGGACCCTGCATTCTTGGAGAACTAGCTATAGGTGTTCAAATTAAAGCTGGAGTTTTGCTAGACAGGCTTTCAATGCTAACCGACATTCACATAGTAACTGCAATAGCTAAAAGGATGCTTATGATTGTGTTACTATACTTAGAGTTGCATGTACAGGAAATGCATGCCATATAATCTTTTTTCTGCAGAGTTGTGGAGAGAAGGTTTTGGTTACATGGATCATTGCCATAGTGATCGGAATGATACTTTCAGTCACTGCTATAGGACTTGGTGGGTTCAACATACAGTCTGGATGATGTGTATTGGCAGAGCGTTGATCTAACACATAAACAAATTATATGGCATGCAATCAATAGCACTAGCTATAGTAATCCTAATTGGCACATCAATATTTCCCTCTGCTAAACAGTTTCCCAAATAGATTCCCAGGCATTATTGTAACATGGCTAGCTATACATAATAATATTATATTATAATATTACTGTCACTGAATAATTCTTCTAATATTATTAGAAGAATTATTCAGTGACAGTACACACGACTTTATTGCGCGTATTCTCTATTATAAATACACAGGTGGATGGATGTCATCACAAGGAAGCAGTGATATACTGAGATGCTCTTTGGGGAGTGGAAGTGGAAATTCCGCTAACAATGATGATGATCAAAGCGTGCCTTATCTGGCCGTTGGTGTGCTCTCCATCTTAAACGGGAGCAACATATTCCTGTTCCTGATGCTGCTGGCAATAACGTACTCTTGGGTTAGTTGTTGTGATGCTAAACACAAGTTTCCGATGATCATAATAGGGGCAGGTCTGATTTTAGTCTTCACCAACATCCTCGCTGATGTGGTTACTGGTGCAGTGCTAACTCTTCAAAATTGCACATCTGGAGCAGCGATTGCGTTTGTGCTGTTTAACGTTGTCGTTACGATTCTCAGTATCATTGCTGGAGTGTTTATAAGCTTAATTTGGTTTGTTGGAGTAGCTATCAAGTACGATCGCCAGCCTGACGATGACGGCGGAGTGCAAGGTGCCATAACTTCGCATATACTCATCGTAAGTAGTTAGATAATCATCAGGTCATTGAGGTTGAACAGAATTTTTAGTGGAACAGCATTTTATTTTTTCATGTGTGTATAATTGGCTGCTACAAATAACGCAATCATGTTTACATGACTGTGCTGTACATAAAGTTTGTGCCTTTATTAAAACAATGACTTGTGCAACCTTAAAACAAAATCCACTTTGTGAACCTATGATAGAGTCGGTATAGACTCTATAATATACAAGTGTAAAAAATATTAAAAATGTATGGAGATGTAGGGATAACAGAACAGCACAAAAGTATGAAAACAAGCAGGGATGATGGCATAAAACAGTTCAGTATACAACCCCATCCTACATACCTTTCCACATAATACATGTATAATGAGAAAAGTATGTAGGGTGTTGTACACTGAACTGTTTTATGCCATCATCCCTACATTTTGCTGTTCTATTATCCCTACATCTCCATACATTTTTAATGTTTTTTACACTTGTTTACCTCATTTTTATAGCAGCATACTTGATAGCATTCACTCCGCACGCAGTACACAATTTTGAGTTCAAAGTTCAAAGTTGTTCTACGCATGCGCACATATGAAGAAAATGGCGTCGCACATGAAGCCATAGTTATCGAGTGGGCGGTTTCAAGCGCCTCGTGAGACTTCGAAGTATATAGCCAAAAAGCGATGGGGTCGTGCACTGCTCAGTGTAAAATGCTGCAAACACCGTCGTGAGGGAGTCAGCCAAATTTGAACTAGCCCGTCTGAAGGAAGAAGAAGAAGAAGAAAACCGATTTTGGCGGTTTGGCGACTTTTGGCGCGGTACTTTCGCGACGGTTATTCACGACACTAGTAGGGAGTCTTCTGGGCCAGGAAAACACTCGAAGACGAATAGTAAGTTGTCATAAAGGCTTATTTGCCGCCGGTTTTTGAGATTTGGAGAGATTTGGGAAGATTTTTTGTATTAGCTTCAATTGCGTGTCCGTTGTACCCCTACATATAGAGTCTACCGACTCTATGATAGGGATAGAGTGGACACGCAATGTACCACAAAATATCTCAAAAACAGTCAACGTATAGCTAACTTAACATTGCCTTTATGACATTGAGTTGGGCTGGTTGGAAATGGCCTGCTTACTCTCAGGGATGTACCAACACCATTAACAGTGCACTTGCTCAGGCTCACCCCACACTATCAGCTTGCCCATCTAGCTCTCAGGTTCATCTCTGACATTATAGAGAACAATGCAATAAGGCACACCTCAAAATAACCTATAGGCTATGGCCACCGGGGTGGTGTTTCAGAAGGGATGTTGTGCAACTGTTTACAATCACTGATGCATGCATGGCATCACATAAACTTTCAAATTCCTGCAGCACTTGCTTTAACCTAGGATTGGTTGCTAATTCTGTGAGCTGTGTGCACACCAATTAATCCTTGCTGCATCCTGTGCTGCAGCATGAACCATCTATATGCAATCATGCAAAGTGCAGTAACATCCATTTGTCATGCACTTTAATTTGTGTCGACCATGGTACACAAGATAGGTACAACTTAGACAAAATATATTGGGTGACAAAAGTGGAGGTCGGTTAACCATGCAACGTACAGTAACATTCATTTGTCATGCATGCACTTTGGTGCCGACATGGGTACACAAATATTTTAAATTAGAACACAGTTATGCATTAGAGCTGGGACAATATATTGATTTTGCAATATATCGTCCATCTATGTACCCAATATCAATATCAACACGGCTTACTTAATATCGATATATCGTTTTAAACCGATATCGAATCCATATGGCAATTATTGAGTGCATATCTTTCACATGCGCTGTTCCAGTTTTGGTCAATTGTTACATGTATGTGAAAATGTACAGTTGTGTGAGCCGTATGCTACTGGATACCAATCCAACTCACTACCCAATATATCGATAATTATATCGGCAATATTAAGTTCACAATAATCGATATGCAAATTTCAATATCGCCCAGCACTATTAATATGCATTTTGTGGTTGCATAATATCTTTTTTCATTATACATGTACTTGTATATGGAAAAAGATCTCTGTAGGGGGGTTGTATACTTCACTGTTTTGTGCGATCATCCTTGCCTTGTTTCCTTACTTTTTGCCGTTCTGGTATCCCTACATCCTGTTACATTTTCAAATGTTATTTATTACTTGTGTTACTAGCAGGAGGAGGAGAAGTGGGCATTCGGTCGATACAGCCTCATCGTGGAAATTTTCCCATGGATTCATTATGGTGGCCGTACCTGCCACTTTATTAAGACAAAAGGAGTTCCAGAGTTCCAGCGATGGCAGATGACCAGAATGTAGCTGAGCTAACATTCACTTCATTATATATCAGTGAAGGAATAAATGCCACGAGTAAAACCAAAGGATGATGTGGAATGCAAGGTAGATTCAAGAAAAGGTGTCATCAGCACTGATACAGGAGACTCGTCCTTTGTCTGGGATCTCGAGCTGGCACAGGCCCTCCTCCTCGTGCATAAGCTTTACTCAACTTTGGCATAACCAGAAGAATAAACTCTGAGCAACTGATCACATAACTTTGTCTAGTTTGGCTATGTATGCAGGCCTACCCGGCCTGTTTATTTGCATTGGCAGTAGCTAATACACGGAAGATAAAGTTAGATTTGGAAGCATTCAGTGTCACAATATGAACTGACATCAGATGACATAACTGTCGTTAGGTTAAGTATCCACTACCGGTAATTGTAGTTCATTATGTCACATCATATGACAATATTTGGCACTGTGCAAATTCCTGCAAAGGACCTAAGAATGTGACAAGGGTCCCAGAACTTCCTTCCCCTCTGTAGACTAGCTACCATGCATCCTGGCGCCACGGCGAAAATTATAGCTAACCACATTTGGTTAGCTAACTACCGCACAAGTACTGCAGCGCATTGTACTGTCAAACCTTGCATCCTGTGACTTGCTTGCAGCTGTGAGGTATGATTGGACGCATGTAGCTATACTCCATTTGGATGGTATATATAGAGTAGCTAGTGCTCTACAGTCTATGCATGATTAAAAAGTTCATCACTATGGAAACTAGCTATATAGCTACTTTTGGAGTGTGACTTACTGCAGAATTGCAACTCAAGTAACCCAACCTGAGTAAAACAACCCATGCAAGCTACAGTGGCACAGCCACAAATTGTAAACTACGAATTCATAATGTCATGGGATATAATATTATCTGCATTACATGTGACTGTTATTGCAGTACTCACAATTCACAAGCGCAAGCAAGTCCTGGTATAACAAACACATTGTTACTTCAATAAAATAGCTATATAAAAAGTTTCCATAGCAACACGTGCACAGCAATGAACTTTTAAAGCATAGATTGTAGTCTATAGGAGTTCAAACAGAGAATAATGCATCCATTAATATCTGAGCTTTCTATAAAAGCTGTCTAGTTGAAAGCTAGCTAGCTATATCCCAACAAATACAAAATAACAAAACGTAACCCTTTTTATTGCACAATGGTATAAAACAGGATCACTGAACAAAGAAGCATGCAGATTAAACGTTAAGTGTCATTCATGCACTTAGCGAATGCAATCAAACTGGTATTACCTTAAAGCTCAAGGATGACAAGTTAACTTTTTGTGTTACAGAAGAAGCAAGCTTACCATTACCATAGTCTATTTCTAGAACACTACAACAGCATCACAGCACTCCCAGCACAATGCCATAGTTAAGTGCATCACACATTTATAAGAGCGCAGTGCTTTCATCTTGCATCTCTTCTTCCTGCAGCCGTTCAGGTTGCTCGCTTGATGGATCAGCTTCTGTTGATTTCTTGCCAAATACTTTTGTTTTCACAAACCATGTAATGATGGAGAGAATGGCAGAAGGAACCAGTGTCCCAATGAAGCCAAGCACTGAGTTCACTTGACCTCCATGTGCAGTGATTAACCAGAACAAGAAAATTGCTAGACATACCATCACAAGGACTCCGACAAGGAATACTGAATACATGAAAAATATGCAATGTTTTGAGCGGTCATGGTGACCGCACATGTGGATCAGGACAGCAAGAAAAACCACCATACTGAAAAACGTGGAGACCACCATAGCAACAATTGCTACCATCTGGACAGGACTACCACTGAGCACTAAAATGGTGACAGGAACAATAGAGGAAGCAATTGACTGGAGCCAAGCCATGATGAACCACAGCGCCAGTGCACGAGCAACACGAGAGTGCAATCGACCACCTGGTGTACTGCAGCAACAAAAGCAACAGCAGCAACACAATGAGCAGCAGTGGCCCATGCATCTTGGGACAGCTATCCCACCACGCTTTGATCTGAGTATAGCAACTATCAGCTCCACTGTTATTAGCAGAAGGAGGAGAAGTAGGCATGGGATTGACGCATACAAGAAAATGTGGTCAAAAAGGATAACAAATGCTAAGTTATATACTATGAAGATAAAGGCAAAAGGAGCTCCAATGATGGCAGAAGACCAGAATAGACTGAACGTAGCTGAGCTAGCTTTCGGTTTCATTATCTCTGAAGGAACAAATACCACGAGTACAACTCCTACCACAATGTTGAGGATGATGTGGAATGTAAGGCAAGTCGAGAAAAAGGGAACATCCAGCTGTACGGAACACGGAGTGTACCTACAGGGGACATAGTAGACTCGTCCTTTGTCGCTGTCACTGGCAGCTGGCACAGGCCCACCTGCTCGTGCATAAGCTTTACTCTACAGTGGAATAAGAAACCCCATGATCACATGATTATGCATCTACTTGGGCTACATCACATATGATTGCAGTCTCATTTCCAGGCCTACCCAATTTTTATATTTGTTGCAATACATGAATGACATTGGGGGGGGGGGGGGGGGGGGGCAGGAGATCCTGGGTTCTATTCATCACCCATTAGCTATAAGCTGGAGAATTTCACTGCATGCCAGTCTAGCTCTTGCACAGAGTAAACTTGAAAAATTTAAAGGCAGTGTATAGGCCTGGGAACAAAGCTACATTTACAACAAACGTAATTAGAGCTAATTAGAATTTGAGTTTTCTCACTATGACTGTTGGGCCTTCTGGCCATTATCTGTCATTAAAATTCAATAATAATAATTATGTATGTGCTTCAATTATAGACTCACCCACTGTAGAATACCCTTCCATATCTCTGCCAACACCTCTTGTTGAAATGGGTCACCTCTGGATGCACAGTTCAATTGAATATTCAACTGAAGATATTGTAGTTGCGGACCGCCAAAGGATTGTACAAGCACGAGAATAAGAGAGACCGGATCTGGGTAGTATTGTGCTGGGAACAGCTGTCTCATTACGCTCATGAAGTTATCCTCATACCAATAGTGAGTCCAAGGGAACTGGGATACAAATATTGAGGTTGTGGGTACGAGTTCGGTGGACGAGGTACTGACGTTCATGATCACCGTCATGTTAGTGCCGATGTAAACACTTTGAGCACCTTGAGCCGAAAAGTAGAAAATGTTCTGCAACTGTTGAATGTTGGTGGGTGTAGAAGTCAGCTCGGCTATAAGTAGCTCTCTGAGACAACCGTACACGGTAGAGCTAGAGTCGCGTCCGTTGTATAGTACATTATCGCTGGGACAGGCACACATTTCCGTCTTCACAATAGACGGCACCGCAACGAGGAGTTGAGTAAGAGCGTAAGGGTCACGACTTCGGTCTTCATTTTACTGTTGGAGCTCACGTCTTTCACTTGCTCTGAAGTACGGAAGTAATTGAGGCGAACTGGAGCGCGCTAGCCCCACATATAGCTACATGGGACCTAAGGTACACTGTCCAGCATGTGTCCAGACGTGAATTATCGTTTTGAAGAACGTTCGCGCATGCGCACTAATTGCGCCTGGGAATGCGACCGTGTATAGGAGTGTCAGACAAGAGGCCATCCTCTTCTCTTCCTTTCTCCTTGATATCCTCACCACCTCAGGACTTGGGGGGAAGGTTGACACCATCTATTGTCCTTTTCTGTTTTATTTCCATTTCCCATGTACACTGACGACCTTGCTTTGGCGCATTGTTTCCATTTCCATTTCCCACCCACTTCATGCATTGACAAAAAAACTTCTGACTGAATGTAGTAGCATTTATAAAGTGACGATTTGCAGTATAAGTATTGCATCCAAAAATAGGACCAAACGTGTACTCAGTGTATACAAATCACAGTAGTGACTGCATGGTAATATTGTATCAAACCTCTGGGACCAATTGTATAGTAACACATATTGCATTACACTTGATCAAGGATGGTAGCGTAATAGCATAGCATTTATTCACCAGCACAATATTATTAATGCATGACATTGTGCATCACACATCTTCCGGAACCAGTGTCCCAATGAAGCCAGGGATTGAGTTCACTTGACCTCCATGTGCAATGATTAGCAGCAAATTGCTAGACAGACCATCACAAGGACTCCAACAAGGATTACTGAATAGATAAAAGCATACAATGTCTTGAGCAGTCATTTTCACTGCACATGTGCACCAGGACAGCAAGGAAAACCACCATCCCGAAAAAGGCGGAGAATAACATAATATTATATCATAGCAAGAAATGATAGGATCCGGAGAGGACTAGCTACCACTGAGCACTGTAATGGTGATGACGCGCAGCAATTGACTGGAACCAAGCCATGATGAGCCACAGTGCAAGTGCACGAGCAACACGAGAGTGTGATCAATCACCTGGTCTACAGCAGCAACAGAATGAGCAACAGTAGCCCAAGCATATTGGGACAGCTAGCTATCCCACTACGCATGAGTATAGCTAGCAACTCTCAGCACTATAGCAGGAGGAGGAGAAGTGGGCATTCGGTCGATATATAAACAGCTTCATTGTGGAAATTTCCCATGGATACATTATGGTAGCCGTACCTGTCACTTTATAAAGATCAAGACAATTAGAGTTCCAGAGCTCCAATGATGGCAGATGACCAGAATGTAACTGCGCTAACATTCATTTCATTATCAGTGAAGGAAAAAATGCCACGAGTATAACCAGTTGTCAATGAGGATGAAAAGGTGTCATCAGCACTGATACAGGAGACTCATCCTCTGTCGCTGTCACTGGGATCTCGAGCTGGCACAGGCCCTCCTCCTCGTGCATAAGCTTTACTCTACTTCGGCATACTTACCAGAAGAATAAACTCATCCACAAAGCAACTGATCACATAATTTTGTCTAGTTTGGCTATGTGTACAGGCCTACCTTGGCCTGCTGTTTATTTTGCATTGGCAGTAATACAAGGAAGATAAAGTTAATAGTAGTGAATTGGAAGCATCCACAGTATGAACTGACATCAGATGACATAACTGTCTATTGTAGTTCATTATGTCACATCTATGACAATATTCGGCCCTGTGCAAATTCCTGCAACGGACACAAGAATGTGACAAGGGTCCCAGAACTTCCTTCCCCTCTATAGACTATAGCTACCATGCATCCTGGCGCCATGGCGAAAAACACCATGCTTATATAGCCTAGCCAGCTAAGTACTTCACAACTAGCTACTGCAGTGCATTGTACTGTCAAACTTGCATCCTGTGACTTGCTTGCAGCTGTGAGATTGCTATGATTGGACACATGTAGCTACCGGTATATACTCCATTTGGATGGTAAATAGTGTTTTACAATCTGTGCATGATTAAAAGTTCATCACTGTGGAAACTAGCTATTATAGCTACTTTCACGGTTGAAGTATTGTTATCGCATGACTTGCTTGCGCTTGTGAATTGGTATAAGCTACAATATTAATACAGCTATATATCAGCTACTGCTTATTTGATGTTAATTGATATCATAATTTTTTTTACTATAGGCTGAGTTCAGGCATAGAGGCAGCACCAGATCCAGCAACAGGTGCCAGAATATTGGAGTGTGACGTACAGAATTGCAACTCAAGCAACCCAACCTGATTAAAACAACCCATGCAGGATTTTTACAGTGGCACAGCCGCAAAAAGGAAAAAACTACAAGTTCATAATGTGATGGGATCCATCAGCATTACATGTGACTGTTATTGCAGTACTCACAATTCACAACTGCAAGCAAGTCATAACAAACGTATTAATGTTACTTCAACAAGTAGCTATGTATATAGTTTTCACAGTGATGAACTTTTAAAGCATAGATTGTAGAGTACTATATACTCTTAAACAGAATAATGCATCCATAATTAATATCTAAGCTTTCTATAAAAGGATTTCTGGTGACAAAATCATCCTTTTGATCATGCTTATTGCATGATTGTATAAAAAAGAAGATTGCGAATGAAACATTTAGCATGATCTTAGCGAATACAATCACTGTAACTGGTATGACTCAAAGATGACAGCTTAACATTTTGTGTTACAGAGAAGCAAGCTTACCATAGTCATATACTTATACCACTTCTAGAACACTACAACAGCACAACAGTGGCAACACTCCGATCGATAGTTTAGTGCATCACACATGTTATAAGAGCGCAGTGCTGTCATCTTGTGTCACTTCTTCCTGCAGTCGTTCAGGTCGCTCGCTTGACGGATCAGCTTCAGTTGGTTTCTTGCCAAGTACTTTCACTTTCACCAACCATGTAACAATGGAGAGAATGGCAGAAGGAACCAGTGTCCCAATGAAAGCAGGGATTGAGTTCACTTCACCTCCATGTACAACGGTTAGCAGTAGCAATAAAAATGCTAGGCCGATCTTCACAAAGACTCCAACAAGGATTATTGAATAGATGAAAAGTATCCAACATTTTGAGCGGTCATGTTGACTGCACATGTGGATCAGGACAGCAAGGAAAACCACCATGCCGAATAAGGCAGACACGACCATAGCAAGAGTAGCTAGCACCAGGAGAGGACTAGTGGTGAGCACTACAATAGTGACAGGAACAACAGAGGCTGCAATCAACTGGAGCCAACCTATGACAAACCACAGCGCCAGTGCACGAGCAACACGAGAGTGTGATCGACCACCTGGTCTACAACAGCAACAAAAGCAACAGAAGCAACAGAATGAGCAACAGTAGCCCATGCATCTTGGGATAGCTAGCACACTACGCTTTGATCTGAGTATAGCAACTATCAGCTCTACAGTTAGCAGGAGGAGAAGTGGGTATTCAGTTGACATATAAACAGCCTCATTGTGGAAGTTTTCCGAGGGATACCTTATGATGGCAGCTACCATGGTACTTATCACAGCATATAACTTTGTTAGTATAAAGATCAAGGCAAAAGGAGCTCCAATGAAAGCAGATGACCAGAATAAACTGGGTGTAGCTGAGCTAACATTTGGCTTCATTATCAGTGAAGGAAGAAATGCCACAAGAATAACCCCTACCACAAAGTTGAGGATGATGTGGAATGCAAGGTAAATTGAAGAAAAGGTGGCATCAGGCTGTGTGGAACAACTGATACAGGAGACTCGTCCCTTGTCGCTGACACTGGGAGCTGGCACAGGCCCACCTGCTCGTGCATAAGCTTTACTCCACAGTGGCAAACCGGAAGAAGAATAAACTCAATGACATGCACTGATCACGTAATTGTGCCTACTTGAGCTACGTAGCCTCAATCCCATGCAGGCCTATCCCGGCCCGTTTATTTGCATTGGCAATAATACACGGAAGATAAAATGCATTCATTTGAACGACATCAGATTGTGCACGATGACTGGGAAAGATATGGGTATATATGCATGAATGAGGTCCTGGTTAAATTTAAATTTGATTCAGCATTTAAGTTGGAACGTTCCACTGCCTACACAAACTTAGCAGTTGTTTCGGCTGTATATAAAGTAACCCTATTAACTGCCTTCCAGCATCCTCTATATACTGCACTCCCTGATGAATAGATGTAGCTGTCTATTGCGTTAGGTTAGGTATCCACTAATGTAGTTCATTATGTCATGTCGCATGAAAATATCTGGCTCTGTGCGAAGGACATAAATGTGACATTTAGTACGAAGGGCCACCATGCAGAAGTTCCTCCCCCTGGCATGATCATGCACGCTTGGGTTTGGGGGTGAAAATAGGAACAAGGCTAAATTGTGACAAAACTAGTATATATACTTACCCACTGCAGAATACCTTCCCATATCTCTCTCAACTCATTTTCAAATGATGATTCACCTCTGCTGGACACACAGTTAATTTCAATAGTTAAATCAGCAGGTGGATCTGGTGCTTGGTAATCAATAATTTGTGGTATGAGGAAATGGTTTGCGATAGTAAACTAACTCTCAATAACCGTACATGAGTGATGTCATCTCATGAATTATTCATGAGCAAACGGTTGCGCAATTTCTTGAGTCAAACATCCTGGGAACTTTGTTGTGCATCTAACCTGCGTGAAGTGTTTCAACAATCAACGAAGATAGAAGCTATTGTGCACGTGTAGCTTACTGAATGAACTTGGAGCTCAAAACATTAGCAACAGCAAGAAAATGACCGAAGCCAACCAATAGACAAAAAGCATGCAGTGTTTAGAGCGGTCATGTTCACTGCACATGTGGACCAGAACAGCAAGGAAAAACCACCAAACAACATAGCTATAATACTAGTATTGAGGCCACCAAAGCAAGAGTTGCTATAGCCGATCAGGAGAGACATGTAATTTGAAGTAATCTCGTGATGATACTATCATGTCATTTATGTAGCTAGATATAACAACCAGTAAAATAGTGTCATCTTCTGGCCTTAAACGTCCGCCTGCTTATCGAATATGAATTAGGGTTCCAAATTTTACCGAGTATTGATACTTCCGAATCGGGCCAATAATATTATGTGAAACAGGCCACTACTGATACCAAGAGTTCATAACAATTGTTATGAACTCTTGCTGATACCAATACCACTGTGTGTCAACATATATACCCTTGAAAAGCTTTGCTCACAAATTTTGCAACAAGCCTCATTAGCATTCACTCAAAAACTCTGTCTTAACTTACCTTGTCATCGTTGATTGCTCAAGCAAGCCATCCATCGGACTCATAATTATGTCATAGGGAATTAAACCACAGAATTCCAATAGCCGATACTCAATACCTCACCACTGGCAGGTATTGGGCTGATACCAATACCTCACCACTGGCAGGTATTGGGCTGATACCAATATACCTCACCACTGGCAGGTATTGGGCTGATACCAATACCTCACCACTGGCTGGTATTGGCTGATACCAATACCTCACCACTGGCAGGTATTGGGCTTATACCAATACCTCACCACTGGCAGGTATTGGGCTGATACCAATACCTCACCACTGGCAGGTATTGGGCTGATACCAATACCTCACCACTGGCAGGTATTGGGCTGATACCAATACCTCACCACTGGCAGGTATTGGGCTGATACCAATACCTCACCACTGGCAGGTATTGGGCTGATACCAATACCTCACCACTGGCTGGTATTGGGCTGATACCGATACCTCACCACTGGCAGGTATTGGGCCGATACCGATACCGATACCAGTATCGGTGGAACCCTAGTATGAATGATGTTTGCCTCACACATGCACAGCAAAACTATGCAGTAATTGATAGCTACATGAATATTGAATAATTATTCATGCAGCTATAATTATATCAGCTATTGAGTATTTGCCCAACCAATGACGTCATCATTTGATTCCCACTAGTTGCCAACAAGCAACAAATGAATGTTGCTACACTCTTGCATTGATATCCAATAATTTAGTCCAGAGTTTGTCCATAGTGGCAGCACAAGATCCAGCAAAGGGGGGGGGTCAGAATACAACTTGCAGAATTGCAACTCAAGCAACCCAGCCCAGGAAGTTTACAGTGGCACAGCCACAAATTGTAAACTATGAGTTCACAATAGACATGGATGCATATGCAATTCTGCATTACGTGACAAGTCAGACAAACATATTATTGTTATACTTTTCAACAAAGTAGCTAGCTAGTTTCCACAGTGATGAACTAAGATTATTACATTTTGCTGCTACAGGGTGCAATGGGTTATCTAATCTTTCTTTAGCCCTTTAAGTCCTAACGTTGCATATCTGCAACATGAGACTTTCAGCTTGATGATGTCACATCCGGCAATGTCCTTGGGAGATAGGTTCTGCGACAGCAGAAAGGGCGGGACAGGGGGAGGTGGGTGGGTGCACCCGGAGGGTGCAAACAGCATGGCCGTGTCTGGGCTCCGCAGTAGAAAGGTCCTGGTCGGCACTGGGAAGGCCATTTCCGCCGTTTTTGGCATAAATGGACTTAGAAAGTAGCTGTCTTGCCTTGTAGGGCCTCCATTTCCAGCGTTCATGGTCCGTTTTTTAGCTAGGGCAGGTTGGCATTTCTCGGGAGGCTTGATTGCAAGTTCGTCAATTTGTGGGTGTGGTTAAGTCACGTATATGCTTAGTATAGCTGAAATTACCTGTGTGAGCAGTTTCGAGCCCAGCAATGCCAGGGAACAGAAATTAGGGTATGTTTAAGTGTTCTATAGACTGATATGACCTAGAGAAAGAAACTTGGGCCTTAAAGAGTTAAAAGGTGGCATTTCTGGTGACGAATAACAAAATGCAACCCTTTCGATCATATTTATTGCATGATGGTATAAAAAAACAGAGGATAACTGAACAAATTAAGAAGCATGCAAATGAAATTAACATTTAGTGTCAATCATGAACTTAGCAAATGCAATCAAACTGGTATTACCTTAAAGCTCAAGGACGACAACTTAACTTTTTGTGTTACAGAGAAGCAAGCTTACCATAGTCTATTTCTAGAACGCTACAACAGCACAGCACTCCCAGCAGAATGCCATAGTTAAGAGCATCACGCATTTATAAGAGCGCAGTGCTTTCATCTTGTGTCACTTCTTCCTGCACCCATTCAGGTCGCTCGCTTGATGGATCAGCGTCAGTTGATTTCTTGCCGAACACTTTTGTTTTCACAAACCACGTAATGATGGAGAGAATGGCAGAAGGAACCAGTGTCCCAATGAAGCCAACAACTGAGTTCACTTGACCTCCATGTGCAGTGATTAACCAGAACAAGTAAATTGCTAGTGTGATAGATTCCGTCCTACCAACAGCCTATATAATTGCGCTACAAGGGAGACTCTCGCTTCAACTTGACACACTCAAAATATTATTACGAAGAACAACATTTACAATACTTAGGAAGAGCGCACAATACGAAGAGCAATGCACTAAAACTGACTCTGCCATTTATACAAAATCCTTAGCAAAGGAAATAGCACAAAGAACCTACTGATAACCAACACATTAACAACTCTCAACACAGATGTCCAGCACATTAGCATGTCCTAGCACGAATGGTCACACATTAACATGTCCTTATATGTAGTCCATCACATTCCTCCCCCCTTCTCCTGCGTCAAACTGGGGGTGACGCTGCACAAGAAAGGGCATCGGCATTACCGTTAGCTCGCCCAGCTCGGTGAACCACTTGATACTGGTAAGGCTGCAGAGCCAACTGGTCAAACGAGGATTGTTTTCTTTCAATCGGACCCTGCCCACACGCTTCAGCACCGGATTCGGACATTGCCACTGGGCAAACAGCTTGCTCGTGGAAGTTGATTGCAGGGTGACCGCTTCTGGGTAGTGAGTGGCATAGACACGCATCACTAGATTCCCATGTCGACTACGGGGCAATGGACCCACAATATCCATAGCCACTCTCTGGAATGGTGTGTTGATGATTGGTAGGGGCACCAGAGGTGCACGTCGTACTCTGTGATGTGACGACTTCTGGCAAACTGCACAGCCTTGGCAGTACTCTGCAATATCATGGTACAGGGTAAGTCTCTGCAGGATCCGCCTGGCTGTTTTCTCCTTCCCTAGATGACCGGCGAGAGGGATGTCATGGGCTATCTGGAGCACTACGCCTCGGCATTGCAACGGGAGAACAAGCTGATCCACTCCCATGTCATCCGAATGTCGGCCTGGCATTCTCCCACGTCTGTACACCAACCCATCTCTCTCAAAGAATCCGACTCCTGCAGACGAAGGGTGTCCACTTGCTGCCTTCCTGACTGCGTCCAACGTTGAGTCTGTGCTCTGTAATACCTTCAATTCTTCCGCGGAAATATCGAGGGCATGAGGGGTAGTCGTGTTTCCCAGTCCCAGAGGCGTCTCCTTTGGGTTGTGCTTCAGTCGATTCTGCCGCTTCTCACTCCGGGATAGCTTGGTCTTCTCACGCCCTGGTTGGAAGAGTTCCTCATCGAACTGATCCATCCAGCTATTCTCTTCCTCTCCGTCCAGTGACTCTTGGTTACCCTGGTCAACCACTGTCCCTTTGGCTGACTCCTCGTCCACACTCGCGACTCCACTGTCCATGTGCACACCAAGTGCATTTGGCTTCACTCCAGACTGCAGCTCACTCTGTTGACGAAGCACCTCAGCATCCTGCTGTTGCTTGGCCTTAGCTCGTGTTGTCACCATGAGAGCTTCATCTGCTTGCTGCTGCTCGGTCTGTGTGCCAAAGAACTCTCCGTCCAATAAATCAGCAAGCTCAGGTACGTCAGTTCCCAGTAGCACTGCCATGGGCAAGGTCTCCGACACTGCTGCTTCCACCTCCAGCAATCTTCCTCCTATCTCCACTCCAACCTGGGCCAGTGGATATAAGACTGTGTCTCCGTGCGCCACCACTTCACCATCCAGTAGCTTCTCCGTGGGAACTAGGTCCTTCCGCACCAGTGTCCGTGAGCAGCCTGTGTCCAACAGGATGTTGCTGACTGCTGTCCCCTCCACGACTCCTGGCTTAGCAATCCCCGGCTTCTCCACATGTAGGTTTCTCTTCACCTTGGAATGACCGGTGTGATCCATTCGTCTCTCCATGCAGAACATCGCACGGTGGGGGCAATTTGACGCATAGTGCCCCTTCTGATGGCAGTTGAAACATTCGATGTCCTTGAGATCTTTCTTCTGCCCTTCTGCTTTCTCCTGTTTAGCCCCTGGCTCCTTCTCCTTTCCAGCTTCACTTGGCCTGGGTATCGCCTTCCTGCAATCTCGAACCAGATGTCCCGGCTTTCCGCACCGCAGACAACGTCTTGGTCCAACTGGAGGGCGTCTCTCTGGGAGCATTCTGTCCTCTTCTCTGAAGGTTGCTTCTGGATTCTGTTTCCGTGCTCGGAGGTAATCATCCGCTAGCTCCGCCGCTTCCAAGCTAGTCTTGGGCTTCCGTTCTTTTACGAACACGCGTACGTCCCCAGGAAGCGTATTCGTGACCTGCTCCAAAACGACTACGTCTGTCACCTCCGCAATGGATGTGCATCCTTGCATCCATTTCTCTGCCAAATCAACCAGTCTGGCTACAAGCTCTCGATTAGTCTCACCCGGCTTAATCTTCTTCGTGGCTGATCTGAAACGTTGACGGTAGCTCTCTTCATTGATATCGTAGCGACGCAGGATTGCCTTCTTCAA
The DNA here is from genome assembly GCA_963931865.1 of Axinella damicornis. Classification (NCBI taxonomy): domain Eukaryota; kingdom Metazoa; phylum Porifera; class Demospongiae; order Axinellida; family Axinellidae; genus Axinella; species Axinella damicornis. Next base: position 11,612,982 of record OZ007513.1, on the reverse strand, counting down.
TTTGTCGTAGTCACTAGCGTCCTCCGCACTCATTGCCGCGTACGCTTGCTGCGCCTTGCCGACCAATTGAGATGCAAGTTTAAAAGCCCACCGCTCTCGCTTGACCTCGTAGGCAGTCATCAGCCTCTCGAACGTAGTCAAGTAGGCCTCGATGTCATCCTCTTCCGTCAGCTTTGCCACTCTTACACCAGGGTCCTTCTCCAGCTTCATCAAAGCTGCTTCGCCCTGTTTGTTGACTCCTTCGACGAGTCCTTTCAGCAACTCCATTTGCTGTCTCATTTCGTGCTCTCTACGAGCCATTTCTTCGTCGTGGCGACGGCGTTCCTCTCGCCGCTCCTCGTCTCTTTGCTCTCGCTCGGCAAGCAATGCTTGCAGCATTTGTGCCATATTGACTCCTCCTGTTCCTTCGTCTTGTGCCATGAGACTTGTCTTCCTGTAGCTTGCCCCCGACCTTGTTGTCATCAAACTCGCACTCTGCTCCTGCGACAATCAGGTCTTAGTCCACTTCTCGGCGTCTGGATCTCGCTGTTACCTCCAACGATCTGATCCCACCGCTGCCACCAAATGTGATAGATTCCGTCCTACCAACAGCCTATATAATTGCGCTACAAGGGAGACTCTCGCTTCAACTTGACACACTCAAAATATTATTACGAAGAACAACATTTACAATACTTAGGAAGAGCGCACAATACGAAGAGCAATGCACTAAAACTGACTCTGCCATTTATACAAAATCCTTAGCAAAGGAAATAGCACAAAGAACCTACTGATAACCAACACATTAACAACTCTCAACACAGATGTCCAGCACATTAGCATGTCCTAGCACGAATGGTCACACATTAACATGTCCTTATATGTAGTCCATCACAGCTAGGCATACCATCACAAGGATTCCAACAAGGAATACTGAATACATGAATAATATGCAATGTTTTGAGCGGTCACGTTGACTGCACATGTGGATCAGGACAGCAAGAAAAACCACCATACTGAAAAAAGTGGAGACCACCATAGCAAGAATTGCTACCATCTGGACAGGACTACCACTGAGCACTACAATGGTGACAGGAACAATAGAGGAAGCAATTGACTGGAACCAAGCCATGACAAACCACAGCGCCAGTGCACGAGCAACACGAGAGTGCAATCGACCACCTGGTGTACTGCAGCAACAAAAGCAACAGCAGCAACACAATGAGCAGCAGTGGCCCATGCATCTTGGGACAGCTATCCCACCACGCTTTGATCTGAGTATAGCAACTATCAGCTCCACTGTTATTAGCAGAAGGAGGAGAAGTAGGCATGGGATTGACGCATACAAGAAAATGTGGTCAAAAAGGATAACAAATGCTAAGTTATATACTATGAAGATAAAGGCAAAAGGAGCTCCAATGATGGCAGAAGACCAGAATAGACTGAACGTAGCTGAGCTAGCTTTCGGTTTCATTATCTCTGAAGGAACAAATACCACGAGTACAACTCCTACCACAATGTTGAGGATGATGTGGAATGTAAGGCAAGTCGAGAAAAAGGGAACATCCAGCTGTACGGAACACGGAGTGTACCTACAGGGGACATAGTAGACTCGTCCTTTGTCGCTGTCACTGGCAGCTGGCACAGGCCCACCTGCTCGTGCATAAGCTTTACTCTACAGTGGAATAAGAAACCCCATGATCACATGATTATGCATCTACTTGGGCTACATCACATATGATTGCAGTCTCATTTCCAGGCCTACCCAATTTTTATATTTGTTGCAATACATGAATGACATTGGGGGGGGGGGGGGGGGGGGGGGGGGCAGGAGATCCTGGGTTCTATTCATCACCCATTAGCTATAAGCTGGAGAATTTCACTGCATGCCAGTCTAGCTATAGCCTCATTCCCTGGCCTTCTCACCCCAGCGTTTGTCGCTTGCAGTACTGCCAGCGACAAATGCTGGGGTGAGAAGGCCTGGGAACGAGGCTAATGCCAGTCCATGCGCACTCCAGACTATGATCAGAGCTAAGCTCCTATCCATGCATATGCAATGCACATTATTTTGTAGTTGGCCTCCACCCCTGTGTATAACCATTCATGTGATACTATTTTGTGTATTATAAGATTATGAACTTAGTATGTGACGTCACATACATGCATTACGCTTACACAAAGCAGACTGGCTTGCAGGCCCTGCATTGTCACATTCTTGTGTTCTGATAGAATGGTACGAATCTCACAAAGACTTCTTGACCCAGCAAAAGGTTTAGCACTGTTTCATGTTGCTTTGGCATGAACGTGAAAACGTGACAATGAAGAGTCATTATAGACAGTTATGATACTGGAAGTGATCTGCGCTGGTCTTGATTCAATTGGGGTTTGGGACCAAAACTATAGGAACGAGGCTATATTTACATACTGATAATTATGTGCTACTTACCCACTGTAGAATACCTTGCCATATCTCTCTCATCCCATTTTCAACTTCATCTTGATTTGGTTCACCTCTGGATGCACAGTTCGATTGAATATTCATGTGAACAAAGTTATCTGGTACTTGGAATTCAAAGGATTGTGCCAGCGAGAGAAAGGCAGTCACAGCATTTCTGAAGAATCCTTCTGTGATAAGTTCACTTATTACACCTACAATGGTATCCTCATGCCAAAGGTGAGTCCAAGAGAACTGCATTGATGAATTGCATACAGGCTGAAATTTACTTGGCTCACAGGTGATGTTCACAGCCATGTCAGTGACAATGTAAAAGCGTTGAACATTGTTTGAGGAGTAGAACGTATTCTGCAACTCTTTAATGTTGCTGGGTGTAGAAGTCAGCTCGGCTTGGAGTGCCTCTCTGAGACAAGAACTTGCAATGGGGTCGTAGTACTTCTGATCGCCACGGTGGGAAGTTATCTTGGGACAGTCACACATTTCCGTCTTCACAGTAGATGGCACCACAAGGTGCAGTAGGAGCATGAAGGTGATCACTTTGGTTTTCATTCTGGCGTACCTTTCGTCGACAGCTCTACAGTACGAATTGAGATCACGTGCAAGTTCTAGGGGGTGGGTCTGGGGATGGGTGGGCCGATATCTGGCGCCGCGCGCGCGCGCCCTGAATCTTAATAGCCAAAGAGGCCGAGGTCTTGAAGCCCAAACTCTCGGGGGCTGGGCAGAGGGCAATGGAACAGGCCAGCGAGAAAGGTGCCTCTGCATGGCCATCCCTGTGTCCAAACATGGCTTCAACCTACACAAACAGACTTTCAGGGATGCCCTCTGCCTTAGGTTTGGCTGGATGCCAACAAGGCTAGCCACACACTGCCCATGCGGTCAACCATTCAGCGTTAACCACGCCTTCAGCTGCCCTAAGGGTGCCATGCCCTCCATCCGACACAATGCTGTCAGAGACATCACGGCGCAGCTTCCCACAGAGGTTTGCCCGAACGTGTGTGTAGAACCCACTCCAGCCGCTGACCGGAGAGAGCTTCCCTCTCAGAAACACCAACACTGAGATGGCGCAAGACTCGACATCAAGGCCCAAAATTTTTGGGATAAAAGCAAACAATCCACCTTCTTTGATGTCAGAATCTTCAACTCCCATGCACCATCAAATTGCACATCCTCCACTGATGCATGCTACAGAAGACACGAACGTGAGAAGAGGAGAGCTTATGAACAGCGTGTCCTCGAGGTGGAGCATGGTACCTTCACCCCTCTGGTCCTGTCCACAAGTGGAGGATGGGGTCCGTCTGCCATGGCTGCATTCAAGAGATTTGCAGGTCTCATCTCTCAGAAACACGACCAACCGTATAGCACCCTTCGCTTCATCAGATGTAAGATTGCCTTCAGCCTGATTGACTCTACCATCGCATGTCTCCGCGGTCCCAGATCAGCTTTCCACGCCCCAGCTAGGGACTTCAACTTGACGGACCACCCATTGGACCTCATCCACGCTGAGGTTCAGCTCCAGGCTTAAACTAAATTATGCCATTAACTCAATAAGTATCATCTTGCTTTGCTATTTTTTGGATCTTATATACCCTATTTGTGCATCAACCCTTTTCTGTAAAAAGAAACCTTTGTATTTGGAAAGTTATTTTTCCTAAAAAATAAAAAGATTGCGTGTACGCAATCTGTACGCAACGCACACGCAGTGTGAAGAGAGACGAAGAAGTGTGAAGAGAGACGAAGAGGTGAGAGCTCTGACTGGGAAGACGAGACGAAGACCTGGGGCGCTCAACAGGTCTTGGGTAGTCTGCGCCTGTACCAAGACTGAGGGGAAGGGAGGCTTGCCTCTCCAGAAGTCCCTGGCGTAGGGGGCTTGAGGACGCCCGACGTTACAATAATGGACAAGGGAGGTGGCGGCTCCTGCACACAAGTTGACTGTCGACGAGTTGACCAAGACAGCTTTTGTCCTGTACTGCTGATATATGAACTGACATTTGACCAAGACAACTTTTGTCCTGTACAGCTGATAAGCCTTTTACATGGACCTATTCATCCGAGATGTACTGCTTTCTACATGTCTGTCCCCAACACCGATGTGTATTTGACTGATGGAGAGTGGCCAATGGAGCTGGTTGAGTGCTCCAGGGTGATGGTGAGAAATTAATGCCGTCGTGTCTAAGGCCTTCATACCTTAGTTTGATGCCCAAATCCAAGGATCAACTCCCTTTACGACCTGACATTCCAGAATGCAGTAATGTCACCATGCACTTAAATCATTCATGTGTGTATGTATTCTGTGTTTGTTCAAATTCTTGCTTGTTGTACCGTTCCCTTCTGGGGTTATTAGATGAAACTTTGACTTTGACTTTGACTTTGTTTATTCCAGTGGAAAGTCCAGTCCAGCAATTAGAGACACCCGTGAGTTAGTGCAGAGAAGGGGTTTGGCTATACCAGTGGGGTGAGGCCTGTGGGTACTGATGTAGGAAAGGGCATTAAGGGGACTCCATCAGATCAGTAAAGTGGATGAACCATAGTCTCACCATCTAGAAGGGAGGGTCTGGTCTACTTGCAATCACAAATTTGTTCTTGACACCACGGCAAATGTCCGGGGTGTTAAGCATGCAATCAACGTTACGGTATTCAGCCTAATGATTGAGGTCACCTTGTAGCGTAAGTTACCGATTATCGGCATATAAAGGGTGCATCCTCATAACTTACCGCTCAATAGTGGCTGGAAATTCATTTTTACGCTGGAAGTTACGTCATTGATCACACTAAATACCGCTCCAAGTTGGAAGACATATTAGTTATTACCTGGAAACTGCGGTGTAGTTCGCACACCCACTGATTCGCCAAATCTCATCACCCGGTAATATCCAATGGCCAATTATTGTCACCCCAAAAAGACCAAGGAGTGCTCATATTTTCACCCTGGAACTACTTCAGGAAACTCACTGGCTGTTCATTATCATCGTTTGTCATGTGCAGCAACGACCCCGTGACACGTTCTCTGTAAAGGTAAAATAGTCACCAAGTGATAATTGACAACTTATGCTACTACGTGAGTAAAGTTACATTCTGACTGTGCAGAACAGAGTGTGATTGAAAGTAGACAAGACCCTCCCTCCAGGTGGGTCTAGCTAGCCTCGTTCCCAGGCTCCTCCCCAGCATTTTGTTGCACAGTATGCAACAAAAAGCTGGGGAGGAGCCTGGGAACGAGGCTAGGTCTGGCCACGTGAGACTAGCTATATATGTATATTGATGAACAGATGGATCAGCGGAATTAACATACCGGATGAATGGTATATAGCTACATTAAGCAACCGATTGTCGAACACCATTGATTACCGGACTTCGAACAAATCATGCTTGATTCGATTCATGACGGGTACAGGTTACCATCTTTATAATAGATGGCACCACAAGGTACAGTAGGAGCATGAAGGTGATCACTTTGGTCTTCATTTTACCATAGATATTACAACTTACTTATTGTGATTATATCGTACCTTAGTCTAACATCACAGCTTGTAGGCTAGCTATGAATCGTGTAGCTACCTCTATAAAGTCAATTGCGCTACAGTACAAATTGAATAGCTAACGCTAGCTATAGACAGTACAGTGAAAGTTCTAGGGGATAGGGCTGAGGAGGACTGCTAGGTAAGGTTGTAGGGTACTCTCTGTGAGGAGGCCCATGCAGTGAGTGAGTGGCTATTATTAGCTGCTATAAGCAGTGTCAGACTTACTTCAAGTTCATGATCTCCCAACATAGAAGAGATCAGCAACCTTATATTAGCACAGAAAAGTTTGGCTCTTTGTTGGAGACATTGCATTGTCCGACTTGCGTATTACAGCTATCAGGGTACATAGCAACCATCGTGGATGAAGGTTTCGACTGATATGATACTGAAATTGTCATCCTTGCTCCAAACTGTCCTCTACATAGACTATTGCTTTTGCAGACATACATGCAGAGATGTTATTTGACAAGTAGAAACCATCCTTCACAGAGCTGTGAGTAGTTGATGCAACGTAAACATGAAATGGTGAGGGGTCCCCATTTTCACGGGGTCCCCAAAATTTGATGAGTGAGTCTGATAATAAATAAGCTTCGTTCCCAGTCCTCTGACCATATTTTATTTCACAGCCGTGAAGAAAAATCGATCAAGTATTCGTCCGCAATCTCACGCTCTCACGCTTACTACAGCAAATCTCACGCATTAGTAGCTAGCCGTTCAGGCTTATTTTGTGGGTGGGGCCTAGGAATACGGCGCGCGTATACATAACACGTGGTTGCATATACAGACTAGACCGCAATTTGAGTGACAAATGGACTCCTATCCTGTGTCGATCCACATCGAGAGGATAAACCCAGGCGCTACCACCTTGTCAAACTGCAAAATGTTTTCTGCTAAGGACAAAAGCAATTGATGAAGCAACAGCAACTGGAATGAACTGCTGTGTGCGCTCTTGAGCTGTTACAGTAGCATGCATCACGCATTCTAGCACAATTTCACGCATTTTCACAGCACATTTCACTCATTTATTTGCTAAGTAGTTGGCATCTCTGTATTGGGCTGATACCAATACCTCACCACTGGCTGGTATTGGGCTGATACCAATACCTCACCACTGGCAGGTATTGGGCTGATACCAATACCTCACCACTGGCAGGTATTGGGCTGATACCAATACCTCACCACTGGCTGGTATTGGGCTGATACCGATACCTCACCACTGGCTGGTATTGGGCTGATACCAATACCTCACCACTGGCAGGTATTGGGCTGATACCAATACCTCACCACTGGCTGGTATTGGGCTGATACCAATACCTCACCACTGGCAGGTATTGGGCTGATACCAATACCTCACCACTGGCTGGTATTGGGCTGATACCGATACCTCACCACTGGCTGGTATTGGGCTGATACCAATACCTCACCACTGGCAGGTATTGGGCTGATACCAATACCTCACCACTGGCTGGTATTGGGTTGATACCGATACCTCACCACTGGCAGGTATTGGGCTGAAACCAATACCTCACCACTGGCTGGTATTGGGCTGATACCAATACCTCACCACTGGCTGGTATTGGGCTGATACCAATACCTCACCACTGGCAGGTATTGGGCTGATACCAATACCTCACCACTGGCTGGTATTGGGCCGATACCGATACCGATAGCAGTATCGGTGGAACCCTAGTATGAATGACATTTGCCCCACACACAGCAAAACTATGCAGTAATTGATTATCAGATAGCTACATGAATATTTGTAAGTTACAATATTCATGCAGCTATAATCTGCTATCTGTGTACGTATTTGCCCAACCAATGACATCATCATGTGATTGTTGCACCCACTAGTTGCCAACAAGCAACAACAAATGAATGTTGCTAGTCTACACTCTGCATTGATATCCAATAATTTAGTCCTGAGTTTGTCCATAGCGGCAGCACCAATGGGGGGGGGGGGGGGGGGGGGGGGGGGGGGGGCAGAATACAACTTGCAGAATTGCAACTCAAACAACCCAGCCCAAGACGTTTAAAGTGGCACAGCCACAAATTGTAAACTATGAGTTCACAATAGTCATGGATGCATCTGCAATTCTGCATTACGTGACAATATGTTATTGCAGTACTCACAATTCATAACTGAAGGCAAGTCAGACAAATTACGTATTATACTTCAACAAAGTAGCTAGTTTCCATAGTAAGATTATAATCTGAGCTTTCAATAAAAGGTGGCATTTCTGGTGACAAATACAAAATAACAAAATATAATCCTTTCGATCATGCTTATTGCATGATGGTATAAAAGAAAACAGAGGATCACTGAACAAAGAAGCATGCAAATGAAGTGTTTAGTGTCAATCATGAACTTAGCAAATGCAATCAAACTGGTATTACCTTAAAGCTTAAGGGCGACAGCTTAACTTCTTGCGTTACAAAGAAGACAAGCTTATACTATTTCTATATACAACAGCACAATATTTCCAGCAGAATGCCACAATTAAGTGCAACACATGTTATAAGAGCACAGTGCTTTCATCTTGTGCCAATTCTTCCTGCCGCCGTTCAGGTCGCTCGCTTGATGGATCAGCTTCAGTTGGTTTCTTGCCAAGAACTCTCACTTTCACAAACCATGTAATGATGGAGAGAATGACAGAAGGAACTAGTGCCCCAATGAAGCCACCAAGCGAGTTCACTTGTCCGCCATGTGCAGTGATTACCCAGAGCAAGAAAATGGCAAGGCAGACCATTGCAAGGACTCCAACAAGGATTACTGAATAGATGATATGCATGCGATGTTTTGAGCAGTCATCTTGACTGACCGCAACAGCAAGGAAAACCACCATACCGAAAAAGGTGGACACGACCATAGCAAGAGTTGCTACCATCAGGAGAGGACTAGTGGTGAGCACTAAAATGGTGACAGGAACAACAGAGGCTGCAATCGACTGAAGCCAAGCCATGACAAACCACAGTGCGAGTGCACGAGCAACACGAGAGTGTGATCGACCACCTGGTCTACAGCAGCAACAAAAGCAACAGCAGCAACAGAATGAGCAACAGTAGCCCAAGCGTCTTGGGATAGCTAGCACACTACGCTTTGATCTGAGGATAGCAACTATCAGCTCTAGTGTTAGCAGGAAGACAAGAAGTAGGCATGTGATTGGCGCATAGACAATAATTTGATCATTTAATAATGTTGCGATCACTTTTCTATCAATGATCATGACAGATACTACTATATTAATTGTAGTGTCATATAATTCCAGTAGTATGAAGATCAAGGCAAAAGGTGCTCCAACAATGGCAGATGACCAGAATAGACTGGATGTAGCTGAGCTAACATTCTGCTTCATTATCAGTGAAGGAATAAAAGCCATGAGTATAACTCCTACTACAAGGTTGAGGACGATGTGCAGTACAAGACAAGTTGCAGAAAAGATTGAATCTGGTTGCATAGAACAACCCCATACACAGGAGACTCGTCCTCTGTCACTGTCACTGAGATCTGGTACAGGCCCACCTGCTCGTGCATAAGCTTTACTCTACAGTGGCAAACCAGAAGAAGTACAGATTCCTTCATCACATATTCAGCCTCATTCCCAGGCCTATACTTTCATCCCCATGCAGGCCTACCCTATCTACAACCTCATTCCCAGGCCTATACCCCATATACAGCCTCATTCCCAGGCCTATCCTATAGCCTCATCCCAAAGGCCTATATATACCTGACTTTATTCTCCATTTAAGACAGTTGACAGTATGTTGTGAGCAATTTTTGGAATTTTAATGAGATTCATTGACCCAGGAGATTCGTAGACCCTACTGAGGGCCTCAAGAAAACATGCAGATTGATGATGTATGGTGTGCCATCAGTCAGATCTGGCCCAAATCCTGGCGGCGAAACCCGGCTGACATCCACTGTTGACCTCCGATCGCTGGGCTTGTGAGGGTCATGAATACTATTAACGGTATTGCCAGAGGGGGCTCTCCATGTGTGCAAGCCCCACCAAGTCTGGCCATTGAGGAGTGAATGCTATGGGAGAGGAGTACCTACGAAGGTGGTGTGCGCTGAATGCATGAAAATGTGTTGTCTTTGTGGGAAGAATTTGGGTTTTAACGAAAATTGCTTTTAGTAACCCTTTTGAAATTTAGTGATAAAACAAAACTAAGGCCATAAATTATATTATTTATAGCTACCTGTTAATCGTCCTGGAGATGCAAAAACTAGGGGGAGGGTGGTAGGATTTATGGTTGTTGCTCAATTGTTCAAGTGATAACTGCAGAATTGCGGTACTCTTCTGGTACAGGTATCTCATGATTCAAGATCCCCTCCAAAAGTAATTACCCCTCAGGCCTGAAGGACGGTCTGGAGACTCTTGTCATATTTTTGTTATCTGATTGGATGTGAAATTATGAGGGAACTTGGATGCGAAATTTTGAGGGAACACAAACATATGACAGGAGTCGCTATAGATTTGACCTCCTCCCCCAGGCATGATAGTGCATGCACCAAAGGAAATAATGTGTGTCACTATACTTACCCACTGTAGAATACCTTCCCATATCTCCCTCATCTTCTCTTCGAGTTGATTTGGTTCACTTCTGAATACACAGTTCACTTGAATATTCAACTCAAGAGTTGAAACTGTAAAGTAACCAGGTTCTAGCAAATACAGTGTTTGCGACCCGCCAAGTAAAGTAGCAACTGGATTTGTCGCAATTAGTGCTCCTGTGGTCAGTTCGCCTATTATACCTAGAAAGTTATCCTCATACCAAGCGTGAGTCCAAATGAACGGGGGAATACTTGTTGATGAATTGCACACTTCCTCGGGTTCACAGGTGATGTTCACACTGACAGTCATGTTAGTGCGAATGGAAACTGAGCGTTGAGTATTCTTTGAAGAGTAGAACGCATTCTGCAAGTTTCGAATGTTGTTGGGTGTAGAAGTCAGTTCGGTTTGGAGTGCGTCTCTGAGGCAAGAGCTTGCGGTACAGGCACAGGTTTCCGTCTCTACAACAGATGGCACCGCAAGGTACAGTAGGAACATGAGGGTGATGGCTTCGGTCTTCATTATGACGTTCCTTTTCTACAACAGCGCAACGGTACGAATCTCGATTTTCGAGGAGTTGGGTGGGTGGAGCAGGTAGCTACAAGTAGTCACGATTACGGACGTATACGCGATCATCGAGTAATTACAAGACGTATACGCGATTAATTACGGACGTATATAATTATACGCGATACCCATCACTAGGAACGGGAAACGAGAAATGGGAAATCAACGTCCCGAGTCCTGAAAGCGTTTAGTGGCAAAACCATCCTGGATAAACTGAAAGAGCATAGGCTGAAGAACATCATAGTCAGTTGCAAATTTTAATTACTCAGCTGCATTCTATTACAGAACAATAAAGCTAGCTAGCTATACAAAAAAATCTTCCCTTTTCACGGGAAAAAAGTGTGACTTGCTCCTTGAAACTATGAAATTGTCCATGTAATCTCATAAGTACAATAGACTTCTAGATTGTAGCTAACAACAACAATTTTGCACATCAGTCTACAGAATGGAAAGTGCAATTGCATGGGAAACGGGACGGGAACGGAAACGGGAACGGGAACTACACGAGCAGGCTGCTATACTGTCTATTTCACTTCGCTTCAAACCACCAAACTGAGGCAAGCGACAGCGTGGTAGGCCGGTCTGGTCAGCACAGCATTAATATGTGAAGCAGCCATCACGTCCGGATCCACGGACGGCGCAGCGACTAACTGAAAACTAATAGCTAATAATTATGCTCATAGCTACTGTGGTCGGTTCCACACAACACTGCTGTACAGTGAATTTTTCAATCATGCATCAACACTGAACAATTTCGTGTTGCGTACGGAGACATGTAGCGTACATGTACCAGGCTGTTGCATACTTGAGCTCACGCATGATATCAAACGTGTTCAATTTATAAACGCAACTGAAAATTTGGGTAGCTAGCTAGAGCAACGAAGTGCCATTAGCTACCTACTTCCTGCCGGACCAAATATCCCAGGACCAAATATCCCAAGTGCAAGTGCGTCCATCATGAGCGTGCTACTGCGCAATCATACAGCAACTGTTTCCCGTTCCCGTTCCCGTTCCCGTTCCCGTCCCGTTTCCCGTTCCCTGCTTTTCCAGTTGCCCGGAGAGCTCCTCCTTGTCATTCACACTCCATGCATACCACTAAGAAGAGTGCGTTTGGTGAATTTATACAAGATTTTGACATATATGTGCCTGGGGTTGATGATGAACTGCATGGTCAGTTTTAGGCGAGCGCATGGTTGCAACGATGACATCCATGAACATAATTACATTGATTAATGGCTTTCCGTATGTTTACAGTCACAACTGAGTACAGTATTTGTGAACTCCACACTGCAGTTCTGTGTCTCTTTCCTGAGCAAGACAACGAGCACAACAGTTTACAACGTGCTACTAGAGTTGGTAGGAATACTCTTACCTATAACTTCTGAGTGTACTAGAATTCAGTATCAGAGGCAACGCCTCAAAAGCTAACCATTGGTAAAATAGTTAGCTAGACAAAAAGAAGCATAATACATATATCTACTCAGTAATATCCAGTCACAATAATTATTGCTCTAGAATGCTCAGATATAACAACTTATATAACTTTATGTTAGTTTGGAACGAACTACATACTTAGCTTGCCGCTACGGCGAGTCGTAACTTTGTTAGTTAAAGTTGTGAAGAAACTAATTAACTATTATAGTTACGCCTTCATAGATACATGCATGTCATTTACTGGAGCATTCAGATACAATGTCATGCAATGCTACAACACAGTGCTACATTATCCATCAAGAGCTTGTTTCATCCAAGATCTCACCTTTGTCTGTCTAATTACTCCCATTAGATTCATGTTCTCCTTTCTCCCCAATACAATCTCTTTGTGGCATAACTTAATTTTCTGCAGTCCATTCTAATTACATGGGCACATTTAAACACTCCATATTATTGGGCCATGTGGATACCGGTACATGCTATAGTATTAGCACTATGGCTACTCATGCATCCCTTGCTATTTTGGTGAAAAATAGAAAGAACATGATGTCATTCAGTGTTACAATGAAGCTACCAAATGAGTTCACTTGTGCTCCATATGTCGTGATTAGCAACAGCAAGGAAATGTCTGACCAGACAGACTATAACAAGGAAGCCAACATGAACTACCAAATAGACAAAAAGCATGCAGTGTTTAGAGCGGTCATGTTGACTGCACATGCATGTGGACCAGGACAGCAAGGAAAACCACCACATGATCTAGTATTCAATAAAAGTTGGCACATCTGGTGACAAACACAAATGTCATCTTTTCATGCTTAGTGACGGTATAAAAAGCAAAGAGAGTCTTACAGAACAAAGAAGCATGCACACAAAATGTTTAGTCTCAATTAATGTACTTAGAGATTACAATCACCATAATTTGGTAATATGTTAAAGCTCAAGGACGACAACCGTTACAGAGAAGCAAGTGTATGCCATATCATACAACATTCAAAGCATATTAGGTGCATCACACCCGTTGTAAGAGTCCAGTGCTTTCATCTTGCATCTCTTCCTGCGCCCATTCAGGTCGCTCGCTTGATGGATCAGCTTTCGTTGATTTCTTGCCAAATACGTTTGTTTTCACAAACCATGTAACGATGGAGAGAATGGCGGAAGGAAGCAGTGTCCCAATGAAGCCAGGGATTGAGTTCACTTGACCTCCACCATTAATGAATACCATGAATGAGAATATTGCTAGGCAGACCATCACAAGGACTCCCACAAGGATTACTGAATAGATGAAAAGCATCCAACGTTTTGAGCAGTCATGTTGACCGCACATGTGGACTACAACAGCAAGGAAAACCACCATACCGAAAAAAGTGGATACGCCCATAGCAAGAGTAGCTAGCGTCAGGAGAGGACTAGTGGTGAGGACCGTAATGGTGACAGGAACAACAGAGGCTGCAATCAACTGGATCCAAGCCATGACAAGCCACAGTGCGAGTGCACGAGCAACACGAGAGTGTGATCGACCACCTGGTCTACAGCAGCAACAAAAGCAACAGCAGCAAGAGAATGAGCAGCAGTATATAGCCCATGCACCTTGGGATAGCCAGCACACTGCACTTTGACCTGAGTATAGCAACTATCAGCTCTACTGTTAGCAGGAAAACAATAAGTAGCCATGTGATTGACGTATACATGTTGACAACATCGCAGTCACAATCACTGAATGATGTCATGCTGACAAGCCGCACATAATTATATATAGTGAGCCATATTTTTAGTAGTATGAATATCAAGACAAAAGGAGCTCCAACGATGGAAGAGGACCAGAATAGACTGGATGTAGCTGAGCTAACATTCTGCTCCATTGTGTGTGAAGGAACAAATACCACAAGTGCAAACCCTACCACAAGGTTGAGGATGATGTGGAATGCAAGGCAAGATGAAGAAAATCTGCCATCAGCCTCGACCTGAGAATCAGTACTGGAGACTCGTCCTTTGTCGCTGTCACTGGGAGCTGGCACAGGCCCACCTGCTCGTGCATAAGCTTTGCTCTACAGTGGCAAAACAGAAGAATAAATCCATGATTATATATTCAGGCTATAGTTCCTAAGCCTACCCCACTTTTACTCTTCATTTTGCACTTACAGTAATACATGAGAGATGCATGAAGGGTGACAAAAAAGTGGGAGCATTCATGTGACTGACATTGGGGGTTCTAAGTTGGAGCATTCCACTGCTAATCCAATAAACTCACCAGCATAAATATGTATACTGCATACATATTTGTGGTTGAGCCCCACCCCATACACCTATACATCCATCTTGTGTCCACTGATCCAGTTTCAGTGAGCATAAATGGCTTTTTACGTCAATATATTATGCACTCCTGCTACACAGCATCCACCTGCTGGCTATTATCCAGTTCAAAATCGAATATGTGTATGAATCATGATTATACCTCACAGTTGAATAAACAAACAATTCTTGTTTCATGTTGTTTTGGACTCTGAGAGAGCATAAAAGCATGACAAGAGTCACTAGAGACCCTCCTTTCCCAGGTGGAAGTGGACCGCACTGGGGTTGATTTGGGTTTGGGACTGACATGCATGCACCAAAGCTGTGTTTCGCTACTTACCCACTGTAGAATACCTTCCCATATCTCTCCAATCTTCTCTTCAACTTCATTTGGTTCATGTCTGAATACACAGTTCAATTGAATATTCAACGGCACTTCATAGTCACCAAGTTCTAGCAAATCAAAAGTTTGCACCACGCCAAGTAAAGTAGCAACCGGACTTGCTAAAATTAATTCTCTGGTTGTCAGCTTGCCTATAACGTTCTCCTCATACCAAATATGTCGCCAGGAGAAAACTAGTGATGAATTGCACTCTTCCCTGAGTTCACAGGTGATGTTCACACCGACAGTAGTGTGAATGTAAACGCGTGGAGTAGTCTGTGAAGGGTAGAACGCATTCTGCAAGTTTCGAATGTTGGTTGTAGAAGTCAGTTCGGCTTGGAGTGCCTCTCTGAGGCAAGGAGTTGCAGCGGGGTCGTAGTAGTTCTTATCTTCGAATCGGAATATTATCTTGGGACAGTCACACATTTCTGTCTTCACAACAGATGGCACCGCAAGGTACAGTAGGAGCATGAAGGTGATGGCTTCGGTCTTCATTTTACCGCGCGATTTCCTTGGGGTGGGTGGGGCTGCTTACGGACGTACGCGAAACTCCGTATCACGTTGAGTTTCAAGAGCTCGTGAACGGAGGGTCACTAGGTATCAACGTATATAGTCTACTCTACTCTGCAAAGCCTGCTGGTCTGAGGAAGAATGCAGTAGCTAGATCATCTGCATACTGTGATGATGTCACCTCAACATGGTTTGATACATGTGACATATCTACAGTAGATCACCTGCACGAACACTCATGCTGCCATTGCATAATACATCGCAGCCTTCCTTCAATTCGCAAACAGGAGGGGACCAAATACTGAGCCTCGATTTGATGGCCAGTACTGACATCACTGCAGGTCAAGAGGGCATGATTTGAGTATTTGGGTATGGTTGGGACATTTTGGGCGCTTCTTCACTCTAATTACTCCTCGTGATTTAGCTAAACCGTAACTGCAGATAGGTAGGTATCCATAAGGAAATCTCTATATTATGGACTGAAAACATTACACTCATAGTCTAAGTCTAATGGGTATACAAAGTTACGCATAAACTGCTGGCAAAAACACACGGTAAAGTCTTTTGTTCACACACTGATAAACAGATGATTATTAAAAACATAGGCCCTTATTTGGTAGTCTTCTCACACTATCATATATATCATGTCATGGGTAGCAAACACAATAGCTAACAAGCTACGGATATTGAAAATAAGACGGCCAAGTCCCATCAGCTAGTTTACAAGTTGTAAACAATGAACCTAATGTAGAGGTAGAAGAGTGTGCAACTGATTGAGCCAGCTAGCTACAGCTATCTAGCTACTGTAACTACGACTTTGCAACTCCTCCACATCACTCTACAAGACCAGGTAGAATTTCAACGAATTCCTCCCTGTCCTGTACCGCATTGTATACAAGTGAATTGTCACATTTTGGCACGAGTATGCAATTTCCGCAGCAGTGAATTGATGTGTGATCAGCCCATAACAAAACTGAGCGGTCTCTATGTGCCCAGGAGGGACCGATGACACAGGCAGGTCATGTTGCACATGAACTTGCAGCCCAGAGCCGGCTTGAAAAGCTAGCTGTATAGGGAGCTAGAGTTTAATGTGAGTTGATTGTGTGATCCTCAGTTCAAGTGAATACTACAAGATCACTCAATCAAGTGCGTCATCAATTAACTCTGAAGCTGTGAATGTGGTAGCAAATTGCTTATCAAAGGAGGATTCTATGATAGCCAAACTCCAGGTATATATAGTACCACCCAACACCAGAAATATCACATTCAGGTTACCATTCTCACATCTGTCAGCAAACCTATTATGTGTTGGTTTGTGATACCACAGCACTCAAGACTTGAATGCCAACTACACAGTCACATGCAGTTTTTAAGAGAGTGCATGATTACACAAAAGTATAACATCCATACACATAAATGATTCTTTCTGTTTATTCTGTTTATAGTCACAGCTGAGTACAGCATTTGTGAACTCCATGGTTCTGTAGCTCTTTCCTGCATGTGTCACAGCATCAGAGGCGATGGCTCAAAAGGTAACCACTAGTGAAATAGTTTCCTGGACAAAAAGAATCATAATTATACATAGCTACTCAATAATACCCAGTCACGATAGTCCTAGCTATAGAATACGCTCAGGTATAGCAACTTGTTCCAGGTGCGTGCGGAGAGAGAAAACTACATAATGATTGTGTATGAATAATTACCTCATGCATTCACCTTAGCATTATACAATCCAACAACACAGTGCTACATTATAATTAATTCACTGAATATTCCAAGAGCATGATGTTATGCATAACATTTCACCTTGCTTCTCCTCCGCTGGGACCTCTTCTGTTATCTTGTTTGACGGATCAGCTTCAGTCGGTTTCTCACCAAGCACTTTGGTTTTCACCAACCATGTGATGATGGATACGATAACAGAAGGAACCAGTGTTGCAATGAAGCCACCAAATGAGTTCACTTGTGCTCCGTACGTCGTGATTAGCAAGAGCAAGGAAATGACCAGGCAGACCGTCACAAGGAAGCCAACAAGAACTACCAAATAGACAAAAAGCACACAATGTTTAGAGCGGTCATGTTGACTGCACATGTGGACCAGGACAGCAAGGAAAACTACCAAACAACACACTGTAGAGACCACCAAAGCAAGCGTTGCTAGCATCAGGAGAGGATTACTCGTGAGGATCGTAATGGTGACAGGAACAGCAGAAGACGTAATCAACTGGAGCCAAGCCATGACGAACCACAGTGAGATTGCACGAGCAACTCGAGAGTGTGATCGACCACCTGGTCTACAACAACAAAAGAAACAGAAACAACCAATGGAGCAACAGTAGCCCAAGCATCTTGGGATGGCTAGCACACTATGCTTTGATCTGAGGATAGCAACTACCAGCTCTACTGCTAGCAGGAAGGTAAGAAGTGTGCATGTGGTCACCACAAAAATAAGCGGGGTCCTATTTTGATAATGGTTGCCATTTACAACACCAACGACCACTTCACCAATGATGAAGGCAAAGAAAAATAAAGCTCCTACGATCGCTGCTGACCAGAATAGACTGCTGGTAGCTGAGCTGCCATTGTGCTTCATGATCCACGCAGGAATAAATGCTGCTAGCAAGACGCCCACCACAATGTTGAGGATCATGTGAAGTGCAAGGCAGATAGCAAAGAACGTAACATCCTTCATTGGACAGTCGTAGCAGGAGATTTGTCCTTTGTCACTGTCGCTGGTGCGATGTACAGGACCACCTGCTCGTGCATATGCTTTGATCTATACAATAGCAAACCAGAAGATTACTTCATGTAGCTATGCAATGAATTTATACATGCTCTGGCCTAGCCGGACGCATGTATTTAGCATAATTGCATGTATTTAGCCATATGCATGCATCAGCACACTTACCCACTGTAGAATATCTTCCCAGATCTCTCTAAAACTGCTTTCAAAGTTTGATTCACCTCTGGATTCACAATCAAGATTCACATCAATTGAAATAATGCTGTCTTTACTCTGCACTTCAGACAGGCTGAGAAGTGAAGTCACTGGGTCTATTGTTTGAAACATTCGTGCTGAAAACACTTCACTCATTAATACACCTGCCAAGTTATCTTGGTTCCAGAAGTGACCCCAGTGGAACTTCAAAACTGATGGTTCACACAGTGCAGCTGTTTTACTAGACTCGCATGTGACATTCACAGTCATCGAAGTGTGAAGAATCAGCATTGATGGAGCAGTGGGTGAAAGATAGAACGCATTCTGCAGCTGGTGGATGGGTGCAGAAGTCAGCTCGGATCGGAGTGCGTCGACGATGCATGGGTTGGGATTGTCGCTGTATTCATCGCCACTAGGGCAAGCGCACATTGCTGTATCCCCAACACATGGCACCACGGCGAGGAGCAGTAGAAACATGAAAACGGTAACGATTCTGGCCTTCATTGTACGCTCAGTCGTCTGCGATCATTCGCCGGAATCTGTAGCTATATACGCGTTTATTCCCCCACCTAGATTATGCGGAACCAATCCACCGGATCCGAACACAGTTGTGCTAATTAGCTACCCCTCACGGCTAACATTCCTGGTAGGCATATCAAATTCTGCTCATCGTGGCTATATAACAGACTGCGGAGAGCATTTACCTTAATATCGGCGGTTGACCTGATATATACGCCTGCAGGGAACTGAAGTGATAGACAGGCTAACTGCTCCGGTGGCAAGATCAACCATCAGTCGGCGAAGCCATGCCAGTACCCAGCTTAGCCGTAGCTACTGTGGTGCTCTTGTGCATCGCTACCAACGCAGGTATAACACGATAAATTTTGCATTGAAACGGTAATAAAGGCGCAATATTGTTGGTTTACTAATTTCACACACTCGATCTCTTCGAATAATTATTATATCGTCGTTTATCCACCGTGACCCCATGCAGTGAGAATCAGTAAATAATTATGTCATAGTAAACGTATCTGAGGCTGCCATGGATGGATGTAGTTCAGTGAAAAAAACAAACTGCAAGTTTATACCGCCTGAACTCAGTAAAATGATTCACCGATTTCAGGCAGTAGAAATTGGATTGGCATAATTTCAACTGAACACGCTTATTATTTTTTTTGCTATACTATCTTGACTGGAATAAGATATGAGGCTGGGATTTGCACCACTGTGATCAGCAGGAATGGGGCTTTCAAATGATGTCCATTTAGCTTTGAATTTGGACCCAAAAGCATGGATTATATATATCATTTGGTCGAGTGCGCAATAATGTGACTTAATATTAAGATTGTTTTAATTTTGGTTTTAATACCGAATAATTTTGATATGCCAATAGTATTGTCATATCAAAATGTGCCATATTTGGTAGAAAATAACCCAACAGAATTACAACCTTTCATCTTGCAGGTCAAATCACAACTGTTGGGTATGGAACAATCCCTATTGGGTTTGGAACAACGTAAAGTATTGGGAATTGGCATATTTCCCAACACATACACAATAATTTGGTCAAATAAACAACGGTTGGCTATGCTTTATTTTTTCCTGTGATATATACACCTCCAGTTTCAATCACTTGCAGTATGCCAGGCCTTCTACACCTCCAGTTTCAATCGCTTGCAGTGTGCCAGGCCTTCTACACTTCCAGTTTTAATCGCTTGCAGTATGCCAGGCCTTCTACACCTCCAGTTTCAATTGCTTGCAGTATGCTGTTTTTGCAAACTGCTTGCTTGAGGTGTAGAAGGCCTGAGAATGAAGCTAGTAAATGCACTTGATCATGATCTTAAATTAAGAACAGTCTACAGACAAACTCTTTCTCTGATAATACAGTCAGCTAGCTTGTGGCTTTGACCATAATTTCATGTTTTACTTTTTAAGAAGCACCTAGTTATAGTGGAGTGGCAGGGGATGGTGGCTTGGTTGCAATTGAATTCAACAAATGTCGTATCATTGCAAAAGAATG
Source organism: Axinella damicornis (assembly GCA_963931865.1). NCBI lineage: Eukaryota > Metazoa > Porifera > Demospongiae > Axinellida > Axinellidae > Axinella > Axinella damicornis. Next base: position 11,592,337 of record OZ007513.1, on the reverse strand, counting down.
CTTATTTGAAACAACCCAAGAGCGATTAGTATGAGTCCATCAATCCTTGTTGCAAAATATATGCATATTCTATTACATGTGGTAGCTATATATAATGGGGAAATTACCACCTCATTGATTTGTATTTCCTCAAGTATAATACCTAGAAATGATACTTTTGAAGTATGTATCACTTCCTATCCTACATGATCCCAGGTCACTTTCCAGCTTTCGGTTGCTTGCAGTCTGACTAACAGTACTGCAAGTGATGGAAAGCAGTGTGGGGGCAGGGAATGAGGCTACAATTACAATTAATAGGCCTCATTCGTCTTTGCTACCAGACAGATTGATGTCAGAGCTGCATGAGTTGCCATTCTTACTTTTGTTACTTAGTTTCCCTAGCATCGATCAGCAAGCTCATTTCATAAGCTTCGCTCTATTATGCAAAGTATAAAGAATTCAGACATTGTTGTGGAATACGCATAACCGTTATTTCAAGCACTTTCTGTTATGGTAATTACATTACCGCGCCTTCAGTTTGGTAACTGCATAACTGAAAGGCATGCCACGCATGACAAGCACTTTCAGTTTATTACCCCATCAATTAAGTGCGATAAATAATATTTATTGTTGTCAGGTTCCAAGCAAAAATTAGAGAATGAGAAAGTTTCAGAAGTACAAAAACAAGGAATGTTTATTTAATGTGATTGCCTGTACCCTTTCTTGTCCATGCATGGAAGTCTGTAGAACACATACTTTAATTGCATGTACAAGGATCTATCCTTTTGACGCATGATCAGGAACATTATGCTGGAGTTATACCTTTGTGTACCTTGTTGTGGTAGTACATGAACCAAAGAGCATGCTGATGTACCATCCGTCATTCCAATTCAGTACTATTAGTGGAACGATGAAAAGTAAGATCTTACCAGTTCATTTATGCTACATGCAATAATTATCCGATAGCCGATAGTTATTGTCAACTTCAACATAGTTCTTCTTTAGCTTCCCCATTTGATCAATTCTTATATGCTTATATACGTAGCATATGTATACGTATGTAGTGACATTGCCATTGAATCATAGGTAGTGACATGGCCATTGTCAGGTTTATATCACTGCAAAATATGCAGGTTTGGTTACCTTCAATGCAATATGCAAGGGATAACACTGCAAGTTCTTGAGAAGCGCTAGCTCTAGAGGCCATTTAAGTATGCCAGCTGAGTTTCCTCTTACCCAATCATTGCAAGAATGTGCCTCTTGAAGGCTTGCCAATTATTGTAATTGGAAAACGTTAAAAGGACATTTAAGACACATACTCATGTAGCTAACCTCAGCTCTAAAGCGGCACCAAGCAGTAAGGGACACACTATGGATTGTCCTCTTAAAGTTTTCAATTACTGCAAGGACATATGGAAGTACTGTGAAACTAAGAGATGAAATGAAAACTGGCAAGAAATGAATGCTGGCTGTATTATGTGTGGCACTATATATTATTTCCAATGAATTTGTTGCTTGGCATTACATCAACTGCATGTGTAATACCATTGTGTACAGACACCTGGTGCCTATAGAACAGTACGTTGGGCATATATTATTGGGAGATTATGCCACATATATTATGCAACTTGAATGTTTTCATAATTGAAAGGCATTTAGAGGACGTTTGTTTGACATGATTAGGCATCCTCTAAAGACTTCTGAAATGAAATCAAGAGGATCGACATTCAAGTAGCATACTTACACCATGCACCTCTAAACTGAGTTTTCTGGAGGACACATGCATGAGTGCATGACCTTTACACATTTCATTCAACGTATGGTGTGCAGTGGAATACAAGGTTTTAGGCAACATGATCATTTTATTTACTTATTTGTTCCCTCTTATTGGAAAGCAGCATGCAGTAGGCAATATTGGTTTTCTCCAGCTGTAAACCTGTGTGCACATTCATTACCACGTACAGTGGAAGTATACTGGATGCGACTGAAGTGACAATATAAAATCAGAATATGTGCTGTACATAGTGTACAATTCTATTACCTGAGATTCAACAACAAAATGTGTCCGGAGGCAAACTCAGAGCATGGAATTCATCTCTTGAGGATTCTGTCGACCCCAATAACATCTGTGTGTCTACAGAAATAGTGCGTATTGTGAACTTCATTCCATCCTGGAGGTGATGCATTACGTATGTGTAGCTATTTGAAGCATACACTTTCACTATGCACTGTGGATAGTGCAATCACCAAGGAAACTACCCACCAAGCAATCTGCCAAATCATGGTGTTGAAATATTGTTGAAGTTTTTTTTTATGTAGCTCTCACATATTGTATGGATCGATGAGAGCATTAAAATTAAAATACTGCACATCTGCCATTGATCTATAGCTGCCTGTAACCATGGTGATATCAGACTGGTTGGAGGAAGTAGCCCCTACCGTGGACGTGTGGAAGTGTGCCTCTTCAACATGTGGGGGACTGTGTGCGACCATCACTGGTCCAGCACAGATGCCAGAGTGGTGTGCAGACAGCTGGGATACTATAGCAGCAGTAAGCAGGATACTATAGCAGCAGTAAGCAGGATACTATAGCAGCAGTAAGCAGGATACTATAGCAGCAGTAAGCAGAATAATTTAGGACTTAATGGAATTAGTTGTACAGGCAATTGAGGTTGTCAATTATGTGATTGTGTAGCAACTATATACATAGTGAAGAAGCCAACTAGCTATAGCACATCAAACATGCATGCAAGCTAGTACCTAGTTATATTTTTATCAGATAGCTACTGCTGTATGCGAATCATGCGATCGAGTAAAGATACCCACAAAATGTGCAACACACGAATGTGCATGAGTGCATATGCATCAGATATCATCTTCGCTATGGGCCACTCTCTATGCTAGTGAATGCTATGGCACTTGTACATAGCTGATTGTAACTGTCAGTTTACATTGTACAATATAACTCAGGGCATTTTATTATGAATGGATTCTCTCACCTTGATAACATCCGCAGGTGCAGTTGCCTATGCTAATGCTTATTACGGTCAGGGAAGTGGTCCCATTTTGCTTGATAATGTGGCCTGTACCGGAGTAGAGAATACTGTCGCAAACTGCTCTTTTGACAACCACACTGGAGACTGCCTCCACTCTGACGATGCTGGCGTACGATGCTATACCTATTCTACAAGCGGTGAGACTACTTTGCATATCTCATTTCGTGAGTAGCTAACTCCAGCATTCTGTCATGAAGGATTCTCTGCATGCAGGTTGTGTCCATGGAGACATCCGGCTTGCCGGATCAGGAACATCTTCAACCCGAGGCCGTGTGGAGGTGTGTCTGAACAATGTGTGGGGGAGTGTGTGTGATGACCTCTGGTCGACCAATGATGCAAAAGTGGCATGCAGACAGCTGGGCTACTCTGACCAATGTAAGTTTGAAATTACATCCTGTTGCATAATATTATATCTTGAAATTGGATACCGTTTCAATATGAATTCATCAAAGTATGCTATGGGTGCTGATTTAAAGTTGGGTACTTTTTAGTAATCTGATCTTAAACTGAGTAGGGCTTGCACAAAGGGACTAGCCAATGTACGTGCTCCCCCAAGCACGTAACAGGAAATATTTTTACATCAGCAATTGCAACAAAGTTATACTACACCACCGCAACAAGCAAATAAGAACACTGAAGTTAAGGTTATCCAAATGAATGCATTCTATAATAGCCAAGTTCAAAGTTTAGCCCAGTGCGTAGCTTCTGCTGGGACAATTCTTTACTGAATTGGATGGATATACTTGACAGTGCACAAGTCATATGCATGTACTTTCCAGATAGCTTCTTCCATCTCTGGTCCATAGCTGCATTCGCCTACTCCAGTGCCCGCTATGGTCAAGGAAGTGGATCTATTCATCTCGACAACTTGGCATGCACAGGATCAGAGCTCAGACTAATTGACTGTTCATATGACAGCCACACTGCAGACTGTACACATTCCGAAGATGCTGGTCTCAGCTGCTCAACATGTAAGTTAAAGTGCAGAATGAAAACCAGTTCCATGTCATAATCAACTAAAGTTATCAAAAGGCTGGTGACTTGTGTAGACAGTTATTTTCATCAGGGGATATTCACAACAAGACTTTGATCCTTTATTTATGCCACGAGGAGTGCTTGGATTCTTGTGAAGTCATGCATGACTAGGTCAGTTACTGACATGAGTGTAGCTACTCTACTGTCAGATATCTCTGTCGTGAGTGGAGTTCACTTGGCTACGTATACACTGTATGCCTCTCATGCATAGTAGCTATATTTCCAATGAACAATCCAGAAGCTGATAAAGAATAGAATTGGCAGGTAGCTAGCTATCGTATGTAATTACATCTAATGAGGAATGTGAACATTTGCATACCAGTGGCAGGGTGCTGTTGATCAATAAAGAATTCAAAATGACTAGTAGTACCCTTTTGTTGCTACTAGCTAGTAATACCGTAAACTTAGGAGTAGCTATAAGTACCAGTCAATTACGAGTACCCTACGAATGACGCATGCCTCCATACAGGATTACTCTTCCACTAGCTAACGCTCAAATTTTCCACCATCTCCTTACACTTGTTGCATTCAGCATGTGCTCATGGAGACAGCAGACTGGTGGGTGGGTCCTATGCCAATGAGGGGCGTGTGGAGGTCTGCCGGAGTGGCTCGTGGGGAACCGTGTGTGATGACTTCTGGTCCAGTTTCGATGCAAGGGTTGTATGCCGACAACTTGGGTTCTCCCGATTTAGTAAGTGCTACCATTTCTATATCATTTAGTTCATTTTAGTTTGTTCAAGGGAAGTAAACTTTCCTTAGAACATTATAGGGGAAGCTTCGCCACATGCAATGATTCAATATTTTCTTTCTCCTGTTATGCTTCAGTCCAACTTGCTGCATGCAATAGCTCTGTCTGTAAGTGCAGATATTGCTACCACTGAAGTACTTAGCAAATACTTTTTCATTATTTGCCAATCACCATGCAGTGTTGCATAAAATAGCCCTTCTTCAATTGAATGTGCATATAACATACAGCACGTTTGGCTGGAAGCAAGTCAGCGCCTGTCTGTGTATATACACTAACCGTTACACATTCCAATCGATGCTGGTGGCCGAGTGGTAGCTAAAGCATTCGGCTGCTAAGATTGCTGGTTCGAATCACACCACTGCTTCTTGCTCTCCTGGGAGTTGACTCAGCTCTACCAATATAGGTGTGTTCTTGAAGCTGTAGAACTAAACAACTTGTTACCAATCTGTACACAGGTGCCATTGCATACTCTAGAGCCCGTTTTGGGCGAGGAACTGGTTCCATCTTCCTGGATGATGTATCGTGCAGTGGAACAGAATTCAGGCTAATAGACTGCCCCTATGACAGCTCCACTGTTGACTGTAGCCACTATGAAGACGCTGGTGCCCGATGCCGTGTCCAGAGTAAGTGAACAGGAAATAGGAAAATCATTATAGTAGCAGTACATTCTATATTGCTCATATTTCATGCAGGAAACCGTATTCAATTAGGTTTATATATGCTGGTATGCCCTACAAATTCTCCAGGGCCACAACAATTTGACTTCATAAACGCAGATCATTATAGCTAATTGGGGGTTGCTTGAAGTCACTATCAGAAGACCTTTTTGGTTAAGACCAAGTCCTGTAGCTATTCATTCATACCTCCACTATTATAATAATAGAGTTCTGCAACAACGGAGACATCAGGCTGGCTGGTAGTACAATAGCAGGCAGAGGACGTGTGGAGATCTGCTGGAATGAGACCTGGGGCACTGTGTGTGATGATTTTTGGAGCTCTAATGATGCCAACGTGGTCTGCAAACAGCTGGGTTTCTCGTCAACAGGTACAACTGCATGTGGTTGGTTTAACACACGTTACATTATCACTTGTGTGTTTGGGGGCCCCCAACCTATACAGATTTGACTACGTGCCAACAGTTGCTTCCTGCATCTTATGTTCAAGCAAACAATTTCCCTCACTTGAACCATCCTCATGTTCATAGTACTGTTCCTTACTTGAAGCTCGCATGCAGTGAAATTAATATACTGCGGCAATGGCTTACTTCACAGATCTGTATGCATTCATAATGGTTGATTGACAGATTTGTAAATGGTGACTAAGCCATGGATGAATTCTGGAATATGTGTGGCTGGGCTATATGCTATGTTCTCATGCATTAAGCCATGTCCAAATACAGAAGAAAGATGTAATAAAGACTCTCTCTGAATTCAGGTGCAATAGCATATTCATCAGCACGGTATGGCCAGGGTACGGGCCCCATCCTCCTGGATGACCTACGCTGCACAAACACAGAATCACGGCTAGTGGACTGTCCTCACAGAGGGATAGGAGTGCATAACTGTGGTCACTCTGAGGATGCAGCAGTTCGCTGTCAAGGCTCACGTAAGCCCCTTTGTGTCAGACGAGGGAACATACACCAAATCTCCTCTTACAGCTGCACACATTAATGGTGTATCGCATGCAGATTCAACGTTTGTGTTATCCATGTCGGATAAGTTGAATGCTGTAATCTAGTATACTTGCATGCATTATGTTGGTTAATTAACCCTTTAAGACCTAACGTTGCATATCTGCAACGTGAGACTTTCAACTTCATCATGAAGCTGAAAGTCTCACGTTGCAGATATGCAACGTTAGGTCTTAAAGGGTTAACTATACCAAATGCACGCACAGTAAAATGGAATTGTTTGTTTTGACATGATGATTGTTACTTCATCAATTGTCATGAGTGAAAATAATTGACTCACCACTCAGGATTGACCATGCACTCAGGAATGATACAATTTCAAACTCCCAAATCATAAATATGTTTGCTGTTTGCCAGAATCACGAATACAAACTCCCAAACCACACTTGTTTGCCAGAATTCACACTGAGCAATGATGTGTACAAATACTTTCAAGCTCCCAAACCACACTTGTTTAGTGTCCTTTATGAAGCGTGACATGCAGAATTTGAAGGAGTGCTTTTGGATTGGTGGATGGTAGACATGTTTGTCCATTCTCTTCATGGTACTTACCAGTCAGGTATGCATCATCTGCTAGTGGTACCTGGTTATTTTGCAGTGCATGGGAGTTCACTGAAATCAGAGTAACCACTCTATGGGTTATTTTAACTGAGTATTTTTTTCCAGTGCCATGGCAATTCCAGTACACGTGGGACAACTAGTTGGTTCAAGGCTGATATATCCACAAAATAAGCCTCACTACATACTGTTTCTATCTCACAGCAGTCGTATTTTTAGCATAAAACACTGGAGTGGGAATTGAGACGTAGCTACACAGTAGCTATAATAGTCTGAATTGCTTCAGTAAAACAAAAATTGCATGTCAGTACTTTTTTCTGTAATATCCTGCATAGCCAACCAGCACTGCCTGCTACAGTCAACCAACACTGGTGTGTAAATTACTCCAGTTAGTGATTCATTATTGGGTGACATTCCCTGCAGTTTGTGTGCAGGGTGCCATTCGTCTGATTGGAGGGGCATCATCACGGGAAGGACGCGTGGAGGTTTGCATCAACAGTCAGTGGGGCACAGTATGCGATGATTTTTGGGGGACCAGTGATGCTAATGTGGCCTGCAGGCAACTTGGATACAGTGGAACAGGTGAACACTGGTATTGATGTTCACATGCAGTTTCTATTACTAATGCGAGAAAAAGTAGGTGTACGTTAATCTTCAGGAATGTTGTTTACGTGTTCATACTCTCTGGGCACATTCCCTAAGTAAATATAGATCGCACTTCTTTGGTAAGTAATCCACAAGGTATGATTATTTCCTTACAGTATATATTCTAGCTATAGGAATTCCAGAACAAATGAAGGAGTAAGCTTCAGTACCTACGCTCTTGATGCTAAATGCACAGGTGCTGTTGCATACCGCTATGCTTACTTTGGTCAAGGCAGTGGTCCCATCCTCATGGACGATGTTTTGTGCACTGGATCTGAACTTGCACTCATCAACTGCTCGTATGACAGATCCACAGGTGACTGTCGCCACTATGAGGATGCTGGTGTTCGCTGTCAACGTAAGTGACTGGTGAAATTGCATGTGAAATTATAGCTTACACTAGCATGTGTTCTGATAGCTAGCTAGCTATGCGTCAAAACTAATTCAAATAAACAATACAACCACAGTGGAGCTTATGGCAAAGGAAAGGCACAAATAACCAGACAGGGAATGGAGCTTTTGCCATACTTTATAAAATTAATGTCATGCTAATCATTACAATGTTATGCAAAATCATTTTGCTGAGTTTTTACACTATACACAAACTAATTGAAGCCCATGCCACTTCTTCTGATCTCAATATTCTCATCAAATTGTCAAGCCTAAACCTTCCACTGTGAAGATAGCTCTACATATCCTGGGACAGGACTGTGCATGGATCTCCCAGGGTAATCAGTATAGACCAGAGAGCATTAGCTGATAGCAAATTGATGCTTAACTAGCCGGATCCAGCAGCTGCCCTTTTGGCAGTATTCAGTGGCAGAAAGGTCTTACAACCAGCTTCAGTCAACTAACCCTACCCCATCAGGTCATCAGACAGTGGGGTTGCAATGGTGCTATATGGCATTCGCAAGCAGTGCACATGCTCATGACCACACATTGGAACTCAAATGGGTAACTATTATTGCCGAAAATGACTGGCGATGGTCAGTGATGCTACTGTGCTTACTCAGAAGTATGATGTAGCTATGCGAGACAATTGCAACTGTATATTATTATACAGAATCTGATGTTTCTTTTGCAGCTTGTACATACGGTACCATCAGATTGGTTGGTGGGACACTGGTGAATGAGGGACGAGTGGAGGTCTGCAGGAATGGGCGGTTTGGTACAGTGTGTGATGACTCCTGGGGACCTACAGATGCTGGTGTGGCATGCAGGCAGCTCGGCTATTCGAGATACAGTAGGTTCTGTCTTTACTTCATGTTGCCAGATTTACATGACAAACCTAACTCCACAAGAAAACATAAATGCAGCTACTGAAGGGCTATAAAAAGCTCCAGAAGATCCGTAAGTGAAGCTGCACCATTTTCCAGAAACCTCTTTGGAATAAGCTTCGGAAGAAATAATCCAGTTCTCCGAATTTGTGGCAAAGAGCTGCGCTGGAATTGCATTTCTGAAAGCATACCGAACCTCGGCATCAATAATTATATTTAAAAGATGTGTACCATAGTGACTTTTGTATTTTCAGCGTCAGTGCATGCCATTCAAGATGGGGGTGTCCCCATGTGATTTCCCTTGCTGCAGGTGCATTGGCCTACACCTCGGCCTACTTTGGTCAGGGGACTGGTTCCATTTGGATTGATGACACACAATGTACAGGGTCTGAAAAACGACTGATTGACTGTACACATGATGCGTCTACAATAGACTGTGCTCATAGTGAAGATGCTGGTGTTCGTTGCAATACCACATGTAAGCCTTCACTATCGTATCAGTTCTACTGTGTGTTAATGACTATTGTGTGTTAACCTACTTCCTCAGAGCTGTTTACCTCACATCTTACATAAGTACTTCCTCTCCAAATTTGTTGCCCATGGAATTTAGCTAATTCCCTTCCTGCAGGAACACTAAGAAGCTTAATTCATTCCACCCATGATACTTAGCTATCTTTCCATCCTTCAAGTGAGATGTCAGCCCGGGCGGCTGAGGTTGGTTGCTGGAAACACGACAAATGAGGGTCGTGTGGAAGTCTGTCTGAATGAGATCTGGGGCACAGTGTGCGATGATTTGTGGTCCAGTGTGGATGCCAGGGTTGCCTGTAGACAGCTGGGATACTCTCGATTCAGTAAGCTAAGAGTTGAATTGCAAATGTGTTAAGCCTTCATGGTTGCTGCATTTTTGCAAGAGTGGCCAATTAACTTGAGCAACAATGTAATACTTTATTTCATTCACTCTGAGCATTGTATTCTGCTCCATCTGGCTTAGTAAAATAAAATTTGTTTTGCTTACATAGTCCAGGAATAATTTGTCCCTATCTTAAACCATTAAACATCTGTTGCTATCTACAGATGCTGTTGCTTACTCGAATGCCCGCTATGGACAAGGCACGGGTCCCATCTGGCTGGACAACCTGGCTTGCACTGGTGCTGAGTACAATCTAACATCTTGTGGCTATGACTCTGACACTACAGACTGTGGCCATGCTGAGGATGCTGGTGTCCGCTGCAACGCAACATGTATGTAACATTGCGTGTGTGCAGTAAGATTATTCCAATGCCTACCCACATTTGTTTATTAAAACCCATTGCACCCTGTAGCAGCCAAATGAGCCTGGAGGATACCCATAAGCCCATAAGAATTTATATGGGAGATTTAATATTAGGCGTTAATACTTTGTACATGCTCTGCCGCTGTTTGCAGTAGTAGGTACTACTGCAAACAGCTTAAAGAAGCAGAAGACCATGTACAAAGTATTAGCGCCTAACATTAAACCTCCTATATAAATTCTTAGGGACTTATGAGTATATACCCTCCGGGCTCATTTGGCTGCTACAGGGTGCAATGAGGAGAGGAGTAGCTGAGCAGAGTGTATGCCAATATCCAGTGGAATTTCACAGGCTTGCAATTGGTAATGAGGACAACTACCACTATTTATTGATGCTGTATTAGCTGGATATGGAAGGTTTTGATTATTTTTACTTGCTGTTTCTTGCATCTCTTCAGTGCTCTGTGCCAATGGAGACCTCAGACTTGCTGGGAGTACGGTCCCAGCCCAGGGACGAGTAGAGTTGTGCTGGAATGAGACCTGGGGCACCATCTGTGATGGATACTGGTCAACTAGCGATGCCAATGTGGCCTGCAGGCAGTTGGGATACGCTGCTAGTGGTATGAAAACTTACAATGCAGGCATATTTAACTTGCTGTTTGTTAATATCAATGTACCTCACAGGTTCTACACCCTATTACAATGCTTACTTTGGCCGTGGTTCTGGTCCGATCCTCTTGGATGACTTGCTCTGCACGGGATCTGAGGCCAGGATTATTGACTGCCGCAGAAGCACCAGTCAGGGAGTTGGGACTTATGACTACTGCGCTGGCCACGCTGATGATGCTGGTGTGAGATGTTTAGAACGTAAGCCAGTTAGCTATACAAATGTAGGCAAAAGCAAACTATATAGAAAGAACAAGTTTATTGATCAGAATCGTATCTTGTTTTGATGACCAGTAACAGAAACTGTGTATGCATAAAGTATTGGCACCTAATATGCATGCATCATAATAGACATACATGGAGACTATGATGACGGCAACACCATCGTTAGTCGGTAAAGAGTTAATCTCCTAGCTGTTCACTCACACAAACCTTGAGACTAAGGTAGCCCTTGCATGGTGCACTGTACCTGTATCCAATCGATGTGCACGTAGCAATTGCATGCAATGTGGTTTGTACCTGGAGCTAAAATGCACAAGCACTCAAGGACTGTGGCATAGTCTACATGTACAATTGTGGGAGGCATAATCCGGACACATGAAGCTAGAGATATGTCCATCAAGAAACTGGATCACTCTCTCCACAGTCAACCCTCCAGTTCCCAGTTGATGACTTCATTCCAGTGGTTGCTACCTGCGATGTATTGCATCAGCATAGATTGAATCATTAATTTTGTTGTTCCATTAACTTATCCCAGACTTTCCAATATCCTCTAATAATCCACCATGAATTTAGCATATCCCCTTATAAGGTACTGGTTACTATGGTTACATAACTAGTTCTCTTCATTGCAAGATGTAGTGTCTTATGCTATATCCATTTCTTAATAATACTAATTGTGTGTAACTAGATATGCTTTGTAACCTCATTCCCAGACTCCTCCCACCTTTTGTACAGTATGTGACAAAACTTGGGGAAGCTAATACTCTGTAATAAGTTCAGTCATAACTCATTCCACAGCTTGCACTACTGGTGATATCAGGCTGGTTGGTGGGACAACACCGAACAGAGGACGTGTGGAAGTCTGTGTGAACGATGTGTGGGGTACGGTCTGTGATGACCTCTGGTCGATTGCTGATGCCAATGTGGCTTGCAGACAGCTCGGCTATCTTGGAACAAGTATGTAGCTATGTTTTGTGCGGTTGAAGCATGATCACGCAAGCCTGAGTCAGCAACACCTAAATTAAATGTGCTGGGAATATGCATTAGACCACTACAGAAAGGGAGTCATCATTTTGAGTAGCCATATCTTTGCTAAAAATAATATGTTCAGGTGAGTATGGGTATTGCATGCAAGGACAGGGTATTGTGAGATTATGATTAGAATGCAAAGCACAATCACGGCAATTAGTGTCTTTCCCATCAAAATCTTACACTCATGTATTCAGAATAGCAAGTAGCTAAGTAGCTAGTCTGGAATTTTTGATGCAGATGTGTAAAATGGAGTGATCACCTTTGGCATTCCTCACCAGCTATGTTTGGGTAAAATAATGACAGGCTTGAATGGATGTTGCATGTTATGAGTTAGTCCATGTATGTTGACTTGCAAACCGCATGCCCTTGTTTTCCCTCCCTGTGTTGAATCTGTGAAACTAATTTCTCTCTATAGATGCTGTTGCCTACTCCCGTGCCTATTTTGGAAGAGGAAGTGGTCCCATTCTCTTGGACGATGTGAGGTGCACTGGGTCAGAGACTGCCCTTATAAACTGCACCTATGACCGCTATACTTCTGACTGCAACCATTATGAAGATGCTGGTGTTCGTTGTCAAGGTAAGATACTGTCATTGCATGACTTGTAGCTATGTACAAGCTTGTTGTAAACTTCCTAGCTGACATTTGAATCGGACAAACATTGCATGTCATACACTATACTGTTATACTCACTGAACTGGTTCATTCACTATATTTCACAAACAGTCTGTAATAACGGAGACATCCGGCTGGTTGGCGGGACGACCACTAATGAGGGACGTGTTGAGGTGTGCAAGAACCAACTATGGGGAACTATATGTGACGATTTCTGGAGCTCTGTTGATGCACGTGTGGCGTGTGGTCAGCTTGGCTTCTCCCGATTGAGTAGGTTCAATTATCATGCATTATTGTACCTAGATTACTGGTGAGATTGATATCTGTGAGGATGCAGGTTTACAGTATAGTAAATTCTGAAATCTACACTTTCTAGACGTACAGTACATCAGTAACCTTGCTTCCATACATACAGGTGCAATAGCGTACACTAATGCCCACTTTGGAGCAGGCACAGGTCTCATCCATCTGGATGATGTTGCCTGCACTGGAACAGAGAGCCATCTTGTGAACTGCTCCTATGATGCAAGTACCTCTGACTGCTCCCACTCTGATGATGCTGGCGCTCGCTGCAGGAACCGTGAGTGAAATGTGGACAGCAGTGGTGTAGCTAGGTGGCGTGGACACAGCTTGGGGCTAGGAGGATCTGGGCGTGCCCCCACGCCCACAAATTTAGACCCTCTCAGATTGCTACTGACAGTGTGCAAATGAGTAATTCACTTTAATATGCTCTTCTACATACCGATCTGGGCCTGCCACTCCTAACTGGCACAAGCTATTCATTGCTGGGGCATACTTCCAATGGTAGGGAATGCCCCCCAATTGCTAGGACACACGTCTCCAATGGTAATGCCCCCCAGTTACTAGGACACACATCTCCAGTGGTATACTGCCCCCCCCCCCCCCCCCCCCCCCCCCCCCCCCCCCCCCCCCCTGCTGGGGAATGCCCCCCAGCCCCCCAGTTGCTAGGACACACACTGCAATGTGCCCCATCCTAGCTATAGGCCACTTGTGGTCAGTACTCAGTCAGTCTGCAGATTATGTGTTTCTGTTCTATTTTACTCACTTCGTGTAATATCTTGAGCATCGGGCTTCGCAAATCTCTTGTGAGCAACTTTCATTATGGCAGTCAGCTCCCATTTTGCTATTATGCTATTACAGTATTAATGATAACAACGCTAAGAACATATTTGATCACAATCTGTTAGCTTGCACGCTAAAACACATTTGGACAAACAAACATATTCTACTGACTATGAAATGACCTGTTGCAATAATATTATGTGTCACAGTTACCTGCATTGATGGAACCATCAGGCTGATTGGAGGCTCAGTAGCAACTGAGGGACGAGTGGAAGTTTGTCGAAACGAAACGTGGGGTACTGTGTGTGATGACAGCTGGACTGATGTGGATGCCAGCGTTGTTTGCAGACAACTGGGCTACTCCAGATTCAGTAGGCATACATTGTATATGCGCAAAGCACTTAGCTAACATAATTGTATACCTCAACACTGAGTCAAGAACTCTTTAGAGTACAGCTCCATTATGGCACTCAGACCTTCTAAATCCCTTGGACAAGATGAACAGCAGTAAATAGGCAGAATGGCACTCTCTAGCATAATAGCGGAACAGTGTACAGTAGTCAGAGTTGTTTTTAGCATCATTGCTACAGATATGATTGGAGCAGATTACCACCTTAGTAGCTAGCATCCTCGCTGCAATCAGACTGGAGCAGATTACCACCTTAGTAGCTAGCATCCTCGCTGCAATCAGACTGCTGTCCAGCCCATTTTATCCTCACTGTAAAAATGGTGGTTTTCCTTGCAGATTCCACGGCTTATGCAGGGGCGCACTTTGGCCAAGGAAATGGTTCAATCATTCTGGATGATGTGGCTTGTGTTGGAAATGAGAGTAGGCTGGTTGACTGCCAGTCCAATACCACTCACAACTGTGTCCACAGTGAAGATGCTGGAGTCAGCTGCAAAATTGAATGTAGGTTCGCTCTTCTATTTCACACGGCATACTGGTACCGGTATTTCTGAATTGATGGAGTAATTTCTAGGGTCTAATTGTACGAATGCAATTCCATATACTAGTTTGGCCAGGCCGAACAAACCATGAAGTAGAAGCACACTCGTAATAATGATTAATTACTAGGAGTGCATGTTGGAGGTTAAAGTCAGTTGATCCAGTGGCACTTCTGGTAGGACAGCTGGTTAGGATCTATTCTATGCCATTACATCACAGTAAGTAGCGAGAGTGTTTGCTCATCCGTGATGGTGGTGGTGGTCCCAGACCTTTGCAGGACCCAACCTGATGGTCTAGGGATTTTCAGCAGCTTCATTCATTAATTTATTATAATATAATGACTATAGTTTTGGAGGCATGCAATTGCAGAAGATTTCTGCACTACACTTCAATGAGTTGTAGTTTCATTGGTAGTCATTAACCGACAAACGAAGGCTGAGGATCATGTGAAAAGTCACCAGACGCTCTCCATTGAGGTCGAGGTGTGGAAAAAGACTAGCATGTTTGATGGCCATGCAATTATATTGGAACAGGTTTGTTTCTAAAAGTGTGCATTGCACAGTAAGCCATCAGTATAGTGTTTATTTACTTCATCACTATCTGATCAGTTCTGTGCCAGAATGGAGACATCAGGCTCGTGAATGGAAGCACTGCTTTTGAAGGTCGTGTGGAGATTTGCTGGAATGAGACCTGGGGCACTGTATGTGATGGATTCTGGTCAGGTTTTGATGCACGAGTGGCCTGCAGGCAGCTGGGATTCTCACCAACTGGTAAGCAAACATTTAACATAGCATCTATGTAGCTAGGCTCTCTGAGACAATAATACACTTTGTTACTTCTTCTTATTCACATGCTTAGGATATTCTTACTACATCAATGCCTACTTTGGACAAGGGTTTGGTCCCATTCTCCTGGACGACTTGCTCTGCAGAGGAACAGAGGCAAAGCTGATTGACTGCCCGAGGAGCACCAGTCAGGGAATTGGGACTTATGACTTTTGCCGGGGACATCTGGATGATGCTGGACTGAGATGCCTGGAGAGTAAGCTTGGTTTCTATAGTAACAGTGCGTCCATGTGGTTATTAGAGTAGCCCTGGTAAACCATGAATGCCTTTATTGAAGTCATGTTCGGATGCCTTTACTTAACAGCTTAATTGTGTGTAATGCCTTCCTAAAGGCATTGGCTCTCTTGCTAGCTAGATGACACAACCTGGAAGCAAGTGCATTATAAAAAGAGTGGTACATGCTAGGGTATTGTGCATTTTTGTTCCGCATAAAACTGGTTGATTGAAGCCTGAAGGCCAAGGGTGAGCACATTGTGCTTCTGGAGCATACGTGTTGCTGTTCAATGACTGTCAACCTTCAAGAACCAGCATGGACTAGTACACAAAAATTAATGTGCTCACATTTTTGGCTTGTCGTAGGCTGCCCCAGTGGAGGCATCAGGCTTGTTGGTGGAACCACGGAAAATGAGGGACGTGTGGAGGTCTGCCTGAGTGGACGGTGGGGTACCGTGTGTGATGATTTCTGGTCCAGTATTGATGCTAGGGTGGCCTGCAGACAGCTTGGATTTTCTGCAACTGGTGAGATAGCTACAGATTTCATACTTCGTTTATATTACATGATGTACAAACTCTAAATATTAGTTAGCCTACCTGCACTCTGGATCTTTGTCCTGTCAACTACGCAGGTGCTGTGGCCTATAGATCCGCCCACTTTGGCAGAGGCACTGGTCCGATCCTCCTTGATGATGTAGCCTGCAGTGGATATGAGAGCAGGCTGACTAGCTGCAGGTATGACTCCTCCACATACGACTGTGGACATTATGAAGATGCTGGAGTCCGGTGCCAAGGTATGATTTAACCAGCATGTTTTTCATTCAATACTGTGTCTAGCCTTATAACGTTACCCTCTTCTCGCATGTAAAACTCTCTCTGAGAGATATAGCCACCTTCAGCAAAGCCCATCACACTGACTTATATGCAACCAAAATCTGAAAGTTTTTGACTTGCTGTTAACAGGAGGTAGCTATAATATCTATACTGCGGTACAAAGTGGTGTCAGTATAATTATTTATACCTCAATTAACAGTTAGAGGAAATACGACATCAAATTGTACATTTGTCCATGTAGGTTGTACTGAAGGGGCAGTGAGGCTTCGCAGTGGGACCAACACTAGTGAGGGACGTGTGGAGGTGTGCAGGAACAATGCCTGGGGCACCGTGTGTGATGACTTCTGGGGGAACACTGATGCTAATGTGGTCTGCAGACAGCTGGGTTACTCCAGATTTAGTAAGTTAAAATTGAATTTCAATAGGCAAGAGAGTTTTGTAGGTATAACTATTCGATACGTATATACTTTATGCACTCCTGGCTGGTTACTGATCAGAGGGACCTCATGTTTTATGGTCGCATCTCTCTTGGTTGGATGTTTCCAACAGATGCTACAGCCTTCTATAATGCTCATTTTGGACGAGGAAGTGGAGCGATTGTTCTGGATGATGTGCGGTGCACTGGGACGGAAGACAGCCTAGTTGAGTGTCCCTTTGACAGAAGCACTGCGGACTGTACACACTCGGAGGATGCTGGTGTTCGCTGTCAAATAACTCGTGAGTACAGCTCTTTGTTGACTCTAAAGTTATGTTAGCTAGCTATGCTCAGGTACCGATCAACGGCTGGGACCATACCCTGTACATTTGTATAGTCATTCTGGACTCAAATCTCTCCTGCGGGGTGACATCATCTTAGCCCCACCCACCATCTCAGTTGGTTTATATAGTAACTGCTTAGATGCTGCTTCTCAACAGCACGTCTTTGCAAAAAGTGGTGTGGAATACAACCAAACCTCACCACTCTGTGGATGAAGTGCTTGCGTCGTTCTGTGCATGTAATCATCAGTAGCTCAGGTCTATATCCTGAAGTGTGCAAGTAAAAGTAGTGGCCCACCTCACCTATTCCATGCTGTAGTGTTCTCTGTCAGATTGCTATCCACATAGGTGCATAGGTTGACCAAAATACATCCGGAACTAGCAAACAAGCGGTTAGGCATTAGCTAATGCTCAATGATGTCCCTACTCGAGTGACCAACCTGCAGCCTAGCCAATCTACTATTGAACGTAGACATGTAACACTACCGGCCTCAGCCCTTTAGTGCACCTGAGTAGGTCTCATGCACCTGAGTAGGTCTCAGACTGTGTTGCACTCTATTGAACAACAATTGTTTCTTGGAGTTTCAGAAGTCCCATTATGCAGATGAAGGGCAGAGTTTTTAGAGTTTTCAATTGTAAACTTAGCATTAATTGTAACATTATACTGCCCTGATTGTTCCCATTGCTAAATTTAATTGCATAACTGTTTTTCGTTTCTGCAGCATTCTGTCGTGATGGTCAGCTGAGACTGACTGGAGGGAGCACAGCAAACGAGGGTCGTGTGGAAATCTGCTTCAATGAGACGTGGGGAACCGTGTGTGATGATGGATGGGATAACTTGGATGCCCGTGTGGTCTGCCGAAAGCTTCAGTATTCGAGATACAGTAAGTTAGATAATGATGATACACCTCTATCAGGTAGTTGATATGTATATTTTAGTAGTGCATGTTGAGCGTATATTCTAGTTCTCACTTGCTTGAACTGGCATGTAGACATCAGAGGACGACCAAGGTTGACCTTTGCTGTATTACGTGAGTCAGAATGCATACATGTAATGCATGCTAAGTACATTGCTTCGACAGTAGTCGCCAATGAGCCTGACTTGATCGCGTGGATTATGCACTGACAAGGATGCATAGGTATCTATTATGTCAGCTGCAACACGACAGAAGGAAGTGGTGCCTTGGGTAGGTAGCTAAAGCCAACGATAAAGCAACGATTATCAACTGTTAGTGTTTTCCCACGCAGACAACATTCATTTTGAGTCTTTCCAGTGTTTTACACCGTGGAGACCTGCTACTACGCTTGCTGTCGGAACGCTCATTCTCATGGATGCACAATAGCTTTTAACTTCATGACTGACATATGCCATGGCCAACCTTCTCTGTCTAACAATAATGCTATGCTTTGATGGTGAGCTTGCAATAGCCGTCACAATGGGATGTGTCAGTTAACCGCTAATGAAAGAAGACGAACTTCATCTATTTGTATGGAGATGAACTGTACCCCAGTTTATTCTCAAATGCTTGAGATTTCATTTCAATGAACTCATAAGAGAATACTGGTCCTATAGGCTCTAGAGGTTATTACAGCTAGTGTGTAATGGGTTAAATATTATATCAGAAGCAGGTAACTGCATTGTTCTGTTCGTGCATTACTTCTACAGACAATACAGCATTGTTAAGTGCACCTTTTGGCCAAGGAACTGGACCCATCTTCCTTGATAATGTGGCCTGCGTTGGTACAGAAAGCTCACTTGAAGACTGTACTCATGATCCGAGTGCTTTGGACTGCACTCACTATGAGGATGCTGCTGTACGGTGTAACACTCATGGTAAGAGGAACAGCTCACTAATGGTGGATGAATCATCCATATGTAACCTGCAAGCCTGGTGTCACAAGTTTAACGTAACTGAAGACTTATAAGTTGTGACTTTCATAAAGCAAATACCCGATATTCAACTTTGTTCATTTCAGTTATCTGCAACGATGGAGATATCAGGCTGATGGGAGGGTCAAACCAATACCAGGGACGTGTGGAAGTATGCTGGAATGAGACCTGGGGCACCGTGTGCGATGGATACTGGTCTACCCATGATGCTAATGTGGCCTGCAGGCAGCTGGGATTCTCACCAACAGGTTAGTGAAGAATAGACTTGATGTGGGTACATTCACTTACTGACGCATATTTCAAAGGCCACAAACTTCGGTCAATAACGCTGTATGTGGCTCTATATACAGCATGTATACTTTTCCATGTTTTGGTAACAATAGTCATTTGTTATCGTATTCTGGCACCAGGTGCTGTGGCTTATTACAATGCTTACTTTGGCCGTGGCACTGGTCCAATCCTCCTGGACGACTTGCTTTGCACTGGATCTGAGGCGAGGCTTGTGGACTGTACTCATGATGGGATTGGCAACTACGACTATTGCTACAGACTCCATGGTGAAGATGCCGGAGTGAGGTGCCAACCAGGTGAGTGAGTCATGTATGTACAGCTGTCTTATTGCGTATAGCTAATTCAATGGAGGATGGTATATTGTGGCACATACAACAAGAAGCCAATGCTGACTATATGGCACATACAGAGTGGCTGCTAAGTGGAAGAGTGCTATAATATAGTGATATAATTATACCACCTGTGCAGTAGAATCTGAGAAATGTCGGGGCGGGGGGGGGGGGGGGGGGGGGGGGGGGGCTCTTTGGTGTTAAGGACTGGCTGGATTTGCATTACATGGAAAATGCATGGCAACAAATATGATTATAGTGTACAAAGAATGCTAATGGCAGTGTAGAATAACAAGCAAAGTAAAGTCTGCCATTAGCTATGTCTCTGAGTCTGTGGGAAATAGCTGTGGCTTTGCTTCATGGTGTCATTGCTATACTAGTAGTCATCACCTTTGTGTGAATCAGTGGCATCACTCCTGTGAGGAGTTCAAATGGTGTATTCTGCGATGATCTTTGGGTATAGTTGGTTTGACTTTGCTAATTTCAACTTGCTAACCTGTGTGATTTCATTCATCTCAGCTTGCACTGAAGGCTCTATCAGACTGTCAGGCTACACATCATTATCGTACCAAGGACGCGTGGAGGTCTGCTTGAACAGACAGTGGGGCACCGTGTGTGATGATCTCTGGAGTGCCGTGGATGCAAATGTGGCCTGCAAGCAGCTGGGATTCTCCAGATATAGTACGACACCTTACTACAGATGACGGTGTTCATTCTATAAATGTGGCACACATGATTATGTCTTGCTTGCAGTACAAAATTTGCATGACACCTGCAATAGAGTTGAATACAAACCCACTGTAGGTGAACCCACTGTAGGTGTCAGGTGTCCTGTAGCTGGTAGTTACCTCCAGTGTTGTAGCCAAGCCTGGGTCAGGGCAACGTTCGAATGTGCCCGGGCAATCCACTAGGCAAGTCCATGCCATCTGCAACTGTTCATCACTGACTAGCTACAACCACGGTGAATGAGACAACTGTGTGGAATGCAACTAGAGATGACCAAAGGACCAGAGACTTCAATAAGGTTTCTCAATGGTAGACGGTCAACAGTGACCTGAAACACTAGATCGTTGTACTTGCCTAAAATTTAATGCGGTGCTTATGCCCTCACCAGTGCCCCGGCACTTCTACATATCCTGGCTACACCACTGGTCATCTCCATGGTAACTATCGATGTTGGTTGTTGCTATATAATAGTCCATGACTATATCCAACTCAGATGCGACTGCCTTCTCGAATGCTTACTTTGGCATTGGAAGTGGACCAATCCACTTGGACAATCTGGGATGTACTGGAACTGAAGCTGCCCTAGTGAACTGCAGCTACGATTCACACACAGCAGACTGCTCTCACTATGAGGATGCTGGTGTTCGTTGCTCACAAACCCGTGAGTTTGCATCATGTCATCACTCACATGATATCTGTAGTAGTTGAGTGCATGACAGAAAATAAGTTCACTTCACGGTGTCACTAACCTCATCTACAGGCCTCCCCACAACAAAAACTAGGCACACTGTTACAGTTAATAGGTGCACACAATCTCTGGAATGAATTTGAAGCTGACGTCAGCAGGGTATAGGCTGCTAGGTAACCTTTCAGCCAGTGTTGGTTGTACAACATTTCTGACTTTCTGACTACACTGTAAGATTGCAATCTTATGGTATAATTGCACAGAAACTCAACTTGGTGGTAGAGCAGGAGCAGGTGTTGACATCATCGTCATGGGTATAGAGTTATGAGCGCTTTATTTGCCTTCTTGCTTGTGATTGTATAATGGTTGTGTCGAAACTCACCATGACGGTGGAGCTATGATATGAGTACTTTAGTCTCCATGTTGACTGCAAATGAGAAGAAAGCTGTCATATCTCCACCTCCATGCTGCAAAATTGTTGGTGCATAACAGCAATCATAATGGCTTTGTCACTTTGACTGTTGTTGGCAGCATGCGACAACACATACGTAACATGTCCATTAGGTAATTGGGACATTAGCCATAAGCTAGCCACCTATTAGCAGCCTGTGGATGAGACTAGCTGTAAGTACATACAAACTAGTGGATGCAGTCAGCGGAAGTATCCACGGATGATGGTAAGACCTGAGACGTCATTCTGCAAGTTGCATTACCTAGAATGTGGTTGCCTGCAAGTTGCATTCCCTAGAATGTGGTTGCCTGCAAGTTGCATTCCCTAGAATGTGGTTGCCTGCAAGTTGCATTACCTAGAATGTGGTTGCCTGCAAGTTGCATTACCTAGACTGTGGTTGCCTGCAAGTTGCATTACCTAGACTGTGGTTGCCTGCAAGTTGCATTACCTAGACTGTGGTTGCCTGCAAGTTGCATTACCTAGACTGTGGTTGCCTGCAAGTTGCATTACCTAGAATGTGGTTGCCTGCAAGTTGCATTACCTAGAATGTGGTTGCCTCTTATAGGCTGATAAACTGTTTTGGGAATGGGCTGGAAACAATGCTGTGAAGGAACATAATGGAGTAGCTAGCTAAGTGTTTAATATTGTATGCTTGGCATGGGGTGTGTGCTTGAATGACACAATCACGTATTACTAGCGGATCAAGATGAGTTTAATGTTCTCATCATTTGCAGTTTGCATTACCTAGAATGTGGTTGCCTCTTATAGGCTGATAAACTGTTTTGGGAATGGGCTGGGAACAATGCTGTAATGGAGTAGCTAATTAGGTGTTTAATACTGTATGCTTGGCATTGGGGTCTGCTTGAATGATACAATCGTGTATTACTAGTGGATCAAGATGAGTTTAATGTTCTCATCATTTACAGTTCTTTGTAGCAATGGTGATGTGAGGCTGGTTGCAACAAATGGCAACACAGTCAATGTGAGTGAAGGTCGAGTGGAGATCTGCTTCAACGAGACCTGGGGGACCGTGGCTGATGATGGATGGTCTACCAATGATGCTGGTGTAGTGTGTAGACAACTTGGCTTCTCCCGACACAGTGAGTTGATAGCAATAATTACGGTTTCAATCAAAGAGGTTGTGTTTGGTGGTGATATATAAATCAGTTGTCGTGTGCATGTCTGATGGAATAACATTTCCTTTGAGTTAATTTTAGCTTGACCTAAAGCAGAACTATATAAGAACTTTGTACCTGTATCATCCCACAGATGCCCAGGCATTCTCCAATGCCTACTTTGGCCAAGGAAGTGGTCCGATCTACCTGGACAATGTGGCTTGTGGCACTTCCCAAAGCAGACTGATAAACTGTAGCTTTGACATGAACACAGCGGAGGATACTCATGCAGAGGATGCTGGTGTCCGTTGCAGTAGAATACGTAAGTGAATAGTGCTATAGAAAGGGCAGATTTTGACAACCAGTTCCGTTCATAACTATAACATGTGTAGCTATAGCTTGGTAAGGCACTTTGACAGAAACTGGGTATGAACATTTGATTGTTGTTATCTCCCAGCACGGTGCTATGATGGAGATGTCAGACTTGTTGGTGGTACTTTGGAGGAGGAAGGTCGTGTTGAGGTCTGCATGGATGAGGCCTGGGGGACAGTGTGCGATGACGGATGGTCTAATACAGATGCTAGCGTGGTCTGCAGACAGCTAGGCTACTCACGATACAGTAAGTATTGTTGTTGTAGTCCTTGCAAAATTATCCATTTCCTTTTAAAATGTCATTTGCTTTCTGTTGTTTGAATCCTCCAAAGTATTAGTAGTTACTGTCTTACTGCACGGAACTAGCCCTGTTCCCAGGCCTACCCCGTTCTTTCTGTTCTTCGGTTTACGTTGACAATAATACACGGGCTGCTCTTCTGCATCAATGCAAACCGAAGAACAGAAAAAACGGGGTAGGCCTGGGAACAAGGCTAGCATGGAACAGTACGTATATCACTGCAATACATACCAATTCTCTTGTAGATGTCATTGCTTATTCCAATGCCCGCTATGGTGAAGGAACTGGTTCAATTATTCTGGATGATGTGGCTTGCACTGGACTTGAGTACAGGCTGGTGTATTGCCTCTATGACCGCAACACTGTAGACTGTAGCCATTCTGAGGATGCCAGTGTTCGCTGTAACGCAACACGTAAGAAACATTGATTGTGTACATCCTGTAGTACGTAGGTTCTCAAGCCAAAGCCCCAACAGGGAATCACCATTATTATGCTGGCAGCTGTAGGTTTAGTGTACTGTAAACTGTGGTTGTTAAGCACTCACTATTAGGAACATGAAGCCACTTCCTCCCCGGTGCAGAGCATCATTTGTTTAGTAGATTCAGCTGAAAGTACCAGTGCTGATCGAGTCAGTGTCATTCATAGCCTCAACGATCCAAAGAGCAGTGAGGTCATCCAGAAGATAAGCCCAAACTGTAACAACAACTCATTTGTGATAATCGCTTCAGCCCACATCTCGATCCGAGGAGGATCTAATCATTGGATCTATACATTGTTGTTCGCCATCTCGAACGTTTGTACTTTTATTGCCATCAATGCTAATCTTGCACATACATGCACATTGGTTATGTACTTTTGGCATGACTTGTATTACACATCTTACTTAGCGCATGTCTCCACTAATTATTAATAGGCCCATGTTTGGTTATGTAACTCCTACACTCAAAAGCGCATGCTCTTAGTAATCAGAGTTTACAGAGCTTTGGGGATGTGCCATTCAAGAGAGTAAGACATCATTCCGCTTTACAGATTTGCTGCAATGAAGGATTCAGTGTGATGTTTATTACAATGCTGCCTCATTTTAACACAGTTTTATGCAGCAATGGGGACATCAGACTTGTTGGAGGATCAACTGTAAATGAGGGACGTGTGGAAGTCTGCTGGAATGAGACATGGGGAACTGTATGTGACGGATACTGGTCAACCAATGATGGCAACGTGGCCTGCAGGCAGCTGGGGTTCCTGGATATTGGTACATTGTTCTGTTCAATATCATTCTTTTAGGTCACAGTTATATGTTTTGACCTTAATTCTTAAAATAAATTCCAGACATCTTCACATTTGATCCATATAATATTATAGCTTCAACAAGGTATCTCCACTCCCCTCTGTAGGTGCTACAATATTCAGCAATGCTTACTTTGGTCGTGGTACTGGCCCCATTCTCCTCGATGACTTGCTGTGTACTGGATCTGAGGCAAGACTTGTTGACTGTCCCAGGTTAACCAGTCAGGGAATTGGGACATACGACTACTGCTTTGGCCACTCTGATGATGCTGGTGTGAGATGTGTGCAACGTAAGAACATAATACGGTTGTTACTATCCACTGTACGCTGGAATGAATATTGTCCTCCTGTAGCTGTCTGTGGGTATATATTGGGCGAAGGACTAATTTTGCTGTTGATTTTCTTTCCAAAAAGTTGGAAGGAGAGATCAAACAAAACTGATGTGAATCTTCTTTTAAGTCATTCGTTGTTTCATTGTTGGATTTGCTGCTCAATGCATTGTACAATGTGTAATGTGGAGACTATATATTATATAACATCCACCATATATGTGTATAGCTTGCACTGATGGAGGCATCAGACTGATTGGAGGGACTCTGCCCAATGAGGGACGTGTGGAGGTTTGTCTGAACAGAAGATGGGGCACCGTTTGTGATGATTCATGGGGCGCGGTGGATGCCAGTGTAGCCTGTCGACAGCTTGGATACTCGGGACACAGTAAGAAAATTAATAATATTTAAGTGAGAACAAATATGTATTGCTCCAATGTTTGACTAATGCACACCATTGAATCACAAGGGCCTCTAGTTCCAAGCAATTATGGAGTTAAATCAAGACTTTGAAGCTCATTTTCTTTCCCAGTATTGAAATAATTGTCCTGACTTGAGTTGTGTTTAATCTTTGATCACTTGCCTGATTCTTCACTGTCCTACTCACAGATGCTACAGCATATCTATTTGCACGCTATGGCCAGGGAACTGGTCCCATCCACATGGACAATGTTGCCTGCACTGGAACTGAAAATGCTCTCCTGAACTGCACCTATGACAGTGATTCTTCTGACTGTTACCACTTTGAAGATGCTGGTGTCCTGTGCCAAGGTATGCAGGCCACTCCCTAAAGCTACAAATTGTAGTCAGTTGGCCAAATTTGAAACACAGGCAAAGCAACTGCTCAGCATGTGTGACTGTATATACTGCATGTGGTCCACACTTCAGTACACCCGTGCAATAGACATATTACGCATTAGGAGCTTGGGCGTAAATCTCTGCCTTCTTATCCATAACTGGGAGGCCTTACAATTATTCAACAGACAAGTTTGTAAATTTACACAGGCATGCGTACATAATTTAACTGGAAGTGTAATTACTTTATAGCTATGTAATCTGTGTAATTTCTTATAGCCTGCTCTAATGGAGAGATTCGCCTGGTTGGTGGTTCGGCACCAAATGAGGGACGGGTGGAAGTCTGTCAGAACCAAGCATGGGGCACCGTGTGTGATGACCACTGGGGAATTGTGGATGCCAGTGTCACATGCAGACAGCTGGGCTACTCTGGACTGAGTAAGTTGTAATGGCATAGATAAATAAAAGCTACAAAAGAGTCAGTATGCATGAAATGTGCTTAAGTGTAGCAGCTTTTTAAACTCTACTGGGCATACTGTATATTATTGGGGCGAGCGTGAGCGAGCCCCACACTAGCGGGACTTCATTGCGCAGTGCGTGTGTATGTCCGTTTGCTTGCTTGCTTGCTTGCTTGCTTGGATCTTGCACTTACCGTAAATTTTAAATCAGTGAATTTCACTTGCACGTGCACAATAATATTCAAATTCAACGAACTCATACTCGTCTAGCTACCTGTAGCTGTTCGACGAACGATGGCGACAACAAAGACGGAGACCACTCATGGACATTGGCTAGAGCATCATGAACATTCTTCCTCCTCGGCGACACTGACAAAGACGGAGACAGCGCGTGGACCTACACGGCGTACCGCCTTGCCGGTTAGCCTCAGCTACATTGCTGCTAGGCTATATAGTATAAACGCTAACCTGACTCGCTCACAGTTGCTGTGATGTGCACGAGAGGATGCAGAGAATATAGCTACAATGACATACTAAAAATCGTCTTTCAGCAACTTCATGCTAATGCGTACAACAACATTGCTAGCAGAAACAGAAACACTGAATGGTTCAGCCAGCAATAGCCCTCTTCGGTCACACACATGCTTCCAACAATGCTGATCATGGCTTTGACCGTTTTCATATACTGCCCAGCCTTCACTACTATATTGACATGCAGTATGTCAGGCGAGCCCCACAATGCCCTGCATTCTCCTAGTATAATATGCAAGATAGCACATTGTCAAAGAGAGCACTGTAAATATAGCCTCGTTCCCAGGCCTACCCCGTTCTTTCTGTTCTTCGGTTTGCATTGACAATAATACACGGATGCGGCCGCGCCGCTCTTCCACATCCGTGAACGCAAAACACGGTAGGCCTAGGAATGAGGCTATTCAAAATATGCATGTGCATAACACTGAATATGTGACATGGACGTATCAGTGTACGGGTATGGGAAGCAGCCACTAGGAGGAGTTGAGACGCAGCTGAAATATCCATTCACCGTGATCCTTTTGCTGTTTACAATCATAACGGCATTGCAAATAATATTCATGAGAGCTCCCTTTTTCTTAGGGAGCAACCCCATGATTATTTGCTGATGTGGCTACTTGGTTGTGACACTGCTTGCCATCTCAAGAAAGTTTGAGATATTATGTTGCACTCTGCACTACGCTGCAAAGCTGTATTGTCTACGGAACCAGGCAAAAAGCATACCAAAAGACACACCATGCAGTGACCTTGTGTTTGCACCTTTCTTGCTGTTTACAGGTGCCATGGCATTCTCCGGTGCCCACTTTGGTCAGGGCAGTGGTGCAATTGTGTTAGACAATGTGGCCTGTACCGGGTTGGAGGAAAAGTTGGTTGACTGCCCCTACGACCGTCACACAGCGGACTGCTATCACTATGAAGATGCTGGCATCCGCTGCCAGACAACTATCCGTACGTTAGCGCATGCACATACTGAAGTTTGTAATGGAAAAATTACACATCAATGGTGGTGTTTTCAATTTATATATCCAGCTATGTGCCAGCAAGGAGATGTCCAGCTTGTTGGTGGAACTAACATTTCAGGACGTGTGGAGATTTGCTTGCATGAAACCTGGGGCACTGTCTGTGATGACTTGTGGTCAATTGAAGATGCCAATGTGGTGTGCAAGCAGCTAGGATTTTCAAGACACAGTACGTTCATTGCTTGTCCATGCCGTCTTTATTGTACGCTTGATTTTGCAGTGATTGACAAAGACTACTAACATGCACCGCTGTATTCAATCGTTGCATTTTTTTCCAACAATCTTGAGGTGAAGCTTTAGATCTTAAATTACCAGATCGTGGGCCAACTATGTAATGGTCCAAGAATACGGAGTCTCAACATTACTACAGTCTAGAACATCAAGTCTACTAAAAGTGCTCATCCTCGTGCATTGAATCATGCTGTATATCATTTCTCTGGAAAATGAGGAAAGGGCTGAATAATTATACTCATGCATGTGACAAGTCTGTAGATCCTGTCTAGTGTGTACTATAGTGGCAGCTAAGCAGCAGCATCATATACTCATTCTTTAAAACAAGTTGGTCATCCTCAGTGGTTAAAACGCCAGTACATAGCTATAGAGCTATAGCTTGTCACACTCACCCTGGATTCACCTGGTAATTGATGATCCTTCTTCCCTGTGTACAGACGCCACCGTGCATTCTGGTGCGAGGTTTGGCCAAGGAAGTGGCCCAATCTATCTGGATGATGTCTCCTGTAGTGGAACAGAAGCACGATTGATTGACTGCAGCTACGACAGCCGCACATCAGATTGCAGCCATGCGAGGGATGCTGGGGTCACATGTGAAACAGAATGTATGCATAATTATACGTAATGGACAATGCTCCAGAGAGCTATAGGGTTCCATGCTTATTTTTAATTCTGCATGCAGTTCTCTGCCAGAATGGAGACATCAGGCTAACTAATGGGACAACCATCTTTGAAGGCCGTGTGGAGGTCTGCTGGAATGAGACCTGGGGCACTGTGTGTGATGGAGCATGGTCAAGTAATGATGCAGCAGTCGCCTGCAGACAGCTTGGATTCCCAACAATAGGTAGCTATACAGATTATGCATAAGCATGAGTGAGTTTCTTTTAAAGTGTTGTTAGTCTGTATATGAACACTCTGTAGGAGCTACACCACTGTTCAATGCTGCTTTTGGTCAAGGATCTGGTCCCATCCTCCTGGATGACTTGTTTTGTACGAATACTGAAGCACAACTGGCTGACTGCCGGCATGATGGAATTGGACGGTACGACTTCTGTAGAGGCCATCTTGATGATGCGGGACTCAGATGTGCAGAGCGTAAGTTGAAATTGTGCAAGGTGCAAGTATGCTGGTACTGAACAGGAGTTGATCTATGACAGGTGCCCCTTCACTCCAAGAGTAACAATTAAACAGCAAAAAACATTGTAACAGCAGAGAACATTGTACCAGCATAATCTTCACATGCGTGCCTGCATACACACACACATGCACACACCCGCATACACACATGTATGCATGTACATGAGTTCGTGTTCACACCAACACACACACCCGCAAATGCATCAAATCTGCAGCATGTTATGACGATATGATCCGGTTGCTTGGTGGCGCAACTCCATATGAAGGGAGAGTGGAGGTCTGTAAAGTTGGGGTTTGGGGGACTGTGTGCGATGACTTCTGGGATACTACTGATGCCAGCGTGGCCTGCAGACAGTTGGGATTTTCCAGACACAGTAAGCATTTGCATAGTTCACTCTATAAGCTAAAAAATAAACTTGATTTAGCATCAGGTAAGCTTCCTATAATTATGTGGATAGGATAAACTGAAGCTAGATTCACGCATCTGCAGGTTAATGGATCTTCAATACGTTTGCTATTATTAAGTTTAAGTAGTTAGTTAATCCAGCAGATGTGCACTTGCAGCAATGATGGTGAGTTTGCATGGAGTGCGTCCATGCAATATCGCAAAGACAGAGGTCTAGACACAGTATGGGAATGACATTGAGCTTCATATACAAACATGCAACTGAAACCCAAATGCCTAAACATCGTGTGACACACCATGCGGTGTACTTTTGGAAATTGCAGATGCTAATGCCTACTCAATGGCATTCTTTGGGTCTGGATCCACCCTAATTCACCTGGACGATGTGGCTTGCCATGGAAATGAAACCAGTCTCCTGAACTGCTCCTACGACATCCACACTGGCGACTGCTCCCACTCTCAAGATGCTGGCGTCCGCTGCTCAGCTGTTCGTAAGTTCCAAGCGCTGAGCACCTCACTTCACTTTGCACATTAATTGGTACCCTCTCATTTACCTTTCTTCTCAATCTGTGTAGCTATTTGCGGAAATGGTGAGATCAGGCTGGCTGGTGGTACTATACCCCAGAGGGGGCGAGTAGAGATTTGCTGGAATGAGACCTGGGGCACAGTGTGCGATGGACTCTGGACCACCAACGATGGCAACGTTGCTTGCAGACAGGCAGGCTACTCCAGATTTGGTCAGTTATGCATATTTTATGAATGCTACATTTGGGGGCGTCACTGACTATCCTTAGCATTACTGTCTCAGGTGCTTGTTTCATCCAGGTGCTGTGGTGTATGCTGATGCATTTTTTGGCCAGGGAACTGGTCCCATCTTCCTGGATGACTTGCGCTGCACTGGTACCGAGACTAGACTCGTGGACTGTCCAAGCAATGGAATAGGCATCTCTAGCTGTAATGGGCATGCTGATGATGCTGGCGTGCAGTGTCAACCACGTAAGGATTTCGTGGATTTTAGGGTGTAATGCCTCCAGATTCTGTATCACCGTATATTCTGGTTCCTAAGTGATACTGCACTGATACCTAATGAGATGTGACTATAGTTGCTGTTATCATAATACTGGTAGTGACTTTCTACATCAAATGATTCTGACTTCCTGCCACACACTAAAATGTACTCACTTTTGTGGGCATTCTCTCACTAGTTTTTTGCCGGGATGGCGAGATCAGGCTTGCTGGAGGGTCAACACAATATGAGGGACGAGTGGAGATTTGCCTGAATGAAACATGGGGAACAGTCTGTGACAACTCCTGGGATGCGGCTGATGCTACTGTAGCATGTGGACAGCTCGGATTCTCTCGGATAGGTTAGTGTGTTTGTGTCCATATTGTGGATGGTTTATTTGGTGGCTAGCTACATGCGAGGGTGGTGGGACAAGGTCCATGCTCACGTGGTATATGTACAAGTAGCTTAGATCACTTCAGCTACTGCCCCTTCAATTGCCCACATGAGCAGTCCAGCACTCTGTACAGAGGTCTGACGAACTCTCACCTCTGCTCCCTGATTGCATCCACGGCATTCACTGCAGCAGGTGCCCCCCCCCCCCCCCCCCCCCCCAACCCCCTTCCACTTCTGTTACACACAGACAGACACACGCTTACAATCTTAATGTATCAACAGTACACAGTGATATACAAGAAGTATGCAAAGTAGCAGATTAGCAACGGCTAGCTATGGTGATCACATTTGTTGATGTTCAATGGGGTTGAATTGCTCAGTTGACTTCTCACATGATGGCCTGTAAGTAATTTGCTGGCAGGATTTTAGAGGATACTCTTCAGAATCCTTCTGGAAGGGCAAAAGTGGTAGAACAACATTACAGTATACGAAATGACATTGTTTTACACTCCTGAGCCTCATCAGCATTTAGCACCCCATCAACTAAGTCACCTTTGACCTTATCATACACATTATCCTGTTTCAGGTTCCGAAGCAGTTCTGCATGCAGCATTCGGACCTGGCAGTGGTCCAATCTCCTTCAGCAGTGTCGCATGCAATGGTAACGAAGTTGCCCTGGTGAACTGTTCTCACAGCACTGCAGGAGTTCAGACGTGCACACACTTCAGCGACGCTGGTGTTCGTTGCAATGAACTACAATGTAAGAATGTCGTGTTGAATAATGATTGGATTTTGTCTTGACTTACCACTTTACACGAATAATGCAAAGAATTGCAGTCTATGACCACACGCATGCTTTAATTTCATCTCAACTTCAATGAAGCATTGGTCACAAAGGTAGCTCTGCACTCATCTAGCTGGCTCTGCCTGTGGTGTGCTGCAGGCAGGTAATGGTGTCATCGTGTATTCCGGTGTGCAGTAATAGCCCTCCACTTATAGCTACAACTGTTACTATTCTTGGCTCCCCACCATATTCACTGTCCTTAAACCTGTTTTTTAGATTTACATCACTATGTTGACCCCTCAGATTCACACTGATAAATATTGAAAGTGGACAATAGACGATAATTATAATTATGACAATTATTAGGCAATAGATTATAAACAGTGCACAATAGACATTATGCTGTTGCTGTATATTACTCTGTACAGCGTACCCATCTCCAGTGCTTGCGGAAGCAGCTAGCTCCACGTCAATCAACCTTACCTGGGGCACACCAGCTGAGATACGTTCTCCCATTCTGATGTACAATGTCAACTGCACCTTGGGAACAACATCGATTAGTATGTTGACACCAGACGACCGCACGTCAGTCATCATTGCTGGTCTCCGTGCCAATACCAACTACTCTTGTTGTGTGACAACTGTTGCTCCAGGAGGCTCCTCCGCTTGCAACTCTACAAGAACACCTGAAGACCGTGAGCTGTTATGTGATGTTCTGCATGAGTAACGTGGGTTATTCAGACTTACACCAGCGGAGATTTCCAATTTTGAAAATACAACGTTTTCAATTGCCTGAAGAAGACCAACCAAGAGTGGTCGAAACGTTGTATTTTCAAATTAGGAAATCTCCACAGGTGTAAGTCCGAATAACCCGCGCTACATTCGAAAACGCCAGTGCCATGACTTTTCCGAACATGTTCTGCATGAGGATTGGGTTGAATCAGAAGTTGAACTGAATATACACTTGTTAGTGTGCTTGTCCTTATTGTTGTTATAGACGGTCTTCAGATATTAATGCAGTTTCATCTACAAATGTGGACTGTATATAACTGGGTCAATTTTGAGCCTATGATTACATTTTACAGAATGATTTGCAGGTTGAATTAGAATCAGTGCTCCCTCCCAGGTCCAAGTGCTCCTCCAACAAGATTGCAGGGTCACCCTCTTAATTCCTCTGCTGTCCGGTTGTCATGGAGACCACCTCCATCTGATGAACTGAATGGAGTCCTCAGGCTATATCGCATCAGCATCACTGACCCAGAAAATGGGAGGGAGTGGCAGCAGAACAGTACCACCAACGCCAGCATGATCGGTTCCCTGGAACCTTGCACCACTTACCGGATGACTGTTGCAGCATTTACTGTTGGATATGGACCCTCAAGTTCACCGATCTTCATCACCACCAGCCTGGAAACCAATGGTTTGCCAACACAGTTTTTCTTGCTAGTACAGGGCCCAATTGTCTGTACACTTTCCTGCACCTGTCCTGGAAGAGTTCAGGACAGTGTACAGGAAATTGAACCCTATACTTTTGCAGGAAAGATAAATTTTCTCTGGAAAATTGCAGAAATGAAGCCTGTAAAATAGCAGGATATTTCAGTACTGCACAGCATGTGAGCAGTAAACTCAAGCAAGGAGTCTGCAGAGTTTACGTAGACAAGCACAGAGACTGTATGATCGCATTAAATTAAAGCAGAGAGCAACATATTAAGTTGTACACACAAGCACCTAAGAACGTATCTGATTGTGTACTATTTTCTTCTTTGTGAAGGTCCCCAGTATTCCGTGACCATGAACAGCGTCGTCCTCTCGTCTACTTCCTTTACTGTTGTGTGGACTGCCCCCAATGTCCTCATCAACCAGCAGCTGAGAAACTTTGACATTACTGTGGGAGACCTCAGTACTGCAGTACACTACTCACATTCTGCAACTGTGTCTGCAAAAGCACTTGCAAACTTCACATTCTCTGGTCTCGGTAAGTTACAATTAAACCAACTCTACAGCTACACAGTTGACAAATAATTTCCCATAATCTCCAGTAATTGTCTGTGTGTGTGTGTGTGTGTGTGTGTGTGTGTGTGTGCATGTGTGTGTGTATGTGTGTGTGGTTGCAAGTAAGTTCTCATTTGTTGCTATGAAGTACTTATTCATTAATATGACTGTGTCCAAGTGGTTAAGACTGCACTTACGTTAGCCCCCTAACCCTTCCTGAACATTACCATTGGGTGCTTGACAGGTTGCATCTGAGGTTGATATAGCGTAATAGTCTTTGTTACATTGCCAATCCATTACCAATCTCACCTTGTGCTCACCCTCCCCATAGCCCCCTATGTTCCGTATCAAGTGAACCTCACAGCAGTTGTGTGTGGTATTCGGGTACCTTTGGCCAGTCACACCACATTCACACAGGAAGGAGGTACGGATGTTTTAATTCCCACTAGAGCAGTAGGAATTGCATACCTACTGCAGTGCATGCTGAACTCATTCATAAGTTATCAGCACTAAACATGTCATTGAATGCATGATAGTGTACCATAGGGTTTCCTTGCCTTTGTTTCAGTTCCGTCTGTCGGTCCATCAATAACAAACACAACACGAACAAGTGGTGTATCAGCCTTCATACAGTGGGCTCCGCTTCCTCTTGAAGACAGCCGGGGATACGTCACCAACTACTCCGTCTTGTACTCACAAAAGACCGACATACTCTGCTCACCTCCCAACACATGGATTGATACAACCAGGTTCATCACACACAATGTGACCCACGTCATCAACGGTCTAACTCCGTACTTGAGTTACTGTGTAGCAGTATCTGCCAGCACAAACGCAGGAGTTGGTACCTTTGGCCCACCTTCGGTGATTCCAGGTGAGGTTCTAATTTTAGATTTGGAAGCATCTAATTATAGTCACCTCTATGGGAGTACAAGAATGGAGGTTAGGACACAGTCAGCATTGTACGCTGAAGAAGTTCGAATCCTTAGTTGACTTCAAGTATATGTAGCTAACTAAATGCTTTCTCAAATCCACTTGCAGCCTTCATTACAATATCTCCTGCGTCGAGTTCTACCTACTCTCTCTCTTCAACTGCTGGATCCACATCCACCCTTTCTTCCTCCTCGTCCTCTGAATCCACATCCACCTCCTCGTCCTCTGGATCCACTACCACCCCTCCTTCTTCCTCGTCCTCTGAAGGAACATCTGCCAGAGGTAATTGACAAAATCATTTTCAAAATGGTATTGTGGATGGTGTTATACACAGTGCAGTACTACTATTGTATAATTATAGTGTACTCACTATCTCACATTCAGTGCCAAGTACTACTTCCACAGTAACACCTTCTCCTACGCCAGGTCCCAGTAAGTTGTAACCATAAAAGCCAAGGACGAGGGGGGAAGGTGCTTTGTGCCTCAGCCATGTTATACCGTAGACACTCATTGTTAGGTGCCTATATCTTCACAGGAAGGAAATATGCACCTATAAGTAAAATGACATTCCTTGAAAAGGAAGTGTGCTCCATTTCGAAGTGTAGTTTTTATCCATTCAGTAAGATGGATGATGGAAGAGTTTCTGGAAGAAGATGTCAGTGCATAATAAGGGACGAGAGTCGAACCTGTGCCTAACAGCGAGTATGTGCCTACAAGTGCTGTGCCTAGTAATGAGTGACTTCAGTGCTGGCTTTCCCTGGTTGGTAGGTAATTATTTTTATATGCATGATTTGTCATGCCATATAATCTGCAATGAAGTACATCGCCATTCCAGAACAGGTACATACCGGTAATTTACACATCAGCATAGAATCCAAAAGTGACAATTTTTTTAAAACTATTAAGTGAACAATATTTTTCCGTATTCAACACGTGCAGACTTTCCCAGTACAGACATTGAGATTCGAATAGCAGGAGTTGGAGTGTGCAGTAGCTGGAGTGTAAGTATACATCCACACAGACATGTAGTCATGCATTTAGGTATTAGCTGAATGCGATTTAATATTATAATGTTGATGTCCAGCTACAATCTTGTGTGTATGTACTATAGCAGTCAAACAAAACTACAAATAGCTGCATATACTACGAGCCAATTTCTCTCTATATATTTCTGCAATAGTGTACTTGTCTAGTGCACTTGCGCAATGTATGTAGCTAGTACTTTTTGCACTGTTAAGTCAGGAAATTTTTGTAAGGACCTGATTATGTGTTATTTTATCTGTGATCACAGAATACTGACACTCAAGCAAAAATCCAGGATCTGCAAGTGGCAATTGCAGTTACTTTGGGTGCCATATGTTCGTGCGACTTCCTACCTGGCCTCATCATAAACGGACAATGGATCTGTGACCCTGACAATCCTGATGATGTCATCTTCCAGTCCAGCATCATTGGCGGTGGAATGTTTAATCGTACAAGCCTAATCTCAAGCTTGCAATCCTGGGCATCGAACGCTCCCAGGATTGATGTAGGGGGGACCCCACTCACCGTGACGGGAGCATGTTCAAGTGAAAATTGCGCAGGGTCAACTGATTCCACCGCTACTACCTCAACACAAACATCCTTTGACTTCTGGGTCTATGTTATTATTGCCGTCGTTGCACTGATCGCCATTGTTGCAGTTTGTGTTGTGATATTCCTACTGATGAAACAACGCCGCAACAAACAGTAAGAGTAACAACTTATACTCTGCACAAGGCTCCTAATTTTGTCACACTGATTCTAACACTATGATGAGTAGTTAGCCTTAATAACTAATTAATCAGTACTGTAGTCTGTAACGCAACCAATTGCTACTGGCTAGCGTGGTTGTAGTCGTGTACATGCACTCTAACTGTCGGTAAGGCAGATGTGCTATACCAGTTGGTGTGTATTAAGCCAATTACAACTCTCAACTTACCTGCAGCTAGCTGCTACCACATGTGAGCCCTATATCTTATTCAGCCACAGTTATGCAAGTGCATGTACCGGGTATAGGTCCTGAGCCAATTGCTAGCACAAAAATGAAACAGTCCACTACTAGGTACTCCCGCTTCAGTGCTTTTCAATAGTCGCAAGGCTCTTCTACATGTGTTGTTATGGATACATGTTTGCAAGCATGTGACTTAGCTATGTGTAGTACTATACTTGGATTGCAGTCAGCAAACCCAGAAACAGCTCCTTCAATTAAAGATCCAAACATGACTATAGCACATATTATGCTTCTGTCCTCTACAAGGGATAATTGCTACTGGTACGTAATCATAGTTGAGGTGCTCATTTTGCGTTCTACCCATTTTGAAAGACTGTGTATGTAATAGCAACAGAAGTAGCTATAGGCTGGAGCTGTGTGAAATAGTGTGAGAATAAACTTTTCCCCCTTCAGCTCGGATGTAGGTCGTCATAACCGACCCAATGTTGAAATGGTTCCAGTAGTTCAAAACCCTACCTATGAAGAGCAAGGTGCCTTTCAGCACACGCTAATGCAGGGATACAATAACCCTCAGCCTCCACCTCTTCCTCCTCCCCGACCTCAAGCAGCAAACTCAGCCACATACCAGCAGCCTCAGAAGTGGATTGGATTCATCCCACCTACCGTAAAGGGGACCACTTTCGAAAATCCACACGGTAAGATGGAAGGAAATGCTTACGAAAATGCTAGGGGAAAGATGGAGGAAAATGCTTATGAAAATCCACACGATATTTTTCCTGCCCCAAATGCTGCTTATGATGCCCCTGGTAAGGTCTTCTTTGACTTTGATGCCAAATGATGTTCCCCATTCGTTGTATGTAAACAGTACTGAAAGTAGATTATACACTTGCAGAGGATTAGTTTCATATGCTCTATTCTTTAGCTGCCATGCTGTATACGTAGCTATCATATTTGCTGCATATTAACTGTAGTATCTTCTTACATATAATGCTTTTAACAAATCAAGTTTGCTCTGGGATGTTTGAAAGGGAGCTCGGAGGAGGAGGCTTTGTATTCACACAGTCCTCCCTGCCCTGGGGCACTTAGCTGTGGAAGGTTGTCTTTTATAACCAGGGGAGCAAAATGCCTCATGGGTGTTATGGAATACCCCATTAATTTATTAACAGCGTACCAGCAGTTGAAAAGTATGCACAGCTTCTACAAGTACCCGATCAAGCAGCAGAGGCATCTGGTTTCACCACAGTTCCGACATGTACACTGAGAGCACAGTCCAATATTATGAGAGGTCTACGATATCCTAAATCAGATGGTGTCCGCAGAGCGCGCTAGCTGGATTATGTCCGGTCGGGCGCAATCCGCTAGCGGCCGGAACCAATCCGCTGTGACACTAGTCTCGTGCCCAGCCGGAAACGTGTAAGCAACATTCTCGGTCATCATTAGCCTCGTTCCCATTATTAGCGTCTCGGGCCTAGGAACGAGGCTAGGCCCTCATCTAATATTCATTTCGGACAGAACCGGAAGTCTACGCGTGAAATGGATATACGTAACTACAACTTCTCGCTCTACGTAATCTGAAATTCCTGCCTAAAAAGTATGAACTTTTAATGAAGACCGAAGTTTCCGCGCAAAGTCGGCAGACCCTCTTTCCCCCGAGGGGTGGGGTCTGGTCCCCTGCAGCCAACATTCCTGGTAATTGTACGCGTATCAAATTCTGCTGAAAGTGTCGTGGCTATATACCAGTGCAAATTTCGGGGGTTGACTTCATGCGCAGAGGAACTGAAGCGATAGACAGGCTTACTGCTGGCAAGATCAACCCTCAATCGGCGAAGCCATGCGAGTACCCAGCTTCGCCGTAACTGTTGTGGTGCTCTCGTGTATCACTACTGTTGCAGGTAACATGAATAAGTTCTGTAAAAGTTTTACGGTATATAAATAGGACTTATAAGTGGCGCATTCACGCGCGGTACCAGTTGTTCGTTTACTAATTTCACACCCGCGATCTCTACGCGTATTAATATTGCAACTTGCATTATAAGTACATAACATTTGCACTCTGTTCAGTCTATCATCTGTTTTTTGTCCTTTTGTATTTGTTGTACAACTTATTGCTATGTAATTTAGCTGTAGGTTACACACTAGACTAGCTTATGTAGCTATTTGTGCCAACCATTGCAACCTGCTAATGCATAAAATTAATGTTGTAAAAAATAAAAATAAAAAACTCCATCGGGAAAACTTCATTACAAATTGCAACTTCATCGTTTATGCGCACCCCAGTGAGATGTTCACGATCGTTTTATAATACTAGCAGCATCCGAGACTGGACGTGGTTTGAGGAAATATCAATATCAAGTCTGTTTACCATGCCAGGCTGCATATTGCATGTGGTGTCTTCCTCTTTGAAGGTCCTAATGATGAATAATCTATGTGCACTTACCGAAGCTGTTGAGAATAAAGAATATTACAAAGGAA
Organism: Axinella damicornis; assembly: GCA_963931865.1. NCBI lineage: Eukaryota > Metazoa > Porifera > Demospongiae > Axinellida > Axinellidae > Axinella > Axinella damicornis. Next base: position 11,552,965 of record OZ007513.1, on the reverse strand, counting down.
GGCCAGACTAGGGGTGAGAGTGCAAGTATGTTAAGTTTATTCATAACTATTAGCTTGGGGATAGTTTAGTATGCATGCGTGCATATTACAAAATTAATAATCTACATCCTGCATGCAGTACTACTTGTGTGTGTGCTTGCTGTAGCATGATTTGGGAAATATAGGACTGAGCTCTGAGCTTCTCAATGTACATGCATGTAAATACAGCCTGAAATCAGTAAATTATTTCACTGAAATGAAGACCAATAGTTTACGACGTGGATATTGGTCCGGCAGGAATACATACTTTAGGTATAGGTACCGGAAACACGCGCGCATCTAGAACCAGCCCTGGCCCTAATATCCCCTAACCCATTGCCCTACTTCCTGCCGGACCAAATTCCATTTCGGTTAGTTTACTATTTTAGGACCTAAGAAAATAGTTTTAAATTACTAAATCTCAGAACATTTTTTCCCCCCTCTATACAAGAAACCACCATAGTGAGTGGCTAACGAGGTAACTGGAAATAGCAAGTGAATGCTAATACCAACCAGTACCCTGGGAATGATGGCTTTACATCCCTCTGAAGGATGCGATGTGAACTGTATATATATATCAGGTGAAAACACCTTCAAGAACACATCTACTCACTTTTAAGGTCGAGCTGAGTCGACTCCTAGGAGAGAAAGAAAATCTCTGCTATGGCAATGATGGGACTCAAACCTGCAACCTTTCGAGAAAGAGGGGAAAATGTTGCATTTTGGTTTTAGATTTACATACTAGCTATTGGCATAATTTTAAACATACTGCTGGAGATTCAAGAATTTGCTCAGCAGGATGATACTCGGCAAATGAAGCATCCCTTTCCACACTGATTGGTAACTTAATGTATGCTTTCATTACACATGCGTTATGTGTAATAATTAATTTACTGTCATTGTGTATACAGTGAGGCTGTATAGTGAGCTGTTTTATGCTAGCTATCATCCCCACCTTGTTTCCTTGCTCAGCCATTCTGCTATCCCTACATCTTATTAGTTGCATGAAGTTTGCCAATGCGGCCATACATACTCCCATAAGACTCACTGAATGCTGGAGTTTAAAAACTTTCCCTTCCCACACATGGCCAATAGTTACTAGTGCATACGTGAAGGCGTGCAGAAGAGCCAGCTGCATAATTTGTGAACTTCGTGGGTATTTGCACATCAATAGTCCCTATTATTTATTCATAGCCCGGTAGGTATAAGTATGTGAGGGGGCATGACCAAGGGACTTTCATAGGTGAATTTTGACTTTTACACTGAAGTGTTACAAGTCTCCCTTAGAGCCAACTATTCTACAACTAAATTGTCTGCAGACATCGGAATGTGAACTCTCATCTGGTGCTAACTGTTTATGCTACACAATTACACAGTCAGTATACTAATGCCATGCATCACTGGAGGCATCAACTGCCAGTTGACGTTGACATCATGGCCACCCTCCAATAAACGGTTGTTTAATGCACTGACTCACTGGTGTAGCTACATGCTTACCGGAGTAACTCTGAACACTCTAATAATTCAAACACTCTAATAATTCTAATACCCTCTTTTCCAAGAAAAAATGCTTAATTTTTGTATTGCAAGAAGTTCGAACACCCCATATAATGCAAGTCACATGCAAACACAGCACACAGACCAGTAGTACTGCATGCAGGATGTAGAATTTGTATTAACTTTTAATATGCAAGCATGCATGCTAAACTTTCCCCAGGCTAATAGTTATAAATTAACTTAACATACTTGTACTCACCCCTAGTCTGGCCTTCGTTTGTACATGTAATTCTATATCATGCACTCTTTATTGCTCAACAGCTTTTGTATGTGCACATAGATTATTCATTAGGACCTTCAAAGAGGAAGACACCACATGCAATATACAACCTGCATGCAATAAACGGAGGGCAAGTGGAAAACACGGAAACGGAAACGAAAACCGTGAAACGAATGCGGAAACGCACGAGTGATACGTGACTACAAAACCAGGACTGTGGACTGGACTGGACTGATCAAAAAACAGCCGTTTACTGACAGCAAAACTCACCAAAGCTACTAAGGCCTGTTGGGGCGTTGTCTCCTCGATTTCCGAGAGGTCAAAGGTCACGTGCATATTTTAATACGTAAACAGACTACAGACAAAATTCTTGTTCTGTTTAAGGCAATGAGCTAGCTCATGGCTTTATCATAGCCTCTAGTGTAGGCTTGGGCGGATTATTCCGGAATAATTTTGGGAATAATAGGTAGTGGGGAGATTCCGGAATAATGCAGAAATAATAGGTGTGGAAATTGGTATAATTATATTCATTCAATCACTGTGCATGTGCACACCGCGCCACAGCCGCCACTTCGCATCCTACATAAATAATTTGCTAGTTCTAGTCCTGATTGCTGCCAGCAGTGGTACTAGTAGTTCAGTAGACCCAGTGTGGAGTCTGATTCGGATGACATTGACTCCTCCGACGTCGAAGTGAGGTCACTGTTGAGCGTTCTTCGCTGCCCGAATTGAGAATAATTCGAGAATAATAGGTACTAGATTATGGGAATAATGGGTAGTTTTAGGGGAATCAACTGAAAGAATAATAGGTGGAAAAACATGCAGGAATAATCCGCCCAAGTCTACTCTAGTGTCCATAAACATCCTACATATAAGCTGCGGTGTTCATCTCTGCCCTTTAGCTATATGGATTTTCATTGATGTTATTCCTTTTGCTATAGGTCATTTTTAAGTTAAGGTTACATGTACGGGGTATATACTCGTGCGCGCGCCGTGCGAAATGTATTGGGAAATGTATACTTAAGCTCGCTAACCAAGAATCTCTGGTACGAACAGCGTGAGGAACTTGATTCTGGAGGTGGAGGTACGCTGACGGAAGCTCTTGATCCCATAATCAGGTCCATCACCATATTAAGCTCCTGGTTTGCGCTAGCTGTCATTTTAGTATATATCTGAGGTTTAATGTGGTGATTAAAAGTGCATGCCCGTATATTGGACTGTAGTAGACTTTCTTTACTATGAAGCGGCTTTGTTTACTGGAAGTGCAGGAAATGAAGAACATGACAATGTACTCATGCCCATCATTCCAAAGTTCTTAATCATGTTTCCCTTTACTATACTGGGGAAAGTTTGATTAAGCATGCATGACTGACCTTTATACGGTGATTACTTTGAGTTGCATGACTAATTTATGCTGCATAACCCGACAATTATCTGCATCGTTTGTTCAGCAATTCGGAGCAGATGTTCTCAATTTGGAGTCACTTAACTTTAACTCCCAGGTTTAGCCAATTAGCTACGTATGAGGTCATATAAGATTTATTTGTAGCACATGGATCCATTCTTCTTACAGTCACGTTAGTTTTCAAGAGTTTGCTTATGGTTTGCTGAACAATACATCATTAATCCCTAAGATTCAATACCAACAACGTTTCTAGAAGCAATATCAGAGCGCGAAATTTGTCTTTTGGTGGAGGACAATAAGTGAATCCTGCCAAACCTTCTGTGTATATGTATTTGAAATTTACAATTTCAGTATGTGTTACGTAGTGACGAGAGCACCAACTAGTAATGCTCATCACCACTGTACTGCAATATGGCATAATTATACTCTACTGAACTGCAGGAATTTCACAGTGTGCCAGAAATGAAATGGGGGTTGACCAAAGTGTAAACTGACTAACCTAACAATCTTTTAGCTTTGCAATCAAATCTGACATTGATCTGATCTATCTATAGCTGCCTGTAACCATGGTGATATTAGACTGGTTGGAGGAAGTAGCCCCTACCGTGGACGTGTGGAAGTATGCCTCTTCAACATGTGGGGGACTGTGTGCGACCATCACTGGTCCAGCACAGATGCCAGAGTGGCATGCAGACAACTGGGATACTACGGCTACAGTAAGTTGAAAAGTTTACTTGGGTTCATTCAACAATTCTCCTTGCTAATGTTCACAAGGGGCAGTTGATATGTAGCAACGACTTATTAAGGACTGGATCATGCTTATAGCCAGACAATTGAGGTTACACATAGCCTTGTTCCCAGGCTCCTCCCCAGCTTTTTGGCGCCAAAAAGCTGGGCTGGGAACAAGGCTAGTTATTATGCAGCAACTATGCTATACTGCTATAATATAATTGTGAAGAAGAAACCAATAATACTATCACATCATGCATAAAAGTACTCACGTGAAAATCACCCAGATACTGCCGTACGAGTTCAACCAGTATGTTAGGCCATGCTATCTCACCCAGATACTGCCGTACGAGTTCAGCCAGTATGTTAGGCAATGCTATCTCACCCAGATACTGCCGTACGAGTTCAACCAGTATGTTAGGCAATGCTATCTCACCCAGAAACTGCCGTACGAGTTCAACCAGTATGTTAGGCAATGCTATCTCACCCAGAAACTGCCGTACGAGTTCAACCAGTATGTTAGGCAATGCTATCTCACCCAGATACTGCCATACGAGTTCAGTACGTTAGGCAATACTATGTAGCTGGTAATTGTTTTTTACATTGTCCACTGATGATACAGTATGTGATGCATGTGTGCATTAAGATGTGTGTCAGTCAGTTCCCAGTGTCTGCAGGACCACTGCAGATTGCTTTTGTTGATCCTCACTATGAATGAATTCTCGCTTTGATAACTTCTGCAGGTGCAGTTGCCTATGCTAATGCTTATTACGGACAGGGCAGTGGTCCCATTTTGCTTGATAATATGGCCTGTACTGGAGTGGAGAATGCTCTGGTTAACTGCTCTTTTGACAACCACACTGGAGACTGCCGCCACTCTGATGATGCTGGTGTACGATGCTATACCTATTCTACAAGCGGTGAGACTATTTTGCATACCTCATTTCGGGAAGAACTCCAGCATTCTGTCATGAAGGATTCTTTGCATGCAGGTTGTGTCCACGGAGACATCCGACTTGCTGGATCAGGTACATCTTCAACCCGAGGCCGTGTGGAGGTGTGTCTGAACAATGTGTGGGGGAGTGTGTGTGATGATCTCTGGTCCAGCTATGATGCAAGAGTGGCATGCAGACAGCTGGGCTACTCTGACCAATGTAAGTTTGAAATTAGATACTGTTGCAATGAAATGCATAGTCATCGGAATAAGATACTGTTACAAAGAAGCACAGAGCAGTGTAGACAGCCTGAGTGCTGCCAGTGCTAATTTAGAATGAGTAGCCAAGTTCAAAGTCGCACCTAGTAGCTAGCTAGCTATCTAGCTATCACTGGCCCTTTCATCGTGTGTAGCTATAGCCTCTAGTAATTGTTTTATATATATAGTAGCTAGTTGTTGGATATACTTGACCACATGTCACACACATACTAAACAAGGACCATCATGAATATCAAACACTAGCTCGTGCCCATACCACATGTGTGGTCTGGGCACGAGACTAACCAAACACCGGAATTCACAAACTGAGCAACTGACTCATCAAGTGAAAATCAGCCAGCATTACGATACTAGACTAGCTACTTCTGAATTTCTTCATTCACTCTGTTCCGTAGCTGCAACGGTTTACTCCATGAATGCATTCTATAGAGTACAGTGAGTGGCCAAGTTCAAAGTTTAACCCAGTAGCTTCTGCTGGGCGAATTCCATATACAGTAACTTTTGCAATAGCTGCTTGGATATACTTGACAGTGCACAAGTCACGTACTTACTGATTGCTTCTTCCATCTCTGGTCCATAGCTGCAATTGCCTACTCCGGTGCCCGCTATGGTCAAGGAAGTGGATCTATTCATCTCGACAACTTGGCATGCAGAGGATCAGAGATCAGACTAATCGACTGTTCATATGACAACCACACTGCAGACTGTACACATTCCGAAGATGCTGGTCTCAGCTGCTCAACCTGTAAGCTATTAGAACAACTTATGTTGTAAAGGTGTAGAATGTATAACAGCTCGATGTCATAATGCGGACTCTGTATAGATTGCCCAAGTGATCAAAGGGCTGGTGAGAGCTATGGGTGGAGTCAAGTGAACTCCACTCCGGACAGATTTCTGACAGAAGTATAGCTACGTACTCTACTTCTCTCAGTAATTGACCTAGTAATCATGCATGACTTCGCAGGTTTCTAAGGATGACTCCTTGTAGGTTAGGGATTATTAGTCTTGTTGTGGATCATGTTACGATAAAGGAACTTAGTCTACAGATGTAAGGTAGGGAACAATCTACGAAGTTGAACATATTTAAGAATAGTGTTGGCAGGTATCATAATTATGTCTATAATGAGGAATATGCATACCACATTTGTGGCCTGAATTTACTATTGCGTCAATTTAGGGGGATAGTTGCAGGAGTTGATTAGCAGTAAAGGATTCAAAATGACTAGCACCCTTTGTTGCTATTACACCGCAAACTCAGGAGTATAGGTACCCGTCAATCACAAGTACCCTGCATATGGTACATGAATGATGCATGCGAGCAAATAGGATTACTCGAGCTTCCACTATTGCTCAACTTTTCCACCATCTCCTTACATGTACACTTGCTGCACACAGCGTGTGCTCACGGAGACAGTAGACTGGTGGGTGGGTCCTATGCCAATGAGGGGCGTGTGGAGGTCTGCCGGAGTGGCTCATGGGGAACCGTGTGTGATGACTACTGGTCCAGTGTCGATGCAAGGGTTGTATGCCGACAACTTGGGTTCTCCCGATTCAGTAAGAGTTACCATAATATATAGTGATTCCATCTCACCTTCATTTAGTTTTCATCTCTTTTAAGGCTTAGTTTCATCACTATGCATTAGAACATAATGATTCAAGACTTCTTTCTCCTGTTGTGTGACAACTAGATATATAAAAGTTACAGAGCAAAGCCCCCCATCCCGCCTCCCCCTCCCTCCCTCTCCCTCCCCCTCCCTCCCTCCCTCCCTCCCTCCCCCTCCCCCTCCCTCCCTCCCTCCCTCCCTCCCTCCCTCCCTCCCTCCCTCCCTCCCTCCCTCCCTCCCTCCCCCTCCCCCTCCCTCCCTCCCTCCCTCCCCCTCCCCCTCCCTCCCTCCCTCCCTCCCCCCTCCCCCTCCCTCCCTCCCTCCCTCCCTCCCTCCCCCCTCCTCCCACCCAAATAATTTATTTATGTGCATTGATAAGCTAATTTCAGCTTATTACCCAATTATGTACAGGTGCCACTGCATACGCTTATGCTTTTTGGGGGCAAGGAACTGGTTCCATATTTCTGGACGATGTGTCCTGCACTGGATCGGAATTCAGGCTAATAGACTGCCCCTATGACAGCTCTACTTATGACTGTGGCCACTATGAAGATGCTGGTGCCAGATGCCGAGTCCAGAGTAAGTGTCATTGGGGGGTAAACAATAATGCAGCAAAAGCAGCAAAAGCAACAACAGCAACTGCAACAACAACAACAACAACAACAACAACAGCAGCAGCAGCAGCAACAACAACAGCAACAACAACAACACCCCAACAGCAACAACAAAAACCTTAGTACTAGTGGGTGGTTAAGACCAATTAGCTAGTGATTCAAACTTTGGTCCTATCATTGAATTGTGGTTAACATGTCTCCACTATAATAGAGTTCTGCAACAACGGAGACATCAGGCTGGCTGGTAGTACAATAGCAGGCAGAGGACGTGTGGAGATCTGCTGGAATGAGACCTGGGGCACTGTGTGTGATGATTTGTGGAGCTCTAATGATGCCAATGTGGCCTGCAGACAGCTGGGCTTCTCGTCAACAGGTATATATAACATGTTCTCATGCATTATGCCACACCCAAACATACAAGAAAATAATTATGTCCCCCATTTTTGTAAATTCAGGTGCTATAGCATATTCTTCAGCGCTGTATGGCCAGGGCACTGGCCCAATCCTCCTGGATGACCTACGCTGCACCAGCACTGAATCAAGGCTAGTGGACTGTCCCCACAGAGGGATAGGAGTGCACAACTGTGGTCACTCTGAGGACGCAGCAGTTCTCTGTCAAGGCTCTTGTAAGTCCAGTCTTATACATGTCAGATAAGAAACCAATTGCACAATTGCATGAACATAGTAATGTTGCAAAAGCATTTATGTCCACGTCAACTTCCAACTGTAATATGTATGCTTTAGCAAATGGCTGTTGCTATACATGGGACAACCAGCTAGTTTGTTCAAGGCTGAGAGATGTACACATCACATGCTGACTCAGCAGTCCCTGCTTGGATTTTGACATACAAAGCTAGAGGTGATTTTAATGAGCCTGGAATTGAGACTGTAGCACTTAAGCACTTAAGACTATATACTTTGTGTACTATAGTACACGAAGTATATAGTCTTAAGTGCTTCATCAACAATCATGCTTCAACAGCTACTCTGTATATCCCACACTGCTAAACAACACTGCTATGTAAATTATGTAGTCCAGTAGGTATCGGTTTACCTTCCCTGCAGTTTGTGTGCAGGGCGCCATTCGTCTGATTGGAGGGGCATCATCACGGGAAGGACGCGTGGAGGTTTGCATCAACAGTCAGTGGGGCACAGTATGTGATGATTATTGGGGGACCAGTGATGCTAATGTGGCCTGTCGACAACTTGGATACAGTGGAACAGGTGAACACTGGTATTGAGCCTCACTAGACTATAATTATTTCTTTACAGTAAACTGTTAACTCCCAGAGCACAGTTAATTGCATTACAGTGTATGAATACAGTGTTTCTGGGGAACTTCACAGTCCTGGTTATTATTAAAGGCTGCTTTTAATAATCAGGATTGTATGTTCCCCAAGCTTTTAAACCCCCAACTTCTAACAGTCTGCAAATAGGAGTTTGTGGTTTGTATACATGACAACAGCTAGGTTCTGTTAGACTCGTTCCAAGGCCATTCCCACCACCAGTATTTGATTGCATCCAACCATTGGACGGACAGTACAACACAGGACATTGAGATTCTCGTTGGGCACCACCCTCTATGCACGTGACCAGATCTCCCAGGCCTTCCTCCGCCGTATTTCATACTGGAAGTGATCAAATATTGGCGGTAGAACGGCAGGGGAATGAGGCTAAGGTTCTGTTGTTATCAACTGCTACAAAAAGCTTCATAGGAGGGCTTGGAGACTCTGTGGGCACATTCATATCCACAGAACATGTTAAGCTAGAGTAGTCAACATCTCAGCTATGAGATGGTCTGAGTTGTTGATCGCCAGAAAGTCAGATGGTACATACCTTGCATCTCATGCCAGAACGATTACTCAACAAACTATGCTCCAGAAATAAGATGGAATCCGCTCTGTGGATACACAGCTCCGTGCTATGAAAAAGAAATTACCAAATAAATGCACAGTGACAGTTTAAAAGCATAAATAGCATTCCTAACACACTCCCACTAAATAATAGGATCGATTGTCATGTATGCAAAACTTGGAGATAACTCATTGCATGCGCAGCTGCTACAATACTCATTGCATGCACAGCTGCTACAATACTCATTGCATGCACAGCTGCTACAATACTCATTGCATGCACAGCTGCTACAATACTCATTGCATGCGCAGCTGCTACAATACTCATTGCATGCGCAGCTGCTACAATACTCATTGCCTGCGCAGCTGCTACAATACTCATTGCCTGCGCAGCTGCTACAATACTCATTGCCTGCACAGCTGCTACAATACTCATTGCATGCGCAGCTGCTACAATACTCATTGCATGCACAGCTGCTACAATACTCATTGCATGCGCAGCTGCTACTTGTATAACCCCAATGCAAATGTGCTTACTATAAAATAATAACTGTGCTAAGAATTTAACAAACTAAGTAAGTAATAACGCAAGCTTACAGTAAAATGAGCTAGCTATTAATTTTTATTGTGATTACAGAACACCAAAGCAGAAAGCATGCATACATGTAATTGATAGACCATGCATGTGGTTGAGTGAGAAAGAGTAAGTTTAATTACGTTAGTTACGTTTAGTTACGTTACACCTTGTTTGGTAATAAGTAAAAGGGAATTCTAGAACAACGAGGGAATAGTCGGTTTCAGTACCTACACTCTTGATGCTAAATACACAGGTGCTGTTGCATACCGCTATGCTTACTTTGGTCAAGGCAGTGGTCCCATCCTGATGGACGATGTTTCGTGCACTGGATCTGAACTCGCACTCATCAACTGCTCATATGACAGATCCACGGTTGACTGCCGCCACTATGAGGATGCTGGTGTTCGCTGTCAGTGTAAGTGACTGGCAAATTTTTATACAGCACTAGTATTTTTTGACATAATATATCGTTCAGTTTGTTCTGATAGCTAGTTATAAAACAACTTTAACTTCCACTGCAATCACGGCTAGCCACAATATAGAGTTATGGCACATAATCAGATATAGGGAATGAAGCTGTTACAACAGTTTATAAATTCAGTTTTCACTGATCATTGCACTGGTAGCTATAGTTTAATAATGTCATGGTATTTCTGAGCTTGACAATGCTCAACGAGCTTCATAGTAACGACAGATTGTAAAGCAATCTATCATATTCGGAGGGAATACATACCACTGACTACATTGCGGCAGTCGCTGCCAAAAATAGGCAGTTAAGATGGTAACTAGCAGGCACCTACGACCTATGTGGCCTACCTCCGGGCTGACATTGATAGGATCCGGTGTATTCCCTTCTGGATCGAAAGTTGCTGATAGACATGTAGAGGAAGACTCAAGGCTAGCAAATACCGTTTTCTTTCTGCAAATGGCTGCAAGCTTTGCATGGCCTTCCCCATAGTTCAACTGGTTGAAAGTCAATCATATTAAATTTCAAACACATCCAATCAGCCAGCTTCCTGGGAAGTTCAAGCACCAAAATTATGTAGTCACAGTTGATACAACTTCCTCTTATGTAGCATTTATTTACATATGCACATGCAGTAATTAGTTTTAGAGTGCGGCTTGCGCATGACTCCATTTCTAGGTCTGCACCATTTTTGGTCGCACAAGTACTGCAAGCGACGAAAAGCTGGGTGGGGGCCTGGGAACGATCGAGGCTAGATTGCGCACTTAGAGCCTTGAGACATCCTTAACTACCTGAGAGGCCATGCCGTCCTCTGATCTCAGCAATATTATAGTTAGTCAAGAACTTGTTTTGTCAAGCCTAAAACATTCCAATGCAAACTGAATGTACCTCTGGGGCTGGACTGTTGATTTCCCTGGTAGACAGCATCACTTGACATTAATTCATAATCAAAATTTGTTTTCAGCTTGTACGTACGGTACCATCAGATTGGTTGGTGGGACACTGGTGAATGAGGGACGAGTGGAGGTCTGCAAGAGCGGGCAGTGGGGTACAGTGTGCGATGACCTCTGGGGATCCACAGATGCTGGTGTGGTGTGCAGGCAGCTCGGCTATTCAAGATACAGTAGGTTCTGTTTGAAAGAATCCTCTATGAACGTCTACAAGTCTGCTTAAAATATAGTACTTCAGTGTCAGTGTTGGGGTGTCCCCATGTGATTTCCCTTGCTGCAGGTGCATTGGCCTACACCTCGGCCTACTTTGGTCAGGGGACTGGTTCCATTTGGATTGATGATGCCCGATGTACAGGGTCTGAAAGTCGACTGATTGACTGCACACATGATACGTCTACAGTAGACTGTGCGCATAGTGAAGATGCGGGTGTTCGTTGCAACACTGGATGTAAGCCTGCTTTGTTATAGCAGTCAAGCACCTTGAAATAAGTCTATCTACTTCCTGTCATAATTCATACCGTAGCTGATGTAGCTCACATCTTACGTAAGTCCTTCATCTCCAAATGTGTTGTCCATGCAACTTCCTTCCCAAACACTATAGCTATGCTTGCCTGCCAGTACGTAAGAAGATTCATTCCACCTATCGTATGTACGTTTTCTTCCTTCAAGTGAGATGTCAGCCTGGGCTGCTGAGGTTGGTTGGTGGAAACGTGACAAATGAGGGCCGTGTGGAAGTCTGTCTGAATGAGATCTGGGGCACTGTATGTGATGATTTGTGGTCCAGTGTGGATGCCGGGGTCGCCTGTAGACAGCTAGGATACTCGCGATTTAGTAAGCTATGAAGATGGTGGTCTCATTTGTACTCTGTGAACCTGATAGTTCATCCTAAGTGCGTAATATTGTGTTGCCACAGGAGTGATTAACATGTAATAAAGGTTGTAGTGAAAGCTTTATTTTGTTCATTCTGAGTATTCCATATCTGCTCCCTCTGGCTATAAAGTTCACTTCACTTTCATGGTCCAAGAATAATTTGTCCCTATCTTGAAACATTAAACATCTGCTGCTATTTACAGATGCTGTTGCTTACTCGAATGCCCGCTATGGACAAGGCGCGGGTTCCATCTGGCTGGACAACCTGGCTTGCACCGGTGCTGAGTACAATCTAACATCTTGCGGCTATGACTCTGACACTACAGACTGCGGCCATGCTGAGGATGCTGGTGTCCGCTGCAACGCAACATGTATGTAACATTGCGTGTGTGCAATAAGATTATTCTATTAGACTAATGCCTACCCACATTATTGTGCTTAGTAATAATTTGGAGAGGAGTAGAATGACATTACAAAATGTACTGCCAGTGCAGAGTGTATGCCAACAGTTTTACAGACTTGGTAATGAGGATGACTGACCCACCAATTACTGGTGTTGCATATTGCATAATACATATAGCTTGTGGATGGGTTTGATTAGTTTTACTTGCTGTTTCTTACACCTCTTCAGTGCTCTGTAACAATGGAGACCTCAGGCTTGCTGGCAGTTCGGTCCCAGCCCGGGGGCGAGTAGAGTTGTGCTGGAATGAGACCTGGGGTACCATCTGTGATGGATTCTGGTCAACCAATGATGCCAACGTGGCCTGCAGGCAGTTGGGATACGCTGCTAGTGGTATGACAACTTACAATGGAAGCATGTTTAACTTGTCTAGCTGTTGATTTCAATGCACTTCCCAGGTTCTACACCCTATTACAACGCTTACTTTGGCCGTGGTTCTGGTCCGATCCTCTTGGATGACTTGCTCTGCACGGGATCTGAGGCGAGGATTATTGACTGTACCAGAAGCACCAGTCAGGGAATTGGGACCTATGATTTCTGCTCTGGCCACTCTGACGATGCTGGTGTGAGATGTGTACAACGTAAGCCAGTTACACAATTATGAGCGAATGCAATTGATCAAAATCATGTGATAATCAGTAAATGTATGCACAGTATCTGGTAGAGGTGTTGCCAGCATATTGGCAACCAACACACCCACAATTCGCTACTGATGTGAGTGTGTCCATACGATGATAACATAAGAAAATGGTTAATTATACTTTGTGCATATCAGAGCAGAACACTGGAACACGCAGCTGGCCGGTGTGTTATCTAACTAGCTACAGGGGTATATACTGGATCACAGTCATACTGCATGCGAGATTATAACTGAGAAAGAAGGCATGGATCAGAAATGCAAACAGAAAGCAGTAGCAGGCAGTGGACAATGGAAACTGCAAACTAAAATATGTGGTAGCAATGTCAATTTAGTTTGTACCAGGTACAGGAAATCTCAATATACTGTGGGTATACTGTGGGTATACTGTAATCTGTAGCCAGGTAGCTATACGTGACTGTGCTCCTGTCTGAGGTAGAAATATCTTCCATCAAGGAGACAGGTCACTCTCTTATTCCAGTGGTGGCTACCTGCAAGTGCAGGTCATTAATTTTGTGTTTGTTAACCAGGTTTTCCAAGCCTACTGGTTGCCGTGGTTGCCATGGTTACATACTTCAATGCAAGATGTAATCTCTTATGCTACCCATTTAGTGTGTAGATAACACACTAAATAACCTCATTCCCTGGCTCCTTCCCGACTTTTGCTGGGAGGCACCTGGGAACAAGGCCGGATACTCAGTAAGTTCAATTATAACTCATATCACAGCTTGTGCTCAAGGTGATATCAGGCTGGTTGGTGGGACAACACCGAACAGAGGACGTGTGGAAGTCTGCCTTAACAACGTGTGGGGTACGGTCTGTGATGACTACTGGTCAAGTGTTGATGCCAACGTGGCTTGCAGACAGCTCGGCTATCTTGGAACAAGTATGTATACTTTGTGTTGCAGCACGATCGGGGCAAACCCAAGTGAGCACCACCTAATGTGTTGGAAACACTCATTGGACCGCTTTAGCAAGAGATTCCTCATTTTGACTAGTCAATTATCAGTTGTATTATGTTCAGATGAGTAAGCATATTACATCCACGGACAGGTAATTGTGAGATTAGATTGAGTAAGAATGCAAAGCACATTTATTATCTTTCCATCCAAGCCTGACATGAGTAGCTTTGTATACATTGCACCCCCCCCCCCCCCCCCCCCCCCCCCCGCTTTCTCCCCATCAATATCATCAAATATGCAACTTTCTTTGTGTAGATGCTGTTGCCTACTCATATGCCTATTTTGGAAGAGGAAGTGGTCCAATTCTCTTGGACGATGTGAGGTGCACTGGGTCAGAGAATGCCCTTATAAACTGCACCTATGACCGTTATACTTCTGACTGCAGCCATTATGAAGATGCTGGTGTTCGTTGTCAAGGTAAAATACTGTCAATACATGTATGTACAATCTTGTTGAAAATTTCCTAGCTGATATTTGAATCGTAGGCATGTCATTCACGATACTGTTATACTCACTGAACTGGTTCATTCACTGTATTTCACAAACAGTCTGTAATAACGGAGACATCCAGCTGGTTGGCGGGACAACCACTAATGAGGGACGGGTTGAGGTGTGCAAGAACCAAGTATGGGGAACCGTATGTGATGATTTCTGGAGCTCTGTTGATGCACGTGTGGTGTGTGGTCAGCTTGGCTTCTCCCGATTGAGTAGGTTCAAATGGTCATTATCATGCACTATTGTGTTTAGATTACTGATACGTATCAAGCAAGATAAGCAGTGAGATTGATAACTGTAAGGATGCAGTGTATATAGCAAATTCTGAAATCTAGACAGTATACATCAGTAACCTTGCTTCCATATATACAGGTGCAATAGCGTACTCTAATGCCTACTTTGGAGCAGGCACAGGTCTCATCCACCTGGATGATGTCGCCTGCACCGGAGCTGAGAGCCATCTTGTGAACTGCTCCTATGATCCAAGTACCTCTGACTGCTCCCACTCTGAGGATGCTGGTGCTCGCTGCAG
This sequence comes from Axinella damicornis, assembly GCA_963931865.1. Taxonomy (NCBI): domain Eukaryota; kingdom Metazoa; phylum Porifera; class Demospongiae; order Axinellida; family Axinellidae; genus Axinella; species Axinella damicornis. The sequence continues at coordinate 11,537,803 of OZ007513.1, read as the reverse complement.
GAACCGTGAGTCAAATGGGGACAGCAGTGGTGTAGCGAGGATGGCAAATTTGCGTGGACGCAAAGAAAAAAAAGAAGAATTTCAGAGCCTCTCAGATTGCTTCTGGGAACCCACTGACAAGTTTGCAATGAGTAACTCGCTTGAATAACAATTCTGTATACTGAACTGGGCCTGCCACTCCTAACTGGCACACGATGGTCATTTGTAGGGTGTACCTCCAAGGTAGGGTACGGGATAGAACACATTTATACTGATGATGAAATGACCTGTTATAATATGTGTTACAGTTATCTGCATCAGTGGAACCATCAGGCTGGTTGGAGGCTCAGTAGCTACTGAGGGACGAGTGGAAGTTTGCCGAAATGAGACGTGGGGCACTGTGTGTGATGATGGCTGGACTGATGTGGATGCCAGCGTTGTTTGCAGACAACTGGGCTACTCTAGATTCAGTAGGCATACATTGCACAATGCTAACATACATACTTCTTGTTTACCACTGATTCAGGAGTTTGCATCTAGAGTACAGTTCCATATGAAACTTAGCATAATTGTGGGTTGGATTGGAGTGGGGATCTTTTTCATGATACGTTCAAGTAGCTGTTCAATTTCAGCGCTGAATTGAACACCACCAAAGGGAGGAGTTTGAGAACTTGCTCTTAGCTCCAGTTCTATATATAATTATACTGCTAAGGGCCATGTTTCCAGTGGATGAGATGTCTACAGTCTAACAGCAGTAACCAGGTAGAAATGATGCTCTTTAGCAACCTATATATCCCACCTGTGAAAATGGTGGTTTCCCTGCAGATTCTACAGCTTATGCAAGGGCACACTTTGGCCAAGGAAATGGTTCAATCATTCTGGATGATGTGGCTTGTGTTGGAACTGAGAGTAGGCTGGTTGACTGCCAGTCCAATACCACTCACAACTGTGTCCACAGTGATGATGCTGGAGTCAGCTGCAAAATTGAATGTAGGTTCACCTCTATTGTCGCACGGTTTCTGCATTACGTGAACCTATATATATGTTGCTAGCATGTAATTTGTTCACAATTCTCATCTCATCCGATCAGTGGTGTGCCAGAATGGAGACATCAGACTTGTGAATGGAAACACTGCTTTTGAAGGTCGTGTGGAGATTTGCTGGAATGAGACCTGGGGCACTGTGTGTGATGGAGCATGGTCAAGTTTCGATGCAAAAGTGGCCTGCAGGCAGCTGGGATTCTCACCAGCTGGTATGCAAGCATTTAGTGTGGCACCTGTGTATGAACTCTGAGGCAATACTACATGTAACACGTGCTATTTCTTCTTACTTACGTATATGAATAGGATACACCTACTACTACGATGCCTACTTTGGACAAGGGTTTGGTCCCATTCTCCTGGACGACTTGCTCTGCAGAGGAACAGAGGCAAAGCTGATTGACTGCCCAAGGAGCACCAGTCAGGGAATTGGGACTTATGACTTTTGCCGGGGACATCTTGATGATGCTGGACTGAGATGCCAAGAGAGTAAGTTCATTTTGTACAGTTTTTTCTTACTATTAAATAACACATTCTTATGGTGTGCATATACACTAGTGTCGTTATTAGGGTTGCACTGAGTAGCCTGTGAAACATGCAGAGGCGACTTTATTGAAGTCCTATCGGGCCGCCTTTACATAACAGCTGTTGGAATGGGCTAATGCAGATGTACATTCTGCTTCTGGAGCATGCGCGTTGCTGTTTAATCTCTGCCAGCCTTCTAGAGAACCAGCATGGACTACAGATAATGCTGTACACAGAATATATGCTCACGTTCTTTGCTTGCTCATAGGCTGCCCCAGTGGAGGCATCAGGCTTGTTGGTGGAACAACAGACAATGAAGGACGTGTGGAGGTCTGCCTAAATGGACAGTGGGGTACCGTGTGTGATGATTATTGGTCAAGTGTTGATGCTAGGGTGGCCTGCAGACAGCTTGGATTTTCTACGACTGGTAAGACAGCTATGAATTTTATAGTTCAATGTTTGCAAAAGGTACAACTCTTAGCTAACCTGATGAAATCTGTTCTGTGTCCTGTCAACTATGCAGGTGCTGTAGCCTATAGTTCTGCTCGCTTTGGCAGAGGCACTGGTCCGATCCTCCTTGATGATGTAGCCTGCAGTGGTTATGAGAGCAGGCTGACTAGCTGCAGGTATGACTCCTACACATACGACTGCGGACATTATGAAGATGCTGGAGTCCGATGCCAAGGTATGATCTCTTTTCTTGTATGTAGAAACTGCCAAGCAACTGAGTGATATAGCTTTTCACCGTCCGATTCCCACTTCCATAAGGCTCATGTGCATTTATATGGGTCCTTATGTTTGGCATTGGTGCTAATATACGAGTAGCTATATGGTTTTTGTATATTCTATGGCACCAAAGTGGCCTATACAAGCCCATCACACTGATCCAAAAAATAGCTGGCTTGCTTTGTCAATAGACTATGAGATGGAATCTGACCTTAGATGCATGAAGAACTGATCTCCATGTGACACATTGTTAGCAGAATTACAGATCTGTCATTTGATCTACCACGCAGCACAAATTTGGTGTCAGTATAATATAGTTAATTAACGACATATATACCTCTAATTATCAGTTAGAGGTTACACTTCTTGTAGGGGAAAAATTGTGCCGCGTAAATAATTAACGTTTGACTACTTAGGAATGGCCTGCAAAGATTCTGACTACACCGTCGTGATCACTATCATGCACTGTCCTCACCGTACAATTTGGTGCTGAAACTCACCTTGGTGGTGGAGATATGAGCGCTTTTCTCTTGCCGTTGGCCGCCATTGCTCGAGTGCTCCATCGACTTCCGGTGGCAGTACCGTTCTTAGGAAAGGCACACGAACTTTCTGACCACACGGCAGTGATCGCTGTCGTTCACTGACGCTTACATGCCGAAAATCACCGTGCTGGCTAAGTTGTGAGTGCTGTAATAATGTCTTGTCTTCTTTTTTGGTCGCCATTGCTCGCGATCGACTGAGCGTGGTTGCCACGTGGCATGTGCGTTAATTGGATCGAATTGCAATACTTAGCTTGCGCTACGGCGAGTCTCAACCAGGGTTGCAACGCGGCTATGAATGGTTTTATTCAGTACTTGAGAGCACTCTCTGATCTTCCCTATATAGACTATAGCTATCATGGTACTCAAGTGATGTGTGATAATTGGAACGAACTGTCACGCTTAGCTTGTGCTACCGTTTAACCTCGCCTATCAGGAGTGCGGTTGCCCCTCGAAATAATGAGTACATTAATTTGTCCATGTAGGTTGTACTGAGGGTGCAGTCAGGCTGGTGGGTGGGAACAACACTAGTGAGGGACGTGTGGAGGTGTGCAGGAGCAATGTCTGGGGCACCGTGTGTGATGACTTCTGGGGGAACACTGATGCTAATGTAGTCTGCAGACAGCTGGGTTACTCCAGATTTAGTAAGTAGACTTCAGTAGGTAAAATATTCCGTAGGCGTAACTATTCTGTAGGTGCATACTCACTACACTCCTGATAGGGGAGGAAAAATATTATAGCTATTCCTGGACTTATGCAGTTGAGGATATGAAGAGATCCTGACAGCAGTGTTGAAATTGTGATTTTTACTGATGAAATAATTGTTCACCATGGTTGCTGAGTTTTTAGGGCATTAGTACTTTCTTGCTCAATGTGCTCATGTAATTAATTAATGATGCAATCAGAGTCAACTCCTAGCATGAGTGCAGCTGCCACTTGACTATATCACATTTAAATATAACTAGCTAAGCCCTATAGCTGTTTTTATTAGCTACAGATCAGAGAGGCCTTATCTTTTAGTTCATTATTTTCTCGAATGTTTCCAACAGATGCTACTGCCTACTATAATGCTCATTTTGGACGAGGAAGTGGAGCGATTGTTCTGGATGATGTGCGGTGCACTGGGACTGAAGACAGCCTAGTAGACTGTCCCTTTGACAGAAGCACTGTGGACTGTACACATTCAGATGATGCTGGTGTTCGCTGCCAACTAACTCGTGAGTTAGTTTTAGTCAGGTGCCGATCAAAGGTTGTGACCGTAACCCAAACTTTAAATTTGTTAGATCCTGATCTTCAAGAATATACCTTTGTACACTCCTGCGGAGTGACATCATCTTAGCCCCACTCACCATCTCAGTTTGTTTATACGTGCCCTTCCTCGACAGTACAACTTTGCTGGAGAACAGCCAAACCTCACCACGTGTAACACTACTGGTTTCAGTCCTTTAATTCACCTGAGTTACATCTGAGACTGTATTTCACTCTATGAGAACAACAATTGTTTCTTGGAGTTTAGAAGTCCCAATATGCAGATGAAGGACAGAGTTTTCAATAGCTTACCTTGTAACCTTACACTGCCCCGATTTTTGTCCTTGCTAAATAAAATTGCACAATTGTTTTTGATTTCTGCAGCATTCTGTCGTGATGGTCAGCTGAGACTGACTGGAGGGAGCACAGCAAACGAGGGTCGTGTGGAAATCTGCTTCAATGAGACGTGGGGAACCGTGTGTGATGATGGTTGGGATAATTTAGATGCTCGTGTGGTCTGCCGAAAGCTTCAGTATTCGAGATACAGTAAGTGTTATGGTATACCTATATTGGGGTAATTGACCTTGATACGTGTGTGTATAGGATAGAGCCCTCACATAAGGGCTTTAACCCACTTAAACACCCATGGGAACCGAGGGTGTTTAAGTGGGTTAATGCCGGCTGACTTAGACCATACTCCCTAGCAACTAATTTGATAGTAATTCCATAGCAACAAATTGCATTAGTGAAATTTGCAAGCAGCTGCTATAAAAGTGAGGGTCAAGGTGGATTGCTTCACTGCATGCTGCTGAGAAAGGTAGCTTCAGTTTGTTATTGAAAGTTGCTATAGGCAATTTACATTACAGTTGCAAGTGAGGTGACTGTCTGACTTGGTTGTGATGGGGCAGCCAGCAAACCTATGACTGGGGTTTTTAACCAGTTGTGCTCGGCATCATTCCACGATGGTACCAGTGTCAACTTGGTGAACACTTCTGCAGCATGCCCCACGTACACACTGTATTGAGGACCTCATGTTTTGCCGACGTGTTCAAGCGTTTGACTCTGACATTCAACTCTCGGACATTTATACTTGAATCTTAGTTTGTTCTGTTCTCACTTACTTCTACAGACAATACAGCACTGTTAAGTGCACCTTTTGGCCAAGGAACTGGACCCATCTTCCTTGATAATGTGGCCTGCGTTGGTACGGAAAGTTCACTTGAAGACTGTACTCATGATCCGAGTGCTTTGGACTGCACTCACTACGAGGATGCTGCTGTGCACTGTAACACTCATGGTAAGAGGAACAGCTCACTAATGGTGGATGAATCATCCATATGTAATCTGCAAGCCTGGTGTCACAAGTTTAATTCCTTTCAAGTCAGATGCTGTAGGGTCCAAGGTAGAATTCAAGGATATACATATGTCTTCCATGTAGCTAAATATTTTGTGACTTTACTAGTAGCTGCCAACTGTGATCGTTTCAGTTATCTGCAACGATGGAGATATCAGGCTGATGGGAGGATCAAACCAATACCAGGGACGTGTAGAAGTATGCTGGAATGAGACCTGGGGCACTGTGTGTGACGGGTACTGGTCTACCCATGATGCTAATGTGGCCTGCAGGCAGCTGGGATTCTCACCAACAGGTAACAAATGTATTAGCTAACTTTGGTTAGTGTAGAATAGTCTTATTGTTGGGTACATTCAGTCACTGAGGCATATTTCAAGGATCACAAACTTCAGTCAGTAACTGAGCTGTGTACACTATACTTGTTCTAGCCTCCTTCCCAGGCCCACACCCAGCTTTTCGTTGCTTGCAGTAACCATACTGCAAACGATGGGAAGCTGGGCAGGGTTTGGGAACGAGGCTATACACTTGTTCCTGTTTTGGTACCGACGGTCATTTGTTATCACATTCAACAGGTGCTGTGGCTTATTACAATGCTTACTTTGGTCGTGGCACTGGTCCAATCCTCCTGGATGACTTGCTTTGCACTGGATCTGAGGCGAGGCTTGTGGACTGTACTCATGATGGCATTGGCAACTACGACTATTGCTATAGACTCCATGGTGATGATGCTGGAGTACGATGCCAACCAGGTGAATGAGTTGTGAGTTGCGTACATATAGCTGTTTTATCACATATGATTCAGAGGTGTTTTATTGTGGTGCATACAAATGCCGACTGAGGCTGAAAACAGAGTGGCTACTAAGTGGAAGACTGCTATATAGTGGTACCACCTGTGCAGTATAATCAGAGCAATGTCTGGGGGGGGGGGGGGGGGGGGGGGGGGGGGAGAGAGAGAAGGGGCGGTAAGGACTGGAGTTGTGTTATATGGAAAATACACAGAAATAATTATAGCTAGTGTACAGAGAAATTTGGAGTGCATCGTACCTCTCTGCAATCCATGGCATCAATCCTGTGTGGAGATCAAAGGGTGTGTCCTTCGATCAATCAATCATCTTTTGGGTGCATTGGTTGGACTTTTCAACTTGCTAACCTGAGTGCTTTCATTGTTCACAGCTTGTACTGAAGGCTCTATCAGACTTTCAGGCTTCACATCACTGTCATACCAAGGACGTGTGGAAGTCTGCTTGAACAGACAGTGGGGCACAGTGTGTGATGACCACTGGAGTGCTGTGGATGCAAATGTGGCCTGCAGGCAGCTGGGGTTCTCCAGATATAGTACGACACCATAATTATTATAGATGTGTTTATTGTATAAACTGTGCATGACTCTTTTGAATAGGTTGAATGCAAACCCTGGAATTAGTTTACAACAATATAATTATCATTCCTGTAGTAGAGTAGTTACTTAGAGTGGCATAGCCAAGCCCAGGCCCAGGCCCGGTCAGTGTTCGAATGTGCCCGGGCAATCCGCTGGGCAAGTCCATGCCATCTGCAACTGTTCATCACTGACTTCATCCATGGCGACTATGACTACTGCATGGCAAATAGAGATGACTAGAGGCCCAGAGACTTCACTGAAGTTTCTCAGAAGGAAAGGACAACAGCGACCTGAAACACTCAGATCGCTGTACTCGCCTATAATTTTGTGTGGCCCATTCACCAGTGCCCCGGCACTTCTACATGTCCTGGCTACACCACCGGTCATCTCCATGGTAACTACTGATGTAGAGTTTGCTTGTTGCTAATATTCCGTGACTATTTCTCATTCAGATGCGACTGCCTATTCGAATGCTTTCTTTGGTACTGGAAGTGGTCCAATCCACTTGGACAATTTGGCATGTACTGGAACTGAAGCTGCCTTAGTGAACTGCAGCTACGATCCACACATAGCAGACTGCTCTCACTACGAGGATGCTGGTGTTCGTTGCTCTCAAACACGTGAGTTTGCATCATTTATTTCAATCACATGGTTTTCATAGTATGTGCATGATAGAAAATAAGACGGTGCCACTAACCTCATCTACTGACCTCCCCACAACAAAATTGTAACTATAGGCACATGTACTGTACATGTCACAGTTAATAGGTGCACACAATGGCTGAAGACAGCAAAGTATAGGCTGTCAGGTAGCCTTCAGCTGGTATTGGGTGTACTGACTATATATACACTGTATACAGTGACTATATATACACTGTACTGACTATGTATACACTGTACTGACTATATAGTCATACACTGTAATGATCACTGTCATACACTGACCCAATGATATAACAGAACCTCCTCACCTTGGTGGTTGAGTTATGGTCACCTAATTTTGTCTTCTTGCTGGTGATCATAATTATTATAATGGTTGTGTAGAAACTCACCATGTGGGTGGAGCTATGTTCACTTTAGTCTTTACGTTGACAGCCAATGAGATAAGAAAGCTCTCATGTCTGCACCACCAAAGTGATCGAGTTTCTGCACAATTATTGGCAGATTGTGTCGACACATGACAGCAATCAATTCACTTTGGCAGCAGGTGACGTCACTAAACACACATTAAATAATTGGGACAAGCCTTAAGCTAGCCACCTAGTAGCGACCTGTGGATGAGACTAGCTGTAAGTATGTATGAATTGGTAGATGCAATCAAGAGTCAGCTGAAGTATCCACGGAATGATAGTAAGACCTCTGAAAGGTGAGCGTGCCTTACTATCAAGTTGCATTAGCTACCAAGGGTCTGGTTACTTCATACAGAATAAACTGTTTTGGGGCTAGGAACAAGGAAATAAAAATGAAGTGGGGTTTTTGTTGTATGTTTGGTATGAGAGTTTACTTCAATCGTGAGATTCTAGCGGATCAAGATGAGTTTAATGTTCTCATCATCCACAGCTCTTTGTAGCAATGGTGATGTGAGGCTGGTTGCAACAAATGGCAACACAGTGAATGTGAGTGAAGGGCGTGTGGAGATCTGCTTCAATGAGACCTGGGGGACTGTGGCTGATGATGGATGGTCAACCAATGATGCTGGTGTAGTGTGTAGACAACTTGGCTTCTCCCGACACAGTGAGTTGATAGCAATATCCTTTCCATCAATGGCACTGTTTAGTTGCTTTGCAAGCATACTTGAAATGATGCAATCGGATATATCATGTGTGACAGTTAGGGCACACTGTAGTGCATGTCTGACTTTATTGTGATACTTTTGCAGTTGCTATCAAAGTTTGCATGGCAGTGTACCATCCCAATGGAATCGGAATAGGATGGAAAGCTTGCTGTGATTATTCCGCATGCATGCGTGAACTGGGATAAAGCAATCAGTTCTGTCTGTCTGTTGTCTGTCTATTGTCTGTCTAGTGATAAAAAGAGCTTTGAAAAGGACTTAAACAAGAGCAAATAGCAAAAAACTGCTCTATGTGTACCTGAGTGGTGTCAAGGCGTTTCATTTCACTGTTATTTCGGCATTTTTCATAAGTAGCTCCACCTCTTCATGATCACAGAGTCCTTTCAAGAATGGGAACCGTACTATGGTTGGAAACTTCATGTTTCGAGATGAATGCTAGAAAATAGTCTTATCCCAGCATTTATACACTTCTCAGACGTCATTACTATTTGTTTCAGCTGTTTTTTCCAGCATAATTTGGCCCCACCTCTTCACGATCAAATTTGTTGCATAATGGAAGTTGGTCACTCCTCTCCATGGATATGCCATGGGCATACACGAACACTGTATACGCGATAGCACATTATAACCCCCCAAAAATCATCATAGCTACATCTGCTGTACATGTACTGGAAAACAGACAGGGAGATGCCCCAGTAATGTTGTAGCTGCACTCTATTCTTCCGTGCGGGGTATGTGTTCCTCTAGTTGTCGTCTTTTTTCTGTATGAACATTTATATACTAAGAATCTCCTAACTGCACCCACAGATGCCCAGGCATTCTCCAATGCCTATTTCGGCCAAGGAAGTGGCCCAATCTACCTGAACAATGTGGCTTGTGGCACTTCCCAAAGCAGACTGATAAACTGTAGCTTTGACATGAACACAGCGGAGGATACTCATGCAGAGGATGCTGGTGTCCGTTGCAGTAGAACACGTAAGTGAATACTGTTATAGAAAGGGTTATTAATCAGATTCTGACACCAGATTCATTTATACCAAAGTACAATAGTTTGGTAGTGTACTTTGGCAGAAGTTCATACCAGGTAGAAACAAATGTTTGATTGTTGTTTTCTCCCAGCACGGTGCTATGATGGAGATATCAGGCTAGTCGGTGGTACTTTGGAGGAGGAAGGTCGTGTTGAGGTCTGCATGGATGAGGCCTGGGGGACAGTGTGCGATGACGGATGGTCTAGTACGGATGCTAGCGTGGTCTGCAGACAGCTAGGCTACTCACAATACAGTAAGTTTTTGGTCTATTGTTGTAGTCCTCGTAAAATGTCCTTGGCTTTCTGTTAATTGAATCCTCCAGAGGATATCATAGACTCGGTAGAGTCTATATGTAGGGATACGACGTACACGCAATACATGCCAATACAAAAAAATCTCTCCAAATCTCAGAAACGGTACACTTATAAGCCTTTATAACCACATACCGTTCATCTTCGAGTGTTTTCATGACCAACAAGACTCCTCGCATCGCGAAAAACCGTCGCGAAAGTACCACACCAGGCACTCGCAAAACGGGCAAATTGTTTTTCTTTCTTCTTTCTTTCTTTCTTTCTTCTTTCTTCTTTCTTCTTTCAGACGGGCTAGCTCAACGTCGCCTCAATCCCTCATGATGGTTTTCGCACGAAACAGCAGCATTATACCCCGAGCAGTGCACCAGCCCATCGCTTTTTGGCAACCTCCAAGTCTTCACCAGGCGGCTACAGCTGCCCACTCAATAACTATGGCTTCATTTGTCACACCATTTTCATGTTTGTACGCATGCGCACTTAAACGATCACTTAGCAACGATACGTAATTATTATTCAAGATCGCTGAATTAGAAGTGCCTTGCGCTGTTGTGTTACCGTAAGAACTGGACTGAGATAAATTCACTGTGCTATAATATTATGTTACTAGACTATGTTCTGTGAGAGGGGTGAATGCCTATCTAAAGACTCAACAGTGTGTCGCTACTACTGTCTGGTATAGCTGTTTTAGCTACACTATACTTAGCAGCTCAGGGAGCACTGGCTTAGTATCCATCCAGAAAAGGGTTGGCTTTTGAGATGCTTGGGTCTGATTCTTCAGCCATTGCTGGCAGTGTAAATGCCAGAGTCCAGTATGCATGCGCCTGCTGCTAATAAAAATGACATAAACAAGTAATAAAAAACATTTAAAATGTAACAGGATGTAGGGATACCAGAACCGCAAAAAGTAAGGAAACAAGGTAGGGATGATCACACAAAACAGTGAAGTATACAATCCCCCTACATATCTTTTTTCATTATTATGGAAAAAGATCTCTGTAGGGGGTTGTATACTTCACTGTTTTGTGTGATCATCCTTACCTTGTTTCCTTACTTTTTGCGGTTCTGGTATCCCTACATCCTGTTACATTTTAAATGTTTTTTATTACTTGTTTAATGTAAAATTGATCTTAGTAGTTACTGTCTTACTGTATTATTACAGTACATGTACGTATCACTGCAATACCTACCATTCTCTTCTAGATGCCATTGCCTATGCCAGTGCCCGCTATGGTCAAGGAACTGGTTCAATTATTCTGGATGATGTGGCCTGCACTGGACTTGAGTACAGGCTGGTGCATTGCCTCTATGACCGCAACACTGTAGACTGTAGCCATTCTGAGGATGCCAGTGTTCGCTGTAACACAACATGTAAGAAACATTGATTGTTTACATCCTATTTGAATTTACAGTATGTTGTAGAGCATTGGGTTATGCCATTCAAGAGAGTATAATCATGAGCTGTTGTGGATTTTTTTGCAACAAAGGATTCAGTGTGATGTTTATTACCATGCTGCTTCATTTCAATACAGTTATATGCGACAATGGTGACATCAGGCTTGTTGGAGGATCAGCCGTAAATGAGGGACGTGTGGAAGTCTGCTGGAATGAGACATGGGGAACTGTATGTGATGGAGGGTGGTCAACCAACGATGGCAACGTGGCCTGCAGGCAACTAGGCTTCCTGGATAATGGTACATATAACCATCACAGAGTCGGTAGACTCTGTATGTAGGGATACGACGTACACGCAATAATGATATGCTAATACAAAAAAATCTCTCCAAATCTCACAAACGGTACACTTATAAGCCTTTATAACAACATACCGTTCATCTTCGAGTGTTTTCATGACCAACAAGACTCCTCGCGTCGCGAAAAACCGTCGCGAAAGTACCACACCAGGTACTCGCAAAACGGGCAAATTGTTTTTCTTTCTTCTTCTTCTTCTTCTTCTTCTTTCAGACGGGCTAGCTCAACGTCGACTCAATCTCTCATGATGGTTTTCGCACGAAACAGCAGCATTTCACACCGAGTAGTGCACCTGGCCATCGCTTTTTCGCAACTTCCAAGTTTTCACCAGGCGGCTGCAGCTGCCCACTCAATAACTATGGCTTCTTTAGTCACGCCATTTTCTCGTTTGTACGCATGCGCGGTCACTTAGCAACGAACGTAATTATTACTCAAGATCGCTGAATTAGAAGTGTCTTGCACCGTTGTGTTGACATAATTTCGTACGAGGTAAATTCTAAACTGGTTACTCTGCGTATGATTTATGTATGTTACTGCCTACTGTGTTCTGTAAGAGGGCTGAATGCCTATCTAAAGACTATAAATCTTGCTACTTCTGGTATAGCTAATAATATTATAGTCTTCAGAGTTCAGACAGGGCCTCGGATTACTGCCTTAGTATCCATCCAGAAAAGGGTTGACTTGGGTCTGATTCTTCAGCCAACGTGAATACCGGAGTCAATATTGTCCATATACCAAAGCAACGGGGCTCCTACTACTTGTGAGGACACCGACTTCTGCTCTGTGATGGCAAATTGCATGCGCTGCTGCTAAAAAAAAGACATAAACAAGTAATAAAAAACATTTGAAAATGTAACAGGATGTAGGGATACCAGAACGGCAAAAAGTAAGGAAACAAGGCAGGGATGATCGCACAAAACAGTGAAGTATACAATCCCCCTACATATCTTTTTTCATTATACACGTATATGGAAAAAGATGTCTGTAGGGGGGTTGTATACTTCACTGTTTTGTGCGATCATCCCTGCCTTGTTTCCTTACTTTTTGCCGTTCTGGTATCCCTACATCCTGTTACATTTTCAAATGTTTTTTATTACTTGTATAAGTGAATCTTGTGTACAATAGAACTATGCATTCCCTTTAGGAGTTGCTCTTAAGAGAAATTCCAGGCATCAGAAACAACTTTGGATTTGGTCCATAGCTGCATCAAGGTATCTCTGTTCCTTTTCTACATGTAGGTGCAGCAATATTTAGCAATGCTTACTTTGGTCGTGGTACTGGCCCCATTCTCCTGGATGATTTGCTATGCACTGGATCTGAAACACGACTTGTTGACTGTCCCAGGTCAACCAGCCAGGGAATTGGGACATATGACTACTGCTTTGGCCACTTTGATGATGCTGGCGTGAGATGTGTGCAACGTAAGAACATAATACGATTTTAATTTCCACTGTTTGCTAATAGTCTGGAATGACTGCTTTCATCCTGTATCTGTGGGTGGGTAATGTACAAAGTTGGAAAAGGATTAGCTATTAATTTTCTCTTTGAATAATTTCTGTGCAATGAGAGTAAGAACAAACAGTTTCTGATGTGAATCTTCTTTTAAGTCATTTATTATGGGAATTGTAATCAAATGCTATACAATGAGTAAAGTGGAGACTATAACATCTGTCATAATACGTATATAATGTATAGCTTGCACTGATGGAGGCATCAGGTTGATTGGAGGGACTCTACCCAATGAGGGACGTGTAGAGGTTTGTCTGAACAGAAGATGGGGCACCGTTTGTGATGATTCATGGGGCACAGTGGATGCCAGTGTGGCTTGCAGACAGCTTGGATACTCTGGACACAGTAAGAAAATATGGAATACAAAGCGCGACAAAAATCCCTAGTGTTAAATCCGAGTTACCAGTACTCGATTTTTGACCTCAACAGTAGATTATCGATTTCTCAATTCGTGATTATTGATCTCATTTATCGATTTTCGATTTCTCAGTTCTCGATTATTGATCTCAGTTATTCTTCTTAGTTGGCGATCATCGTGCTCGATTTGACCTACCGGTGCTCAATTTTTGATCCTAACAGTTGATTATCGATTTCTCAGTTCTCGATGTTCGCTCAGCAGTACTCGATTATCGCTTTGCTATTCTCGATTAGGACCAGTCTCGCACCCAGACCATGAGGATCATAGGACTTCAAGTTGCGATTCACTTCAAATTTCAGAGCATGCGCACTGATGAGAGAGTGTGCGGTGTGCGCCTTCGCCGTTTATATGGCGTAGCTGTTTTGCTGTAAACGAGTGCACAGTAATTTGCAATTCTCACCTAGTGTAGGTTTCAAGTGCAAAGGTCATTTCCATGGCAATACTTAGCTATGAGCATGCGCTAATTTCTTGAATGGATCTGGGAGAAGCAACCGAAATCCTCAGTACATATATATATGTACATGTAGATGCTGTGCTTGCCTTTTTCAAAGCTTGCATCGATCTGATTGGTTTACTTAGGTCATGTGACTTAGGCTAGGTAGGGTACAGCCGCCGTCCTAGCCTTGTTCCCAGTCCCACGCCTGCAAGCGACGAAACGCTGGGCGTGTAGCCAACTGAGAAGAATGAAGCGAAAACTCAACGATGATCGACAACCGAGAAGAATAAATGACATTGAATATCAAATACTGAGATCAATAATCGCAAACTGAGAAATCAATAATCTACTGTTAAGATCGAAAATCGAGCATTGGTAACTCGGATCTAACGCTAGGGATTCTGGCGAATATCTAATCCTGAAATCAATAATCGAGAACTGAGAAATCGAAAATCGATAACTGAGATCAATAATCGCTAACTGAGAAATCGATAGTCTACTGTTGAGGTCAAAAATCGAGTACTGGTAACTCGGATTTAACACTAGAGATTTTTGTCGCACTTTGTATTCCATAAGATAATCTGCCACAATTGAACATAAAAGTGTACTGCTCCAATATTTGACTCATGCCTAGTGTTGAATCACAAGGGCCTGTAGCAATGTTGTTTTAGTTAACTAAAACTAAAACTAAAATGCATTTTAGTATGGCATATTTCACTTTAGTAATTAAAACTAAAACTAAAATGAGGACTGTCTCAGCCTGTTAATTAAAACTACGACTAAACTAATATTAAAATCACCCAAAAAGTGGTGGTTACTAAAACTATAAGAGCCTTTACTAACCCTTTTGAGATTTAGTAATTAAAACTAACACTAAACTAAGCAATGCGACTTCTACCTAATTAAAACCAAAAACTAAACTATTTCAGTTTTAGATAACTAAAACAACATTGGCCTGTAGATTCAGTTTCTCAGAGCAATTTTGAAGCTCTAAACTCTCATTGTATTTTCTTCGTTCCCAATGTACAAAAAATGTCGTCACTGATTATATTCTTCACTGCCTTATTCACAGATGCTACAGCATATCTATTTGCACGCTATGGCCAAGGAACTGGTCCTATCCACATGGACAATGTTGCCTGCACTGGAACTGAAAATGCTCTCCTGAACTGCACCTATGACAGTGATTCTTCTGACTGTTACCACTTTGAGGATGCTGGTGTCCTATGCCAAGGTATGCAGACTACTCCTACCAGTGTTGTGAAGCTATTTGAGGTAGCATTATACCTTTACCGTTGGGATCCCAACGGTGAATGTATATTGCTATACCTTAATCAAACCTGAATAATAGGCCAAACTTGAAACTGTGACCTTAGTAGAACACAGCTGCAATAAATTGTACCTTTAAAATAGAGATGTCTGAGATTTAGTTAGCTGGAGCTAGCTACTATTTCAAAAGCTTGGAACTAAAACATGTGCCGGATCCTTAAAAACAACGATTAGATCTGCATTCAAATCCAATGTTTGCTAAGAAAAAGGTTATCCATAGGCATAGCAGCTACTGAAGATGTATGTCGTACTGCATGTACTACGGTCCACATTTCAGTAAACCATGTACTCCATGCACTGACAACAGCTTCATGCTCTCATAGTTGCAAATATGCAACATACATATTTTATCCATCACTTGCAATTGGAGGCCTTACAATTCAAGAGACGACTTTACGTGTGATTGTATATTTTATCTGGGTGTATAATTATTATTTAACTGTATAGCTAACTGTGTAATTTTCTTGTAGCCTGCTCTAATGGAGAGATTCGCCTGGTTGGCGGTTCGGCACCAAATGAGGGACGGGTGGAAGTCTGTCAGAACCAAGGATGGGGCACCGTGTGTGATGACCACTGGGGAAGTGTGGATGCCAGTGTCACATGCAGACAGCTGGGCTACTCTGGACTGAGTAATTTGTAACTAACTAAAATGAAATGTGCTTGATAAGTGTAGACTTTCACTGGTCATGTGCCCTCGGCACTATATCATTTCGTGTACTGGTTAGAGGAGGTGGAAGGGGGGGGGGGGGGGGGGGGGGGGGGGGGGGGGGGTTAATACAGTATATGTATGCACAGTAGTACAAAGAGGCCACTTATAATACGTGCATACCGATGAAGAAGTGCGTGTCAGTAGCAGCCAATTGGGGGAGCTGAGATGCAGCTGAAATATCCATTCAGTTGTGATTCTTTTGCTGTTTGCAAACATAACAGCATTGCAAACATTATTATTGTGTCCAAAGGGGGTTAGTACCTTTTGTTAGTGAGCAGCTGGATGATTGTTTGCCATGATGTAGCCACTTATAATTGACTTGACTTCTACACTGCTTGCCATCTCAAAAGGTATGAGATATTACACTTTGTTTTGTGCCTTTCTTTGCTGTTTGCAGATGCCATGGCATTCTCCAGTGCCCACTTTGGTCAGGGAAGTGGTGCAATTGTATTAGACAATGTGGCCTGTACCGGGTTGGAAGAAAAGTTGGTTGACTGTCCCTACGACCGTCACACAGCGGACTGCTATCACTATGAAGATGCTGGCATCCGCTGCACACAAACTGACCGTATGTTAGCGCATACACCTATGAAGTTTGTAGCGGAAATATGACACATCAGTGCATGGTGGTGTTTTCAATTTATATACCCAGCTATCTGTCAGCAAGGAGATGTCCAGCTTGTTGGTGGAACTAACAATTCTGGGCGTGTAGAGGTTTGCTTGCATGAAACCTGGGGCACGGTCTGTGATGACTTGTGGTCAATTGAAGATGCCAATGTGGTGTGCAAGCAGCTAGGATTTTCAAGACACAGTACGTTCATTGCTTGTACATCTCCCTTTCTTTGTAAGAATGATTATGCTGGCATATGTACCACTTGGATTCAGTGGTTGCTTATTTCATCTTGAGATGGTTGGTGAAGCTGTACATCTACTTACCAGTCCTGGAATTGGCCCCACCCTAGGCCTATAGATCTAAGTAGGCCCAACTACGTAATGGTCCAAGAATATAAGCGGCAAGGGAAATCTCAATGCCACTACGATCTAGAACACTAAATCTTTTACGGTCATTGGGATAAGGCCGAGAGTGCTCACACAATAGCTAGTGCATTCAGTGTCTGCCTCCATCATGCTGTATATTATTCTCTGGAAATGAGGCTGAGAAGATATCCTAGGTATAGGAGACGAAATTGCGCAAGCAGAGCAATGGATGTGCCAGGAAGAAAGAGCTGAATAGTTATATACTCATGTAGGAAATCTGTGAATCCAGGCCAGTGCGTAGTGATGCTGGCAATGCAGTACCATAAGCTCATTTGCTGAAACCTGTTAGTGATCCTCAGTGGCTAAAGTGCCAGTGCAAGCTATACATGCTCACACTCGCCCCACAATGCCCTGCATTCTCCTGGTTCTTCTTCCCTGTGTACAGACGCCACCGTGCATTCTGGTGCAAGTTTTGGCCAAGGAAGTGGCCCGATCTATCTGGATGATGTCTCATGTAGTGGAACAGAAGCACGATTGATTGACTGCAGCTATGACCGCAGCACATCAGATTGCAGCCATTCAAGGGACGCTGGAGTCACATGTGAAATGGAATGTATGCATATTTGTATTGTACATTGCTCCATAGAACTAGGGTTCCATGCTTATTTTAAATTGTGCATGCAGTTCTCTGCCAGAATGGAGACATCAGGCTAACTAATGGAACAACCGTCTTTGAAGGCCGTGTTGAGGTTTGCTGGAATGAGACCTGGGGCACTGTGTGTGATGGAGCATGGTCAAGTAATGATGCAGCAGTTGCCTGCAGACAGCTTGGATATCCAACAATAGGTATACAGATTATGCATAAGCATGAGTGAGTTTCTTTTAAAGTGTTGCTAGTCTGTATATGAACACTCTGTAGGAGCTACACCGCTGTACGATGCTGCTTTTGGTCAAGGAAACGGTCCTATCCTCCTGGATGACTTGTTTTGTACGAATACTGAGGCACAACTGGTTGACTGCCGACATGATGGAATTGGACAGCACGACTTCTGTAGAGGCCATCTTGATGATGCGGGACTCAGATGTGCAGAGCGTAAGTTGAAATTATGCAAGGTGCAAGTATGCTGGTACTGAACAGGAGTTGATCTATGAAATGTGCCCCTTCATTCCAAGAGTAGCAACTAAACAGCAAAGAAATAACTACAACATTGGACAAGCATAATAACGTTAAACCCTTACATGCATGCCTGCATACACACACACATACACCCACACCCACACCCACCCACATACACACGTATGCATGTACATGTGTTCGTGTTCACACACACACACACACACACACACACACACACACACACACACACACACACACACACACACACACACACACACACACACTCACACACACACACACACACACACACACACACACACACACACTCACACACACACACACACACACACACACACACACACACACAAATGCATCAAATCTGCAGCATGTGTAGACGGTAGGATCCGGTTGCTTGGTGGTGCAACTCCGTATGAAGGGAGAGTGGAAGTCTGTAAAGTTGGGGTTTGGGGTACTGTGTGCGATGACTTCTGGGATACTACTGATGCCAGTGTGGCCTGCAGACAGCTGGGATTTTCCAGACACAGTATGCTAATGTTGTATAAATTTTCCATTCTATAAGTATTTGAACAAAAACTTGATTAGGCATCAGGCATGGATCACAGATCTTCAGCTTAATGTGGCTTAATAAGTTTAAGTGGTTAGAAGTTTGCCCCAACCTATATATATAATCCAGCTGATGAAAACATGTGGCAATGATGGTTAGTTTAAATAGATGCACACAATTATATCAAGACAGATTACTGGAAATGATCTCACAGCTTCATCCACAAACTTGCATCAGTACCGTGAGACACATCCTACGATGTTCTTTTATCATTTGCAGATGCTAACGCCTACTCAATGGCATTCTTTGGGTCTGGATCTGCCCTAATTCACCTGGACGATGTGGCTTGCAGGGGAAATGAAACTAGTCTCCTGAATTGCTCCTACGATATCCACACTGGTGACTGCTCCCACTACGAAGATGCTGGAATTCGCTGCTCAGCTGTTCGTGAGTTCCAAGCACTGAGCACATCACTTCACTTTGCACATTAATTGGTACCCTCTCATTCACTTTTCTTCTCAATCTGTGTAGCTATTTGCGGAAATGGTGAGATCAGGTTGGCTGGTGGTACTATTCCCCAGAGGGGACGAGTAGAGATTTGCTGGAATGAGACCTGGGGTACAGTGTGTGATGGACTCTGGACCACCAACGATGGCAACGTTGCTTGCAGACAGGCAGGCTACTCCAGATTTGGTCAGTATGCATATTTTATAAATGCTACATTTGTGGGCGTCACTGACTATCCTTAAGATATTACATTAGCATCACTGTCTCAGGTGCTTGTTCTGTCTAGGTGCTGTGGTGTATGCCAATGCATTCTTTGGCCAGGGTACTGGTCCCATCTTCCTGGATGACTTGCGCTGCACTGGTACCGAGACTAGACTTGTGGACTGTCCAAGCAATGGAATAGGCATCTCTAACCACTGCAATGGGCATGCTGATGATGCTGGTGTACAGTGTCAACCACGTAAGGATTTTGTTCTGTTTCTGGGACATAATTTCTGTAGTGCTGTGTATTCTACTGCTTATGAAAGAAAAACAAGTGATTGACCTATCTGTGATGCAGTACTGTATAGCACTTGTACCTAATGAGCTGTGACTACCTAATAACATCATTTTGAGTAACTATCATGATTAAAGAATTTCTATATCGATTGATTCTGACTTATAATTTATACTGCCACACACTAGCCAGGTCTGTGGGTAATGTATATGCAAGCAACTTCACTCACTTCTGGTACAGTCTCTTCATTCGCTTGCATGAGCAGTCCGGTACTGGGTAGCTCTCTGCGCAGAGGTCTGATGAAAATTGAAATCAGTAAAGCAAAGAAACTCGGTGACGTTTGCGGCATTTCTTTCCCAAGGCCTCTGTACAGAAGAATATGAAAATACAGTTGTCTGCCTCTGGGTAGTTATCACAGCCAATCTCGACTCGTGTTTGTAGCTCTTTTGCTAACTGCTGGCCACCTCAGATAAGTCTATAGCCCTCCATGTCAATCTAAATTATAAGCTAGTGTTGTTTCCTGCAGCTAGCGCTATGGCACACAGCTTCAGTAGCCCTTCCCATAGCTTCTGAACTATTCAATCGAAAGATGAGCCAGTGTTTAACTCATGGTCAAATAGCAGCTTCCATTGACCTCCCGTATAAAAACACACAAACCCACACATCTATTATTGTCATGTTGGAATGACAATGTATACATGTATACTACTCAGTTTTGTGTGCATTCTCTCACTAGTTTTTTGCCGGGATGGCGAGATCAGGCTTGCTGGAGGATCAACACAGTATGAGGGACGAGTGGAGATTTGCCTGAACGAAACATGGGGAACAGTCTGTGACAACTCCTGGGATGCTGCTGATGCTACTGTAGCATGCGGTCAGCTCGGATTCTCTCGGATAGGTTAGTGTGTTTGTGTCCATATTGTGGATGGTTTATTTGGTGGCTACATGCAAGGGTGGTGGGACAAGGTCCATGCTCATGCGGTACGTATGTACAAGTAGGTTTGATCACTGTAGCATGTGGACAGCTCGGATTCTCTCGGATAGGTTAGCGTGTTTGGTCCAAGGGTGGTTGGACAAGGTCCATGCTCACATGGTATGATATTATTATATTATGAGTAGCTGACTTCACTCGCTTAGCTACTGCCCCTTCTTCTGCCTATGTGAGCAGTCCAGCGCTGGGCAGCTCTCTGCGCAGAAGTCTGACCTCTGCTCCATGATTGCATCCACTTCCGCTGCTAGTCTAGTACCCCCACTTCTGTTGCACACTGACAAGCACACAATGTATTAACAGTGCACAATGATATACGACAGAAGTAGCAGATTAGCAGCAGCTACAGTGCTCACGTTTGTTGATGCTCAATGGGGTTGAATCACTTAGTTCATTCTTACGTGGAAGTTACGTCACTGATTGCACTAACTACCACTCTATGTTGGAAGACGTATTAGTTATTACCCGGAAGCAACGGTGTTGCTCGCACACCCACCGATTGACCAAATCTTGTCACCTAGTACCAATTATTGTTTAAGCGTGCAATTTCCATTGTCCAAATAGCTACCATCACCAAACATTTTTTCCACCCTGGAACCTTTGCTTCCACTGCTGCTCGTATACCACTTCAGTAAACTCACCATCATCGCTTGCCATGTTTCCCACAACGTAAAGGTCAGTAAGTAGTCCCATAGCATACGGTGCCGATAATTGGTGCTGGGCGATAATTGGCAACTCGCACTTACCACTTCAGTAAACTCACCAGCTGTTCATCGATCATCATTGCTTGCCATGTGCATGCAACGATCCCACAACATTTTCTCCGTAAAGGTCAGTAAACAAATAGTCCCCTAGCATTACGGTACCGATAATTGGTGCCGGCCGATAGTTGGCAACTTACGCTAGAACAACTTTGTATCGCAGCATGTAAAATAACAGTGCATGTGATCGTGCCCCGCCCCCCTGAGTTACATCAGTATTCAGCCCCCATCAATCAGTCACCTTTGACCTTATCATACACATCTTACTGTTTCAGGTTCTCAAGTAGTTCTGCATGCAGCATTCGGACCTGGCAGTGGTCCAATCTCCTTCAGCAGTGTCGCATGCAATGGTAACGAAGTTGCCCTGGTGAACTGTTCTCACAGCACTGCAGGAGTTCACACATGCACGCACTTCAGCGACGCTGGTGTTCGTTGCAATGAACTACAGTGTAAGAATGTGATGTTGAATAAATATGATTGGAATTTGGAATTGAATGATTTGTGTCTTGACTTGCACTTTGCACGAAGAAGTGCGGTCTATGACCACACGCAGTAACTTCATCTCAACTTCAGTGAAGCATTGGTAACAAAGTAATTACAATAGCCCTGGACTCATCTTGCTGGCTCCTGTGATGATAGCATGCAGCCCTCCACTTACCCAACTATTCTAAGCTCCCCTTTGCAGTGCCATATTACTCTCCCTGTACTCCTTATGTATTTGAATGATAACACAATTGAGCAAAAGATTTCCATTATAGACACATTACTCCTTACAGCGTACCCATCTCCAGTGATCGTTGAACCAGCTAGCTCCACGTCCATCAACCTTACCTGGGGCACACCAGCTGAGATACGTTTGCCCATTCTGATGTACAACATCAACTGCACCTCGGGAACAACATCAATTAGTATGCTGACACCAGATGACCGCACATCAGTCATCATTGCTGGTCTCCGTGCCAATACCAACTACTCCTGTTGTGTGACAACTGTTGCTCCAGGAGGCTCCTCCGCTTGCAACTCTACAAGAACACCTGAAGACCGTGAGCTGTTATGTGATGTTCTGCACAATGTGTTTACCCCCATTCTTTTATAAATAATATGGCTAAAAGTGTGGACTGAATAATTATAACTACATCAATTTTGAGACTAAAAGTTGAATATATTTTACAGCATAACTGGAGTGATTCGCAGGTTTAATTTACAGAATCATTATCAATGTTCTTCCCTAGGTCCAAGTGCTCCCCCAACAAGATTGCAGGGTCACCCTCTTAATTCCTCTGCTGTCTGGTTGTCATGGAGACCACCCCCATCTGATGAACTGAATGGAGTCCTCAGGCTATATCGCATCAGCATCACTGACCCAGAAAATGGGAGGGAGTGGCAGCAGAACAGTACCACCAACGTCAGCATGATCGGTTCCCTGGAACCTTGCACCACTTACCGGATGACTGTTGCAGCATTTACTGTAGGATATGGACCCTCAAGTTCACCAATCTTCATCACCACCAACCTGGAAACCAACGGTTTGCCGAATTAAATGTCAGATCCTCTCTTACTAACTCCAATAATGCCCAGCATGGGAAGAATGTTTAGTAGACTATGAGTAAACACTGCAGTGTTTATGTACACAAGCATTGGACAGAAACTATTTTGCATTAAAGCAGAGAGCAACACATGCATTAAGTTCTAGGAATGTTTTCACCTGATTGTACTACTTAATTCCACGTGAAGGTCCCCAGTATTCCGTGACCATGAACATCGTCGTCCTCTCAAATACTTCCTTTACTGCTGTGTGGACTGTCCCCAATGCCCTCATCAACCAGCAGCTGAGAAAGTTTGACATTACTGTCAGAGATCTCAGCACAGCAGTACAATACTCCCATTCAGCAGCAGTGTTTGCACAAGCGCTTGCAAACTTCACATTCACTGGTCTGAGTAAGTTATGAAACGACATCTACAGCACAATCTTGCGTGTCTTCAGTGTAGGGTTGCAAGTAGTTTACAAAAAGGATCTCATTTGTTGCTTGAAGTATTGATATGACTTGTGTCCATATGGTTAAAGGACATTTTCACTGCACTCAAGTTAGCCCCCAATCCCTTCATCGTTGGGTGCTGAACAAGGCTGCATGTGGAGGCTAGTGGACCACAATATACCTGACTGCATTGCCAACGCACTTCCATTCTTACTTTGTGTCTCTTTTTCGTTCCAAACTAGCAGTACAGAGCATTACAGTAGCCTTCATGTGCATTGCCATGTAAATAGAGAGTCAGCAATCCCAAAATGCTAAGTTAACTCACTAGGACTTACGGCCATGTTGATCTGTGTGCTACTAGATATAGAAGGCTGTGATCCAACCAGTTAGGAATATTAGAGCTGATGTTGTCAGTGCCATGAATGGCATGAAGGAGCATCCAGTATTGTTGAGTTGGCCAAAAATGGTAAGCTCACACCTACTTTAAGAGCCCATGCAGCTCACAATAAGTGTGGGAATCACTTTAGAATTCAGAAAACGAAGGTGTGTATTTCAAACCCATACAAAGAGTTTTGTGCATGGACTGCTATTCAATAACATTCGGCTACACTACTTTGCTGTTCCTTAACGCCAATTTGTGGCACTCATGTATGAACTACTGACACTGATAATCGTCATGTGCTCACCCTCCCCATAGCCCCCTATGTTCCTTATCAAGTGAACCTCACAGCAGTTGCATGTGGTATTCGGGTACCTTTGGCCAGTCACACCACATTCACACAGGAAGGAGGTACGGATCTATTTAATTCCACTAGAACAGTAGGAATTGCATACATACTGCAGTGCATGCAGAACTCATTCTTGATACCAAACATGTCATTGAATGCATGATAGTGTACCATAGTTTCCTTACCTTTGTTTCAGTTCCGTTTGTCGGTCCATCAATAACAAACGCAACACGAACAAGTGGTGTATCAGCCTTCATACAGTGGGCACTGCTTCCTCTTGAAGACAGCCGGGGATACGTCACCAGCTACTCCGTCTTGTACTCACAAAAGACCGATATACTCTGCTCACCTCCCAACACATGGATTGATACAACCAGCTTCACCACACACAATGTGACACACGTCATCAACGGTCTAACTCCATACTTGAGTTACTGTGTAGCAGTATCTGCCAGCACAAACACAGGAGTTGGTACCTTTGGCCCACCTTCGGAGATTCCAGGTGAGATTCTAATTTTAGATTTGGAAGCATCTAATTATGGTCACCTATACAAGAATGGAACAATTGTAGGCTAGGACATAGTCAGCATCGTTGGCTGAAGAAGTTCGAATCCTTAGTTGACTTCAAGTATATGTAGCTAACTGAATGCTTTCTCAAATCCACTTGCAGCCTTCATTACAATATCTCCTGCGTCGAGTTCTACCTACTCCCTCTCTTCAACTGCTGGATCCACATCCACCCTTTCTTCCTCCTCGTCCTCTGGATCCGCATCCACCCCTCCTTCCTCCTCATCCTCTGGATCCGCATCCACCCCTCCTTCCTCCTCATCCTCTGGATCCGCATCCACCCCTCCTTCCTCCTCGTCCTCTGAAGGAACATCTACAAGAGGTAATTGTTTGTGGCTATCTACAATTGTTATGGATGGTGTTATGCGCAGTGCAGTATTAGTATTATAGTGTACTCCCTATCTATTACATTCAGTGACAAGTACTACCAGCGCTCATTCAACTTCCACAGTCACACCGTCTCCTACACCAGGTCCCTGTATGTTGTAACCATAATCGGGGGCAGGTCCAGGGTGCCCCCCCTCCCCCCTCCCCCTCTCCCCCTCCCCCCTTCCTCCTTCCTCCTCCCCCTTCCCCCCTCCCCCCTCCCCCCTCCCCCCTCCCCCCTCCCCCCCTCCCCCCTCCCCCCTCCCCCCTCCCCCCTCCCCCCTCCCCCCCTTCACTGACTGATGCACATAGATAATACATGATTATGCAATCACTACAGTGCTCCAGAGCAAGAGATTCAACTTCTTAAAATCTTCGTACAGTGCATTTTGAGCTCTAAAGTACTGTATTATGTACATAACTTTTGATTTTAAGTAAAAAATATAAGGTTTGAAAGAAAGTGATTTTTTACTATATATGGCAGTACAGAAACTATACAAGTGCTCAGCCAGTTTTAGGGGTTTTGATGGAATTTTGACACAAAAATCTCCATATCTTCAGACCAAAAAGGAACTAGGGGTCGAAATTTGCAATGTAGCTTCATCAGGGCATTGCCTATACACTGTTCAAATTTGGAATCTTAACTAGTAACCATCAGTGAGTTTGTAACTAAACACTTTTACACCTTTAAAACAGGCGTTTTGCTGAATATTTAAGACACCATTTACAGTTAAGCTTTCAAACTACTTTCATTTGTGTATCTTTGGGTGGAGTATCTTCAATTCAATTTACAGCTCTTAACTAGCATGGGCTGATGAGATCACAACTAAAAGTGTGTTTCATAAATTTCATGTTTACAAAGCCATACAAGGGCACTAGTAGTATACAGCATCCCATAAATTAAGATATAGATTATGCGATCATCTCTCCATTCATGTACCAAGTTTTGAAACTTAATATACATCTGGCTTCAAGTTATATAACTTTATATAAAAACTGACAAAGTTGAATCTCTTGCTCTGGAGCACTGTACACACTGAGAAAGATGGCACAGAAGTGGAAAGCAGTAGTAGCGGGGCTGTGGAAAGCATGAAGTTACCACGAGAGCCCTTATTGACAACTGATGACCCCCCCCCCCCCCCCATCCTGGATCCACCCCTGACAGTAGAATGTTTGCAGAATGATACAGTAATAGCAAGAGTTCATAATAATAGTTATAAACCTCTTGGAGCAGGAAGGTAGATTGCTGACATTTCTGGCATGACATAATTATTTACTTCCACTATAGCTGTTTGCACCAATGGAGACATCAGGCTAGTCGATGGAACAACACATCTTGAAGGTCGGGTGGAGCTTTGCTGGGATAGCACCTGGGGCACTGTGTGTGATGGCTTCTGGACTAGCAACGATGGCAGTGTGGCTTGCAGTCAATTGGGATTTTCCAGGAATGGTAAAGAATCCATAAAATAATATAGCTGCAAAATGCAGTGGTGTGGGGTTTGGGGGGGGGGGGGGGAGCCAACTATGCTTATCTACAGCAACGAATACTGAACAAGTTATAAATGCACAGAGAATGCCTCGCACACACAGCTGACCACATGTAGTCTGAAGCTGTGGCAAGAAGATGGCAAAGCGTACATTGGAAGAGTTTGCTGCGATAGTGCACGATTCCACAAACACTGAGACTTGTGGTGTGGTTTGCACACTGTCTCCTATATATGAAGAAGAGTAAGATCCAATCCATCCATTGTGTCCATCACTAAAACGCACATAGACCATGATGTACCATTGCATGTGCGTTAACCTAAACTGTTAATTGTAATTCCTGAGCGTGATTAAATTATATCTATCTATATATACACAAACCTTAGCTGAGATCGCCCTATGCACACAGATTAGTTGCCTCGTGCTAAGGCTCTTTGCAATTATCAAGCTTGTTGGGGGTGCCAGAAGCCACTAGAAGCAACCTCCCAGATATATTGAGCAGGCTATCTTGTAGACTCCCTGCACTTTCATTTTGTATGCAATCTGTTTGAACCTCCCCCCATGAAAGAATCATCTATGAACTGCTTGCAGGCATGAAATTCTGTAATACAGAAGCAGGTAAACACAAGAAAGTTTGTTTCTATTTGAAGGTGCTGTAGTCTATCCTAACGCCCACTTTGGAAGGGGCACGGGTCCCATCCTCCTGGATGACTTGCTCTGCACGGGAAGAGAAGCAAGACTTGTTGACTGTCCAAGTGATGGAGTGGGCCACTATGACAACTGCAATGGACATGCTGATGATGCTGGTGTACAATGTCAACCAGGTAGGCACGTTTACACAGACACATTTCTTTCCTGGGTTACTTAGCGATTGCTTACAGTATGTCAAACTCCAACCATGTTTTCTGTGCACTTGCACTGACATAGATGAACACCACTTATATGTGTGCGATATGGACCTATTATGTAGATAATTATCTGTAGAGAACTGCTTTCTTTGACTGTCCCAACAGCCCTGTGTGAGAATGGGGTCTTGAGGCTGGTGGGAGGATCAACTGAGTTTGAAGGGCGCGTAGAAATGTGCTGGAATGAAGACTGGGGAACAGTCTGTGATGACGCTTGGGATGCAACTGATGCCAGCGTTGCCTGCAGACAACTTGGAAATTCTCCAATAAGTAAGAATTCTCTGCATGCAGATTAGCAAACTTTTCTTTCATACCTAATTCCTCCTTGATTTTTGATCGAGCAAGTGCATGATCTTGACATGCAGTACAAGATGTTCTTCTGTGGTCCTAAGCTTAGTTTAAGTTGAATTGTTTCAGGTGCGCATGCTCTATAACCAATATTGAGCATGTCCATTTATTTCTTCAGATGCACAACCAGTTTCAAATGCTGCATTTGGCCCGGGCACTGGTCGCATTCTGCTGGACGATGTGATCTGTACTGGCACTGAGCTCCGGCTTGTGGATTGTGCACACGGCACTATTGGGGACAACTCCTGTGGCCACCACGAGGATGCTGGGGTCAGATGCCAGCAACTACACAGTAAGCCATAGTCACATGCACAGGAGCAGTTCTCACTGAAGCTGTTTTACACATTACTATATGTGGAGTAGTTTTCTGCAGTTTAAGTCATAGCTGTTTCAAACATCAATGAATGTTGCTTGGCTAAATAGCACTGCACACATAGCTACACAAGAGCTACATTAATATAACTGCAAAATAATCTTCTGTTCACCAGCATATCCATCCTACATTGCTGTTGAGCCTGAGAGTTCAACATCACTTTATATCGCATGGGGCCAGCCAAGCGAACCCACTTTCACCATTTCGAACTACAGAATTACCTGTTCTGTAACAGCCACAGCAACCAGTGCCGCCACACGCCAGACTCAGGATAACACTACTACCACCATCTCTATCTCTGAACTCTATCCTCACACTAACTACAACTGCTGTGTCTCAGCCGTTTACAGCACTCTCACGGAGAGCCCTGTGGCTTGCAACACCACATCAACACTTGAGGATGGTGAGCATCAAATAGGCTTATAGCTTATTGGTACAATTAGTGATACTATATAGTGGTTTTATTTCATGGCAGAAGCTTTCACATTTATTTCTGTGGTGATTTGTGAAAGTTTTATCAAGCTAGATCATTCCTGGAGATCTGTGTTAGTCATGGCTTAATTTACTCACTTCCAATGCGCGAGGGATTATCAAGTGTGGTAGCTAGCTAGTCTTTATCCGCAGTAACTCTGCAAATCTGTGCTATGAGTTGATGCACCACCTGAAAATGTTTTCATTGCATTACATACGTTCCTTCCCTCAGTGCCTACTGGTACACCTTTCAGGCTGCAAGGACATGCTATCAACTCCAGTGCACTGCGCCTGTCTTGGCAGGCCCCAGCGCAGGATGAACTGAATGGCGTACTGAGGTTGTATGGGGTCTCTTGCAGAGAGGCTGAAACTGGACAGCTATCACAGCAAAATGCAACCACATCGTCCATCATCATCACCTCTCTGAAGCCCTGCACAACCTATCAGTGTAGTGCATCAGCCTTCACAGTTGCATTTGGGCCACCAAGCGAAGAGTACAGCATCCAGACTCACCCTCAACTGACTGGTCAGTACGATTGCTGTATGAGCCATGGATCATGTGATACTGAAGGGTCACATTAGTGAGAATTGCAAAGATTCGTTGGCAGTGATGGTATTTGGCAAAACTTCTATTTACAATGTGTCTATAGAGCACTCTGGCTCTCTTCATCAGGCAACACAACTGCTGAGGAGAGCCAGAAGGCCTTTGAATCCTCACAAGTAAAGTGCTGTGATTGCCAACGAAGCCTTTGCAATAGCAATGGGTCATGGGTTACATCTCCATCTGTGACACCCAATAGCAAGGTAATAGTATATATACTGGTAGAATTTGATGGTGGCAAACAGCTAGTGAAGTCTCTTGAAACTATAAATTTATAGATGGATACAGGTTATCAGATACTGCGTTCGGGTCAGTTCTTCAATCTTGTTGTACCACAGGTGTACCTTATGCTGTCACAGCAAGTATTACTTTCATCTCGGATGCTGAGCTTCGCATCCTCTGGCATACTCCATCTGCCCTGCTGAACCAAGATGCGACCTCTTTTGACATTAGTGTGCGGAGTTTGAGCAGTGCCACCTCCTACCACAGAACACAGTCTGTGAGGGTAGAAGAAAGTCCTATCGTAAACGCTACTCAACTAGGTCAGTAGAAAATATTTCACCAGTCTAGTTAACACTAGCTACCCCTAAAAGACACACTTTGACTCGATTGTTTTTACAGTGACATGTGTATAACTTGTACCAAACACTCGAGACTGAGAAGTCATGGTTTGGTGGTGGTCACAAGAGATTTCCCCATAATGCACTTCTGAATATTTCAATCCTTCATAGTGCCCCATGTCCCATATGAAGTGAACATCTCAGTGGCTGCCTGTGGTGAAATAGCCCAAGTGGCCAGCCAGATTGTGTTTACCAGACAGGGAGGTATGTAACGCTGCTTGGAAGCTGCTTACTCATATAGCATTTTATGGTAGCTGATTAACGTTTAATGATATAGTTTCACACATAATTATGTAGCCTGAGTTTAGTGTAGTTCATTGTTTAATGCTACATTGCCATGAAGATTACCATTTCCTCAATCTTTTGGTAAGACATCCTAGCTTGGTTGATGTTTCTATACCAGAACAGGAAAATGCCCCATATATGCAGGAATGGATGGAACCATCACTGTCAATGTTGCTCTATGTTTACACGGTCCACTCATCCATCTGAGTCGATAGGTTGTAGGACCACTTGTGTATGCCTACACATATTTCAAAGCAGCAAATTTCCTTAACCTTGTTCCCAGGCCCCACCCAGCTTTTCTTCGCTTGCAGTACATAAAAGCGGGTAGAGCCCGGTATGTTTCCTCATTTGAGCATACATAATCAACAAATGGCAGAATGACAAAGCGAACTTTCATGTATTGTTTAACCCGCTACATTTCAACGCTCAGTGTATATGACAGTCGATCCCTGCTAGCTCGATACGTGTGGTAAGTTCCCTTGTACCTTTGCTCTTCTTGCTATTCTGAGTGCCAGTTCACCCACATTCAATTTAGTCCTTTCTATCACCTTTCTACCCTTGATGTCATGCATGTGAGGAAGCATTCCAGGCCCTCCGTGTTCTTTCATGCAACCAAAAGTGGTGTGTGGGCCTGGGAACGAGGCTGAAATGTCAAAAAAAGTCTTAGTGGTCTCAAATGGATGAGCAGATGGTGCAAACACAGAGTGCAGCTTTGACAGTGACAGTGCGCATCCAGTTCCACGTCCACAGGTAGTGTTTCCTGCTGGAGGGATTTTATATAATGGCACATTCAATTTCATTTGCCTCGCAGTTCCTGCTGTTGCTCCCACGATTAGCAATGCAACACGAACCAGTGACACTACAGCGTTAGTGTCATGGGAACCATTAACACTGGAACAAAGTCGGGGGTTCATCACCTCTTACTCGGTGAAGTACACCCAAAGGATCACTGCAACAGGCTGTACCCCACCCAGCACATGGAGCACAAACTCCATCATCACAGAGGAGACGGATTTGAGTATCACTGAACTCAATGCTGTCAGTGTCTACTGTGTTTCCGTAGCTGCATCCACTAGTGCAGGAACTGGACCATTTGGAGAAGCTTCAGAGATTACATGTAAGCTATTGCTTCCTGATAGAGGATTTGCATAAGTCATAACTACAATTTGATTGAATGTAATCAGCTATAGAGTCCACTGGAGTTTGCACGAGGTGACAGTGGGCCCATTTTACCTACTGGGCGTGCAGTTACTAGTTATCGTTCATTGTGGCACATGCTGGTCATATCACTGGAAAATGGCGTACCTGTTGATTCTATATACACAAAGTTAATGTGTAATTGTGTGCATATATACATCAGCATGGAATCCAGAAGTGACAATACTATTCCTTTTCACACATACAACACGTGCAGACTTTGCCAGTACAAACCTTGAGATTCGAATAGCAGGAGTTGGGGTGTGCAGTAGCTGGAGTGTAAGTATACATTCACACAGACATGTACGCTTAGGTATTAGCTAAATGCATTTAAGATAATTAATGAATGGCGATGTCCATCTATACTATAGCAGATAGACTAAACTACCAGGAGGCAATTTCTCGCTGATCTGCAAATGGTGTGCTTGTCAGGAAATCCATTAATCCATTTGGAAAGGTCTAATTTATGAATTATTTTATCTGTGATCACAGACTACTGACGCTCAAGAGAAAATCCAGGATTTGCAAGTGGCAATTGCTGGTATATTGGCAGCGATCTGTTCGTGCGACTTCCTACCTAGCCTCATCACGAGCGGACAATGGATCTGTGACCCTGACAATCCTGATGATGTGATCTTCCAGTCCAGCATCATTGGTGGTGGAGCGTTTAATGGTACAAGCCTAATCTCAAGCTTGCAATCCTGGGCATTGAACGGGCCCAGGATCGAAGTGGGTGGGACACCACTCACAGTGACGGGAGCATGTTCAAGTGAAACTTGTGTAGGATCAACTGATTCCACCGCTACTACCTCAACACCAACATCCTTTGACTTCTGGGTCTATGTTATTATCGCAGTCATTGCAGTGATCGCCATCGTTGCAGGTTGTGTTGTGATCTTCCTGCTGATGAAACGACGACGAAGAAAAAAGTAAGAGTAACATGCAACTACACAAAAGAACAAGATAGTTAGTTGGCTTACAGTCCCGACAAGACTCTAGCTGAAACTAGTAATCAGACTGCATGATTAGAAATTCTGCAAGACAGTCAATTGGTACTAGCTGAAAGTAGTTACGACAGTAACTAAGAGTGAGGCAGTTACAGCAGATGTGCTTTGTACCACGACTCTTAACTTAGCTGTGGTCACTACGCATGTGAGCTAAATTCGAGCTTACAGCCACAGTTCCTGACAGACTTTGCAAGTATACAGGTCCTGAGTTAGAACAAAACAGCCCATACTACCCCTGCTTGAGTGCTTTTGAATAGTCATGCACAAGGCTCTTCTACATTGCTAGAGCTATGCATGTTTGCAAGCATGTGGTTTATGTACTTAGTTTGGTATTCAGCATACCTTTTGTTCTATAGACAGCTCCTTCAAAGATATGACAGCATGGATGGGAACTGGATTGGAAACGCGCACGCCGCTCTATTCTTAATGTATGGAATGTCGGCACGGCCTTTGATTGAATGCGGGTTTCGCTGGTTTTTTGTTGTACCTCTGGTGCCGCACAGGGACTGTTCTGGGGCTCACCTCTTGTACCATCGGATCGGCCTTCAACCGTGGTGTATGCCCAAAGCGATAATTTTTGCTCCTGAGTCGTAGATAGAAGCATGCTTGGGCTGTCCAAAAAAACCCCGGACCTATCCCTGATACCCGTGTACTGTTGCACCTCTGGAAACTGTTCTGAGGCTTACCATTCAAATCGTTTGATCGGTCTTGAGCTTGTGTATGCCCAAAGCGGCAACTTTCACTCCTGACAGTCCTGAGAAATGACTGGATACGGCATACTGGAGCGAAACCCGCATTCAATCCCGTAAACGCATTTCCAATCCAGTTCCATGCTCTATTGCCCATGATCAGGGGCGGAGATATAGGGGGGGCTTGAGCCCCCCCCCCCCCCCACTTTCAAAAGCAAAGGGGCTGAGCCCCCCCAAAACAACAAACTGGACGGAACTATCTAGCACTAACTTATAGCTATGTCACCTCGTTTCTTGGGGGCTGGCGTCTCTAACTTGCAGTACAAGGCATGAAGGTGCCATGAGAGCCCATCCTGATAACTGAAAAATGAAGGTGAAAAATTTTTACGCACTTCGCGCGGACTGATCTATGCACTGCATTCGGCAGCGTGCAATTGTGCTATTAGCCCCCCCCCCCCCCCCCCCCCACTTTTTGG
Source organism: Axinella damicornis (assembly GCA_963931865.1). Classification (NCBI taxonomy): domain Eukaryota; kingdom Metazoa; phylum Porifera; class Demospongiae; order Axinellida; family Axinellidae; genus Axinella; species Axinella damicornis. Next base: position 11,504,227 of record OZ007513.1, on the reverse strand, counting down.
TAGCTGTCTCCGCCCCTGATGATGTCATGCTTCTTTCCTCTACAAGGGATAGCTAATTGCTACTGGTATTCGTACAACCAATTTGAACTCTGTTGCTCATTCCATGCCATATTCTGCAAGTAATCCCATTTTGAATGACTACAATTACAATACTGACAATAGTCAGTAGCTAGGCTGTGTGACTAATATATTAGTATGAGTTTAAAAGAATATTCATACGAACGTTTTCCCCTTCAGCTTCAATGTAGGTCATGATAACCGACACAACTCTGTGGATCGAATAAATGAAAACGTAATTGGAAACCCTGTCTATGAAGAGCAAGCAGCCTTTCTGCAACCTCCAGTGCATGGATACAACCCTCAACCTCCAGTGCATGGATACAACCCTCAACCTCCAGTGCATGGATACAACCCTCAACCTCCTCCTCTTCCTCCTCCCCGTTCACAAGCAGCCACGTGCACATACCAGCAGCCTTGGAAGAAGATTGGATTCATTCCACCTACCGTAAAGGGTGGTGAAACTACTTATGAAAATTCACATGGAAAGATGGATAAAAACACTTACGAAAATTCACATGGAAAGATGGCTGAAAATGCTTACGAAAATTCACATGCAAAGATGCAGGCTGAAAATGCTTATGAAGATCCACATGGAAAGATGGGTGAAAACGCTTATGAAAATCCACACGATATTTTTCCTGTCCCAAATGCTGCTTATCATACCCCCGGTAATGTCTTCTTTAATTTTGATGGCAAATAATGTCCCCACATGCATGCATACCTTGTAAACAGTACTTAAAGTTGGTTAAACTGTTGATCAGAGGCTGTTATGACTATTAGCTAAGTTTCATTATATGCTCTATCGTTTAGCTGCCACGCTATACATAGCTATTGAGAATTTTGCTGCATAGGAATTGTAGTGCATGTCTGCTTACACAGTTATTGCAATGATTTTTATAACAAAGGAAAAATAAATTTGTTCGATCTGTCATGTATGTCAAGGAGAAGGAGGAGGAGGCCTGCTTATGTACAGCATTAACACAGTTGCAAACGTTAATTACGATGCTGTTGAAAAGCATAGAATGCTAAATTTCATTATAATTATGTTGAAAAGTACGTACAGCTCCTACAAGTACCTGCATGTCAATTTAACCAGCCGCGTTCAATGTACAATCTGTTATCACTGTGCTACCTTCCTTGGTTTGAAATGTCACTTGATTTGAAATGTCACATGTTGGTGTGATTGAGAGATAGCTTATTAAAAAGACATTACTATTGTTGTCAGCACACTCCATCGAACACTGGACCATGCACTCAACGAGTTGAGTCGCCTGGGAATTTACGTTAATGTGTTAGTTGAAGCTCTAATATCCAACCTACACTACAGCAGAGTCAAAAGTAATTTTGCTGAAGTCGCAGGATTCTTGCGTAGCAGGATTGGCATTTCTGGATGGTAACCAGCTTGGCCCACGTCACAACTGTAAGTATAGCTTAAGCCTTTATCAATTTGTAGCTGTCATAACTCAGAAACCAAATGCGCATGCTCAGTGCCAGCTAATAATCACTTCCGGATAAATTCCTTCACCATGTGTTTATATTCCAGTACATAAGTTAGCACTGGGCAGTTCTGGGATCGAGTTGCATTGTGACCGTCTAGACCTGCACAGATCTTTCGGTGAGCCTCTCACTTGCATACCTCCGAGACGGCACTGAAATTGTGTAGTTTTACTAGAAATCTGTTTTGTCGTATTTGCTGAACGTCTCGCTTGGCAGGGCCTGGCCACGCGAGACTCCTTGTTAACGGCCTCGTTCCTGGGCTACCGTTTACTGATATAGGCTGGGATCGGAACGAGCGCATGCACGTGGGGAGTAATCAACAAGAGAAACCGCTGCTTGACATTCCAAGACAGACCTCATATAAACCCGGGTAACTACACATTTTGCCAAACCGCAGGGTGTGCACTGACTCACTGGCATCTTGTACGTTGAGGCCACTGCTGTTCTTGAAATCAAGTGAGTTTTGCTTTAGCTATAGCTAGCTAGCTACATGATATTGATAGCTAGCTAGCTATTATTCTGGTTGCATGTCAGAACTTGGTATAAAGCTAGATCTACCTACTATGTTAATAGTGATCCTTTCTGACCTGAACTGTGAACTACAATATTGAATAGAGCTTACAACTCTGTTTTTTCCCCCTCAATTGTGTAGAACTGTCTCTTTAATCGGAGCTGCTGATAACAAGCAATCACAACTGTGAGCTGTCAAGCTGTTTTATTTTTCTCTCGAGTGTACAAGTTGATGTCTGTGTCTATAGTAATAGTTTATCCCGTCAGTTAATTTCCATCTTGCATCAGTTCACATCCAGTAGTGCCTCTTGTCATTGTATTGCATAGCTACCAGTGGCAGCAACGTTCTGTGGGTAGAGCCTTCCTTATCCTCGTTCCCAGGCCCCATACAAAGATCATATGGGGCCTGGGAATGAGGTTAAGTCACCCCGATGAGGCCAGGCATTGGATCACTAGCAGCTCTCTGTATTGTCACATTCCCTTTGCAGATGGCTCAGCCGTGTCTGCAGATGACTACTGTCGGAGTGAGGATCTCATACTATGATGAAGAGCCCACCATAGTATGTCAGATTGGATTCATAGCTCACAAAAGCTTGTATATATATAAACACATAGCATGAGGGTGTATCTATGGCCATGGTATCGGGTGTGCACGGTCGGTCAGTCTGTAAAGTTTCAGTGTTCCCTACAAAATGCGACTGTGAATGCACACTCGGGAATTAGCTGTAAATATGCAACTACTAAATAGTTACATCATCTTAAGTTGCATGTAAATGGGAGCTCTTGCATGCTGCATGCATGTCATGTTTACGCTCTCCTTCCTTTGGTATGCTTTGTAATTGTGGATCTGTTTGTTTTTCTCGGCAGGAACACTATGGCTCCGAAGGTACCGTGAGGTCGGACAACACGTTCGATGCCGCTGCTGACTCTCATGCCCTCAGGACTGCCATGAAGGGATTGGGTGAGCCTACTTACAGCTAGCTGAGATTGCAGCTCACCAGATAAATCTTGCTCTGGAGTACATACCACCATTATGTGACAATTAATGCTTCTAGTGCAAATTGTGGGCACGTTTGCACAAATGGGTGCTGATTATGTGAAATATTGCAGCTGCTAAAAATCTAAACGAGGTACCATAGCAACCACATGCAAGTGTATCAGAGTACACTTACCTCCACAGAATCAGGATTGCAGGAATTATCACAGCAGTAAAGAAACATTGGCTGTTGTGAGTCAAAGTGATCAAAATCTTAGAAATGAAGCTGAACAGTGGGCAAATTCGATAGAAATAAGCCAGCCATTGAATGAACTAGTGAATATCAATATGATCCTGAAGTTGGCATCTCATGCAGATGAAGTAAAAGAAGCAGTTGGTTAAACAAGTCCTTTAGCTGTCGTTTTGAACAAAGAGAGGTTGGCTGTGGAGCAAACAGAAAGACTGTATTTGGCTGTTGTTTGGGAGTAGGAGGTGATGCTTGGACTCTGAGGCTTACTCTAGCATGAGCTACTGTTAGCAAAATTGAGTAAGGTTCCTCATTCCAGTGAAGTAGGTGTTTACACCGTGTTCCAGTTTCGTAGTGGAATGGTTCACACCTATGGGGAAACCACACAGCATCTTACACCTACCTAGAAGTTGTTCCACAGGAATGCTTTGGCTATACTAACTTCCTCCTGAGAACCAGCTATAGTTTCAGCCTTAATCTGATAACCTTTTCCTAGCAGCAACAAGGAGTAAGGTTCCTCATTCCATTGAAGTAGGATGGTTGGCATCTATATGACACCGTACAGCAATCTTACGCCCACCTAGAAGTTGTTCCACAGGAATGCTTTGGCTATACTAACTTCCTGTTTAACTTTTCCTAGCAGTAGCAACTAGCTAAGGTTCCTCATTCCACTGAAGTGGGATGGTTGACACAAGCTGTGTTGGATTACAGAGAGACCTGTTTGTCCACTAGTGTGCATGTCTGTAGTGCTAACACACAGCCTTGTAGCTAACCACAGTCCTGCCCATGAGTGGAAAACACAGAAACAATTCACGAAATGATACTTATATACTACTGTGAGTTAACTCATTGTCTGCTTCAGCCTGACTATACCGAGGGTTGTCCAATGGTGCCACGTTCAGTCCCTACCACCTTGACTCAGTTCCAAGTTACTTGGCAATCCCCTTGACTACGTGGGACTATCCTAGAAGAGGCATTCCCTTATACTCCCTGCCTGCACCATACTAATACAAGCAATCCCAGGATTATCTAACCCCTGGGACCCCTCTGTCAGAGTATCCCAAACGCCAGAGTTACACCGGCTGTCCCAGGATTGTATTTCAGAGCTCCGGACTTCGAATATGACAGTGTGTTTAGTCTTCCAATTACCCGAATGACAGCAAGTTCACAGAAAATTAAACTCACGTGACCCTTAACCACAATTCGATCTTGGTGCCCTTTCAGTCTTCATTTTTGCTTGAGTGACAAGAAGTTGCCCCTGGGACACCTTTGTCAGAATATCCCTGAACGTCTCAGTTGTGGATCCGTAGCCATAGGTATCCAGTGCTCACAAGTATGGCAGCATGTAAACTGTGGTAGCATTAGTTGTTCTTCACATCACTAGCTGACTATAATATTATAGTGGTTACGGTACACACTTAGTTTACACACACAGTTTACTTGCTACATACTTGTGAGTATTATGCCTTTGATCTGCATCGCTAGTTTTAAGTGCTCACCCAATGAATATTAGTATTGTATACACTTGTTACAGAAGATGGCATGGAGGGCTAAATGCTGATACGTAGCATTACCACTGCAGAGGTGGTCTTCATGGGTTTCTGAGATCAGAGGGAACACACGATGTTGTCATCCCTGCACGCCGTGTTATGTACACCGTACACAAAGTCTCATGTTGAATGTCTGTTTTGCTGTGCTCCAATGCTCTTGTGTAACTGCTTTGACTATATCGTACTTTGTGCAGGCACGGATGAGAGGGCCATCATAACTATCCTGGCCAACCGCTCCAGTGCACAGAGGCAGCAGATCAGGATCAAGTACAAGACCCTCTTTGACCGGGTTAGGACAACAAAAGTGACCGTGTTTTGATGTGAATGCTCCATTCATTCTTTTGTCCTGGTTTGGTGTATGAAGACTACATTTCAGGACAGGTGAATGCTGGCCATTTTGGGATGAGTATGAGCAAGCTGTATGCATTCTAAAGCCCAGTCATTTTCCATAACAAACGTGCAGCTGTAAACAAGAGCTCTTCAGACCCATGTAGGTCCTTCAGTTACCCAAATTGTCAATGATAATACTCTTATGGTACACGTATTTGAACACACGTTTGCGGAACTGCTTCCGTCGCGGTGCCAGATTTACACAACAAGTGCACTGCACTTGTTGTGTAAATCTGCACTGCTAAGCAGTGGCGGATCTAGGGGGGATCTAGGGGTGCGAGCGAACCCCCCTTTTGACCCTTGTTAACATAAACTACTTGTACTATTGTAGCTGTGGTTGGCAATACCTTGACCGTTTGCGGGCTGAAAGCCTGAAGGCGGCAGACATAGTCTTGAGCTAGCTAGGTTTACGCCGCTACACAATTATTTTACATCAATTATTTTTGTTTCTGTATATGTATAATTAGAAAATAAAGCAATAACGCAGTGTTCAATCGACTGTCCACTGACGATGAAAAGAAGGAAGCTAACAGCCCCACACATCGATACTTACTGGTTACTTAGTCAATCTTCTTTGCGTCTGGGGATACTTAGTCAATCTTCTTTGCGTCTGGGAACATGTCCAGAATGCGCAGAGATGCTACGAGAGCGCTTCCTGATCGCTAAAAAGAACACGTAAAAATTTTTTCCCCGCTTCGCGCAGACTGATCGCCACTTCATGGCTCTGCTACGCATCGCCTTCAGCAGTGCGCTGTATATGTGCCAACGAACCCCCCTTTCAAAATTTCTAGATCCGCCACTGCTAAGGAAGGCCTAAATGAAGCTCTTGGAAGATCAGTAAGCAAAGCTGCACTGTTCTTCAGAAAACTTAGGTATACCAGTGCTCTTCAGAAGAAGCCTCCCGCACCTTTTGGAAGAAACATTTGGAAGAAGCCTTCCAGTTTGTGGTGAAGATGTGCTGCAAATGTATGTCAGAAAGCATTTCAAATCTCAGCATCACTATTATGTTAGACTGCCACGTTTTAATAATATTTGAATCAGTTATAAATACCACAATCATGTGATACAATTGTTGACACTAGGATCTGATCCGTGACCTCAAGAGTGAGCTGAGCAGCCACTTTGAGCGAGCAGCCGTCGCCCTGGTGATGACGCCCACCGAGTATGATGCCAATGAACTCCGGACTGCAATGAAGGTAACATGTATAGGTTATTGCCCACCTGCTGGTTGCCCGTGGCAACCCACCAAACCACCCCCACATAGATGGTTAGTAGGATGAAACTCGTTTTCTAATACAAAAGATTCCAGGACATGCGTACTGAGAACATATCGTTTGTCTAGTAATCTCCAGTATTCTCCAGTAATCTCTTGTAGTACTCATTGATGATAGCATTCCAACACATGCATAGTTATTGTGTTCAGAGCTTAGTAAATTCCAGTATTCTCCAGTAATCTTCTTCGTAGTACTCTCCAGTAATCTCTTGTCCTTTTTGATGATAGACATGCATTGTGATCATGTTATCAGAATACATGATTGTGTTGTTTTCTAGGGCCTTGGAACTGATGAGAGTATTCTGATCGAGATCCTTTGCACACGCAGCAACCAGGAGGTCGCAGCTATCAGAGAGCAGTACTCCAAGGGTATAAGTCCGAACCTCTCAGTTTGGTCACAATATAGCCTCGTGCCCAGATCCTCAAGACTAGTCACAATACTACTTAATTACTAGCACCCTTAAACTGTATCAAGTAATTTAAGCTTGTGTATGTAGGAAGTGTTTAAGTCCACTACAATTAGTCACAGTACTTTGCTTGATGACATTCATTATTGGTGGCAACATCAGTCTAGTATTCTTCAGTATTCTTTTGTAATCTCTAGTAATCTCTAGCGAGCTCTGTACTCTTTTTATTCCATAGGTAATCTGTACTCTCTAGTACTCTCTAGTAAACTGTGTAGTATACTCCCTGCAACAGTCACACCACGAGTCTGGGGATGTAATATAGTAGCCCTCTCATTGACAACAGCTCATAGTTACACGGATTTCTTCCATCTTCAGAATTCGGGCGCGACCTAAAGAAGGACATCATCTCCGACACGTCAGGCACCTTTCGAGAACTACTGGTCTCGCTTGCATCGGTAGGTCAATTTTTCAAATCCGTTTGCATGAAAGGTAGATTCATCTGTAGGCCATACATACAGCCTTATGTGTGCTTGATATTGAGCTGTGTGGTGGTACAACTCTCTTGCATGCAAGACCATCGGTGGTAAAAGTATGTCTAGTACTAGTGCATACGTGGTTGACCACACAGAGATGCCTCGCGGGAAGCTTTGATACATTTTGGCAGTTTCAGAACATAACCATGAGTGATAGCGAGTCTCTGTGAACGGCGAACGTCAACTTCATTCTGCCTGCCAAGTCTCTTGCGGTCAGCCGCTCTGGCAGTCTCCCTCCTCGCCTCATCAGTTCTCCCTCGATGTCGCTGCACTTTTTGCCTTGTCAATGGTCGTCTCCTGTCAGGTTGCGCGTGCAGGTTGTATACGCGCGTGCGGGGGCCGGAGTCCAACGCGTAATTTACGTGCGGGGCCACTTCAAATGCGTTACAGACAAATATATATAGTCGCACTAGCTCAGATTCGACCTCCACACTGCACGATTAGTTGCCTCGCTTCCCGCTCGGCAATAATATTCTCCAGTATTCTTACTCTTGTGTGTGTGTGTGTGTGTGTGTGTGTGTGGGGGGGGGGGGGGGGGGGGGGGGGGGGGGGCACTGATTCTGTGCTGGCACTGCTGGCAATCCTCGGATCCCATCCTTTCATCATCCATTATGCATGCACACACTCACACTTGAAACTGAATGATGTCTTTTAGCTGTTGACTTTGTTTGTGCCACTTCAGGCCCATCGCGATGTTGATCATCCTGTCAACATTCAGCAAGCCAAGCAAGATGCTCAGGTAAGACTGCCGTACCATTGTGAAGATATATAGTCAATGTAAGTTAGTTGTTCGATTGCATTACTTTCCTACTGCCGATTCCATTTTGGACTGCTAATACTGCCATGTTCGGCCACAGGCTCAGCCAGGGTGGGTTTGAGGGATTTGATCCAACTCCCTGAATGGAGATCACGTGACTACTCAGCATAAATTTGTCTCGTTCCCGGATCCCACCCTCTGATGAGGAAAGGGTCTGGTAACTTATTCAGTGATTTGTTGGTTATATGTCGATCACGTTCGAGCAGTATCGATATTGAACAAGCTACAGTGCCATGTCATGCAAGCCTTTATGTAAACCTATGAAATACGGTATTTCCGCGAATAGACGCCGCCCTCGAATAAACGCCGCATAATTGGAAGCGCTAAGTGAAATAAACGCTGCCTTCGAATAAACGCTGCAGCGGGTTAGCATGTGCAAAGTATGGCGATACAACGTGGAACACTTTTTACGTCTTCAAACAGTCTGGAAGACAGTCTGAGTCCTCGAGCTCGTCGTCATCCCCCTCCATATGCATCCCGCGAATGCATCTTCACCGTCGTCCTCGTTTCGTGTGTATCGCTTTGAAACAAAGCGACGGCTAATCAAAGGTAAAGCGCTCAGTGTTCCAGCCGCGGATCGCGGAGGCACTTGCTGAATCTTGCCCATGTGAGATTGTGAGTTGTTGTTTTGTGTTTCTCGACCGAAAATTCGCTTTCTCACCTGCTTCGTCGACGCAATTTGACGGGGAGCTAGCTGTGTACGTGGAGCTGTCATACTGCTGAAAGTAATAAACGCCGCCCTTGAATAAACGCCGCCCTCGAATAGTGGCCGCACCAAACTGATCAACAAAATAAATAAACGCCGCGGCGTCTATTCGCGGAAATACGGTAGGTCTACGTCATGCAAGCATGTAATCAAAGGCTTGTTCAAAATTGATGCTGCTGACTCGGCACAACCAAGAAATCATACAATAGACACCACTGCAGACCATTTTCCTCGTGAGAGGGTGGGGTCTGGGCACGAGACTACACGCACTGCTGTGTAGTTGTGAGTCATGATAGGGATCAAAAGAAAGCCAGTCTTGTGCAGTGCACGACGGCAGAAAGCAGTGGCAGTGATTGTGAATCAATGGCCACTTTCCAACTCTGTGTAAGATGGTGATGAGCGATCACCCAACAGTTCTGTTCTGTACGAGGATCATTGTTTGAAGTCTCAAGCAGTGCCATCTTTATCACGTACAGGCTCTTTATGATGCAGGAGAAGGAAGATCTGGAGTCGACGAGTCTGTGTAAGTGTTGGGATGTAATGGCTACCCGCCTCACAATATAATTCAGGACTGTAGGAGTAGGTGTGGCGGGTACAGCAGCTGCTGGACCAATCTTGCATTTCATCCCAAGATTGCACCAGGAACGATCTCAGAAGGTGTAATTTCTTGGACGGGGGGGGGGGGGGGGGGGGGGGGGGGGGATGCCCCCAGACCACCTCAAACTCACGTGCTTCAATCTTGTGTACCAGTGGCTATTACATCGTTCAAGTTTTCGCCGCCAGAGCAACCGAAAAATGCTTCCTACGGGCCCGTAACCGTGGCTACGCACTCAGTGAGACAACAACAAACACTACCCATGCAGAGTGTGTACAATAGTGTATGTATGCAACGTCCATGATGTATACAGGACATAGTGGGATTTACTATGGACGCCTGTGTGGCACTAGCCAGTGTTCACAGGGAGAATACTAGGAAATTACTGGAGATTACTGGAGATTACTAGAGTACTGTAGTTTACTACATTATTACTTGGGGTGCCTGCTTGTGTACTAATTATATGCCAGTGAGGACGATCAACGTAGTGTGGTTGTAACCGAAACTGGAAAACATGGAAACATGGGCACAGGAGAAACTAGGTGTAGATACGGGACTGGATGGGCACTGTCGTCGTCAAAGTTACTCCGTGATTGCACCGTCCACACGCTGTTGAAATCCATTGTGGGACCACTTCAACTTCTGAGTGTTACGTTATTTCCTGCGTAGACCACACCTACGGTCTCTCCTCTACATTGGAGAAACACTGAAAAAGCCGAATACGAAACTTCAAATGGTCCCACCACAGACTCGACGGGCGTGCAGACGGAGTGGATACGGAGAAGCTCTGATGGTTAACGGTGCCCGTCTAGTCTGGTTTCTCCTGTGGGGAATGGAAACTGAGTTAAACAAAAATGTTCCATGTGAACCACTGGCTATAGCTGCAGTAGAATGTGGGATTTCATTATCAGAAATTTAATTCCACAACTTGTGATTTTTGCTGATAAACACCATATCATTTACGCATTGTATATACAATTCATTACAGGTTCAAGAACATCTTTGCAATGAAGAGTTTCACGTACCTGAGGGCTGTGTTCGAGCAATACAGTGAGGTACTATTTCTCAATTGACAGGAGCACTGATGCACTATTTATTTGTCAGCATCCAGCAAGACATGCGGACACAATTGCTTGGGGGAGACTATACTATCCTGTGGGTTACTAACTTTTAGTAATCTCACTCTAGTAATCTATTGTAGTACTCTGTAGTAATCTATAGTAGTACTCTCTAGTAATCTATAGTAGTACTCCCTAGTAATCTATAGTACTCTCTAGTAATCTATAGTAGTACTCTCTAGTAATCTATAGTAGTACTCTCTAGTAATCTATAGTACTCTCTGGTAATCTCTATGGGCATGCTGACTTCCTCTCCGCTTCAATTTGTCAAGTGGCCTAAGTTAGTGAGTGGTGAACATGTGTTGCGGGTTCATAATCAGCACCTAGACCCCATGCAGATAGTTTGTGTCCCGCTCTTGGGAGCATAATAATGGTGTGCTTTGGTCAACAGATTTCCAAACGTGGTATCGAGGATGCAATAAGGCGCGAAACATCGGGAGACCTGAAGGCTACACTTCAGACTATCAGTAAGTGCTGCTGTTACCATACATTACCAGTACAACTGCAGAGAGTTCTGTGATGCAGTGATACCTGACAGTGAAGTATACGTCCCTTCATTTTAATTCAACTGCTCCACAGCAAATGCTGTTCGCGACAGGCCTACTTACTTTGCTCAGAGGCTGCACAAGTCAATGAAGGTATGTGTGTTCCTATAATCTATGCTATCAGCCGTCCATCTTACACTTGTAACACACCAGCAATAATGTGGTGTAGAAAGTGTACTGTGCATACGTACATACATATAGCGTTATTTTATGTACTTGGTTGTGGTATATTGCTTCATATAATGTACATGCAGCTTTGTTTCACACATACACACGCACTCATACACACCCACACACCCACATACCCACACACACACACAACCACACACGCACGCACATGCTTGTACACATGGATACAAATATACGTGTAACACACACTCATACACACAACACACGCACTCACGCGTACACAGGGTCTGGGTACAGACGACCACACCCTTGTTCGAGTGGTGGTGACCCGCAGTGAGGTGGACATGGTACAGATCAAGAACGGCTTCTTTGGGTTGTACAAACAAACCCTGGCCTCCTTCATCAAGGTGAGGGGTAGCCACCATGATCACTCCAGGGTCATGAGCAACAAATACCAAGGCTTGCCGTCCCAGATTTTGTTGGTAGCATCAAGTATCATAGTGCACTACGTTAGTGTTCCCCCAAGGATAAATTCAGAGAAAGAAGATAATTGTTGTAGCTAAACTACCCTGGAAGTGGCTGTTGAATTAATCTAGGAGCCTCTCTCTGCAAGTCTTTGTCCCATCTCCATAGCTACCGTATGAAGGAGGTTGCCTCGTGGCAAGTTCTCACCAGTGATTTATTTAAGATATACTCGACTGTTCATGAGATTTGCACCACACAAAAATTGGTAGTAAGGACTGTCCAAATAGGAGCATCAGATTTCATTGTACAGCTACTCATCTTCAACCACACCCCTTTCCTTTTCCTCCAGGGAGATACGAGTGGTGACTACCGCAGAATGCTGATGGCCCTGATTGGAAATGGAAACTGAACTGGTCCTATGACATACTGCTGACACGCTGTAGATTGACATTATGTAGTGCACCTTAGCAGGCTAGATACGATCATGCATGCACGATGATTTCTGCTCAAGAAAGTTACAAACAGTATAATATCTTGGATTCACATACACGGGGGAGAGATCGCCATTGAGAAGGTATTTGTATGCATGACTTCAAATTTTAAGGCACTAGCAATACACTCCTTGTTTGCCACAGTTGAATGGAAAAAGCATCAGGTTCCTGAAACACTGCTACATGCCGTGCAATATAGGCAGGTGTTAAGTTGATGCAAGCTTTACGTAAGAGATAGAAAATGAATCCAGATAGCTAGCTAGTATCATAGGCAGTTTATAGTGTGTGAGAGAAAGACAGCTGGAATAGGCTGAGACCTCTAGTGTCTTCAGCTATGATCAGATGTCCACTTCTCTGCATGCCATGGCCGTATATAGGTCCATGGGCTGACTATATTCAGATGTTCGAAGGTCCTGGGTTTGAATTCCTATAGAACACGCATGCATTATACATCGCTTGGAAGTTTACAAATGTGCTATAGACATGGCATGCAGTGGGCATTGTTCCTCTGATGAAAATCCTCATTGTGTAATCTGCAGTATTCATAAGCTAGACAGCGTGGCCAGTAGCACATGATGACATCATTATAATACAGGTGTTTAATTTTTACCTCCAAGCCCTTTAATTCAGCCTATAAGGTCGGTCTCCCAAGGGGAGGAGGTAAAGAAAGCACTTTACCAGTGAAGCAACGTACAGGTGGGATTCGAACCAGGAACTTTTGGTCCACAGTCAAATGCTTTAACCACTCACATATAATCATATAGCTATACTGACATTACATTCTAGCTGTTCCAGACTACACAGTGAGACTATGATAGCAAATAATATCATTTTAAATAAAAGAATAATAACTATGTACATCACTATAACCTACAAACATGTTCCAGAAATCTCCCAACATCCTGATTCGGCTTTACACAGGATCAGCTCTGACTCGAACATGAAGTTTGGGTCACCTCGCTCCAGAAGCGTGCGGGACAATGTCTGTAGTGATGCGTACAACTTCACTTGAAACTCCTGGTCCCCAATACTGATCTTCACCTTCCTTTTCAAGTCCAGCATACTGCTGTTGATCAAAATACGCAGCCACGTCCCACACTGAGATGCATTTTTAACTTGAATGGAATTTGTACCATGGTCTACACAGGCTTCGATACATGTGGCACAAATGTCTCTCTTTGGGCCCCCAATATCAACCCAGTAAAACAAGTTGGAAGGTGCTGTCAAGTCTTTGTACAAGGGGCTTCGATCTGCACGGGTAGTCACATCCCAGATCAGGTGTGCTGGAAATGGGTTACGTTGATACTGACTAACCCAAGCAATAGCGTTTGTGTTTCGTTTCACCGACATGCGGTCACCATTCTCAAGCCACGATCTAGGATTGCACATGACTGCATATTCACATTGGAGGTCATCATTGTCCTTGTAGTTGTGCCCTTTGTCTTTATGGATCCAACAATCGTGCACAAACCCATCAGGGTTCTTTTGGTTAAGTTCACTGAGTTTCACTCCGTACTCAGCACCAACCCGGCATCGGTTGTATGCCTTGTCAAGCTCTCCAACTTGAATCAGAAAGGGTACATGGTATAAGTTCCGTATTCCCACTCCATTCGGATGTCCTGATGACATGTTTGCAGCAGCCCACCGATCTGCCATCCGTGGTACAATCTGGTACACCCCATCACCTCCAGCCGAGAAGCCCATGGAGGAGGTACACTCGGTTTGGATCAACGTCACAGCACAAGATCATGTATACAATCAGCCTGTCATACAGCCCATAGGATTCCCTGACAAAGTGGAGGTTCCAGGTGTTCGTAATTCCCCTCGGTGCAACATAGACACCTGCCGAGACACTCCTGCAATAGTAGGCCTGCATATCACCCCATTGGCAGTCGTTTATCCATTCTGCAGTACCACCACCCCCGTGAAGACAAATATACAGCGGGTAGCCATTAGGTGGCTTCTTTCCGATCACTGAGTACCTTATATTCATTTTCTCACAGAGTTTCCTGTTTCTGCACACGTCTTCCTCAGCATAGCGGGTGAAAGAAAGGCGATACTTGGCCCACAAGTCAGCTTTCACCGAAGTGAGTTCCGTACAATCAACCTGCTTTGAGCTTTTTAGCAGCTGGTCCCACTCAATGCTGTCTTGCTCACACTCAGGAGAGAAAGCATGAGACGCCATAATTGCCTGAATTTGAGACACGTCATTTCCGCCTTCCTTATAAAAGGCTGGCTTGACCTCAAGGTTGGCTATGAATATCGAACACTAGCCGCAAGCCCTTTGAAGTGATTCGCTCGGAAGGTGTTTTCAGGGGCGGATGCAGGATTTGTGAAAGGGAGGGGCTATATGAACGCTGCCGAAGGCAGTGCATAGAGACACTTAGCGCCTATCAGTCCGCGCGAAGCGCGGAAAAATTTTCGCCTTCATTTTTTAGTTGTCAGGATGCATGGGCTCTCGTGGCACTTTCGTGCTTTGCACTGCAAGTTCCAGATGTACGAGTAGCAACACGAGTTCCAGGATCGATGCTGCAGAGAGACTCCGCGCGAAACGCGGAAACGTTTTTTCACGTCATTTTTCAGCCATCTAGATGGGCTCTCGTAGCGCCTTCGAGCTTTTGCACTGCACTCGCTGCCTTCTGGTTCCCGTGTCATCCGTGAACGTCTTATCCTCGACGTGAAAAAGTAAATGTGACTAGTCATGAATCACCAATTAATGTCAAGTCCGACGAAGATTCGCCGCGTGCACGTGGTCTGAACTGAGAACCGTTTTCGTCCCCAGCACGAGTTGACTCTGTATCTGATTCATTCTGACTGTCACAAGCTGTTTCCGTTGGAAAAAGTCCAGCACTGAGCTTCCTTTCAACTTCTTTGTTGCTGATTCCACTGTAAGTCGGGTACTCGTGTAAATAAGGGGTGTGGTCGGAACTGGAAAGGGGGGGGCTACAGCCCCCTGTAGCCCCCCCCTGGATCCGCCCCTGGTTTTGATCACATGCATTGCATCACTGCTACTAAAAATGAGCTGTGTTGTCATGTTTTTCCATAATAGTCTGAATTGGGCCTATTGTTTTCGACTTGCATGCTTTGCAAACTCAGAATTGAGAAGCCAACAAATTAGCTGAATCAGTGCTGACATATCATGTACATGTAGGGCGCCAGTCAGGGACTTGCCCTGGGTACTCCCCGAGTATAATCGATAGCTATAAATATAGCGAGCTAGATTATAATAGGACAACTGTACGAATCCATAACTGGCGGTTTGACGTACAAGCTTATACATGGATACCAATGGTACGTTGAGAGGAGCCGACCCGATAATTATATGCACCATGGATAATATAGTACGCGAGTACGCGTACTATATTATCCATGTATGCACGTCCTGTACATTGTAGCTACGCATGTATTTTATATCCATGGTCCTGACGGTTGCAGCTTAACGGCTTAAAGTTTGGTTGTAGACTACTATCTTAGACTTTACTGCACTCGTGCAGCAATATTGACATTCATGTGCGGACCGCTTTATTAACTTGGCTGTTTCAGTTCAACAAGTACTGACAGCATGAGACCTCACGCCCAGCCCGTCCTCCTCGCGCGCGCCCCGTCGGAAGGGCGCTAGAGCAGTGGATATATACTAGCGAACCTACTTTGGTATGCTTGGTACATCAGAATGTTTAGCATCTGAACGCAGGTTGCAGTAAATGCATTCACTTATGTATTATAAATATGCATGGGAAATACTGTGCTGTTTCTTTGTAGCTTGTGATGTGACTCACGAAAAAGTCACCAGATGGCTTTCACCGGTCACCAGTTGGTATCGCCGTGGCATTCGAATGGGTGTACTACCACATAAGCTGAAGAAAATTGAGCTCGACTATCCAAACGATGTTGATCGAAGAAAGCATGAAGTTGTGGATCACTGGATGCGCAATGATCCAGGTGTCTCATTGAGCAGTGTCGCTGATATACTTGAGGAGTGTGAGGAGAAAGTTTCAGCACAGAAACTCCGAAAAGAGTGTAACGATTCTCATATCAAAGGCAAGTTTATCATGGCTAGCAGTAGCTTACATACAACAGAATATCAATGATTGTGAAAATTACATGGTCATGCTAAGCTGATCAATAATTATTTATAAGTTGTATCCTGATATTGACATACTGGCATTCTCGCCTACAATCAGCAGAATCAGGCGGACAACGCCAGAAGATACCTACTCCTGCTAGACAGCATTCATGTCCTGTCAAGGCAATTGTAAGCTACACGTATAGACTCTCCTCTATATTGCTATTCTGAGTGTGCGTTTGGCATAATATTCTGATTGACAGACTACTTAATATAGAAGTTGACAAGCTGCATATTGATAATGCACGTACTCAAAGAGTCTCTTGGTTGTAGGCACGACCCAACTCTGCAGCTGGAGACAGAGAGATTGAAACAAAACCAAAGTTGTGCAAACATGAAGAGCCACAGCCACAAGGTATTGCCCATGAATTTTGACAATGATTGCTGCTAATTTGTGTAGTCTGATAACTGTCAGATGCTATGGAGCTATGTATACAGTAAAACCTCCGATAGTGGACCCTCCGAGATAGGGACACATATACTAAACCTCTCTACAATGGACGCTTTTCAAGGTCCCAAATAATTGGTTTGCCTATGGTTCTAATACATTTTGAACCTCCGAGAAGAGGACAACCTCTCTACAAAGGACAAAAGATTTGAATGTATATTGTTCCCAAAGTGTCCTTTGTTCGGAGGTTTGACTGTATATGCTGCTAGTACCAGCCTCTCACAAATCTTTCTCTACCTGTAGAACATGTGCAAAAAGGTGTTGACAGAGAGAAGGTGTGTTAGAACTTTTGCTGAAGCCACTGACAGTTTTACGTACTACATGGTAGTTACACGAGTGCTATTGCTATAATTATGTAATCGAGCACTAGCCTGAGGGTCACATGCAGGCCGATGGTGAGTACCAATAATTGTGACATATAGCCTGTGCACTCACTCACACAATAGCTAACTAGTTTGTTGCATGAGGTTCATATCATACTGGCCACATTGTGCATTGTCAGTGCCATATATTAGGCATAGTGGTATACATTGATCTTGTAGGCTGCCATGCAACAAATAATGATCATATCATCTTTGCACTGTAGCTACATAATTATATTACCCAGTCTTATGAATTGCTATAGCTTCTGTAAATGCATGCGCAAATTACCCAATCTCTACTCGGGGAAGTGGCTAGTAACGATATTGTAGTGTGGCAATTGGAATGAGTACAGTTTAACCCCTTTACTCCACTCTGTCAACAATTTGTACACAGGGAACTGTACTGCCAGCTCCTCTTGCATATGTAATGGACAAGGTTGACAAGCTACTGCCTGGAGACGATCACGAGGAAGGTGAGGTTTGTCTGAGTTGTTATCGATAACTATTTTGAGCAACAATGTTGCAATTTCAGACAAACATGAAAAGTGGTATTTGAGTGTACGTGAAAAGCTGAGGACTCCAGACGGTGAACAAGATGCTTTCCAGGTACTAGCTAACCACAGGAAACACTTATCTAGGCTTTCTGTAGATACTGGACTGGGCGGGCACTGTAACCATCAAAGCTCATCCGCGTCAACACCGCCTGCTCGCCAGTTCGGGTCTGTGGTGGGAACACATGCATTTGGCATTTTCGGTGATTCTGCTTCTTAGAGGAGTGCCTATAGGTGTGGTCTATGCAGGAAATATTCAAAAGTGAAATGTTCCCACCACGAACGGGCAAGCGGACAGTGCGATCATGGAGCAACTTTGACGATGACGTTGCCCTTCCATGCAGTTCCGTACGTACAGGTGTAGTTCTCCCTGCCCTGCATGTGACCACACATAGCTTCGTTCCCAGGCTCCTCCCAGCTTTTTGTCGCATTTTGTACAGTATGCGACAAAAGCAGGGGAGGAGCCTGGGAACGAGGCTAACCACACACTGATTTGCACATGCTTGGTGTCTCCTTCTTTCATCATTGTAGGTTGCTCTTGATATTCTCATTGTGCTCTTCCTGCACTTGGAGATAGGCCATGACCACGGAGAACTTCGAGAAATCCAGAAGCACCTGCAGCAGAGATACGTTGAGATTACTGTAGTTGGGAGGCACAATCTTGGGAAGTCCACTGCACTGAATGCCCTTCTATCTTCAAAGTATGTACAATGTGCATTGCAACGAGTTAGCTAATGTATATATGTGTTTACTTGAGTATCCTCAACTACTGTTTCAGCTAAGATAAATATTACCTTGAGGGCTTTCTTGCACCCAATATGTCAGTTAGCTGTGAATCTTCCACGCACATAATCTAGTATGTTTACATGATAGGTTGCTTCCGACAAGTCGCAAGAACAATTCTGGATTCAGAGTTGTTATTGAGCACCGACCACTCATGATCAATGACCACAGCTCAGAGGTAGGTAAGATGAGAGACAATTGTTCCTGTATACATGGATATCGATGGTGTGGGACAGCTAGGACAGGTGTGCCTCTTCGTTCAGTTCTTAATATTGCTTTGTGCAGGATGGTCCTAGTTTGACAACATCTGAAGGCAGATTGCTTGCAAGTGGAAAGGACCAGATTCGTGAGAAAATTGAAGCCATGAATGACGGAGTGCGGAATGATGGTCATCAGGTCAGAAGCAGCAATGCATTTATCACTAAAATTAATGAGTGCTGTATCTCTGCACTGTTAACCCTTGGTTGCATTGTATTTTGAATTAAATTTCGGTCTTCTTCATCACACGATATCTCAGCACATGAAAGTGGCACAGACTTTCAGTCTGCACTGAAGTGAAGCTCCACCCTTGTGAATTAATATGGCTTCATAGTTGACCACGCCCACTAATCACGTGGTGCTCAATACGCGCTGACAAAGCGGTTATCTCGGGTACTTCTCACACAAATACGGAGATGCCTTAAGGCACCTAGGAGCTTCAAACTCTCCATCGAGGCTTAGCACGATGTCATCTTCAAGATTTTATTTTGGGAAACTTGAAACAAAGTTACGTTTCTTCAGAACTGACAAAAGAAGCCTTTTCAAGGGTGTTATGAAGGTGCTTTTCAGCTGCCTTAAACGCTACAGTGGACTACAGCAGATTTCCCAAAATAAAATCGTTGAATACACATAGGTACCTACCTCCAGAACACCAAAAGAGACTCCAGCAACAGCTACAAGAGCTCCGTGTCGGCCTTCACCGTCGTCATCTCTACCCTCGCTCCGCGATTTTCACAGTCCTAGCACAAGATTCAAAAGCGGATGGAGGCTACTTTGTTTTGCCCCGAACTACCCATCTACTATGTGTACAAAGAAGCGGTCACATCCTCGCAGTTTCATCTGTGGATGACACAAACAAACGCTGGACTAAGCTAACTCACATCGCAACCGCGAGGTAGCTTCCGTGTATCAATTACACTTTTCCGTAATCTCTCCGGATTTGACCAATTCATTCAGCCATGCCTTACTATACGTGAGATCGCCATAGTATTGCTGACCCAGAAATGCTATTTGCCATATCTACACCACTATAGCTATGGCTTTGCTGAGTTTGTTCAATTCAGCATGAGGTGTAATAGTGCATAGTTTAGCGTCATAGATTATTATACATCGGACTGTCATACGTTTGTGTCTTGTCCAGATTACAACAGGGTTAACTCTGTATGCTCACATACCTCTGGTGAGGGATTCACCGAGGCACCACAAGGTGGTCCTTGTTGACACTCCTGGGTTCGATGAGGCTGGCTACCACTGCATCCATTCCATTGCCAAAGAATCCCTCAGGAGCAATAATGCGTGTGTACTTGTGCTGTCCTACAATCAGCTAGGAGACAGTCGAGACACAAAAATCTTGAGCACGCTAACCAAGCTAGATTCAGGTAAGTAACAATCTTTAAGTGCACTGTTTGTTACATTTGGAAGCTCTTCTTGCCAGCTACACTTGATTCTCTTTCCCTGCATGGCCCACAAAGCAAACTAGTGTACTAAGATGCAGGCTAAATCATCCGAATGTTGCAGCCTATGGATTTATAATGTGCTTTATAACTTTCTTCATTCGTAGCAATTATTGAGGATCAACGGCTGGTAATTGCAGTTACTCAACACGACAACTATTTCATTGGTGACCAACATGAAGAAATGGACTTACTGGAAACTACAGAATATGTACACGAGGGCTTTCGAATGAATGGCTACTCTATTCCTAAGAACCAGATCGTTCCATGCTCTGGCAAGTGGGCTTTGCGGGCACGGGAACTGAGAAATTCTCCACTGGACCTGAGGTTACTCAGAGATGCACAAAGTGCTCTTCTATCCTACAAGCAAAGGGAAGGAGGCGGAGAGGATATCTACTCTCAAGTCAGGAATATGACAGCAGATGATGTTGCAGAACAGCTTGAGGCTGCTAGCAATTTGAATGCCCTGGAAAAAAGGTAAGAAGTTTTAATTTGTATATACAATTTCTGCTTGTGCAGCCAGATATCTCTGTGCAGGCTCGGGTGCATTAAGACATGCATACATAACATGGATAGATTATTGATACGTGGAAGCTTGCAATGTTGCGAGGTTGCCATGGCAATTAAGTATAGCACTTGTTATGGTCAGCCAAAGTGTCAGTCCTGCTCTCATGATTTAAGTTAGATGGCACTTACGATGGAAGGCTTTTGAGAGTTGGAGATAGCAACCCTACCATATGAAGAAGTTGGAGGACATACTACAAAATTAACACCCTGTTCACACCTTTTCCCTACAGGCAGTGTATAGGGATAATGTATGTGGAAACCATTTGTGGCTATAATATTTGTTTCTGTATGCATAAAATCAAAAAGTTTACCCTCAAACCATATTCTTGAAAGCATTAGCTTTAAATTCATATAAGATATGTTGGGGGTAAAGTGCTTCAGTTTTTGGCCATTTGAGGATTAAGTATGCTGTTCTTAAGTACTGGTATCAATGGAGGCAAATCCACATCCTGTTACATCATCGGAAATATCAATATCTCTAATTATGAACGTGCGAAGAAAAAGTTTACCCCACAGTTCAATTGCTGGAAGTTGTAGGAACGTATAAATGTATAGTTTGAGGGGGGTTTAGTGCTTCAGCTGTTGGCCAATTTTGATCAAAGTTTGGACATGAAGACTCTACTAGTTCAGAGGGGTAGGAAGGTAGTAAAAAGTGGGGGGGCAAAGAATCCCGGAGGCGAAGCGTCCGTGCACGTTCCATAGGAACGTGCCCTGCTAGGGGGGTCTGGGGGCATGCCCCCCCAGAAAATTTTGCAAAATTTGGTGCTCTGAGAGCGATTCTGGGGCGATTTTGAGACCAAACAACTAAATTCTTGTAAATAGATAAATTTTTCTCCAGGAAAAGTGGGGGTGCAATGCACCCCCAGGGAAAAAAGTGGGGGTGCACTTGCACCCCTTGCCCCCCCTGCTCCTACCCCTCTGTAGTTGTTGGCTGTTATCTTGGCACTGGCACGTTGTTGTTGCTGCTGGAGAAGACCATGCTACTGCAGAGAATCCTACCGCCCACTTGACCATTCTGATTACGAAGTAATCAGAAGCGCACACGATGTCTTCATTCTTGCGCCATCATATCCGACGTAGTGTATCTCCTCACTGTCTCCTCTCGGCTCTCCAGAACTTCAACCAGGTAAAGTTTATTCTTAGCTATCTGCTGTTCTCACTGCACGCGGCAACCTCTCGGGGCTACTGAGCCTTCGGTAGTCTTTCCGAGTGCCTTCACGAAGGTTGTATGCCATCTTAATTTTTCTGTGTTCTTTGCTGAAACTGTAGCGCAAATCCATATCGGCCTTAGCTAGTTGACTTGATCGATCGATCACAGCCACTGATTTATGATTACGTCACAATGGAATCCGGGAGTATTGCGAAGTAGTTTACGTAAAAAAGGAGGCGTATGCGGAAATACAATTATCAGCTAAGCACGGTGTTAATTTTTACTGCGATGTGTGAAATGTCCGTTTTAGCGTGAAACTTCTTCATATGCTTTGAGGAACATCCCTTCTGCAGGGTTCAGGAGCTGGTTGTAGCATGTGACAGCGTTCTGCTATCAAGTTCAAAGAGCAAGATTGGACGATTTGTCCGACAAGCACTGGCTGATCTTGCAAGTGAATGCCTAAAAATCAAAAATGGAACCCTTCAAGGTATAGTAGACCGGGACATTAATTTTACCTAGTACCTGGTATTCAAGTATTCCAGTGTATGTCGTTTACAATGTTTCAGGCTTATAGATCTGTAGTATTCTGTACTCCCAGAAATTGGGTATGGCATGAGAAGAATTTTTAGCATCTACATGTAGCTACTATAAGTGTTGTAGTTGCTGTCATCCCTCCTCCCTTGTACAACGGTAATGAAACCTGTCCCTAATTTGTTCGACTATTTGTATGCGTCCTCATTTGCTCTACACAGTAGTTTTTATGGCATGATGAGCTAGCTGTGTGCTTATTCCCATTTTTGCAGAAGAGATTACGAAGAAAGACCACATTAGCAAATGTCTTGAACAGATTGAAAGTGAAACCGAGGAGCTTAGGAGAACCACAGATGGTCGTGGTACAGAAGTACACGACACACTACTTGAACATGTGAAGCAGGATTTACAGGTACTTGTAGCTATATCTATATGTGGGTGGTTCAAGTAAAAACTGTACCTTATAGCTATATGTTTTTGAAATAAATTTTTTTATAGCCTCAGAGACAAAGACAAATGGCTGTCCTCACCTGTGAATGTGCAGCTATGTAGTTAACTTGCATATATATAATATTAGCTTGCATATACTATAATCAGTGCACAAAGACAGAAAGCCACACCCACCTTAACTGACTGGAATATGGATATCACAATTTTTACTTGAACCACCCACATAATTATATTAGAGGTCACGTCACTAGTCTAGTCCTGCCCACTGAACATTCCACTTCCTTACGCACAGTCACACAGCTATAGTACTATCTTAGTGTATTGGTACACATCCAAAACAAGTACTGATTACAAGTGATACACTCAAATTCAATGGGTAGTTCATAGATGTTATTCACGGCTTGAGCCCTTGGTTGGTTTACTAACCTGTTAATCCATTATTTTTGTACCTCAGGCAGCCCATGATGAAGTGAAACAGACTATACAGATTGAGGTTGCACGCTTTAAGCAACAATGCATGCGGAAGTGCAAGGAGATTCGGTCATATGAAACCCTAATCTTTAGGCAAGGTAAGTCAACATTTCTCTAAGACTACTTACTACCTTTATATGCTATTTATAGGCTTGTGCCCCTGCATCTGATTTTGCCATGAGTAGCTGTATTTGTTTGTGATTGTTTGTCTGTGGATGGTTAAGTTGTTATTATACTACTGCTCTTTGTTTCCAGATCTTAATGAGTTTGTTGACAACAATTTTACAAAGTCTCTTCAAGCAACATTGCTCCAGGCACGCTTTGACAGAGCTCAGTCAGTCTGTTATCAGTTCAGGTGGAAGTACTTGCCGGATGCACTGGAAAAGCTGAACGTTGCTGTGAAGAACCTGCAATTGCCAGGAGAGACATCAGACAACAGTGGAGCTGCAGAGTGTAGAGATATCGGTAAGCTAAGCCAATGTATAATACCGGTCTATCACAGATGCCAATCAGTGGCTCATGAAGCACGCTGACAATTTTATAGCTACTTGGCTCAGTAGGAGTCCAACCCCCCCCCCCCCCCCCCCCGGCAGCTAGTATTCAACATTGCATTCAGCATTACATTGGCTGACCTAAGCCAGATGGTGAGTGGTGCATGATGGTCCAAACTGGAGGGTTGCCTGTCTTGGGCATGCTGTGGTATTATAGGCTATCTTCGTCAGATTCGCACTCACATCCAGGCCACCACAGGCACAGCAAGGAAAGTTCCAACTGTCGATTGAGAGAAGCTCGAGCTCAACAGACACGTCTCTGACATATAAATTCGGGGCCAACATTATTAAATTTTTAGCTTGCTGACATCAGCAATGCGCTAAGAAGAAGTTAAGAGGCTGCTCAACCACTACACATTGAAGTATTCCTTTTCTCTGGCCAATAGTACGTACAATTATTGGCAGTCTAGATTCTACGAATAATGCTATTGTAGTGCTTGAACTATGTGCCTATAGGATGAGTCAAAATTGCAAAATCTACCGTCTTCTGTAGGTCCTGAAAGAAGTGGCATGTCCACGTGCGTACAACTGCTGAGTGGGAATATACTACGTCTACGACACCTGGTTGATGAATCACATTTTGAGGAACCGTATGTTTGCTGTCTTATGAACAGTTACAGCTTCAGTTATGATTGCATGGTCGTACTTCATACTCCTTCAGTACCGAAGAGCAGGAGATCCTTCAAGTTTTAAGGAAGCCTTGCACAGAGACTGCCCTCAATTCACCATGTCGTAAGTGTACTCACGCATGTTCAAGCTGTGGAACTAGAGATGCCTATTAGCTTTCTGGTGCCAGGCCAACTACTGGGACAGGACGGGCACCATCAAAGTTACTCCGTGATCACCACTGTACCCACTCATCCGCTCGAGTCGTGATGAGAACATTTCACTTTTGAATACTTCATTATTCCTGCGTAGGCCACACCATGGGCAGTTGCAAAAAAAACTGAATACGAAACTTCAAACGTTTTCACCACAGACTCGAATGGCCAAGCGGACGGTGTTGACATGGAGCAGCTCTGATATTTACGGACCTACATTCCACACACAGTCTACTAGTCTTCTTCCTACAGCTATTAATTCCCTTTCATTTTACAGAGAGGAAGATGTGGTTACAGCTCTGCAACGTCTTGAGGATGAGTTACTCAGTCATGCCCACTACTCAGAATCTGACTTGCAAAACAAGCTGATGGAGGTTTGTTCCATACCTAAGACTGCGGAAGCCTATAGCTACCTCCTTTTAAAGTGCAATTTTGCTGATAAGTATGTGAAATTATGGTCAGTTGTGCATAATTACTGTAACACACATATGTGTGTTGTAGTCAGATCCATCCATCCATTACTCAAGGTGTGTATTCGTAGAGTAAATCGTAGTTTCATTCCCAGACCAGTCCGGGCACGATACTAAGTAATCGTGATTGTATAATTATATGTCTCACTGATACACACGAGAGCTGGTTCAAATCTTGTCCCAGCTCATCAGGCTACTCTTTATTAATAAGTACTGAACGATCGATCCTATGGAGTGGAAAAAGCTATAATTCAAAATGAAGTGCACTTCCTAGGAATGTCATTCGAAATTAAGCACATAATTATTTCCCCTGTGGAGATGCATCCACATGACTTCTTCTATAGCATGTGTCACTTGCATTAATTAATTGTTGTTTCTACACTGCAAACCTCTGACGCAGCACTTCTACGGTGTATACAAGCTTGAGGCACAGAAGGAACTTGAAGAATTTATTAATAAGTACTGAACGATCGATCCTATGGAGTGGAAAAAGCTATAATTCAAAATGAAGTGCACTTCCTAGGAATGTCATTCGAAATTAAGCACATAATTATTTCCCCTGTGGAGATGCATCCACATGACTTCTTCTATAGCATGTGCCACTTGCATTAATAATTGTTTCTTCACTGCAAACCTCTGACGCAGCACTTCTATGGTGTATACAAGCTTGAGGCACAGAAGGAACTTGAAGAATTCAAGAAGAAATATGACAGCAAACTCAAACAGCAGCACAAAGCCATTGAAAAGGTACTCATTATCTCCAACTCACAATATATTTAACAATGTAACCGGTACCCTCAATGAATCAAACACCTCAGGATCGATCACACGATTATGAGACTGTACTTTAAAATACCCATAATGCACTTTAATAATAATTTATACATATTGCACACACCAACGGCTAGCAGCTGCATGCATGTTTCGGGTAAGTAAACAACTTTATAATTATATGCATGCATTACAAGGCTCATTAGTTGGTGCCTTCGGCTCATGAATTAACTATCCCACACTTGACCATTACTATATATTGCCCTCCTGCACTTATGACATACGTACTACCACAATGAGTAGAGTATATAGCTGCACAGATGGTTTATATAACCAGATGTGGAGATATTATGCACTTGCAGCATAATAGCATTTGGAGATATTATTGCCTAGCAGCATAATATAGCATTGGATTACCAGACATTCAGCCGTCTCTACGTATAATTATTGATATTTGTGTATTGAATGAGTACTAATATCACTCAATACAGATTCAGCAGAAGATTGAAACACTACAAATCGAAATGCAAGACATACAAAACATTCGGGACTTTCTTCAAGAACTTTACAATACTTACTTGAAGCAGTAATTTGTAACGGTCTTATGAGATTTGTCATACATAATATTGTCTTGACTTACTAATACCACTGTACATCTCATGTAACAAGAAATATTGTGCATGCTACGGAGTCCTTCGTTACATCTCTGCAGGCTAGGATGCAAAAATGTCATGGACGGACTGCTGGTTAAAATGATCATCATTATACTACCGGTATAAGCATTCTTACTTAACTGTGCATCAATTTCAATGATTGCGGTCATGCATGTGTAGGACTATTAACAAATTCCAAACTATTCACTCACATAATAAAAGTCCACATATTATAGAGCAACTGCATGTGTTTTTGATGTCACCGGCCATAAAACCACCGAAAGGTATAGATACCGGAAATGCGCGCGCATCTAGAACCGGCCCTGGCCCTAATATACCCTAAGCCGCCTGCCGGACCAATAGCCACTGCAATAAAATTATACTTGCTGTATGTAAAGTTGGGGAGGAACTTGGGATATGGTTATTAACTCACCCCCAGCTGCAGTGGAGAAATTGGCATGGAATATATCATGTCCACTAGTTCTATTGCATTCCGTTCGGTGATATATCAATTCATAAACACATTCTTCAATCATACAGTCCTACTCAAATAATTCAGTTCTAAACCCTGTTTAACAACCATGCAACTTCAAAATTAGTTACTTGCATAGACAATAGTACAATAATCTAATGTAGCGGTTACTACTGGTACAGCATCACTGGGGCTCATCAGCAGACTTCGTGGATTCAGCAGACTCAGTGGATTCACTGCAGAAGGATAAACCCATTAACCGATGTACGTCATTGTCCTCTAAGGTAATATAATATGTTAGTATTGTGTAGTTTATTAATTATTGTGTTTCATTTGTGCCTGTATAATACCTTGCCCTTTATTTGTCCAGTTCCTAATGGCTAACATCTGGCTATCAGGAACAAGCATTCGGCTATTTGGCTATGCTTAATAGACTAACCAACGATGCATATGTACGTCAAGGAACGTTCAGCTTCATGATGCATGTCACTTCCGGCAATGACTTTGGGAGATAGTGAGCAGAAAGGAGGGACAAGGTAGTTCACCCGAAGGGTGCAAATAGAATGGCTGTGAATGGTGATGGGCACAGCTAGGTAGGCAATTTTCTCCAGGGCCTCTAATAGTATTGCAGGCTGATTTTCATCTAGAGTGGGTTATCATTTCCCGAGAAAATACTCTGTGAAGCAGTTGAGACTACTACGCAAAGCGTGAAAAATTATTTTTAAGCATCATTTTTCAGAGGCTCTGGTAGTAACTTTGGTTTAACACTTTCTGCAGCTTATTCACCACTTTACAACAATGGCTGCAGCTACGTACGTACTCTGATGCAACCGAACTTCAACTTGAGTAAAGTCTGGTGAAATCAATGCACTGTGCTATTACCACTGCCAAATACTCTTTGAATGCTACCTTTTGAATATTGTCATCATAATATTATGTATTTACTCACTGATATAGATTCGCCTTATAGGATGGCCGCAGCATCTTATCACTTATTGCTAACATCACTGGGGTTAGATGAGCTACTTACATTGCAGTGGAGCGCCTCTCCAGAATCTTCAAGATGTTTTCAAAGCTTGGTCGTTTCTGAGGAAAAAAGATGAGATATCAAACCTGTTATTTCGAAGTAGCCATTGGTGTAATAATAATGACTAGCTGGACCCCTCCATGGGCGTTATCTTCAAGCTAGCAACGGAAACTAATCCAGCCTACACCTATGTACATCCCCCTCCCATCAACGAGCCCTACACCCTGCCTCCGGATCCTTCAGCTCAGTGATGCACACTATGGCAATCATGAACAGATGCTCGCACAATGGTGCCAAGCTTGGTTTACAATGTAAAAGGTGTGTTCAATGATTTGTATTAGGGTTTGAAGCTGCAAAAGTTGCAACATAAGTTAGTATACTATAGCAACCAGTCTAATTATTGAGCCCCATGACGCTAGTCGATCAAAGAGCCATTCGTTAAATGTTATGTTTGGTCAGGATAGAATACCTAGGTCAATACGTAAGTACAAGCACAACAAGCTACATAGTGGACACAGAAAGCATTGCAGGAAATGGGACACAGGAAAAATAATCAATGCAGATACTGATACACATGTGATTACCTTTGGATGTTCATCCCAGCACATTTCCATCAACTTTGCCAAATAGGGCTCACAGTTTTCAGGAACTTTTAGACGCTATGAAAAAGACGTGGAAATGAATCTTTACAAACTGCATAATTTTATGTTTAGCTGGTGGTAGGGAGATAATAATTATCCACAGGTTTTTGCATCGACCGTCTTCACCAATTAAGCATGTAACCAGAATACGTAGTAGAGACAAAAATGTAATCTAGATGAACACCCAAGATAAGCAGAGAATGAGGTCTAAATTAGTACGTATGATATGTATGTCGTGCCGCACCTGAGGAACTATATAATTCCTCCAGAGTATGCAGAATTTAGTCTGTTAATATAGGTGTCCAGGAAGTCACTCCATGTTGGAACGCTGGCATAACAAATGAGATTCATTGATTGCAAATTATATCATGGAATTGATGTGCTAGATGAAGTGACGATCGATGTCTGCCAGGAGGTTACCAGCTTGCAATTAGTAAATGGGTTGCACATTATTATGTTAAAGCAGTTTTGGGTGGAGCAGACTAGAGCATCTGACTAGTAATCAGAAGGTCATGGGTTCGAAATTTCAAATCCTAGCTGGTACCAGAATTTATCTGAGGAATCAATTACCTCTCTCTCGGCATCACTAAACACTGGTCTCCAAATACAAGACCCAAAGAAATGCAATAGTATCTACCGAGGCACTCCAACACGTTCCGAATAGCCACTGATCCAGCTGAAACTAAGCAGACCTACCAATCTGGCCGACAATACTTCTATCCATGTGTACCCTGAAGGCCACACTTGCCAGGAGAACGTTCTTCCATAGCAACAGGGTTAATTAAGCAGCACTTCTAGTGAGTAACAACACACCCTCAGGTGCCACAGAACAACAGCATGATTCATGTCTACACGGGGATCATGCCTATATAGCAGTGGCATACATTCCCATAACTCCGTAAACTCAGTCATGGACACAAAATAGTGTTGTATCGGCAAGTTCAAACGTAGGTGAGCAAGCATCGCTTAGGTGGATGAACGCAGTTTGCAAAGAAACAGACCCATACGGTACGCATCTTTAAAATTGAAGCCGACATTCACAACACTTTTCTGACATGCATTTGCGGCACAAGTCGGAAGGCTTCTTCCGAGAATCGGGAAGCGTCTTCTGAAGATGCATAAGGCTTCTTGCAAAGAACGCTGGTTTTGTACGCACATACCAAGGCCGTAGGAGTAGGGTCGGCTGGGGAGGCTTCAGCCGCCCCAATTTTAAAATTTCAGCCCCAAAGTTTGGCCACGCCCATCTATTAAAGCTTACCTGGGCAGTTTATTGCTTGACTCCAGCACTTTGTGCTCAGCCTTTTGTTCTCATCTTTGCCAGTGAAGATAGCGATACATAGACATTTGAAAGCAGATATCACAGCTAGAGCTAGCTAGACTTCAAATCTCGTCACGTTGTAGCTACAGCGACCTTTGACCTAACTAGTAGCGCGATCGCGCTGGGGACGAGTATCGAGCTCACGGGTACGGGTGTTTCACTTGAATAATTTAGTTTTTACGTCATGTGACGTCACGCATGCACAAACATGAAATCTTGGTGTGAACGTCCGGGACGCTTTGGGTCCAGCTCTCACTCTCTCGAGCTCACCTTGTAAGCTATTGTCAGTTGTCATTTTGTTGCCCAAAGTTGGCTCAGATTCAATCTCCGGCAATGAAAAATCGCAAAATTTTCTGGGGGAGCATGCCCCCGGACCCCCCCAGGGAGGCTCTGGCCTTCGGCGCCATTTTTCAGAAACGTATGCAGGGCCTCCCCACTACTCACAACCTACCTACGGCCTGCATACGTTTCTGAAAAATGGCGCAGCTTCGTGACAGATATTCTGGAGCTTTGCTTAGCTCATCCTGAGCTGCATAGAGCTCATTTGCAGTGCAGTGATGGAAATATTCTTTACCATTTGATGCAGTATTATAGTGCACGTACACGCAATAGCTATATGCTAATACAAAAAAATCTCTCCTAATCTCAGAAACGGTACACTTATAAGCCCTTATAATCACATACCGTTCATCTTCGAGTGTTTTCATGACCAACAAGGCTCTCGCATCGCAAAAACCCGTCGCAAAAGTACCACACCAAGTACTCGCAAAATGAGCAAATTGTTTTTCTTTCTTTCTTTCTTTCTTCTTCTTCAGACAACTTAGCTCAACGTTGCCTCAATCTGTCACGATGGTTTTCGCACGAAACAGCAGCATTTTCAACTGAGCAGTGCAACGTCCCATCGCTTTTTCGCAACCTCCAAGTCTTCACCAGGTAGCTGCAGCTGCCCACGAAATAACTATGGCTTCATTTGTCACGCCATTTTCTCGTTTGTACACATGCGCGATCACTTAGCAACGATACGTAATTATTACTCAAGATCGCTGAATTAGAAGTGCCTAGTGCCGGGCGCGGGCCGGGCGTGCGGGGGTAGGTAGAACAAGATCACATGCGCTACAATATTGCTGACACAGCGTTTTCTTAACTATGAAGCAGGCTAGGAAGCAGCTTGAGACAGAGCTGGAGACGACCCTTCATAGCTTTGCTGACATTTGCTGTTATGAGATTTCTGCATGGGAGTCGCAGGCTCTGACCCGGGTTTTGTTCCATGTGCTGCAACTAGATCCCCAGCAACTCTGAAACCATGATACCATTCAGATAACACACAGAGAAGCATGGACGGGATAATGTGTACGAGATAGCTAGTCCACTCCTGGAGGGGAATTTAATCAGACCCCACAGGTGCCAAAACATTCTGACTACACTGCCATGATTGCTGTCATGCACTGACGCGTTTGTATGACAATTTAACGGAAACTAACCATTATAGTGCGTCCCAAAAGTCCTTGAACGAAACTCGCAAGTCCCTGCTACATTCACACCACGTAAAGGCCCCTTATCACTTCTTACAGCCCGTTTACACTACAGACCGAGAAGGGCGGATGAGACACGTGTAAGCACGTACGTCATATCTCAAACATGCATTCAAGTACTTTCGGGACTGTAGTAATTGGACAATATTAGGACATTGTCCTTGCCTTTGTGTACTTGTTTGTCATTGTGCATTATTTGTCTTTATAAATACCGTGTACTGTGTCTGTGGCATCAGAGATTGTTCTGATATTACAGGGACATGCTATAAACGCTTAATTTTAGCAGATGAGCATATTCATAGCACAGGACAACAAACTGTGGTAACAAAATCCCAATCTGAAGCAGAAACCAATAATAAGGGATGATGTACCAACCATCATCCATTTCACAAACTCCGAGTAGCCTCCTTTCCTCCATCTTTCCCTTTGTTCTACTGTTTTTGCTCACTCTATCCTATTCACACAACTCTGATTACATCATCTCAATGACATCATTCCTTAACCTTGGATGTGCTGAGTTTGTTCAGTTCCACTGGATCGAAATATCTGGAGTTCGTTGTCAAAGTTTGATAATGAACCTACACAGTTTCCAATACAAAGCTACGAAGTTTTGAGTGCACGTGTACTCACCTTCCCATCAAGAACCAGTGCAGGCAACATAATAGAAGGTTGTACATCAGCATATGGTCTTTCTTGAGTTACAAGTTCGAATAGGAGCACTCCAAGTGAGTAGACATCAGACGCTTTGGAGACCTCTTCTCTTCTCAGCACCTAACAAAAATATTAAGGAATCTTGGAATAACATGACACACTGTTACCATCAATTTAAGTGACAATTGCCACATTTTGGGGTTAGCAATTGAAGCAGTATATTGGGAAAGTTCATTGTTTTTGTTGGTGCCCAACGACGATGAAAATTCACAGTTGAATAATGAATAATTTATCTCACACTGCAACATGCAAGAAGTGAAGAAGGCTCTGCTGCGTTACTTGAAACGTGTAGGTGGTCTTCTTTACCATACCTGCCCAAGCGATCACTGAAGCGAATAACAAGTGCAGCAACTCAAAGCATGGCTGGAGGTAAGCGTGGTCCTTACAAGAAGTACTGCTCCACTCTGCAGTCTGAAATTGAAAGTATGCCGGTCTTTTTTTGAGGAGGCTGGAGGAGCAAGGTGCCGGACATGTTTAATGCGTTTGCTCAGTGGTGAAAATTATTTTAACACACGAAAAGTTTCAACACGAACATTTCCTGATTTGAAAATGGTTCTGCTACCTACCACCGGTTACTCCTCTAAGCCCTGCTCACATTACATTGCATGGCTACAATGGTGTTCAGATATTACAGGTACAATTTTCAGTACATGTATATTCATCTACCTCTGGAGCCATGTAGGCATAGGTGCCAACAACTGTTGTTTGCTTTGTTGTGTGGCTAAACCTTCGAGCTGATCCAAAATCACAGATCTAAAGGATAAACGTTCATCAGTTTAGGCAGGACCATACAGATAGTTCATATCAATGTGCAGATCTATGAGGCTCAGCACAACTACTAATTAGCATGCCTCACACACACACACACACACACACACACACACACACACACACACACACATCAAGACGTTCTGAGCAAAAACAATAATAGTGCTAATAACAAGCTATTATCACGTTTGGCCCTGATGCATTTGATGTTAGCTGGACACGCTCACGCCACATGATAATCGAATGTTTGACCGTTCCCTTCCTGGACAGTGTTATAGTAAAGCAGCGCTAGCATACTCGCTTACTCGGAGTCAGGAATTACTTTTGTCATCCAGTCATGCAGAGACGGAGCTCCATTTCCATTAGCCTCGTACCCAGGCCTTCAATCGCGGGGGGAAGGCCTGGTATACACTGTTTGCGCATGCGCTTAATTTCCCCCAAAATCTTGGAAAATTGGTATTCTTCCGTGAAACGATGACGTCGAATGACGTCTACGTTTACATTCCTAGAAGAACCGCAACGAACGACGAGTAGCAATCATGGCGTGCAAAAGTTCTGGTAGTAGTAGTTTCTCTGAGGCTCTTTCCTATGCTTTGCGAAGGCTGAAAATGACACGGATGACTGTGAAAGAAGAGCAGCGCTCCTCCATGAGAGCTGTGTACGAAGGCAGCAACGTGTTCGTGTGGCTAGCTACCTACTGGCTATGGCAAGAGCCTGTGCTACCAAGCGCTCCCTTTCCTCATGGACTAGCTACAAGAAGGGACTTGTAGACAGTGGAAAGAGCTGTGGTGTGCTTGTTGTGAGCCCTTGTTTGCTCTCATGCACGCGTACGCGGGTGTGTTTA
Organism: Axinella damicornis; assembly: GCA_963931865.1. Classification (NCBI taxonomy): domain Eukaryota; kingdom Metazoa; phylum Porifera; class Demospongiae; order Axinellida; family Axinellidae; genus Axinella; species Axinella damicornis. Next base: position 11,470,191 of record OZ007513.1, on the reverse strand, counting down.
CGCAAACGTCATCGGTTAAGCCCAACCCATTCGCAAACCTCACTATTAAAATTAACGTAATATTCACATTTAAATTGAACTGCGCAAACAGTGTATACCAGGCCTTCCCCCCACGATTTGAAGGCCTGGGTACGAGGCTACATTTCCATTACCTCCAGTTGCTAAACAATGTGGCAGAAACGCTGGTAAAATATGGGCGGTGAGTCGTCATTGACTGATTGACATCGGTTGTTTATTAGGTTGATCTGCTGAAAACTGGAATGTGAAACCCTGGTAGACGACACACCAAATCATTCTCACACATCAAGCTACACAATGGTAATCTACAATCTACAGTTTATTGGATACTTACACTTTGAGATACAAAGCGCATAACCAATTTGGCCTTTGACCCTTCTATACTGACTTGTACTAGACTGTGTTTGTTCCTTAAATACAAACGGCTGAGCGAATGAACATGCTGTGATGGAGTGCTTGACACCATTCTAATGCTATGATGGTATAGAATATGAATAACACTTACAAAGTTTAGTTAGTAGAGCCGAAAAAACTGTAGTACAATTATTTGATAGTATATTAGGACTAATTCAACATATGTAAGAATCCACGTGACTGGCGAGTGAAAGGCTGATGGCTGAGAGTGCGAGTGAAAGCGTCCAAGAGCCCTGTGAATACGAGCAGGTTGTCTCACACCGAGCGCCCTGTTCTGTTTGTCTACACCAAATGCCTCTGACAAAGGATGGCGCTGTCCATGTACACGGCCCAGTGCGTTGCCGCTGCCTGGGTTCGGGTAAACCACCAAGTTCCGTAGCTCCACGGCCGCCGGCACCAGTGAGCCCGCCCACCCATCCTACCCTCCCTGCCGGTCCTCGGCCTCTCTCGAGCACAGCAACAGCTGATAGAAACGTCTTTTTACCACCATGGGTAAAGATTCCGAAGAGAGTCCCTAAGGCATCACGTGACCAAGCTGCAAGGAAACTGGCTACTGTTCTGAATGAAGTGACATCAAAGAATGATGTTAGTGCCTGGATGTGCCTTTTACACTTCGCAAGCCATTGTTTTCGTGCTCCCAGGAGAGGAGGTCAACGCTGGAGCCTGGCTATACATGTTAACAGGCAAATTGGAGAGGAGATACGTCCATCCGCACCTTTGACAACTCATCCTCACCCTGCTCAGCACCGGAGACATGGGCAGGATCCTCTCTTCTTGGCATCTAGAGTTTCAACCAAATTGGAGGAGGGTGATTTCAAAGGAGCTGTTCGTCTGGCATGTTCTGAGGACTCCATCGCTGAAGAAGATGAATCTACTATAGCTGCCTTGAAGTCCAAACATCCATCCCCCCACCCAGACACGTCAATCCCACCCCACCCCCAAGATGCTGAATTGGAAGCCGCACTGAAAGTGTGTGAGGGAGATGTGTCACATGCCATCCAGACCTTCCCCAAGGGTTCTGCTGGTGGCCCTGATGGTCTCCGCCCACAGCACCTCCAAGACCTGACAGGTACGTCGGCTGGTAGGGGAGGTGAGATACTCATGTGTGCTCTGGTTGATTTCACCAACTTAGTGCTCAGCGGGAGGATCCCTGATCTGGTACGTCCTGCCTTTTTTGGTGCTTCACTAACTGCACTTAACAAGAAAGATGGTGGTGTACGGCCAATTGCTGTCGGATGTACTCTGCGCCGCCTGGTAGCCAAAACAGCCAGCATGGCTGTTATAGAACGTATGGGCTCCATGCTGGCTCCCCTCCAGCTTGGCTATGGGACAGCTCTAGGTGCTGAGGCAGCCACTCATTCAGCCAGGCTATATCTCCAAGATCTTCCTCCAGAAAACGTCCTCCTCAAGTTAGATTTCAGGAATGCGTTTGATAGTGTTAGAAGAGACAAGGTCTTGGAAGCAGCTAAGCTACACACTCCAGAAATCTTCCCATATGTGTTTTCATGTTACTCCGCCCCTACCACTCTCTACCTCCCCACAACTTCTCTTGAATCTGCTGAGGGTATTCAACAGGGTGATCCGCTAGGTCCGCTATTATTTTGCCTTGTCATCACCCGCTAATCCTCCGTTTGCATTCTGAATTCAAGGTATTCTACCTTGATGATGGTACACTAGGAGGTAATGAGGATGAAGTCTTGCAGGACCTCCTTTCCATAGAACAAGAGTCATCAGACTTAGGCCTACAGCTAAACCACAGGAAAACCGAGCTCATTTGCAATGCCCCAGCTGGTCACGAGATCCTTCAGACAGCCCCTGACCTTTGCACAGTCCGCCCCACCGATGCTATGCTACTGGGTTCACCCATAGGCCAGTCACCCTCTGTTGACTCTGCAATCAGTGCCAAGGTCAACTCCCTGAAGTTAATGGGCTCCAGGTTGTGTATTCTCCGAAAACATGATGCGCTCCTCCTCCTTCAGCACTCATTTGCAATCCCAAAGATTCTCTATATACTTCGAACGGCACCATGTTTTCTCTCACCCTGCCTAGTTCTCTTCGATCAAGAGCTCCGCTCTATCCTCAGTGCTGTTCTTAACATCAGTCTTGACAGTGTCTCAGCCTGGTTTCAAGCCACCCTACCTGTTGCATATGGTGGTATCGGGGTCCGAAGTGCTGTCCAGCTTGCGCCCTCCGCCTTCCTGGCCTCTGCTGCTGGCTCCACAAACCTCATCCATCAGATACTCCCAGCCAGGATGTCACACTAGTGCAGCGGCATATCAAACCAATCGTTCACTTTTTGATAAAAGCACCAAAATTGGTACACATATAGATTAATATACTGTGAACATTTTCAGATATTGAGGCATGTGAAATTGTGCCTGCGTCAGCCGTGGTGGGCGGTTTCCAAAATGGCCGCCATGTGGCGTTATTCGACAAGAATAATGCAGTACTATAATGTCTTTAATACCACTTTTAGGGGTCTTAGGGTTCTTTATTTGCACAACTTGTGACTGCCCCATCCTTGCTAGAATTATTCTGTGTTTATGTGCCACATTACAGCTATGATTTCAGGAAATGGACATGCATATAGAGGTCCGGTATTAATTATAATAAACCTTTCTGGGAACAGAACACCGGCATCTTGCAGGTCTAGTAGCAGGGATTCTATATAGGCTTTGAGAGGGTGGCTGCAAGATATAGACATCTGCATTTGCATTCCTGCAAGAAAAATGGGCTGACTGCCGGGATTCATATTAGGGAAAACATCTGGGTTACAAATTAGTATGTTTGGGGTGACAATCTTGGATTTTTAAAGTCCAAAAGGAGCCAGAGATAGCATTCAAAAGGAGATGTGTTCTCTGCATTGCTAAAAGTGGTTACAGATTTGTACAAGTCCACCCAGAGGACCTATAGCTCTGTTGGGCATGAAACAGCAGGGCAAAATATGATTGTGCAAATGCCATTAAGGCAATTGCCGTTGCAATTACAGTGCAATGGATTATCATAAGACCATGGCATGGATAATCCTGGTGTTGTATATATTGTGTCAAGCAGACTGCAATTTAACTGTGATGTGATGAGCCAGGCATGCGGAGTTCCCTTTGCAGATGAATGCGAAGGATCAACATGATGCTTGGTCTTGTATTCTCTTTGACACCATAGCATTGGGAATTTGGCCTAATTTTGCCTACTAGGGGAAAATTTCAGAGTGGTTCCATACAGTTAGCATGGAACAGGAGAAATATATTCCAGGGATTGTCATAGAGTCGGTAGATTCTGTGTAAGGATACGACAGACACGCAATATATGCTAATACAAAAAAATCTCTCCAAATCTCAGAAACGGTACACTTTATAACAACATACCAGTCATCTTCGAGTGTTTTCATGTCCAACAAGACTCCCAGCGTCGCGAAAAACCATCGCGAAAGTACCAAAGCAGGCACTCGCAAAACGGGCAAATTGTTTTTCTTTCTTCTTCTTCTTCAGACAACTTAGCTCAACACTGCCTCAATCTCTCATGATGGTTTTCGCACGAAACAGCAGCATTTTCAACCGAGCAGTGCAACGACCCATTGCTTTTTCACAACCTCTGTGATGGCAAATTTCAGCTCAAACATGTGCCTGCTGCTAAAAAAGAATGACATAAACAAGTAATAAAATGAAAATGTAACAGGATGTAGGGATACCAGAACGGCAAAAAGTAAGGAAACAAGGTAACAAGGTAGGGATGATCACACAAAACAGTGAAGTATACAATCCCCCTTACATATATCTTTCTTCATTATACACGTATATGGAAAAAGATCTCTGTAGGGGGATCGTATACAGTCAAACCTCCGAACAAAGGACACTTTGGGAACAATATAAATTCAAGTCTATCGTCCTTTGTAGAGAGGTTGTCTTCTTCTCGGAGGTTCAAAATGTATTAGAACCATAGGCAAACCAATTATTTGGGACCTTGAAAAGCGTCCTTTGTAGAGAGGTTTATTATATTATTGTGTCCCAATCTCGGAGACTATTGGAGGTTTGACTGTACTTCACTGTTTTGTGTGATCATCCCTACCTTGTTTCCTTACTTTTTGCCGTTCTGGTATCCTTACATCCTGTTACATTTTTGATTACTTTTAGTATATAGCGTCTGCTGTGTGAGGAAGCTAGGCAGTGTAAGGGTATGGATATTATTACCACTGAAACAACCAGTGCTACCACCAACACTAGCTGAGCCACAGCATAGTGCATTTTACTTATTTGCCGTTCATTCTGTCTTATTATGTCAGGCAGTTGGAATGTTGTAGCCTTGCAGTTACCTCTCTTTTTCGTCAAACATATCTCCCAAACGCCCACCACATCTTTGTAGCTAACAATGCCTTAGCTTGCAGATAAATAATCAAGACACACTTGGCAGCTAATCATCATGCACACAATGCTAAGGGCCTACAAAAACCGATGCAGTACACATGAATGCCTAAGTTCACAGTGGTGGAAAATGGAGTGTATAGGAAATGAGCTTTGGACAAACTATGCTGACCCCCCCCCCCCCCCCCCCCCCCCCCCCCCCTTCCGAAAGCCAGCTATATTATAATATTATACTACCCTAGATCTGAGGTTTGTGGTCTCCAAAGTCAGGGGTTTCATATACATACAGTGGCTTGCAACTGCGGGATTTTTCCGACTTGTGCCAACAGGTCAGCAACATGATATTTGGCTACATGATTGCATTGTTTATTTGTGTCAACAGAACAGTTTCATGCTGGCAATAAGTGCATTGGGCATACAGGGGATCAATGAGTTATGTTCAGTGGTAGCATTTATGGCCTACTGAGCAGTAAGGGATACAAAGCAATTGCAAGGGCCATTACATATTTCCGACATAGGATATAATAGACAAGGGAGAGCATTTGACAACCCCTCCCTCCAGGCCATTGGGACTGGGAATCAGCCTATAATTATGGAGATCGCAGTTTTAGAATCAGGGCAGTAACCACTGTGGCAAAGGCATCCCATGCATACATTCCGCATTAATTTGTTGGGTAGAAGCGTATAAAATCCATACTTGAATGCCTAGACATGCAATGGTTAGTTTCATATCGTGATGGTAACGTTGTCTGCAGGTACATGCTGGCTAGCCACTGCATGGACTTATCTTTCTCGTCACTGACTTTCGTGCACGTGTTGTAGTATATATACTAGTATCACAAAACATTATGCATCATACTCATAGGAAAGGGGAGGGGAGCCACACCCACGATAGAGTGTCCTATTGGGGAAAGTATACATCTTCCAGTGGACAATGGTGGAAGGACCACCTTTCCACCCAAACACCCAAGGACTATGTATGGATATGCAGATGTGCACTTGATATCCATAGTTGGGGAGTGAAGCTGTCATGTGATCAGCAGCAAGTGAGTCATGTGATTGGAAAGCTCTCACTGCCACTGCTACACTGCATCGTTGACCTGACTCCCCTCCAATGAACAGTGGTAGCTAGCTGGTACCAATTATTTAATGCCGGGCCAATTGCAAAAGAACAGAGTTAACTGGGAATGACAGGCAACTGATTATGGGACGCCAGACAATGGTGAATCAGGGTGGAGCTGATTATTCACAACATTAGCAACACTAGCTGTGGAGACAGCTGCAAGCTGTAGCAGTAGTAAGGGTTATTCGATCACCCACCCACCTAGCTGTTCCCTCTTTCTTTCATATAGCCGCTACTGTCCACTACACGAGTCCTCTCTCAGCCAGGCGTTAAATTTGTGTTTCAAGTGTAGAAGGGCTTGAAGGATTGCCACTAAGAGTCAATTAAGACAACATTGCCAAATTTGGTAATGTTGCATGGCGGCCATTTTGGAAACCGCCCACCACGGCTGACGCAGGCACAATTTCACATGCCTCAATATCTGAAAATGTTCACAGTATATTAATCTATACGTGTACCAATTTTGGTGCTTTTATCAAAAAGTGAACGATTGGTTTGATATGTCTGGCTATGGCGCTGCACTACACAGTTATTCATATCCAGCCGTTGAGGATGCCAAACGTGTTTGGAAGAGTGGTCATGACCAGTCTCCTCCCCCATCTCCAGCAGATGTGCGTCAGAAAGCCTGGGACATGCCCTGTGTACAGTCAACCTATGACACTTTGCTGGATACTGCCACGGATCCAAGGGCCCGTGCCAGGCTTTTGGCTGTTGCCAAGAAGGAATCTGGTGCATGGCTTAATGCCCTACCTGTTTCCTCCCTCGGACTCCGCATGGACGATGATATTGTCAGAATTGCTGTCGGCCTCCGCCTTGGTGTTCCCCTTTGTAGACCACACCGGTGTCATCTCTGTGGAAGTGAAGGTGATGAACTTGCCACACACGGTCTCAGCTGCAAAAGGAGCCAAGGGCGCCATTCTCGCCATGCTGCCATCAACACCATACTGCAACAATCTCTGGCATCAGTGCAGATCCCGTCCACCTTACAGCCAGCGGGGCTCAGTCGATCTGATGGCAAGCGGCCGGACGGTGTCACCATTCCCCCATGGAAAACAGGCCGATGCCTAGTGTGGGATGTTACATGTCCCAACACTTGTGCAGCCTCCCATGTGGTCCAAGCCACTAGTGAAGCTGGTGCTGTTGCGAAGGGAGCATGCAGAGATTAAGAAGAGAGACAAGTACCAGTTTCTTTCACAGACCCATCATTTTGTCCCCGTCGCTGTGGAGACATCAGGAGTTTTTGGCCCCGATGCATTTGAACTCTTTAGAGAGATTGGTGGTCGCATTCAAACTCTGACTCTGGAGAAAAACTCACGAGCCTAGCTACCTGATTCAGCAGGTGTCCGTTGCTATTCAGCGTGGCAATGTAGCCTCAGTGCTGGGAACCCTCTGTGTAAATAGTTGCATGTAGTTGTATTTCATCTTGTCTTGTTTTGTATACATTATTGTGATTGTGTTAGTTCTTTTTTCTGTACATTAGTATTTTTTTCCTTTGGTTCTTAGTGTAAGGTAAGCTGTAGAGCAGCTCGTATTGTTCTTTTAGTTGTATGTTTTGAGATATATATATATTTATAGAAAGAAAGAAAAAGAATTGTTTGTACATCCAGCTATATAGTCTCCCATATAAAATCATGTGATGAAAAAGGTGTGAATTGGTGTGCTCACTATACTTCTTGATATGGGTGATTATGTTAGTTCAATTTCATGCCACATGCAGTCACTACCACATGTGCACATTGTCACTTGGCCTCCAATATCTTTGATCGGTGCGTTGGACAGGAGTAACAAGACGACTACCATAATATTACACTCCTGGTAGGGGAAAAACTGTGCCGTGTAATTAATCAATTAATGTAAATAAATAATAAACGCTTGACTACTTCGGAATACCATATTTATTACACTCCTGGTAGGGGAAAAATTGTGCCGCGTAATTACACTCCTGGTAGGGGAAAAATTGTGCCGCATAATGTATTGATTAAAAAATTAACATTTGACTGCTTTGGAATGGCCTACAAAGATTCTGACTGCATCACTGTGATTGCAATGATGCAGTGACATAATCACATAATAATTGTGTTGAAACTCACCTTAAGCTTGGTGGTAGAGATACAAGCGCTTTTGTTGTGCCGTCGGCCGCCATTGCTTGATCGCTCTCTTCGATGTTGGTTGCCGGTACAGCCTGATGAAGGCCCCACAAAAATTCTGACCACACAGCTGTGATCGCTATCGTTCACTGACGCTTACATGTACATGCCAAAACTCACCATGCCGGCGAAGTTGTTAGCACTGTACTCTTGACTTACGCCATTGCTGACTAGCTTGATCAATTGATTGAGTATGGTCCTCACGTGACATGTGCATTATTTGGAATGAGCTGCAATACCTAGGTTGCGCCTCCAGCAAGTTGCAACCGGTTGCAACGCGGCTACCAGGAGTGTGGTTGCCCCTCGTTAATTATGTAAATAAATAATAAACGTTTGACTACTTCGGAATGGCCTACAAAGATTCTGACCTCACCACCGTGATCGCCATCATGCAATGACACAATCACATAGCTAATAGTTGTGCTGAAACTCACCTTGGTGGAATTGAATTTCTACTGTTAGATTGGATGTACCATGGTTTGCTTAGTATAAAATCTCACATATTTTGAAAACAGTAATAGCTAGTAGCTACATGAGCACACAAGGTAGCTAGTTAGACAAAGTGGTTTGAAGAGAAGACTTAAATTTGTGAGTCGGAGACTATGAGCATCAACATGTTGCTATGTTGGTCACTGATATCTCCTTTTCAACCATTCCCTTACCAGTTTCCACCTTAACCATGTCCTTTCTAGGTCAGCTTTTAGCTTTTAGACTCTTGTTCCTCTCTCCTCTCTTGACCTTGTTACCTTCAGGCTTGCTGGTGAAGTTGTGAGCACTGTAATACTTTTCTGTCTTCCCTTTGGCCGCTATTGCTGGCTTCTCCTCAACTGACTGAGCATGGTCACCACGTGACATGTGCGTTGATTGGAATGAGCTGTAATAGCTTGCATTCCCAGCGAGCAGCACTGCCTATCAGCAGTACAGTTGCCACTAGTTACACTACGTACTGGAAAAATTATTGTGCCATGTAACGACAGTGATAACAACTGTGTGGTCCTTTTGTAACAGCTGTACTGACCAACGAAAGTCGAAGAGAGAGCTGAAGCAATGGCGGCTGACGGCAAGACAAAAGCGCTTGTATACAAGGTTAGTTTCAACACCAAAATTGTACGTTTGGGTCGGTGCATGATAGTGATCATGATGGTATAGTTAGAATTTTACTAAAGTAATAATTAATAATGTTTGACTACGTAGTAGGAATGGCCTACAAAATATCACTATCATGCACCAACCCAAACGTACAATTTTGGTGTTGAAACTCACCTTGGATACAAGCGCTTTTGTCTTGCCATCAGCCGCCATTGCTTGAGCTCTCTCTTCAACTTTCGTTGCCAGTACAGCTGTTACAAAACAACCACACAGTTGTTATCACTGTCGATCACTGATCCTTATGTACCAAAACTCATCCTACTGGCGAAGTGTTGTAATACTTAGCCTGAACTACAGGCGAGTAGCACCGGCTACCAGTTGTGCGGTTGCCACTCGAATAAATAATGTAAATAAAGTTTGACTACCTACAAAGATTCTACCCATACGTTCACGAACGTGCGCGAATGAGCCATTAGCTTTCTCCGTACACTATTACTTATTTCTGCATTTTTCTATGTAATGTTAATCAATTAGATCCAGTCCTTAATGGGGATGCAAATAAAATTAAAACGGAGCTATTTAATGATATTCATGAGTATTCTGGCAGCCATTTGGGTCAGCCATGTCAAGTGTCAGCATACAACTAATGTTAGCTACAGGTGGCTTCACAGGTACAGTGGCCATACCGACGGGGGTGACACCCTCCAACAAACACAATAGTAATTAGGCTCCTAATGATATTCATGACCGACATAATGAGACCCATCATGGTCTTTGTCGGAGGTACAGTCAGGTACGGTTGGACAGAGATTCAGTGCTCAGTTCAGCTTCACTATCTCTTGACTGCTATCCTACATTTCAGCTGTTTTTTCCCATGCCATTAACTCTTTACCAACCACAGATTATGGAGGTCAGTTTTTAGCTTGTAGTCTACTCAAACATACCCTAGATAAGGTTCCCAATGGTTTTCATGCTCAAACTTCACACAGAACTGCACACAGCCATGCTTTCCACATTCGTGATTCTGACCGCACCCACTCGTTAACGTGTACGCTATCAAGATGCTCGGGCGACAGTAACTCGCTCTAGCAGAAATATCAGCCTTGAACACTGGAATTCGAGGCTCTGCAAGGTGAGACCACTGTTTTCTATGCCCATTTATGCTTAAAACCCCAGAAATGGCCTACCCGACTCCAACCAAGGGCTGTTCAAAGCTGAGCCCAGACACGACCATGCTGTTTGCACCCTTCGTGTGCAAACACCCACCTCCCCTTGCCCCTCCCTTTCTGCTGGCGCAGAGCCTATCTCCAAAGGACATTGCCGGATGTGACATCATGAAGCTGAAAGTCTCATGACGCCATATGGCGTCATTGGTTGGGAAAGGGTTAATGAACCACAGCTTATTTTCGAGGATGGGGAGATCATGATAAATAGCATAACAAATGAAATGAGGAAATTAAGTTGTGTTGGTATGCCACATATAAATCCATCCGTATGAACATAACACACATACCTTTGCCACCAGCTTGTCTGTAAGTAGAACTACGTAAATGAAAGACGGAATCAGTGGACAATTGATGGTTTCGTACACATTCAATTCATTTCACAGCTTACATACCATTGCTGGATTTCAAGTCCCTGTGAAGAAAGTCACGCTCATGAAGATACAGCATCCCTATCAAGAACAAAGTGACTTTGAGATTCAATATAGCCAGTGGGCATGGTATAACTGAATAGAGGAGTTAACCTTGTGCAACTTGTTGGGCCCAAACTAAGCACTGTTCCAGACTTGACTTGTTTTGCCGGGTGTGGATATAGTCATAAACTGAGCCATTCTCGGCAAACTCTGAGATGGTAGAGAAATATACATCATTAATGACAACCTAACATAATTAGTATTCACGCATTCGTCAGGTGCATTACGGTATTACAATTCCAATGAAACAGAAATGTGTCAACCGAAGATACTTGATAGCTGTGGTTCAAGGTATGTAGGTAAGTCTGGTCAGTGTTCCAAGCATGCTATGTGTAAACAGACTTGCATGCTACAGAGCTACTCAGTGTATTTAACCCTTAGGCTGCGTGTCTTACATAATTATGCTGCGATATTGTGCAAAATACATTTCGCAGAACTGCAAAATTTGAACTCTTGGCAATGCATATGAGTACTTCAAAGGATTTTACACCCTTCAAACTACTTTTCCTTTGATTTTGAAGCTATTGGTGCTTTTCAGGCCATGTATAAGTTAATGTACTGGTTTTAACTGAGAGGCATTAATGCTTATATCTCTTAAACTAAGTTGAGTAGGTTGAAAAACTCATCAGTGAAAGAAATAACTTATTAAGGCTGGGTTAGCTGTTTTAAGTATAATCACATACTTATAGAGTTGCCATACATTTACTCCCATAGAAAAACGTGCAATTTTTCCCCAAATTGCACAGTTATTGTCTGGTTCCGAGACTAGCTAGCTAGCTAGCTAGCTAGCTATGTGCCACGTTGACCAGTTCATCCAATTGGTGAAAGCCCTGCGCTGAAGTACACTTGCCCTGACCCTGAGAGTCAACACAGATGAACATAGAATGACATGGGGTGAGTACCAGGGGTATCGATCGTACAGCCTGCGGCACAGTTTGAGATCGTTCGCTTCGTACACCGACAATTTGGGCCGACGCAGGTGCTAGTCGAAAGTATGGAGTGTCACAGTCTGTACCAAGAGGAAAGATTACGTAGCTCGCCCTACCGGTATAGCTGCTCGATCTTGAGACTTGAATATCGAGTGGAAAAAAACCCGACCAACCGACCGCAGGTAGCACTTCTAATTATTCGGCACTTCAGCATTTTGGTACAAATTTTGCGATTTTACTTCTAACTATTTCGGCAAGGCAATTAATAAAAACCTGCCAAATTTTTAGAAGATATACAGTACTTGTTTATAAATACAGCAGAAGCACATCAGTGGCTCACACAAGCCAGGCCCACTCAATATTATGCTTACCAAAAATCATTAAGTCCATCCCTTTCCTCATAGAGGAAGCTCCATAGAATTGAATGATGTTAGGATGAACCAACAACTTCTGCAGCTGTATCTGTAACAATATTGTGGTATTGCCAGGTTATTAGTGGTGGGATAATACTACAACTTTGCATACCGATTAAAACATAATAATTATTTCAAAATTCACTACCATAGGACTGGATTCATATAAATTCCAATTTCTACCATTAGATTGGATCTACCATTGTAGTAGATAGAAATGGGCAATTGCCACGTGCTGCATTGGAGAGTTACTTAACTGTTGCTATTCCATATGCTGCGTTTGGAGAGAGTAAACTGATGTTATTCCAGGAAATGGGCATCAAACTGCCATGCCAAGCGCTGCATTTCGAGTATTTGTGACTGTTGTGGCTGCACTATGTATACATTCCAGGAATTGGGCATTCACTGCAGCCATGCCACATGCTGCATTTCAACATTTTTGACTGTTGCGGCTATAGTACTCCAGGTAATGGGAATATCAACCACGGTGCCATTTGTGAGAGAAGTTGTTTGTGACCAAGGACTGTTATATTCCAGGAATGGGCATCAACTGCCGTGCTGCGCACTGCATTTTGATGTTTGTTCCTGACACTGAATCTGACTGACTAATTGTGTACTTTGTAAAATGTGTACTTTTATAAGTCTTTCTAGATGAAACTGGAACTGCATAGTGCAAGTATGCATTCAATAATTGTGATATAGATTCAATAATAATATTGGTTACGATACATGTATATTGATATTTAGGTAAGCCGTATCGATATTGATATTGAATAGGTAGAATGACAATATATTTACCGAATACTGGGAAATATCACGAGTCTGTTGCCGTATTGCACGAGTGCCGCAGGCATGAGTGACAATACGGCAACAGACGAGTGATGTTTCCCGGTTGTGCAGCAACTGACTTAAAAGTGTAAAATATCCCATGGGTTACCCATGGGACTGATTTAAGTCACCCTTCCCATGGGTGTCTCATGGGACTGATTTAAGTCACCAGAACCCATGGGACACCCACGGGAGCATTTTAAGTCACTATGGTTGACTTAAGTTGCTGTGAAGATATACAATGCATAGTATTACTCATGGGACCATTTTAAGTCAAGTCATGAAAGAGTAAGGCCCTGTTGTCTCACATCATCAGAGTAAGTCCCTGCCAATTACCCATTCACGTTCAGAGAATGACTTAAAATGGTCCCATGAGTAATAGACAACATACTATATATTGTGGGACCATTTTAAGTCAAATCATTAAGGAGTATGCCCCTGTCGTCTCACAACAGCAGAGTAAGTCCCTGCCAATTACCCATTCGCGTTCAGAGAATGACTTAAAATGGTCCCATGAGTAATAGACAACATACTATGTTGTGGGACCATCTTAAGTCAAATCATTAAAGAGTATGCCCCCGTCGTCTCACATCATCAGAGTAAGTCCCTGCCAATTACCCAGTCACTAGAATGGTCATGAGAACAGTATTAACAAAGCAATAATGATAATCATATTCAATCAAAAATAATTGAGTTAGCAAGAACATTATAAGTCACTAATTTGTATACAGTGTTGATTACAAAGGCAATGGAGATGTAATAAAGATGTAACTAAATCATGACTTCTAGGCATTGATATATGAGACTGTCGACAATCAAATCATGAAAAGCAGTGGTGCTTCCTCATGCGCACACTAAAGCTCATTATATTGACGAAAGAGGATAACAATGATGCTCGTATACAGGTATAATATCAAACAAACCTCATGTCCTTGTCGTTTGGATACACATATAGCCTAAAAGTTTCACCATCACACGGGAAGTAAATTCCGTATTTCCCAGTCAGCCCATCATACTTAGTAATCTGACCCTTGAATCACTCTGTCTTTCCAGATGCCACTTTGAATTTCATCTCAACTGCCTTTCCAAAGAGTGTCGTGTTTGGAGGTTTGTACACAATGGTTACCATGTTATTATTATGTTTTAGGGCTGACAATGCAGTAACCGTTGTGTACAAACCTCCAAACACGACACCAGGAGTGCATGAGCCGCCTGCAGTTTTAATGTATACATGTTACGCACGCATCAAATCCGTAAGTCACCTCTCGTGCGCTCCTGACGACACTCTTTGGAAAGGCAGTTGAGATGAAATTATTATAATAGGGCGAACTGAGGACAGGTAAAGTATAATCATGTGTGCATGGTAGTTACTACGATTACGTATGCACTTTGGGTTTTAGGATCAACGTATGTAACTGTTTCGTTGATCCTAAAACCAAAAGTGTATACGTAATCATAGTAACTACCATGCACCCATGATTATACTTTACCTGTCCTCAGTTCGCCCTATTATAATAATACTTCGAAGTCACTGTCACTGTCATCTTTGTGTGGTTTATAACTAAATTGAACTGGTAAAAAGGAACAAAATATTGCACTTCAATAGTAGTATCAATACCCAAGGCTAGGCTGTAGCACTGCAATCATCTAGAGGCGGGGCTGCACGGCAATACTCTGGAGGCGGGGCTGCAACACTTGTAATCATCTGGAGGCGGGGCTGCTGTGTTTATGCGTACTTAGACAGGCCAGTAGTAACTGACACTGATAAAGATAGACGACAGGAGCATACTCTTAAATGACTTGACTTAAGATGGTCCCACAGCAGTGTATTACTCATGGGACCATTTTAAGTCATTCTCTAAACGCGACTAGGTGATCGGCAGGGACTTACTCTGATGGTGTGAGACGACACGGGCATACTCTTCAATGACTTGACTTAAGATGGTCCCACAATATAATAGTATGTTGTCTATTACTCATGGGACCATTTTAAGTCATTCTTAGAATGTGAATGGGTGAAGGGCAGGGACTTACTCTAATGGTATGAGACGATGGGAGCATACTCTTTAATGACTTGACTTAAAATGGTCCCATGAGTAATACTATGCACTGTATCTTCATGGCAACTTAAGTCAACCATATTGACTTAAAATGCTCCCATGGGTGTCCCATGGGTTCTGGTGACTTAAATCAGTCCCATGAGACACCCATGGGAAGGGTGACTTAAATCAGTCCCATGGGTAACCCATGGGATTTTTTACAATTTTAAGTCAATTTCTAGGTGACCATGTTTCCCAGTACACGGTAAATAATGTATTTATCCTACAGCTATTGTAGTTGCCAGCTGCAGCCCCGACGCTAAGGCGCCAGTACTCGTCGCTTTAGTAGTACTTGGCAACGCTCGTTCTTGCTTGAACACCAACAAGACACTGCCGTTTTAGGAGCGACTTACCAGACACCGAACTCCGAACGTCGATTTCTCGGAGTCCGGTACCGGTACCTGGTTCCAGCGCTATATTAAACACTGTACGCATACTGTGACTAGAACGTGCAGCATGTCTACGTACTGTTTACATGAAAACACGGCCAGTGTAAACTTCATACCCTCAGGAAGAGTGTAATACGGGGAGTGTAATACGGCCCCATATTCCACTGTTGCTCTCCATACATTTTCAATGGAGCAAGTCCACAGCTGTGGGATAAATTGCATTATCGAGGGGCAACCACACTCCTTGTAGCCGTTGCAACCCAGGTTGCGACTCGCCGTAGCGCAAGCTAATGTGTTGCAGTTCGTTCCAATTGATGCAGATGCACCACATGACAACCATGCTCAGTCGATCGCTAGCAATGGCGGCCAAAGGGAAGACAAGAAATTATTACAGCACTCACAACTTCGCCAGCACGGTAAGTTTTGGCATGTAAGCGTCAGTGAACGAGAGCGATCACGACAGTGTGGTCAGAATCTTTGTGGGCCTTTCACCGACGGCAAGACCAGTGTGCTTATATCTCCAACACCTTCAGTACCAAAATTGTACGCTTGGGTCACTGCATGTTAGTGATCACGACGGTGTAAGCAGATTCTTTGTGTAGGCCATTCCTAAAGTAGTCAGAGGTTATATACATTACATATTACATTATGCGGCACAATTTTCCCCTACCAGGAGTGTAATGATATACTATCCGAGCACTACAGGTTATTGTCATATAATCATGAATCATGCAACAGTAAATTGGACATTTCTCCAAGAAATTAAAGGGATTCAGTGATGGCCTGTCTAACTCCACCTCTTGAAAGAGCAAATTAACGAGGGGGAATGCCATTACCCACGCTCAGTGCTTTATTTAAGGGGCTTGTGTTGGGGTGAGTCTAATGGGTGAATTTAAATCAATTGTGCTTTGTTTGGTGGGGGGGATTTAGGGGGGAAGTTTCCCTCCCCTAAAGGCCCTGAAATAAACACTGCCCACGCTCAGTGCCACCCATTGAATAAATTTCTTTGCAAATGCAATGTTATATTCACTGAATTGTGTCATGCACAATCTTTAATTATTCTACATCAGCTGTTATACCTCTGGTTGAGCAATCGTCATCACAAGTTTGATGGCTACAACCATATTCATCCGTATCCATCGTCCTCTCCACACCGAACCAAATCCACCTCTCCCCACAAGTTCATGGAATTCCAAATCGTGGTAAGGAATCACAAACGTTGTGAAGGCTACAGAACAAAAAGATGGCAAAAATGTAGATAACTGTGAGAACCTGAACTGATGAACAAGTACTTGACACACCACAATAAATTACAAAGGAAGAATCTGCCTGAATGCACATCTACTCATGCAGAGGTCGAAATAACATGAGGTCATCGGTCAATTTCCGTGCATTTAGCTAAAATGACCGCACACTAATGCACTTGTTCGGTAGGCGTGACCGATCAACATGCATGAATACAATCACCTAAGTTCATGACCCATAATCACTGTACCTGGTTTGAATCAGCCAATTTCTTTTTTTCTCTTTCTTTATGCGTGAGTTCTAGTCAACCAAATTCTTTTTTTTCCCCAATACACATATACACACAACCAACATGGATTTGAATCTAGCTTGGAGAGCACACATTCATGCTCTTGTGATTTATTTTTGGTGACGGGCGTGGGCATGACCTAACATATTTTGTAAATGTCCAATCAAAATCTAAAGTCCTAGGACATTTGACCGCTCAACATGTAATCCTTATTTCTACCTCTGTCATGGCAGTTCTGCTGATAACATGACAATGTGTAAGAACAACCCATAAGTATCATGAACCAGTAAAGCAGTCAGATTGCATGAGATGTGGGTTCAAGGACGAGTTTGTTCCGAACACAACCTACACATACATATTTAATGGGTACGTTACCTTGCAATAATTATGACTTCTAACAACAAATGAACCAAATTGATTTCCTACTATCAAACATTTCTTTGAACATACTTTTCTTTTGCAGAGATGCCAAGATCGTTGTAAACTGTGGTCGTTCCTAGAGATGTCAAAGACAAGATTAGACATGGCTGTTGTAAATTTTATACTAGGAATACGTATCTGCATAATTGCCTCGCGTGCACGCCGCGGCCACATGTGCAGCCTGGCCACGTGCTTACGAGTATGATAGATCTCTAGCTAAGTGTGAATTTGCGAGTGTGGAGCTGAGATAAACATGTCGATTACACTCACTGTTCGACTCCACATGTAGCTGCTCTAGCTCTGCAAGCCCTAGCTGAAGGCCCCGCTCGCTTGTACCCTAGCCTCTGGCTATGCGAGATTATTGTGGAGTTGCGGTATAAACAGATGTCGACTGTTTGACTCCATATGTAGCTGTTTGACTCCATATGTAGCTGCTCCAGCTCTGCAAGCCCTGGAGCACAGCACGCTCGTCCACTGATCTGTTTCTCAAGGTTCTTGCACCGTCGAGCCCTCGCAAACTCAATTGGTCGGCAGGAAACCCATCCCTTTAGGGCCCATAGTGCCAAATGTCGTCATAATACTTTCAGCTTCATCATGTGACTTCCGGCAATGTCCTTGGAAGATAGGTTCTGTGCCAGCAGAAAGGACGGGACAGGGGGAGGTGGGTGGGTGCACTCGAAGGGTGCAAACAGCATGGCCGTATCTGAGCTCTGCGGTAGAAAGGTCTTGGTCGGCACTGTGAGGGCCATTTCCGTTGTTTTTGGCATAAATGGAGTTAGAAAGTAGCCGTCTGGCTTTGTAGGGCCTCCATTTCCAGCATACATGGCTACGGCAGGTTGCCATTTCTCGGGAGGCTTGATTGCTAGTTCGTTAATTTGTTGGTGTGGTTAAGTCACGTATCGCTTAGTATAGCTGAAACTACCTGTGTGTGAGCAGTTTCGAGCCCAGCAGCGCCAGGGAACAGAAATTAGGGTATGTTTAAGTGTTCTATAGACTGAAAATGACCTAGAGAAAAAAACTTGGGCCCTAAAATAAAGTACAATTCAATACATTGTACAAATTAGCCGGTATGATTAGTTTCGGCATGTAGCTAAGTGTCAGTGAACGACAGCGAACATGACCGTGTGGTCAGAATCTTTGTGTGCCTTTCCTAATAATAAGAGCTGTACTGAAAACAAAAGCCAGAGGTTCCAGATGTCAAGACACAGGACTTGGCCTCAGTGGCATCTGGAACCCATTCACCCGACATATACATGTGTAACTACTCACCGTTGTCCGAGCCTTTGTCTTCGTCAGCACATGCTATTCCAGACCTCTCTGTTCTATTTTGATGTAATTCCGTATTTAGTTGATAATGACGTCATTCTGTATATTATATAAGTAGCTCACTGTTCTGTCTATGTATAATGCCTGATGAAGACCAACAGAGCTTGGTCGAAACGTTGTGTTTTCTGAATTGAAAATAAACTTCCACTGGTGAAAGTCCGTTCAACAGCGCTGCATTCGATGTAAACGCCAGTACCATGACCTTCTCGCAACGTATATGGTATGCTTGCACACACAAAAAATGAACTAGGACTATGGCATTCAACTCTTACAAATACAAATTCAGTTTTTGTGGTGACAGGATTCATGGAAGACATACCGTGGAAATTCCTGACCAGCATATCTTCATCAGCTCCTGCAGATACTTCTCACAAGAATCAGGGATCTCAGGACGCTAAAATAAAATAAACTCCCATTTAAGTTTGCAGTATGGGGGACCTGGTTTTTATTGTGGAACCCCTTGGAATAATGCAAATGAATTTAGTGGACCTGGTACCTGCATAGCGTGCACACAAACAAAAATGCATTATGGCAATGGAAATGGCAAAGTAAAGGCGCAAGTTGGTTGCACATTGTGAGCTTGCGAGTGAAGCGATAGCCATATCAGCGTTAAACAAGAAACATAAAACTGTGAATGGGTGGCTAAACGGTTAAAGCAATCGATTGTGGTGCGGAGGCCACGTTCAGGTTTGAGTCCAACAACTGCACCTACAGAAGGGGCTTTTCTCCAGGTTTTTTGCTTCCTTTCACAGGAAAGGGCTTCAAATAAACATTCATTGTTTCCTTCCCAATCCTGCCCATCTGGAAAAACTTTTGCAAAGAAAAAATAAATAAGCTGGCATGGCATCCACAGCAGTGTCCATAGCAATTGTGAAGACACACAGTGTGGGGGGGAGAAGAGTGCACGGTTTATCTGCCTATGTCCCTGCGCTGTTTCTCAGCCGCATGAACAGTTATGTAGCTACAGTGCTAGCATTGCACAATGACCAGAGCCTGGATTACCACCGTTTCTGTACCATTATGCATTTATCCAGCTCTCACAGTGCTTCTTCTCAGGCAAAAATAAATTGTCTAGCAAACAACACTAGCACTCACATAGCAGCCATAATAACGGGCATGGCCAAGGATCATTACTAGGGTGGAGCTTGACGGCACACACCATGGCCAATTAGTAAGTGTGCAATGAGAGTGCACTTTGGGAAAAGATTGCACTCTCTTCTATGGGAGTAAATGTATGGAAATGAAAACAGAGCTCTACACAGCTTTTGGGGGCATGCATCGCTACAAGTAAATATGAGATGTAGAGAAGCTGTGATAACATCTGGCTTTCGAATTTGCATATTAATCAGTGATTCCTTTTCAATTACTGAAGTCATGATCTCTACATGCACTGAGCTGTCACCCACCCGTCCTGCTAAGACTTTGGACATGACTGCAGGCCCCGCAAGATCAGGGAATGGTACTTTGTGTGTCATGAGCTCCCACAGCACAACTCCATAGGAGTACACATCGCTCTCCTTGGTGACCGGCTCATTATTCATGACCTGAAATAGTGAATCAATGATCACTTCCATTTTCATTCTCCATGCAGCTAGGTTTAGTTTACCTCAGGTGCCATCCACGCGCAGGTTCCAATTAGTCCTGCTTGGTCACTGCTGTGTTTCAAAGTCTGAGCTGACCCCATGTCACAGATCTGGATGCATACATACAGGAAGGAAACTTCCATTTTAGATAAGCGTTAGTCATGCATATATTGGCATGTCGAGTGGCAAAACACTTTTGCATTGTCATGAAACGTAGATCTGGATTCATGCCAGGTTCATCAGTCAAAGGTGCTATAACTGACACCATTACTGCCTAAATGACCTCACTTGTTGCAGTACAGGGACATTCCTAGTAGCGATCATGTAGCATACCATGTTGTACCAAAATAAGGTATCGTATATCTTCTCAAAAATTCGGCATCCCTAATTATTCGGCACCCCTTCACGCAAATGGGAAAAATCGGCTCTAATTTCGGCAAGGGAATTCCCAGAATTTAATCCCTAATTGTAACACATTTTGAGGCAGCTTGCCGTCCTGTCCGAAAGAGATGGCTTATACAAGCCAGTCAACGAGAGAGATCGGTGAGTTCGGTGCTGTTTAAAGCCCCAAGCGGTGAAAGCTCCAAGCTATCACCAATGCACACGAGCCCCTGGAAGTCAACCGATTGCGTTCGACATACGTGCCACGTTGACCACTTCGTCCAATTGGTGAAAGTCCTGCGCTGAACTACACTTGCAAACCTCCGAGTCTTGCCTTGACCCTGAGAGTCAACACAGATGAACAGAGTACGACACGGGGTGAGTATCGATCGTACAGCTAGCCTATCCTGCGGTGAGATCGTTCGCTTCGTACGTACGCCGACAATTCCGATGCAGGTGCTAATCCGAAAGTATGGAGTGTCACAGTCTGTACGTACCTCGCCCTACCGGTATAGCTGCTCGATCTTGAGACTTGAATTTCGAGTGGAAAAAAACCGACCGCAGTACACATATAAATATCTGATTTGTTCATTTGTGTGTTACATGACTTACAAAGTTCCACACATGAACAATGTCTACTTTTTTTTCCGGACGCTAACCTTTGTAGTTAAGTCCGCCATAAGCACAACTGCAGTAGAGAGAGATGAGTTAACTAGTGGAATGCAGGACATTGGGGGGCGAGCCTGAGTGAAGTGCACGCGCGTGCCGCAGGACATGCATGGAGCAGTTGCATTCATATGACTGTGACAGGGCAATGAGCATAGGCCACAGAAATTATGGCACTAAACATACACTCGTGTACATCACAGCAACTGTGAGTCAGGTTAGCGTTTGTAGCTGAAGCAGTCTAGCACCAACATCACCGGCCATGGCGCCACGGTAGGTCCACGACTCTGAGCCGCAGTCTCTGCCTTTGTCAGTGTCGCCACCGAGGAAGCAGAATGTTCATGGTGCTCTAGCCAATGTCCACGAGTGGTCTCTCCGTCTTTGTTGTCGCTATCGTCCGTCGAACAGGTAGCTAGACGGTTCACGATTCCTTACATCGCGTATCGAGAGCTCGTTGTGAATATTATTGTGCACGTGCAAGTGAAATTCGCTGATTTAGAATTTACGGTATTTGCAAGATCCAAGCAAGCAAGCAAGCAAGCAAGCAAACATACACACGCACAGCGCAATGAAGTCACGCTAGTGTGGGGCTCGCTCAGGCTCGCCCCAATTAATCTGCAATGTTTACAAGTGGTCTGCATAGCTCTAATATGATCACCCATTGCAAGTTAGCAAAACACTCAGACAACACACATTATCCTTGAGAAACAGAACACAACATTGTTATCTGCAGCATTGTGTATCATAACATGAGCAGAGTGGTCCAAAGTCCTCCAGATTGCAGTGTCTGTCTCGCTGGGAAGTCTCATAGTTGGTGGGGCGGCTACTTGCGAAGTGGTGTTAACACGGAAAGAATCACTACAAGTGTTGGAAGTACTGCAGCTATATTTAGTATGCGGGAGAGTTTGCAATTCCAAAACCCCCCTTGTCATAAGTACGTACATGCACAAGCGAAAGTATGCTACCCCTATGTGAGTTTTCCCAGGTTTACTACTAATTTGTACATGAAGCATTAGTTACATGCTCTTATAGTCCTTGGGGGTGTGGTCTACCTATCTTGGTAGCCTAGATGACATAATGTCTTCACACAGTCCTAATGCCCTTTGCCAGAGATGCTATCGCGCAAAGTCGTCCGGTGTTCCAGGGTATAGAGCTACACCAGACTCATGCATGCAGATGCGGTGAGGGGTGAGAGCTTGTGAGACCTCTTATGCGCCACGCTTATGTGAATGCCATGATGGAGATGAGAGCTCACCAGACCTCGGCACAGAGAGCTGGCCTGGTGGTGGACTTTCGCAGACACAAATGCCAATGGGAGAGTAGTAGTTGAAGCAAGCAAAGCTACTTGTAATAATTAAGACTAGATATAAACATACCATTACTTGACTTCAGGTCCCTGTGCACAATGTCCTTCCTATGGAGATACTGCATCCCTGAAAAAACATTCATTGTTCAAAGATCAACAATATGCACAAGATATTGATCTTAACCCAATTGATTGCAATTTACCTTCAGCAATTTGCATGGCCCATTTCAGCTCTATGCTGGTGTCTTCCTGGTCATCATTTTTCTGCTTGGTGCTGGAATCCTCTCTCTGCTCAGCGCTGGGGTCTTCCTTATTCAGCTTGGTGCTGAGAAGCTCTTTCTCCTTCTCCTTCCTTTGTTCAGTGCCAGTGTCATCCTTTCTCTTGTGAAAGTAGTCATAAATTGACAGCTTCTCAGCAAACTCTGCATGTGGCAATAACATTCAGGTGATATAAGCTTATAAGCTTCAATGGATGTACGTATGACATATTCCTCATAGTGTTGGAAAATGGCCAGACAAACTGTTAACAGGTCACTGAAAATAACGATTCGTACTTCCATTTTAATTTTCTGGATCATAAAACGAGATGAAACAATGCCACTCTAACAAACCTGTGACAATGAAGTCCCCAGCAAGCTTTGGAGGATTTGCAACAACTCCATAGAAGCAAATGACGTAGGGGTGGCTCAGAGATCTCAAGATTTTCACCTAATATCAATTACATGGTCACCAAAATGACAACACACCGAAATAACAGTACACTATGACTCTAATAATTATTGAAAATCTGAGCAAGCATGCCTGTAAGCATTGTGATAATACGTGATATTAATGTACTTTTTCATGCAACACTAGTTCAACCAGTGTGCTTATTGACAGCATGAACTTAACAGAGCATTTGTTGCCATCCTATGTTCTGTGTACAAGTAATTAAAAAATTTGGAGGACTTCTTGCTAACAATCAACAATCCTGGAACAGATATATTAGCTAGGAGAATGATTGAGTATCATTACCTCGTTCTTGACCACGCCTGTCACTTGTTTGATGGCCACAGTCTTGCCTTTTGATTTCCATTCCCCCTTCCACACCTTTCCAAACCCACCCTCTCCTACTTCCTCCCAGTCAACAAGGTCAGAGTACTCAATCAGAGCTTCCAATTCAGCTGTATACAGAGAGGAATATCTAGGAGTTGTTTTATAGCAGCCTTCATGCTGACTTACATACCTTCACTCCTCAAAATGGTTAGGATCCTCTCAAAAGTAGGTCTTTCCTACGTACGTAAAATATATTATTATTTCATGCGATACAATATACGTAAGTACGCAGTAATATGTATGGTACCTCTGCTTTCTCTTCCCAGCATTGCTCCATCAGTTTGGCTAGGTAGGGTTCACAGTCTTTTGGGGTAGGTGGGCACTAGTAACAAAAGATACATACACTCAGGCTAACACTGTTGATGATTGAAAGAGTACCATAGAGTCGGTAGACTCTACATGTAGGGATACAACCATACAATTATGACAATACAGATACCGTATTCCCATGATCAAATGCTGCCCTTGACAATTGGCTGCCCTCGAATAATAGACGCACCTCCAGAACACAGCGTAGTTAAGGACTGGGACCAGAAATGGCGTGAGTCTCACCTCAAAAGGTGTGAGTCTCACCAAGAAAGGTGTGATCACACCTTTATGCTCCTCCTAGTGGAGCGGGCCCAACACATTGTGGTGATGTAATCCATCACTTCATATTAGCACTTTGATTATCACATAATAATATTGAGAAGGAGCAACAGAGGGCCAGAGATATGAAGAACAGAGAGATCTATGCTCAAATGCTCGACAACAAAGGTGTCTGCAATCCAAGAATCCATCCAGGCACTACAGCTACAGCAACAGCATGCCCGAGAAACCCAGTCATCAAGCAGAGAGGAGCATACACATTGCAATCTTGGAATGCAGGAAGATACAAAAGGAAAGCACTATAGGCCCACACTAAATTAAATGCAGTCTTGTGAGTCAGTTGTCAAAGTTTAATTTTTATAAAAAGGTGAACATGGGAGGGGTACTGTCATGGCAAGTTATCTATAGCTAGCTAGAGTGCATGGGACCGTGGTGACTGGGCGGGGCACAGTGTACCGAGCTATCTGCGTAGCGCGTACGCGCGTGGAGGTAACACGGCATTTGAAATGCCGCTTGCTTCTCAGGAGATACTGAAGTACGTTGCTGCTTACTTCGATGCTGGATGGGAGAGACAGCATCAAAAGCGCTACTCCGTGCAAGCCGCTTAGAACGAAGCTCGCATACTTTGACAGCTCGGCTACGTAGCTAGCTACCGTCTATGTTGACGCTCACCGATATAGCTCACTGTCATCAATGTAGTTGTATCGCTTAGTTGTAGCTATACAGATCGAGTATATACCAAGAACGTACCCGTACCGTTGGAGAGTTCGCGCGAGTCTATACACAGGGCCGTCATATACTGGCTTTAGTTCGCCGCCTAGAGCGTTCGTCAGTGGAGAGAGGGGCAAGTGGAAAAGGCGGATACGTCCGGGCTCGGACGCGGACGCGGACACGGACACGGACACGGACGCGGACGCGGACGCGGACACGGACTAGTACCACTTCGCTCATCCATCATACAATCGCCGCGCGCGCTTGCAATTTCAGTTGCGTGCGGTCACGTGAGTTACACAACTACTCCCAGACATGGTGCGGGACCCGGACTGTTTTACTGACGTCATGCTGGGCTGTGTATGGATCAAGGACCGCTCAACACAAGTTTACATCATCGATTTCCTTGACCAACTTCGGGCGTTCCGAAACTCTCTCCTGCTCCAGTCTGACCCTATTTAGCCCAACTTGGGATACTCTCCTAGAAAGGAGGATACAAAGAAGAAGAAGAAGAAGAAGAGTCGATCCATGCTGGGGAAATTTTGAGGGGGGGGGGGGGGGGGGGGGGGGGGGGGCTAGCCCGCTCGACTAGCTTCGAACATGCACGGTACGCCGGGTGTAGGGTTTTTTTCTCACAATAACAATAGCACAACTCACAAATCATGTGCATAACCCAAGTAACCAACCACAAAAACAATAAACAAATCAGACTAGCAAGTCTCAGGCAATCATGTAGCTATAGCGAACCAACCAAAATCAGATGTATAGCAAGTGCAAAACAATTATATGAAGTAAATGTCAAAACATGTACTACGACATGAGAAATCTAGATGGATATCCCGAATTCTTTCCTGAGAGATTCAAAGTGTGGCGGAAGCAGCTTTTGTCTCACCGAAGGAGTGATGGTGATGTGATGAACTGGGTCAAAGTCAAGGAAGTTTGGTGCTATGCATGTCTTCCACGGGTGATAATAAACAAGAAACGGTTAGACTGCAGCTAGGACGCTATCTTCTTCAAGTTACTCTGGCGTGCTCTCTAACGGCGCATGCGCATACAGTTGATTTCCGTTGCGTTTGAACATTGCGTATTGCGTGACCGCGTGCGGCAGGAACTTCCTGCGGGTGGAGCTTCACGGAAACGACACGGCCTGGAATACGCAAAGGTCTGGAAGCCATGCAGGCACTTTGCGTGAGTGTCATACTTGCAGAACACAGTTTCCGTGATAATCCACGCAATACGCAGTGTTCAAACGCAACGGAAATCGACTGTACGAGTCCGTGTCCGTATCCGTGTCCGTGTCCGTGTCCGTGTCCGTATCCGTGTCCGTGTCCGTGTCCGTGTCCGTGTCCGTGTCCGAGCCCGGACGTATCCGCCTTTTCCACTTGCCCTGGAGAGAGCATTGTTGTGGATATCATCGCTGTGCTGACGGTCTGTAATCTCAGATAGCTTCTACAGTACAGAAACCCTTTCACTACGCCGACACTAATTTACACTACAAAGTGAAAACGCATACCATGCAGAGGAGGTAGGACACGCTTACGGAGGTACGCGAAACTCCGTATCACGTTGAGTTTCAAGAGATCGTGAACGGAGTAATGTGACGGACGCTACCCACGTGGAAACCATTAAAGATCACCTTCAAGTCGGCAAGTTGGCTTCGTCTGTTCTCTCGTTGTGAATTCGCTGTCGGCTGGAGGTAGCCACAGTTCAAAGCGGCGATGGATGCCTCCAAGAAAATCTACCTCTCCCCTCCCATGGTCCCAGACTTTTGGTGCTATAAACCTCTGAAATAGGGGCGGGCTAAGCGGGTTAATTATTGGTGATGTTTGAGCGAAGATATCCGGAGAACGGGAGCAGCTAAAAATACCGGACCTGCATCACAGGATTGCCCGTTCTCTGTGGATTCTTGTGATACCTACATGTGGGGGTGACATCCCCATCAGGTTTGGAGCTACAGGCCTCTGAATCCAACCATGTTTTGAGGATCTTGATGCATATGGTGCATTTGTGCAGTCGTTTCTCACAAACCGTACATGCTATGGACATGGAAATTATGCCACTGGATAGAGCAAAGATCAATGTTGCCAATGTGGTCCCTGTATTGGGTGACAACCCTGTTGTGCTTGGAGCTATGGATGCCTCAAATGAACAATTTTTCAAGATTTGATGTCTATACTGTGACTTCGCCCATCACGAAACCTAACACCTATGGACAGGAGATTTGCAGTAGCTGCTAGAGCAAGGATTGACCTTTCAAGTGGTCCTTTTATGTTGGGTGATAACCCCACTATAATTTGAAGCACCAGGTGTCTGAAGCCACTGCCGACCATATTCATGGATTTGTTTCATGACGTTCTCTTGCTCTGTGCTTCAAATGCACACACGTTCATAAACTGTGATTGATCATCAGACGATGAGCTTAACAGCAGAGACTTTCTGCATATTTGTGGGGATTACCTGTAGTTTGGAGATGATGAACTAAAATGTAGTGGACTGTAGGCTCGACTTGGGGATTAGAGCTGGGACTGCCTGCCAGTTGATGCCATACCAGATGCCCTTCCACTGGAACAAATTTATCCACATGCAGTTATCCACATTTACAATGTAATGCATCGTTGCCAGGCCATCGCCCAGCTTTTCATCGCCTAGCTATTTCTGAAGCAAGAATTTTAGGAATTCACCCTTGTGATAATACCAATTTGATGTCCCACCCCCACAGTTAATTATCTCATGAGTCACATGCTGGAACACATGCAGATCCAATTCCGTCACTTTCTCACTGTCTTGCATGCATGCCAGAGGGGTAACTAAAGTGCTTGGACATAGCTACAACAAGTCCTTTGTCTGGCTGTTGTCATGACCCTGTGGTCAGGAAGTACGGATTAATGTGTGGTCAATGTTTACCTATTATTTTTAGCACAATGTGCAAACATGTCATGGTTTATTATCCACAATTGGTATACCATGCTAAATCTGGTGTCCATACTCCAGGTGGAATGTTAATGGTTCGTACACTTCAAAACTGAAGCTTCAGACGGCTGCAGCTTCAGGATTATCACCCAACACGAGCGCATGATGAAAAAACGATGTCATCATGCATTCTTGCCCAACATAAATGAAATTTTTTCTAGCAGCATTTGCAAATCCCAGGTTTACTGGTGAATTAGCCTCGTTCCCAGGCTATCGCCCAGCTTTTGCACAGGAATGAGGCTATATACTGGTGAATAGGGTTCGTGAGTTGGACGAAGTCACAGTATAGACATCAAATCTTGAAAAATTGTTCATTTGAGGTATCCATAGCTCCAAGCACAACAGGGTTGTCACCCAATACAGGGACCACATTGGCAACATTGATCTTTGCTCTATCCAGTGGCATAATTTCCATGTCCATAGCATGTACAGTTTGTGAGAAACGACTGCACAAACGCACCATATGCATCAAAATCCTCAAAACATGGTTGGATTCAGAGGCCTGTAGCTCCAAACCTGATGGGGATGTCACCCCCACATGTAGGTATCACAAGAATCCACAGAGAACGGGCAATCCTGTGATGCAGGTCCGGTATTTTTAGCTGCTCCCGTTCTCCGGACATCTTCGCTCAAACATCACCAATAATTAACCCGCTTAGCCCGCCCCTATTTCAGAGGTTTATAGCACCAAAAGTCTGGGACCATGGGAGGGGAGAGGTAGATTTTCTTGGAGGCATCCATCGCCGCTTTGAACTGTGGCTACCTCCAGCCGACAGCGAATTCACAACGAGAGAACAGACGAAGCCAACTTGCCGACTTGAAGGTGATCTTTAATGGTTTCCACGTGGGTAGCGTCCGTCACATTACTCCGTTCACGATCTCTTGAAACTCAACGTGATACGGAGTTTCGCGTACCTCCGTAAGCGTGTCCTACCTCCTCTGCATACCATGCATGCATCATCTAGTTGCACGTGATCAGTTGGCCGCATAAAATGGCCGACTTCACTGAGCTTTGCAAACTAGCTTCCATCCGGAAGGTTTTTTGCGGTAGGAGAAGGCTGTCTTTGAGCTCTATAGGTTAAGGATGGTGTGCTAAGTGTGTAATAAAATGCGGGAAAAGAAAATCCGAAGGCAGACTGAGTTACAGCTGCAGAGAACCATCCTGGACAGCCATGTGAGAGCAGTGTATTGCCATACTGGACAAACGGTAAGTCAGATCTTTTCAGGCAGGCCAAAATAATATTATGCACTATCTAGCTTCACAAACTCTACCGTTTCTTTGTAAGTTGTCGACTAGCCATAGAGAAATTACCATCATCAGAACAAAGCAGAGTTTCTGTTGCAGCCACTTGAGCACATCGCGGTGCTAAAGACTCACGTGATGGAACAACATA
Source organism: Axinella damicornis (assembly GCA_963931865.1). Lineage (NCBI taxonomy): Eukaryota > Metazoa > Porifera > Demospongiae > Axinellida > Axinellidae > Axinella > Axinella damicornis. The sequence goes on along the minus strand of OZ007513.1, from coordinate 11,440,714 downwards.
AATGGTTAACCATGTCTAGTCTCGTGCCCAGCCCATCTGCGTGGACGTCTGATCTGGGAACGACACTAAAACATGTCAACATCGCGTCGTGAGTGAGACGGTCACAGTACGGATTGCAAGCAAACCAGAGGCAGCGGTAGTGCAGTGCAAAGCGGTGAAAGTACTACGAGAGCTCATCCAGGTAACTGAAAAACGACAGCAAAATTTTTTTTCCGTGATTCACATGGACTGATCAGCACTTCGCGCCTCTGTTCACTGCCTTTGGCAGTGCCCATAATGAACCCCCTTCCAGGAAATCCTGCCTACGGGCCTGCCAAAGCCAGTGCTCTTTGGAAAAAGTCTCAGAAGATGACTCCGGATTCTTGGAAGAGGCCATCTGATTTTCAGAACAATCATTCCGATTTACAGTGAGCTGCATCACAAATGCATGTCAGGAAAACATCAGCGTCATGTTTAAAGACACGTACCGTATAACCAGGTGTATAGCTTCACCACTGCTTATTCATAATTCATTCATTCATACACTAATCGTAATTCATAGCTAAATATGAACATATCAGTCATGGATGGCAAGACTGGCATAACCAACCTCAGTTTTCCCTTCATATATCTTCCCCATGTTGACAGCCGGCATTTCATGTGTGATGATTTCACGGAGGAGAACTCCATAGGAGTAGACGTCACACGCATTAGAAACTTCTTCCCTCCTCACCATCTGTATATTAACCATAATTTGCTTTAGCTGCAAGGTCTTTGCAGAGTAACCATAATAAACACGTGGAAATAAATAACTGCTATTGGCAATGTTAGTATAAAGCGTACTAAAGGCAATACCTCGCCGAAGGGAACACAAGTCAAACTGCAATACGTACATATGCTGTAGATGTCCTGGATAGTTAGAACCTGATCGAGCTAGGTGACTATACCGACAACATGCATCCTAACAAATCACAGTGAACAGACAGAACACGTTGATCGGGACAGGATATTCTCTGCCACAGGAGACTACGTACATATAGGTTAGACACTGGGACAAAGGGATCTAGATGATTTAGAACCTCGAGGGCCCAGGATGTAGTGCCCCAAATGTACGTAGTAAGGGCACTACTAAGGGCCCGAGGGTTTCCAAATCACGTAGATCCCATTGGTCTCAGTATCTAACCGAGTTCTGAAATCTCGGCAACCAGGTTATGTCCAGAAATCCATCAAGTGAGAATCTCAAGATAGTGCCGCACCGTTAATCAGATCAGTTATCGGTATCGGGCTGACAATCATCTTCCTGGGGAGTATCGGTATTGGTCACTTCTACTGATACGTAACTCCGCCGATAAATGGCACATGCCTATTGCATAACATTGTCAGTGTAGCGATTGTCAGGAAGAACAGGATTATGAGTAGAGGGACTTTTATTCAGGATCTAAAGTTTGCTGTTTGCAATGCTTGTGTCCAAAAGATGAGACAAACACAAGAACTTACAATATCGCATCAGTTATCAGTATCGACAGATATCTGTTGGTACATATCGGATTATCGGAATATCAGTAAAAGCCCATATCGGTGTATCACTATAACCCTGATGACCCCATCCTCATGTAGAATAAGCGGAATACTGGGTGATTTTACATACATGCCGCACAGAAACCCTTCAGCTGCCAGACTACATGTTTGTAGGCTTCTAAGCTTACCAGCTTCATCAAACGGTAACACTCCACTGCATGTAGCTAATAGCACTTATTACTAGTCCATACGTGGTTGACCACGCAGAGATGCCTCGCGGGAAGCCTTGATATTATTTGGCAGTTGCTGAACATAATCACAAGTGATGGCCAGTCTCTGTGAACGGCGAACGCCAACTTCATTCCGTCTGATTCTCTTGAGGTCAGCCGCTCTGACAGTCTCCCTCCTTGCCTCATCAGTTCTCCCTCAATGTCGCTGCACTCTTTGCCTTGTCAATCGTCGTCTCCTGTCAGAAACCGACTCATACTCGTACAGCGCAGTGACAAATGACAAAACGTGAGATCACATGGTGCGGGTTGTATATGTGTGCACGCGGGGGTCCAACACGTAATTTACGTGCGGGGCCACAATAATTGCATTCCAATGTGTTACAGGACAAATATTTATAGTCGCACTAGCCCAGATTCGACCTCCACACTGCACGATTAGTTGCCTCGCTTCCCGCTCGGCAACTACCTACCTATGGTATAGTTTAAATGCTGCACTACAGTCTGCAGCTCCCTACCAATCCACTAAGAGAGCTAACTCAACATCGCCATTACAACTTCAATTCTGTGACACTATTATTGATTCAGAATGTCCGTATATTCTCAGTTCCACAAAAGTTTGCCTTAATGCAAACATGGCTCCGCCCCTCAACCTCCAACCCACCAGTGTATGAGTGGTTTATGCTGAAAGGGTCACAAATTGACAGCTCTCCCAACACGTTTAAACCACACAGGAATAATATTATGTCAGAGCATACAATGTGTATACATAATTCCACCTTCAGGAAACTACTTCTACTTGATCTCAATCTCACCTCTGGGGCCATGTATGCATAGCTGCCAACTATTGTGGACTGCTGTAATGCTTTCTTCAGGGTCTTAGCAGAACCCAAGTCACAGACCTGAACACATAAACAATCATTGGTAGTAGTTATGTGCATAGTAATTACTATGAAAGAGCACGCATCAGTAGTCTTTCCTGAGACTATGGTAATTAGGTTACTCAACCTGCATAAATCGTATTCGTGAGCAACAAACTTACATAGGGTATAACCATGTTGTCTAGACCAAATTTCACACTTGTGGAATATACCCATGCACATACGTATATGATACAAGTAGCAACAAATATCATGGTAAACAGGAATTTGGCAGGATGTGTTTCACCTTCGCTAATACACCCCATTTGATTAAATAAATTCCACGTTTAACACCCAAGTTCTAAGTTCTACTTGTTTAAACGCCCCATGGTGAGCGTCTTCTAGAATATCTAAACTGCAGACATATATACGTGCAGCACAATGTTACGTAGAGTAACTCCTCAGTGAATCGTTTAGTGGATTTTAGATGAGGCTGGTTTGAGTGTATGTGTAGATTAGGTTATTAGCACAGTGAAAAAAGTTATCAGTCTGTCAAGGTTTTTTTCGATACGCTACTAAGACACACCCACACTACCACTTCGTCCTCAGTTGCCACTGACAATACATGTTCTCTTGCTGCCACTGTTCTGTAGGGAGTACCCACAGACTCTGTGTGGCACATGAATAATGATGTTGCTGTTCTTCTGGATAGATACAGCAAAGTCGATCTTGAGGCATCCTCGCATTGAACTTTGGTGGGGGTGTATAGTCAGACTAAGACTAATTGAGTAGTCTAGTAAAAGCCCCCTCCCTACTTTAGACTCAAGTAGAGTAGAAAATGGGGGCGGGGGGTTTGATCGGAAGACTGAAGTACGTACATACATGTACAGGCAAAATGTCCGCAGTGAATGGTGTTTTGTCCATAATTGAATCATGCAGCCCTTACCTTTGCAGTCAGGTTAGAAGTCAGCACGACTGCAAAGGAGACATAATCAATGTAACAGTCCATTTCCCGAAAATAAACATCCCCGATGTACAAGGTACGTACGTATGTCATGTAAATTTTCATAGAGGCCTACTATTATTCATGGAGTCGGCCGTAACTCTCCCTAACCGTAAATCCACCTGGCCGTAACTCCACCCACCCTCCCACCCCCTCCCCCGGCCGTAACTCCCCCACCCACCCCCTCCCCCGGCCGTAACTCCTCCCACTACCTGCAGGAGTACCACTTGTATGTAGGGATAGCATTAGTGGCTGACAACAAATGGGTGTCCAAACAGCACTCACAATAACAGTGTTTGAAAGCCAGAGAACGCGGTAGCGTTCTCTATTTAGGGATGGCCAAGGAAATTTCGATTTTACCATACTGATGCACCAGCAGGATAACGGCCAACGAAGATACAACCCCTCAAACCAAGCATGCAGACAGAATGATACTGCCTAGCAGTTCACAAAAACACTTACAAACGTACCCTAGAGTACGCGGGAGTCGATGAACAAGTCGCGGAGAAAAGTCCGATTTCGTCGTCATCTTCTTTCTTTCTTTCTTTCTTTCTTTCTCATACAAGACTTTGCGTAACGATAGCTTACCAACTAAACCACTTCTTGAGCTAATTTACGCACAGGACAACACCGCTATCGCCGTAGCACTCGCCCTGACCACTTTTGTCTGCAAACTGGCAAGACCAGCAGTTATAGCTAGCTACGATCCGATGGCATTCTAGCACGACGCCATTTTGAGGCAATGAAGTCCCGCGTTCGCCAATTGCGCATGCGCAATCCAAATGCAAGCGCATTTTGTGTTCTTTTTGCTTGTGATGGCTGCGTTTGGTACACTAACAGAATCCTTGTGAATCCGTCATCTGGTGGTTCCTACCGCTATGAGGAATTTCTACCAACCTGTTCTTGTCAAGATCTATCGTGACTCTGCCATCATGGAGGCGTGGCTTTGTTTTCATGCATATGACGTACAGTGCAGAACGTCTGACCAACACTGTGAGGCTAGAGTTTTGAACGTACTTGGAGCCATTGCAAGCACATGACCTACATGACTGCCATCGAGCTCTCTGATCTGATGAAGGGTGAGCCCCACCCCATGTCCGCCCCGCAAAGACAACACTAAACATTCATGACAACAAAATACATGGAATAATATAAACAGAATGAAGCATCAAAGCCTGCTCAGTGCCCAGTAGAAGGTCCACGTCCATCAAGAGAGACTGTTGCAGCTTTGCTTTGTTGACATGGCCTGTAGTCTCAGGCTCGAGCCTAGGAACGAGGCTAACATGGCAACACAACATCTTAAAATCTGACATCAGGGCATACATCCAGTAGCTACCCCCGTACCCTTACGGTGACATTGCACGTAACATGACTAAGAAGTTACGCATTTCATGCGCTTGAAAAATTGCACAAACTAGAGGCAAAAAATTTTCTCTGAAAAATTAAAAGGATTTAGTGATGGCCTGTCACATTCGGAATTATTCCACCTCTCGAAAAAGCTAAGAAACAAGGAGAAATGCCATTAACCAGGCTCAGTCCCATCCCGTCCCTAAATTCTACATTTTATAATGGGATGGGACTGAGCCTGGTTAATGGCATTTCTCCTTGTTTCTTAGCTTTTTCGAGAGGTGGAATAATTCCGAATGTGACAGGCCATCACTAAATCCTTTTAATTTTTCAGAGAAAATTTTTTGCCTCTAGTGCAATTAACACTTGATGCTTTATGCTCTTAATATGATGCAAAGATTTTGCAAAACTCTACTGCATAGTCCAGTTCATGATCAATTTTGATTCTAGAATGCATGAGTCAGTAAATGTTGGTTAGCTTACCGTTATCTGACTTGAGATCACGGTGTGCATACCCTCTTTGATGAATGTACTGCATCGCTACATTGAAAGAAACAAGTTTGTGACAGCTAAAGTTCTTATCTCTTCACACCACTGGGAGTCTTGTTGGTCATGACAGCACTTGAAGAGGAATGCTACATTGCTAAATACTCATACGTAAGTTGAGATTCGAGATATTGTCATATACGTATCACATGTCTGTTCTATGTAGTAGTTAGACCATGCTAGCCTCGTTCCCAGGCTGTTCCCACTGCCAGTATTTCATCGCTTCCAGTATGAAATACGGGCGTATTTCATACTGGAAGCAATGAAATACTGGCGGTGGGAACAACCTGGGACGAGCTACTGAGGGGTTTATCGGGAAGTAATAAGACCAAAGGCAAGCCTGAGGTCTTACTGAATATTACTGAATGGCAATAGCAGCTAAAATGGACGCAGTCGTGGAGTAGAAGCTGAAGTGGACGCAATCAGGGAGCAGCTGCTGAGGTGTCGACGCAATCAGGGAGCAGCGGCTGAAGCAAGTGGGGAGCATACAATGTAAGTGAAAGTTCAATAAACCTCTGCACAGGGAGCTGCCCTGTGCTGGACTGCTCATGCAGGTGAATGAGGGGGAAGTAGCTGAGGTAGCGAAGCTACTTGCTACTGTAGCATTATATAATACATTGGATGCCACTTTGACATGCATCCATGACCGTACCTTCCGCTACTTGCTTTGCCCACTTCAATCCCTGCTCCAAACCTGGGTTCTCCTTCCTCACATGCAGGTAGTTATACAGGGATCCATTTTCTGCATATGCTGGGAAAAAGTGGCAATGAAAATTGAAAATCATGTTACGTAAAGTTCAAACTTTCCTGGGGGTGGTATGCCCCAGACCACCATAGCTGGGCAATTATACGTATCATTCAACAGTGCCTACATTGTTTAAGCTCTTGCCACCAGACGAACCAAAATTTGCTTCCTATTGGCCTGACTTGGAGAACAACAAAACTACCTGAAGTTTGAGTGGAAGCTGACTCATGCAAAGATGTCTTGTAAGTGCACACAGGTGTGCAGAGCTAAAAGGACTACATACGTGCTGATGTGGGATTTAGCAGCGAACCTGTAACAATGCAGTACCCAAACTGCACTGGTGCGTTATAGACAGCTCCATACAACCGAATGACATTGGGGTGATCCAAGGAGTTCTGAATCCGCAACTGTAAATATAATACGCACAACACAGACTGGAAGTGTTACAATTGCAACACTAAGCAATAATAGCACACATACAACTCAAGGTGGTTAGTATATAACTAGTGCATACGTGAATGCACGCAGAAGAGCCTCGCGGGAAGCGAGTTAATACTTGCCAGCACACTGGTGTACTGTATTCGCAGCCTGGTAAGTATATTCATGTAGCTCACCTTGACAATAGATAAATGGCTAGGTAAGTATATTTATGATGCCACCACAAAACCCACACTCATTTTTGGAGTCAAAACTCTGTGTTATAAATAGCAACCAGGTACTATATAACCTAAGGACGCACATTCGCTGCGTGAATGCCCCCGGCACTGCATAGTGAGTATTGCCCCCGCGCACTTACACATACATAGTGAGTACGAGTGCCATCCTTATTGCATTCCTGAGCGTTACAAACATATATATATATATACGCAAGCTCAGATTCGACTGCCCTGCTGCACGATTAGTTGCCTCACTTCCCGCTCGGCAATTAACTTAAGCATGGCCTGGTAATGGGAAAATTGTGCCGCGTAACGTACATTGTAACCTCATAGCTCGCAGGAAAGGCCTACCAAGATTATGACTACATCGTCATGGTCGCTATCATGCAGAGACCCAAGTGTACAATTTTGGATTTGAAACTCACCTTGGTGGTGGAGATAAAACACTAGTGCTTTTGTCATGCCGTCAGCTGCCATTGCTCGAGCACTCTCTTCGACTTTCATTGCCAGTAGAGCTCCTATGAAGAGCCCACGAAGATTCTGACCACGTGGCCATGATCGCTGTCATTCATTGATACTTACCGTAGTGTACGTATCAAGCGCCCACCACGGATCAACCGCCCACCCCCTTGTTTTGGCTCAAGTTCCTGCACAGGGTCCAAAAGCAGTGTAGTAAGGGCCCACCCATCACAAAAGTTTTGAACAGCATTTCTTAACCTCTGGGCGAGGTTGTGCATTCAAAAAGGCCGATTTACAGTCAACTACGGCGAGCTTAAAGACGCGCGATCAATTTCTATGCGTGAAAAATGGACTTAGATATTCATAGCCGGTCATTGGTATTCACAGCTTACCGCAGGCTTGTTGTTTATACAGTGCTGAATGGGTGGGCGGATACTACATGCCTAAGTAGTCTGAGTACGCATCTAGCGCCCACCTCCCTGTTCAGCGGGATTCTATTGACCCTGACCCCTGGGCGCTTAATACGTACACTACGGTACATGCTGAAACTCACCGTGCTGGTGAAGTTGTGAGTGCTGTAATAATTTATTGTAATTCCCTTTGGCCACCATTGCTAGTGATCGATTGAGCGTGGTTCCCATGTGGCATGTGTGCTAACTGGAACGAACTGCAGTGGCGGATCTAGAAATTTTGAAAGGGGGGTTCGGTTGGCACATACACAGCGGACCGCTGTGAAGTGGCGATCAGTCCGCGCAAAGCGCGGAAATTTTTTTTACGTGTTCTTTTTAGCGATCAGGAAGCGCTCTCGTAGCATCTCTGCGCATTCTGACATGTTCCCAGACGCAAAGAAGATTGACTAAGTAAACCCAGACGCAAAGAAGATTGACTAAGTAACCAGTAAGTATCGATGTGTGGGACTGTTAGCTTCCTTCTTTTCATCGTCGACCGATTACAACCACGTATGTGGACAGTCAATTGAACACTGCGTTATTGCTTTATTTTCTAATTATACGTATATACAGAACAAAAATAATTGATGTAAAATTAAAATTGTGTAGCAGTGTAAACCTAGCTAGCTCAAGACTACATCTGCCTTCAGACTTTCAGCCCGCGAACGGTCAAGGTATTACCAACCACAGCTACAATAGTACAAGTAGTTTATGTTAACAAGGGTCAAAAGGGGGATTCGCTCGCACCCCTAGATCCCCCCTAGATCCGCCACTGAACTGCATTAATAAGCTTAAGTAGCTTGTGCTACGGCGAGTCACAACTGGGGTTGCAACGGCTACCAGGAGTGTGGCTGACCCTCAAAAGATTCAAGAAATATGTGAAATGGAGTGCAACACTCCTTCCAATATTCTGAACGATCAACGATCAGGAAAGTATGATTTGTGCAGGTATGGCACGTGTCTTTAAAACTAATGCCGAGATTTGGAAACCTTACCATCGCTGGTCTGGGTTTCCATTACAACTGCACCTCCGGAAGACCTAAACACAGCTATGGAAGTCATAAACAAAGCTCTGGAAGCTCCGTTAGTGAGGCTGTACCGTTTTTTGAGACTTCGATACGTACAAAGCCAGCGTTCTTCAGAAGAAAGCTTTTGATTCTCATAAGAAGCCATCCAGTTTTGGAAGAAGCCTTTTGGTTTATGGTGAAGCTGCACCGCAAACGAATGCCAGAAAAGAGTTCCAAATCTTGGTATCAACTCTAAAGATAGATTTGGCCACGAAAATGACACCAAAAAGAGTTTCCAGTAGTAAAGTTACTGACAGTAACACAAAGGCAATATCTGAATGTTCTTGACCTAAATGGAAGGTCTGTGCACCTCAAATTTTACCATATGCGGTAGCTAGAAATGAATTTCTGTGGATTCGGCCTTGAAAATACTCTCTCCATGATTTACGAAACCCCCCAAATAGTACACTATTACTTTTTACACCATTCAGGTCGAGACCGTGCATGAATAATATCTCTATGTACCTCTCTGTTGGTCAATTCGAACATCCTTTTGACAGCCACCACCATGTCTTCTGACTTCCATTTTCCCCTCCAAACAACAGCATTTGCACCTTCTCCCAATCGCTCATAGAATTCTAGGTCAGAATGCTCGATCATTGCTGCAATGAAACATATAAGTGACAGTGAGTGAACATGAATGATGAATTAGATCAACAGCTATTACAGGTACTAAACTGGGGTTATACGGGATAGTCACTTGTAGGTGTGTTATTGAACGTCATATTTCTTGCGCATGGAAATCGATCCAGTGCAACAAAACTTACTTAGCATAGAGTATCCTTAGTCAATATGAACAGAAAACACCTCCAGGAACTGCAGTGAACTGGTTAATGTCCCAACCGACTATTAACCAAAAATCTCTAGTACGAACAGCGTGAGCAGCTTGATTTCTGGTGCTGGAGGTGTGCTGTCACAAGCTGAAGGGCATGATGGAAGCTAATACGCTGAATAGCCGTCCCAAAACGAGCAATTCAGTTCACTAAAAATCGAGCAAGACAGCAGATAAATTTGTAATCTAAAAGCTTCCGTCATGCCCTTTATGTGCCCTTGATGATAACTTCACCTGATCCAGTCCAATTTCTAGTACGAACAGCATGAGCAGCTTGATTTCTGGTGCTGGAGGTGTGCTGTCACAAGCTGAAGGGCATGATCGAAGCTAATACGCTGAATAGCCATTCCAAAACGAGCAATTCAGTTCACTCTTTTCTCGAGCAGGACAGCGGATAAATTTGCAATGGACTACACTGTAAAAGAAAGCTTCCGTCATGCCCTTTATGTACCCTTGATGACTGGTCCAGTTCGAGTCCCACGATGTTATTTTTGGTTAAAAAAAATTCAGCATGTGCAATACACTTTGTGTGGCGCACGCACAGACATCCTGTAACAGATTAGAATCTGGATTAGAAGTGAATCTCTGACAGCCTGCGTTTCAGTGGCTGTGGGGCTGGACTACTTGTCATGAATACTGATAGCTTCAAGATAATCCACTTAGAAACCACTCCAGCTGTTTACACGCACCTCCTTTGAAACTAATCCGGATGTGGGTTAGGTAAACTGGTTTCCAATACAGATTATATTACACTATCTGGTTTAGATGTTTAAATGCCTGGTGTAAACGGAGCTTATACAGAGATCACCTGGTAACTGCAACAAGCCAACTTCAACTTTCTTGAACCATTTTGCAGTTGAGTAGCCTCCAGCAGTGATGACACTCTTCTGCATGGTTGCAGCAAGGCACTCTGATCGAGCTGTTGGCATAAATCCAACAACTGGCCATTTCCAAGATTGAGGGTCGTACATGTGAACAGCATCGGTAGAACTGCCATCAGAATCGCTACCGCCAATAGCTACAACCCTGTCACTGAGCGTGACACACGTGGACAGCTTCACTGGCAGATCAGCCGCACGATACCAAACGGTAGCTTCCTCAGCACCTGGCTTGCTGCTTGCTGTGGATTCGACATCAGGTGAGGATTCACTGGGTGGATCAATCAGGGAATCAATGGGGCAAACAAAGACGGCAGGAGTTGGCCCATGTTTTCCATAACCCCCCAAGAGGTAGAGGTGCTCTTGAGCGACAGTAGCCGACATAGCGTATACTGGCTCTGGAAGACTTGGAGCATGATGCCACTCACGGGTTTTGATATTCATAACCTCCACTGAGGAAAGGAGGTCTCCTCCCTCTCCTTTTCCTCCTGCTGCAATGAGGAAGTCATTCACACGAATTACAGCAGGCATCTCTCGCTTTGTGCTCATTGCAGGAAACTGCTGCTTCCATTCATTCTCTATGAAACTCGTCAAATGATTGACAGCCACTCCATCCACCTTGCCACCAACTGCAGTGAGGAGGTCATCAATGACTGCAAGTCCAAAGTTCTCCTGAGGACACTCTGGCAGGGTGTCCCATTTGTTCTTGTACTGCAACACCTTTTGGCTATCACGTGGATGAAAATAAGCAGTGCCTCCATGGGACACAGCCGCCCCCTTCCTAATTTTCATGTTTGCTGGTTCTGCGTGCAATTTCCATTTCCACTCCAACTGCTCCTTAGTATCAATGTCCATCATATTTCAACTAGTGTATTTGTTAGAGAAACCCATGAATAAAAGCTCAATCACTGTCAGCCATGTCCCACTAATAACTGTCTTCAATCAATTATTCACCTGCAAATATGAAAGATCATGAGCATAACATGCAGCTAGAGGTCAAGATAGGTCATCAAGTCAAAATATCCCATAGAGTGCATGGTTACTCATGGTTTCAGCTAGTGAACTCCACCACTGCAAACCGTTAGATGAACCAGGTAACTACGTAACACTAGCAGATGGATGCCTACCTAACTGTTAAATACCACGAAGAGAATATGTCTACCAATCTGCCATTCCAAAGAGCCACTCCTTCAAGCTTCTTAAAGAACAAACCTTTCCAAGGAGAGCTCAGTTAACCAACCACTCAGTGGGTAGTTTCTAGCCTCACTCCCAGGCCTTCCCATCCCAGCGTTTGTCGCTTGCAGTAATACAATGTGGGACAAATGCTGGGTTAGAAGGCCTGGAAACGAGGCTAGGTAGTTTCAACTAAGTATTCTTTGCAGTGTGATAATGTTCCCGTGGCCGTTTTCTTCATTGGTTCCTGCACAGAATGGCCAGTCCTGACACCAAACCCCCGAACCGGGGATGCTCTCACATCAGCCGCCATCCCGGAGTTGGTTAAGGCGGTGGTGGAGGCCATGAAAGCTGGCCATCCATCTCTGGGGACGTCCGGGGGAACCTCGACGGACGCGGGTAAGCCGTTTGTGTGTTATTGGCGCGCCAACCATTTGTACTGTTTCGATTAGGCTGAGCGTGCAACTTGTGATCCTAAAAGCTGCTGTCTGTTGGTGCATCTCCTCCCTGCTTCATGCAGCTAGAACCTGCTCCTGAAACCCAAGTTATCTATGCTGTTTGCTAGTGCATTTCCACTTACCTCAGCCAGAGCGCGCTCCTGTAATTCCAGTTACCTATGCTGTTTGTCGGCGCATTTCTCCTACTTAGCCAGAGCGCACACTCCTGTAATCCTCATACTTATGCTGTCTGTTGGTGCATTCTTCTTATTGCAACTCATGTGCCCCCTTACATGTGTGCTGTTATGTTAAGGCGCCTTCCTCCTGTTACAGCTACGGGGGACTTCCCGGCTGGCACGCTTGACCATGTCCCCACAATTAGTGAGAGGGCACCCACTGAGCCCTTGGAAGCAACGGCTACACTCTCCATTGGCGCTGGACTTCCCAGGTGCCTTGCAAGTTAGTTAAGCCAAGGGCGCATCGAGCCGCCGAAGGTGGCATGCAACTTCCTATAGCGCACGTATAGACGGCATAGTGCTGACGAGTGTTACTAAAAATAACGTTTCCGGTTAAGCACGTGAAATTGCGTGCATGGTACGGTTACGGACGTTCAACGGAACTTTTCCTGGGGCAAGGAAGATGAGTGCTACCAATGTCAGTATAGAAACGCCGTCCAAGCGATCTCTAGCCCAAATACTTCTTCTAGTCCGGGTACCTCTCCTACCAGCGTAGCAGGCCCAGATTCTGAGAAAGTATCGCCGGATGCAAGCCAACATTCGCCACTCTGAACAACAGCACAACAGCTCAATGTTTGCTGTTGCGTAAGTTGGAGGGAGGGAATGATAGCATCGAAAGGAGCTCACGCTAGGTAGCTAGGTCCTCGCCAAAGACGAACGCTGCAGACGGAATGCCAGCCATCTCGTATTAAAGTACAAACGTGACCGCATAAGGGGCGCCCGTCTACGTTCACGTGCTTATACAGTCAAAAATATTTAGTAACACTCAGCATTTTTGCCGTCTATGAACGTTGCATGCCCTCTCGCCGCCTTCGGGCAGGTGAGTTCCTAGACATGGCCAAGTTGCTGCCGGATCATTTGGGTATCCAGGCAGAGTTGTTTTGGCCAAGTTCCCAGAGAGGAACCAGGACATGTTGGGCTACATGGCCCTGATTGTGGAGGCCTGCATGGAATATGAGGGGACTCGTGGTTGGGATACGACCGCCGTTTTCGCCAGATGGTGGCTGCAACCCCCGGACTGAGGACTGCGACTGGGCACCCACTCCACCTACTCAACCCCCTACCCAACCCCTTACCCACCCACGTGCACCCCCACCTACCAGGTCCAACCCACGCCCTCGCAGCGGTCCACTCTGCTGGAACCACAGCCCAGACTCCACTTGTGTTTATGCCGGCTGCAAGTACTCACATACATGCCTGTACTGCTCCAGGGACCCCCAAGCACCTGACAAAGACCACAAGCACTCCATTGCCCTTGGCGCCGCCTAAACCAGCCAAGCTTCAGAGCACCCAGCCGCAGTCAGGGCCCCCTACATACCCAGTGCTACTGCCCCTATTAAGTACTGCCTATGAGGGCTCAAAAAGGAACTTGCCTTCCCCTAAGTACTATAGACAAAACTTCCATGACAACTGCAGTATGCAGATTATTGAGTTACCACTTTCCTGTGTGTGATAGGTGACCATAATGAGATCATCAACAGGTGAACTCTTATGTTAAGGCTGAGGTTGCTTAATCAACACACAGCTTGTGGGGGCTTCTGGGCAGGTGCACGGCTGTAGTACTATATAGTAATAATGCCTCAATAAGTGACAAAATTAATCCAAACACCCAGATTGGCTCACTATGGGAGGAACAGTCACCCTTAGTCACTTCATGGATGATGGCACTTTGATGGAGGTACCACTCTGTCAATAGCTATCCCTTCACGCTGAGGTGGCCTGGATGCAGCAGAGCAGGGTGCCACATTGTTGCCCCATTCACTGGACCCCCACAGGTCCCCCCAGCAGCCTGCACTATTACGACCCCTCTGATACTGCCAGCATGGCGGCATTTACTGATAAGTTACCCACATCGGGAGTTGGTGCACTTCTTCCTGAAAGGCCTCAGTGAAGGCTTCCGAATTGGCTATAGCAACCCTCCCTCCAATTTGAAATCAGCAAAGTGTAACATGCAGTCAGCCCTACACCACCCGGAGGTCATTGACCGGTACCTAGCTGCTGAGGTCCAGGAGCACCGTGTAGTGGGCCCCTTCCAAAGGAGTAGTATCCCAGCAGCTCATGTTAGTTGGTTTGGTGTCATCCCCAAAGCGCACCAGGTCAACAAATGGTGCCTCATTGTCGACCTATCTTACCCACAGGGCAAGAGCGGTATCCCCAAAGAGATAGCAGTATGACCTACATCACAATTGACGATGCGATTCAGAAGATCGTGGCACTAGGCCCAGGGACCCTATTGGCAAAAATCGATATAAAGAGCGCCTTTCACCTAATACCGGTACATCCAGCTGATAGGCACCTCCTGGCAATGACTTGGAGAGATGCTATCTACATAGATGCCTGTCTCCCATTCGGCTTGCGCTCTGCCCCAAAGCTGTTCAATATCCTAGCTGAGAGGATTCTAAAGCACCTGGGCAGCACCTTCCTATTGCACTACCTGGATGACTTTCTCACTGAGTGTCACCACAACCTGCAGCTGCTTATTGAGGTGTGTCGGATGTTGGGGATCCCCCTAGCAATAGAGAAGGTGGTGGGCCCGGTGACCATTTGAATGGAGGCCTGACAGCCAGAGGAGAAGCTCGCTAGGATCCGGGCCACCATCCGTGAGTGGATGGGCAAAAAGAAAGCCACAAAGAGGGAGATTCTCTCCCTGGTGGGACTGTTACAACATGCCGCCAAAGTTGTCCACCCATGGGTGCACATTTGTACGCCATATGTACAGTATCGCAGCTAGAGTGCCAGAGCTGGACTATTACACTCGTTTGAACGAAGAGTTTCGCTCTGATCTGTCTTGGTGGCACTTATTCTAAGCTCCCTGCAGCTCGTGGCACAATCCCAGGTTCCAGACTTGACCATCCAGACAGATGCATCTGATTCGTGGGGATGTGCAGCCTTCTGCGAGGGAAACTGGCTGCAGTGGCAATGGCCTCAAGAATGGCTCCCAATCCCAATCATGGCAAAGGAGCTTGTTCCAATAGTCCTGAGCTGCACGGTGTGGGGTAGTTTAATGGCACTCAAATGGGTACACTTCCAGTGCGACAATACAGGGGTGGCTGCAGCCATCAGCAAAGGCTCTGCCAGAGAAGATCAAGTCATGCACCTACTGCGCGCTTTATGGTTCTTCTGTGCGCACTTTGATATTTCCATCAGTATAGAGCACCTGGCAGGGGCACTCAACTGTACAGCCGATCAGCTATCACGTTACAACATGCACTCATTTTTTCTTGCTAACCCACAGGCCGACTTGCTCCCAACCCCACTCCCAGCCGAACTCCTGCAGATCTTAGCAGTGACCGGTCCAGATTGGACCTCTCCAGCTTTCAGTCAGCTGTTCAGCGCTACTATCACCAAGGTCTAACTCATAAATCCTACCTGGCTGGGCAGAAGCACGTACTTTTCTTTCTGCAGCCTGCAGCTGGTAAAATAAAAACCACCCATACCAACTTATGAAGAAACTCTGCTAATGTTTGTGAGCTACCTGGCAAAGGAAGGCCTCGCCCATTCCTCAATCAAGGTCTACCTATCAGCAGTGCGCCATTTGCATATATCGGTGGGCCTTTACGACCATTTCGCAAAACAGTTAACTTCACGTCTGGAGCTGGTTATGAAGACTACTGGCAGGTTGTACGCCCTCGATCATGCTGGATGCGTGTAACATGCAGTAGACAACAAGAAGTTAGTTGACATGACTATGCTATCCATGAAGAGAAGCAGGGCTCTGACGAATTAATCGTGAGCATAGCAGCACAGCCAAGTCTAAGCACATTCACGCTCATACATGTTTAAAGCATCCTTTGAGAGCTTGCCTCACTGTGGGGCGATGAACGTGCCCTAGACGTACATACTTTTGATATAATTCCTCCACGATCCAGCCAACATACCACGTACAACTGTGTGAGGCTCGCTCACACCAGCCCCAATTAGCACCCACCTACGTAATCCACAACGCAGGGTACATCAACATACCCTAGGAATGTACTAGCCTCGTTCTCAGGCCTACCCCGTTCTTTCTGTTCTTCAGTTTGCGTTGACAATAATACACGGATGCTGAAGAGCGGCGAAGAACGAGGAAGGCCTGGTATCATTCATCATGTGAGTGACATCAGATGGATGCGACGTGGACGTAGGGCGTGCAGTCGGCTCGGTTCAAACGCTCCACAGCTAGTCGAGACTCTCAGACGACCTACACAACTTGGTCGGCTAGTTTTTAAACTTATTGCGGTTGGGCCACACCTCCCCTATGTCCACCAGACATCAATCACGTGACGATTAATACCAGGCCTTCATTCTCCAATAAAGGTGCCCCCACGACCCGAATATATTTTTTTCTGCTCTAAAGAGGGCGCCCTCTAGCCATAGAAATATATATTTTTTTTTGGGGGGGGGGGGGGGGGGGTGCCTTCCAATAACTGAGATTTTCGCACGACCAGTCCCACAGTGCAGACGGCTGGCAGACAATTGGCGAATTTGGACAGTGGGAAGTGCTTGAGTTCGCTACAGGAGAACACCGATCAGCACGCGGACATTGACGACTGTAATGTCACTCTAAATACAAAGCGCCTCTCTAAACAAGGCGGCCCAAGAGTCCGCAGCAATTTTTCTCTCTCCAATGAAGGCGCCCCCGCCGATCGTAACTATTTTATAAGGGCACCTTTTATTAGAGCGCCTACGGTAGGCCTGGGAATGAGGCTAGGGATATACTGCACCTCCACCAACCATGGTACAAGCTATAGTTGTACCATGAGCTTTAGGTATTTCGGACATGTAGTTATCATTATTAAAAGGACCTAGCATTACACCTAGTATACCTCATCCGGGTTGACTGTGGGGCCAAGTGGATAAAGCACTCGACTGTGGTGTGAGAAGCCACAGGTTCGAGTTGCACTAGTTGTACCTAGGAAGAGTTTTTCTCTAGGTTTCCCTTCCCAGGAAAGGGCTTCAAATAAGCATGAATTTGCTTCCTGCCCATCTGGGGTACTTTCGTAAAGAAAGTCCCACTGCAAAATTTGTGGTGTGCAATCAGGTTGCGCATACAAGAGACAAAATACCTTTAAGAAATATTATTACAATCAGTTTTGAACTATCAAAAAGGCTGTTATAGCCACCCTAGTTTCAAAGGAGAGTATTTTAAACATCCGCGATATTTTCCTAGCTGGCTACAATTTCTCCATTAGCTAGCTATACGGAAGGGGTAGGGGTGATGCCAGATCGGGTTATATAGTAACGAACCTCAAAGATAAACTGCCTGTCAGAGAGCACCGTCTCAGAACGTAGACAACAGTAGGAATGTTGCTGCTATCGTCGTGACCAACTGCTGTGCTTTTCCGGTGGAATATCGCTAGGCCACAGGTTTAATTAACCTTGAGGTCAAAGGAGGAATACATGCGCGCGCCGTCAATGGCCGCGTGTTAGGCCATTGACTTGCCGTGGCACCTACATGCATGTAGATTGCTTGTATCTTACGTGTCTCTCTAGCTCTGTCAATATCATTCTAGATTAGGCTACATCTATTGTAAATGGGATAAAACCAATGATAGCCCAGCTGTCTTAGCTTTTTTTCCATCACAGATTTTGTCTTGCAGTATTGAAACTGTGTGGCAAAATCTGGGATGCAAAGCCTGGGTACTAGGCTAGTAGTAGAAAGACGTTGAATGATTAATCCCGTGTATTTGTATTTGTCCAAACAGCTTAAATCTAAGTACCAAAACCAACAGAAGGTTCAAGTAACAGCACAGAACCTAATACAGTACAAGTTTTACATGCATAAAGATAATGCCTAGCAAGCTCTTCCGTAGAATAGCTCACTAAACAGAAACCAAGTACAAGGTAAACTAACCAGGTACCTATCCCTATGATGTTGCAGGTAATTGTATAAGTTGTTACAGGAAATTGTAACATTATTGTGAAGCTACACAGCTATTCATAGTGCAATATCTTGTTTTGCCCCAGTTGTTGCTAGCTACAAATGTTGTGCCCTAGTAACTCCCTCGTCACCCTGCATGATCGTGAGGCAGCAACCAGTCGGTGGTTCCAGCAGTGGCAGCTTGTTGAGGTGGAGCCTGGCCAATAGGGAAGAGTGGGTCACCAGTAAATTCTGGATCACTCAGTCCTACTCCGGATCCGGAACCAGCTGTCACTGGCGATGTGGTAGGAACAGTTTGTGGTAGATCGGGGAAACGTAGTTTGCATTCCGTATAAC
Organism: Axinella damicornis; assembly: GCA_963931865.1. Classification (NCBI taxonomy): domain Eukaryota; kingdom Metazoa; phylum Porifera; class Demospongiae; order Axinellida; family Axinellidae; genus Axinella; species Axinella damicornis. Next base: position 11,422,106 of record OZ007513.1, on the reverse strand, counting down.
ATGAACCAAAGCTAATATAATTTTTGGTTAAGTAAAGGTACCAGTTGCAGTTGGAGAAACACCCGTGTCTAGCACGTCTAATGTCTTGATTGGAGGCTCGCTTGTTCGGATTTACATAGTGCAGAGTGTCCTTGTATGATTGATATTCTCCTTCCTGTCAATGAGAATAACAGGAGAGCAGTATTACCCTATTGGTGACATTGAGCTACATGTATACTAATACAGTCAAACCTCCGAACAAATGACACTTAATTTGGGAACAACATAAATTCAAGTCTTTTGTCCTTTGCAGAGAGGTTGTCCTCTTCTCGGATGTTCAAAATGTATTAGAACCATAGGCAAACCAATTATTTGGGACCTTGAAAAGCGTCCTTTGTAGAGAGGTTTATTATAATTATTGTGTCCCTATCTTGGCGGGTCCACTATCGGAGGTTTGACTGTACTTCCTCAGGATACCTTTATCCGTACACTCTATCTGTCCAATGGAACAGCAAAATTAGCTACATGTAGAGAGTCTCGGAATACAATCTTGTATTTTGTTCAGGGGGTGTTGGCCAATATGTATAATATGTATGTTGAAAAATGTATGAGTGTTCAAACAGGTCACGGAGTAAAATAAATAGCTCAGTGCCAAAGCCGAGAAGAGGACATCTGGGACTCATAACCAACAGAAGGTTCAGGTAACAGTCATACACAGAGCACAGAACTTAATACAGCGAAGTACAAGTTTTACGTATAGACATTGCCTGAAGTGATAATGTAGTGCTCATCATTGCCTGTCAAGCTGTTCCTATAATTATAGCTCAAGTTGCTTTAACAAAAGGTAAACTGCCTATGTACCAATCCCATGCAATGTTTCATTAGTAACATTATTGTTACGCTAAGTCACACATTGACAGCTACAGGTAACACAAGATCTTGTCGTTTCTCAGAGCATGAAGTTCTTGCTTCAAATGTTGTGCCCTAGTATGTAACTCCCTCTCAGGAATACTCTTTAACTGCTGTACTAAATATTACCTCATATGGTCTGAGCGCTACCCATGATTCCGTCGCTGCAAATAGCATAGAGAGCAGTAGTGTGCGGTATCTCATCCTGAACACGGGTGGAAGTGAACAATGCCTTCTTTGCCTCTTCTGCAACTCAACTGCATGATGCAAATGTACACTGAATGGCTGTGTTGTTTGCTGCAAGCATATATAGGTATATAACTTAACCGGTTCAACCCACAGAACAGGATGTAAATGTTGTGTTTAAACAAGTAGCTACAAACTTAGCATGCACAGATTAGCATAACCATAACCGGTCGCTGTTCAAAGCCACCTGGATTAGTGCTACTGTGATTTACAGCCAACCCACAAATCAAGAAATTAGAAGTGCTCACGAGGAAGAACAAGTCTGTCGCCAGTTAACTTGGCACTCAATCACGTGTGTGTGCATTATAGTCAAGTACAGGACAATGTTCTAAGAAGCCTACAACACCTGTGGTTCCCGGGCGGTCACCCATCCAAGTACTAAACAGTATACCAACACTGCGTGATCGGACGAGAAGCGAGGCTCAAAATGAGCATGGGAGCTACTGAAGTTTAAATCTCAGGATGTTCTGAATACATATTTAGCACTAGGAGTAAGCCCTTCAACTACTTAACCACAATTGAGAAAAGGGAAAGTACTCAGCTCGCCCAACTCCCTGGCCAATACGCTTTCAAATACACAATGTCATGCGTATCCAGCTACTCATAATCCTGGATACTTACATATACTCCTCTCAGATCGACTGTATGTTATAAAACATTATCATAATTATAGAGTTCTTTGAACATGTAATGCTCAGAAAAAATGGGAAGGTCAGTTTAGACTCTGCATCTCTCAAAGGCCAATGAAGTCAGTCGACTTGTACGGTTGCTAGGAGGAGACTGGTCACTAGGAGGAGTAAGAGTTTATGCACTTCTAAGCATTGCTACTCCGCCTAGCTACGTACCTGTATGTAACTAGGAAACCTACCTTATTAGGACCTAATTGATAATCCTGAGTCCTTGCCGAGAAAATTAGGCTGCATTTGTGTGCACATTCTTTAACTATGACAGAGGAGGCACCGAAGAGAACTGACTAAGATGACCAAAGCTAGGTTGAAACAATTTAATCCTTATCCTTTTACAGTGGCGCACTGGCAGTGATGTCATGATAGCATTCAATAATATTACCCCCATCGCTGCAGTGCAGTGCATGGAACATGCTGCCACACTGCAAGAGGTAAAAATGATTAAATGAGCTTGTTTGTAGCATCAACAATGAATTTGCATGAAGTTCAAACTTCAGTTGGAGGACCTTTACCAGTTAGTATACTGAACACATGCATGAACAACTCCGACAACTAATGATGTATGTATAATCAGGATGATGTAATCAATATGAGTATGAAGAGTTGGAATGCGGGGCTAGCTTCCAGATAGGATTAATGCCTACGCCTCACATCCACTCTTTGCTGGTCAGACCACATTAACGACATCTGCATTAAAGCCAAGAAGCTGATTGGTATGCTATACAGACGATTCTATAAGAACATGGATTCACAAAGTCTGTTCCAACTGTACCTTACTTTGGTGAGGCCTCATACCGAATATGCTAGCCAAGTCTGGAACCCTTACTTGCAAAGAGACATCCAACAACTGGAACGAGTGCAGAAGTTTGCACTACGAATGTGCTCAAAGCAATGGGACTTAGGATATGAGGAATTGCTCAACCTTTTCAACATCCCTAACCTTGAGGATCGTAGGAAGTACCTAAATCTGTGTACAATGTATAAAATAGCTCATGACCATGTATATTTTCCTTACGGTGTGTTTGTACCCAGAGCCACTACACTAAGGTCTGCATCTAAGTTAGTCTTTCATCAACCATTTGCTCGCACTAGTTCCTTTTTACATTCATTTGTCCCTCACACTTGTGCTTTATGGAATAAACTACCTGGCAATATTACGCATGCATGTACTCCGTCAGCATTAAAGTTCTCTTACTAATTGTTTGTATCGCAATAATTAACTATCTTTTTGTTGGGTATACTCAAGTTAGCCTGTGGCTACTGTATGTCCTTTGCAATGTCTTTATATTGCATAAATTTACATATAAAAAAAAAATGGATTCACACTTGGAAGCTAACAGTTAATCTAATTAATGTAGAGTTCACACTTGTATTCTCTTGGCCAGTGTGGTACTTCATACGTACTTCTTAATAAGATTTACAACCCTCGCTCTCTTTGTGTTCCTATGAGGGCTAGGTAGCTAGCCTCATTCCCAGGCCTTCTCACCCAGTGTGGACCAGTGCCTCAATGAGGCTAAAGCTCATACCTCATTAAGTAGTTTTCTGCTACACATCTGAGTTTCAAATCTTGACTTGCTCCATTCCATGCAATATCAATGTTGCGTATCTACAAAGCAACTCGTGTTGTAAACAAGCGCATAATTATGATTACAAACCAACTTAATGTAATTGGAAAGCTACGTTTAATGAAGAGCTGATGTGTGGGATCACATGTTCAAGTGTTTGGATCAGCAAACAGTGGTTGAGTGTATGTGTTGTGAGTGAGCTATGACTAATACAAAACGATGAGTGTAACAAGCATGAGGTTTCTGCAAGAATACTACACCAATCTACGTCATTCATTTTTTCACGTTTACAGGAGCACAAGTACCGTCAGGCATGCGGGGTGACCGTGCCATTACAGTATATTTTGTTTTCAAAGGAAGTATTGACAACTAAGTATGCACGGCAAACAATGCTGGGTGAAACCAACCAAACTAAGTAGTAGTAATCTGAGGCCAATTATTGATTGTCTCAAAGACCTATATGCCAATGCGGTTGTCAGATGCCATTGTGTGAGAATCTGCTGATGATAGCCACATTGTCACCAATATAATTATGGTGTGAAGAGCTGAAGGAGGCGTATTGTAGGGCAGGTTGCCAAGAAGGGGATTGGTAGGCTGGGTTGGACAATTCACTGCTTGACACTGACCATAGGGCCAAGTCCTATTAGTGTGTTGACAGCATTTTGTTTCTTACAGTATGAGTCTCAACAAGGGGTGGTAGCCTCGTTCCCAGGCCTGCACCGTTTTCAGTTGAACAAAGCACTGCAAGCGATGATAAGCTGGGCAGCTGCAGGGGCCTGGGAACGAGGCTAAAGGTGTGCCATGATCGACTTCTCGGCCTGTTGGCTGCATGTGTTAGCATTGTGAAATCCATGCCTCCCATGCATGCCAAGCGACCTTATACAGTATGACACTTCAATCCAAGTTTACTATGCTGCCACGTGCATGCCTAGACTGCCCACCACCCCCAGTCATTGAACTCTGTGGTTGTGATGCCTTCCTCGGTAACTGCAGGTCAGACAGCCAAAATACGTCAGCAATCCTATATACAGAATCTGTTTATCCTTCCTTACGTCACTAGCTGTGTGGCAGCTAGATGATAAATAGAAGACAAAATAACCAGAGTGGACAGAGTCGCAATATATTTGCTCTTATAAAAAGTATCGTATCTCTCAGCTACTTTAGAATAGTTTGCAGACTCTCTGCTGCACTGTTACAACTTTAGTTTGAGGTTTGATGCGCAGCTAGAATAGGCAGCTGGAGGTTTGAGAGAAGGAGAGCAGACAGGCATTCTCCGCCACTTCATTTATATCAGCAGAGAAAGTGAAGTGCACGATCAAGTCTCCCTCTGCATGGTCTTGTTGCAGCTATACGGTTGCAGAAAACTCTATCAACGGCATTCAAGTTGGAAGCATCAATTCACCGTCTCATATAGACATCAATAGCTAACTGTTGCCATCATACATTGAGCACTGAACTCTATCTTCAAGGATGGCATTGCTTTCGACGCATACTTGCTCATCTCTGAATGGTGCCACTGTCCTATTTATTTTGCTGGTATACCTTTGTATGCGAGAGGTGTCAGCCTCATCCCAGCGCCTGGATTTGAGTGGAGTGTTGACGGACTGTGCAAATATACAACCCAGATTTCCAGCACCCAAGTAAGTTATGCACAAATACAGTGTTCCAACCGTATATTTATCGCAAGCACACCAGGTGCATGAAAGGTTTTAAGGTTACAGGATGGTCCCAGTTGGCGTTTCAGATGGGTTCTTTGAACAGCATATTTCTCGCACATATAGATCGGTCCAGGACAACAAACTTACGCGATATAGCCAAGAAGCATACATGTGACAACAACTGTAAAATCATATTAAAACAGGTCAGGTTAATTATCAGTCAGTCTAGCTACGTACCATGCAACCTTATAGTAATTCTAGCATTATGCACTCTGATGTATGCCTAGCAGATCTATAATTCTGACCATCGTTATCGTTATCTTGAAAAAAAATTAATGTGGATTGTCTCCAGCCTTCACCATTAAACCAATTTCGCACTAGAACATGTCAATCAGCGCTGGGGTTTTTGAATATGGATACTCGACTCTACTATGAGGTTGTCAACTTCAATCAAGTCCACATTCATGAATGACATTACTTGGAAAAACGACTGGCAACGAAAATATCATAATATTTAATCTTCCATGTACAAGTTAGTAGTGAATTACGCTGGAAGAACTGTATCCTCGCCGGCAATGTGTACTATTAGCTACTCTAAGAAAACTAGGCACTTATTGAGCAATTGTTTATTTAGACTACGATCCATGAGGCCACTTATTGTACACCTATGTCTTCTAAATGTTGGCTGCTAAGGGATGGACCATGTTTAGGAATAGGCTTCCCTACTTGAGCCGACTTGGCATACTTAGACAAAACTCTGATGATGATGTCATTCAAGATGAAGTCATATCACCTAATGACATCATGCTGCAGTTGTAAAGCAGCACAGAGTGAGTTATTGTACAGTCATGACACAGAAGAATGTGAAATGCCAAAGTGGGCTCTTATAGCTGAAACGATTCTTCCCCTCTGAGTTGTATTAGCAACACACATTGAAAATTTATATGATACACCTCGTGCACAATAGAAGATAGAACGTTTCATGTGATTTCCAAACATAGTGTCCTAACTGGCTGGCAGACAACCATATCCACTGTGTGGGAGTGTTGGTGTTCCACCCCATAGTATAATTAGTGATGTAAGCAGAACTAAGACTAACCAAGCCAAGGCCTCTCATAGAGTGTACATTCATGACGGTACTCATGTTTGCATTAGAGAACAAAGCTGAAGACATTGCCGCGATTTCTGTGCTTGCTTGTCCGCAATTTGGCCACCGTAGTATGCGACATTAGTATCTAATCAGACCTGTTGCCACTGGAAAGATTATACATTGCGCACTGAAGTTAATTAATAGCATGCCTGTTCTTAACACTGCATACTTATATCATAAAAGCTATCAAGACAAACTGCATAGCTATATATTATGGTTTGGCAACTAGGAGCACTGCATTTTGTACGAATCTAGACCGGAATTAAGATGATGGACTCATTCACAATCTGAGTATCCTCAAATTGCAGGCAGGGAGAATAGCAATACGCAATAGATTTCCAAGTTGGAAGCACCACAATTGCAATTTATAGGTAATTACATTTTTTCTCTCTTTCCGGCTTAGCACATTTGCTTGCTATCGTACCAGGCTCAAAAAACTTGGTCCTTTCGATGTCTGTGAGGCAGATTTTGTTCGGGCCAGGAACTTGTCAATGACTGCACAGAGTGAAAACTACACCATCTACTACATCAATACACCTGGCAGACTCAGAGGAAGAACATACGCTAACAGGTACAGCTGAAATAGATGTGAACGTGTAGTAGAATTGGTTGCCATGGGACCAGCATATTTTGGCCAAGGATCAGCATATTTTGGCCATTGTATACAGACAGGTGGCTGCTTTAAACAAGTCATAATAGTGAGGTGGCTCCATAAACAGCAGCCACTATTATGACATCATCGCATGTACTGTGCATATGCGTGTATATCAACACGCTATGGTCATGCACACGTTTCACGGTATTGAGATTAGTCTACCGTGACCCATGAGCAAGAGATGATGATTATACGGCATTGGGATGGTTGATCGGCCAGAATAGTCTACACCCAGCAGCTAATCATCCAGGTGGTAATGGAGCATTATTGGAAAAAATCATTGTACAGGCGTGTTGTATAAATGAAATGCTAGCTTCTAGAAGGGAAATGGGGCAATCAAAGCGTTGGATGAAAAGTTTTCTATCATTGGTGATAGTCGAAGGGCATAAATTGCCTAATAATAATTGTACCATGACTGTACGCTAAACGTAATAGGACAGTAAACTTGAACTATTTCCTGTCATAATTTTCCTGTTTGACTACAGGCTTCTCTGTCGTTATAACATCCACTGTCCACGCAACCAGCAACTGTATTTAGACACTGTGGAACACAACATTGAACCAGACCAGCAGAGTGACCTGTTCATGGTGAGAGTAATCAACTTTTGAACATTCCCACAGCCAAGATTTACAGCTAAATCACCAAGGAGAATGGCAGCCATAACCTTTGTTGCATTTCCATGCCTTGGGCTACCTACCAACACTCCATGGCAAACCCCCTTTCATCGTCAGAGAAGGCTGTCCATGCACCATATGCATATCCTCATGTTTACAAGCAGCTGTGAAAAGCTGCATTGCAAGCTTGTTGCTGTGTATCTATAGGTTGTTAGGAGTGACATGTATTGACTGTAACTCCCTACACCACAGAGGCCGGTCTGTTTAGACTACTTGATAAGCTACCGTGACTTTGGAAGTCAAACCTCGTGTGGTTACCGAAATCCTGGGAACGATCTTGAGCCCAACAAGATTCTGCTGGAGTTTAGATCTAACCAAAGGTAAGGTGGTCCCTATACCTATGAATAACAGTGCGAGCCTGATATTGAAGTCATTGCTTACAAGTACAATATCCAATTACTTATATCACGATTGTGACCCCTAGCTAACTCAGAAAATGGACATTCATGGGGCATGGGTTATTAGCAATCAATTGATTGTAAGCATATTTACATGCTTACAATCAATTGAATTGGTCTCTATTTAAGTCGTCAAAATGTCATAATTCCTTTATCACTCTCTCATACATACCTCACCATGGACATACCTTTTTGTCACAAACAGAATTCGATTTCCAGGGTTCCGTATGCGAGTGGTGTGCTTTGACCCAAGCCTGCAAGATCAAAGGGGATGCTCGCCAACACTCACTGCTGATGCTATATTCGGAGTGAGGAGGGTGAAGAGAAGGGAAAGTGGAACGGAGGTAAATAAATCTTCATGCAAAGTGAATTCCAGTACACAAACGTGACTGTCATCTGCACTCTATGATGATCAGTTTGAGTAACAAGAGAGCAGTGGCGTGTCTAAGTACAGCAGTGCGTAGTAGGGCACAGGCGCTGCCTAGCCATTATAGGTACACAGATAGGTCTTCTACACAGCACCATAGCCTAGCCCATCACAGCTGGGCATAATATGCTGAACTATTGTTTGTATCCACGTAAAATCAACATTTCAGCATTCACCTCAACAAGACAATGTGGAAACGGGTGTCCCAGGAGGAGGCCAAGTGAGACAATCACTGGAACATTTTTCACAGGTTTGTACAAGCATAGAGTTCATTACACAGTCAAATATGGGGTGCTACGTAATACCCTTGTGGCACTTAGCTCTCCTGGTTGTAACAACCAGGGGAGCTAAGTTCCCCAGAGGTGCAAGGTACAGTATAGGCATCCACTTAGCTAGGTGAATTAAATAGTAATACCGTAGAGTACGTATTAAGCGCCCAGGGTTTGGGGACAATAGAACGCCGCTGAACAGGGGGGTGGGCGCTAGATGCGTACTCAGACTACTTAGGCATGTAGTATCCGCCCACCCATTCAGCACTCAAAAAGCGCTGCGGTAAGCTGTGAATATCAATGACCGGCTATGAATATCTAAGCATTTTTCACGCATAGAAATTGATCGCGCGTCTTTAAATTCGCCGTAGTTGACTGTAAGTCGGATGCACAACCTCGCCCAGAGGTTAAGAAATGCTGCTCAAAACTTTTGTGATGGGTGGGCCCTTACTACACTGCTTTTGGACCCTGTGCAGTAACTTTCGCGTGAAGAGGGGGCTGGGCGCTTGATACGTGGTGGGCGCTTGATACATACACTACTGTAGTTATACCTTGCAGCTATAGTTTGATATACGTGCACCTCCTCCCCTCCTCCCCCAACACACACACACACACACACACACTCGTGCACAACATACACACTCGTGCACAACATACACACGCATATTCACAGGATAGTAACATCATGAAGCGTATGCGAAGATCACCCGACGTTGTCAAACAAGTGGCTGTGGGAAAGGACGGCAGCGTTGTGTATGAAAAGAAAGAACTATTGGTAGGTAAATGGCACTTCAAGCAGTCTATAGTGACCATAGGAATAGACGGCAGTGTTGTGTATGAGAAGAGAGAACACTACAGGTGGATGATTGACACTTCAATCAGTACAGTGGACTGCATAGAAGGATGGCAGTGTTGTCCGACACATAGAGCATTATGTAGGTAACAAGATTTGAAGATATGAAGCTAATCATTCAGCTGATATTCCAATTACGTAGGTCCCAAGGAAATATTTCTTCTACAGGAGTACTGTACTTCATTAGTGATCGTCATCTAAAGATTCAGCTTGACATGTGTAGTGTACAGCTTTGTTCTGCTAATAACACACTGGTTGACAACTCTGGGATTCACACTTGCTCGACCACAATACAGGTACTGGTGAACGCCAGTGTGGTCAAGTACGCATTTGACAACATCACTACCGTCTATACTGTCAACGACTTTGATGGAGTCAACACGTTTCTCTCGGATGACAAGAGGAAACACTTTAGGGGATTTGGTGAGTAAATACATTCAGCCTATAGTCCTGGGGGTTCGATGGACATGGATCCCCCCCCCCCTCCCCCAGATTCTAGCACCTCATACAAATACATATAAAGTGGGAGTGGAAACCTAATTTCTAGAATACCCCTAAAGCCAACATTAGGTTGCAGAACTCCCTCATTGGTTCAAGCACGAATGAATCGCTGTTGTGAAGCACTTCGTTTGTTTCTACGATGCAGGTGTGCTAACGGTAGTAGGAAACATTGCCTACTACACCATATATGGAGTGGACCCAATTGTAAGTTGTGTTATATAGCGAAAATAGCATTTCTCTATAACAGAGCAACTAAGCAAAAAAAAGCGGTGGTGAGATGGTTAGCTACTGCATATTCTCTATGGCTGCTGTGAGATGTCCTCTTCATGCGTTGCTGCCATGTACTTCCTCTTCAAAGATCAGTGAATTAGGCAGCCAAAGTCGGCATGGAAACTCTTATTTGTTGTGCATGTACACATGCTGTGTGTGGGTAAGCCAAACAGGATGTGCTACAATGTTCGGTCGACCTTTGCAAGATTGAAAACCCGTGCAAAGCAAACCATGTCTCATTGCACAGGGTGTTACTTACCTTGTCACAAACTTGATTAGATACAGGAAGGTGAGTGCAGTGCGTGCAAAAAAACGTCCTGGACACATTGTATTGATATTCTTATACAGTTCTGGCCAAGTCCTGTTGAAGAAGACGTGATTCGAATGTTACTGGAAGTGGAGGAGCAGTTAATTATTGACGAAGACTTCATCATAGAGGAGGATGATGGAATAACAGGTGACGCAATGATGTGAGAAGGTGTGTGGGATGTTGGTTGTTGGGAAGCAACGATCATAGGTTCTAGCTATGCTCGGAATTCTACACTCTGGGATCCTTGGCCTTCAAAATCCTGTACGTAGAACGTGGACTCACCATCTAACCACTATGTAGACTAGCCTCGTTCCCAGGCCTACCCCATTCTTTCGGTTCTTCGGTTTGCGTCGACAATAATACACAGATGCTGAAGGGTGGCCACCCTTCCGCAAGCCGAAGAACAGAAAAAACAGGGTACAGTCCTCAGAACGAGGCTATATGTAGACCAGTGGCACGCTACGTAAAATTATCATTCCAATGTGAGTTGGTGTACAAGTGTGTCCACTCCCTAGGAGTACCACCCAGAGCTACATGGGATGCGTATCAGGACATCATTTAGCCTCGTTCCCATGGCAGCTCATACGAACCTGGGAACAATGCTAGACATCATTGGTCAGTGATCGTTTCCAGCTTCTTTCTCAAGCTTACATGCTACATAAGAAATTGATGGCCTTGTTGGCTGCATGTCATCAAGAACTGGGTGAATTTAATGAGGCAGTGCATCTGCCTTATTATAGCCACATACCTTCGTTACTTGTGCATACAGTCGTTGATGCTTCAACCCGACCACCAGCAGGAAGTCCAGGTTCCCGTGGCCCCCCTGGGAATGCTGGCAGACGTGGAAGTGCTGGCTCAAGTGGGCCACCTGGGAATGCTGGCAGACGTGGAAGTGCTGGCTCAAGTGGGCCACCTGGAAGCAGAGGTATACTGTGTGAACTGTCATCTGGATATACGTACGTATATGTGTGTGTGTGTGCTTGTTGTACAATCCCCTGCAAGTTAAAGGTACCGCTATGCCAATATATAATATATGCGACCACAATGCCAGTATGATATAATTATTGGCAACATCGATATCTTCTAGTTATTGCATGAGTGTGGAGGCTATACGTCATAAATGGCACTGTATCAAGCATCAAAGGGAGGTATATACAATAGCTGCATGGAGTGACTGTATCGGATATACAGTGCCTACTGTCGCTTTTGAAGTGCTATATGTGTGTGTGTGTGTATGTGTGTGTGTGTGGTGTACGTACGTGTGTGTGTGGTGTACGTACGTGTGTGTGTGGTGTACGTACGTGTGTGTGTGGTGTGTGGTGTACATATGTGTGTGTGCGTGTGGTGTGGTGTATGCACTAGAGCTGCAACGATATATTGATATCGAGATACATCGCGATATTAGGCCAAGTGATAATAATTGTCAGCTAACGCGAAAATCGATATATCACGTGAATGTACGTGAAGGCATGTGCTGAATCTTGTTTTAAAAATTATTACAGCTACGTACGTAGTTTGCGTGTTTCAGCTCGTTTTTGTGATAGTTCCCAACAAACAAGCGAAGAGTCGGGTGTGGCGCTATTTTGTTTCCTGGCGACTACTCGGGAGCGATAACCAAAATGAAGGACATCGTTTGTCACTTGTGCCTGGACTATTTGAAGGCCAGCAGGAAATCATGGATCGAGTGAGTCATCGAGTAGTAATCAGGTGACATTGGAAGCCGCGCTATGTCGCACACAACCACTGTCTGGCTCTCAATAGTACATGCATGGGTGCATTACATGAACGACATATCGATATATCTCGATTAGAATCTGACCGATAATCAATACAGTACTGAAGGGTATCGTTGCAGCTCTAGTACGCACACGTGTGTGTGTGTGCGTGTGTGTGTGTGTGTGTGTGTGTGTGTGTGTGTGTTGCAACCAGACTACGTTTACTTTACCTGAAAATGGTCTCTATCAACGACATATTCCAGGTAAACGGCAATCCCCTGGCTCATCAGACATGGATCCGATGGTAATTGGCACAGCACAGGCAGGGGCCAACTCCTGCAATGCTGTGGTAAGGGCTGTGGCACAATCGCTGCTGAGAGTTGCACGCCCAGAAACTTGATGAAACATTCCATAGCCATCTGTGAATAGTTTGTGCATGATACATGACATGAATTGTACCTTAGCTACAAGTTTCATATGTATCTGTTGATTGTCACACTATATAGCCATCTGTGAATATTTTGTGCACGATACATGACATGAATTATACCTTAGCTGCAAGTTTCATATGTATCTGTTGATTGTCACACTATATAGACTACAGTGAATCTCATCAATCGTATTTGAACTCCCACATCAAACAAAAGACATTGTTGATATATTGCTCAGGGACTTTGTATTTTTATGGTTGTTGTATTCTTGTATATAAATTTGAGTGTCTGAAAATTGATGAGCACTGCACCTGGCCCAGCCAACAATCACAGGATACATGGCCCTGAAGCATTGACCAGTGGACTAGCTACCTGTGAGCAAACACTGCTACCCACATGTACTCTGATCGACATATGCTAACTTCTGAAAACCTGCCTCTTGCTTAAGCTCCCTGTGGCCTATATATAGCTCAGTATATCTAATGGTTCACCATGCATGTCTCACTCTATATATATACGTACCACACACCCTGCTGAGTATATAGCAATGTAGCTAGCAAGCTTCTCTTAACCGTTTGAATTCTAGGCCGTGAACTGCATGCACAAGACTCAGACTTGAAGGTAGCTAGCTAGCTAGGCGGTTGCTTATCAGCTAGAACCATATAGTCTAGCTAAGTATTATAGCTAGCCTGCCATATGCTAGAACTGATGAAGTCAGTAGCCGCTTCATGCAAGAGCTAGGTCTAGCCATCACAGACACCTGAAAGCTTCTCTACTCTATCAGTATCATGCTCTGGTTGTATGCTCGTGGCTACGTAGCTAGCTAGCGGCTACTGGCCCTGAAAAAGTGAAGAGCCAAGGCCGCAATATTTGGCACCGAGGGTTTAGTTATATGAGATGGGCATGCTGTAAGCTTACATACTTGAGCTTTGGAAGGAGGGTGGGCCAATACTCCGGCTTTGAATTACACATGTAGCTGTTTCCAGGGCCGAGCTGTGTAGCTAGCGCTGTAAGGTCAACTGTCATGTTTCAGCCAGCTGAATTTGAAGCAATATTTGGCGGGAAGTCAAGTACAGGTGTTACGCGCATGCGCACCGGATACATCCGGTTTGGGCTTAAATACTGAATTTGTAGCAAGTTTTGGCGGGATGTCGGGATGGCACACTCGCTAAGCACTTGCTTTACAGCCTGGGGGTTGAGTGTTCGTCTCCCCAATAACCGAGTACGAGTCTGGGCCACTCCGTACATACCGGTTCCTGACTTCCCCGCCTAGCAGCTTGAGTACGCCGGTTCCCATCTGACCACCGAAGCTAAAGAAAGGTGTTCTGGTTGAAAGCAGGTTAGCCTCCTGTGATTCCAGTCACCGGCGCCTATCCAGCGCTCCTGAGGCTTACACTTCGGTGTCTGACCTGTCATGGAGGGGTGGGTTGTTGCTAGGTTGTATTTTTCCCCCTTTTTTTTTGCTATGAATAATAAAAGGAGAAGAATAACAGGCCCTTAGATGTGTGGGGGCCTGTTATTCTTCCCCGCTTTTATTTATTCTTTTATCTATTCTTCTTTCTTTTTTTTTCCCTTCATGGAGGGACCTGCTGGGCTTTCCTTTTCATGGTTCATTATTAGTACCATCCAGGTTAGCTAATAGGTTTTTTTTATCCTTATTAAAGTGCCAAAACTATACTTTAGCAAGCCATAATGACTGTCTTACTGTCTAAAGTGGCTACAAACTAGCTACCTAAGTGTGCTTTTAGTAGCTAGCTAGGTAGCTAGCTAATTAACCACTAACACTCCAAATGCTATAATTTATAGCTGCATGTACTAAGATAGGACTGATCGATAATGACTACATGTAGCTATATTATCCTTATAATTACTGCTTCCGTATAGTCGTGCTGCTTATTCCAACACCACCTACAAATTGTATTCTATGCGGAGCACACTAGAACACTTGTTCGAAATACTATCACAAGCTGCATATTCCTCAGATATTTTGGGTAGCAGTCGGCACCGGCCTGTCTAATATAATTCTCGGAAAATTTTTCCTGCTTGGCTAAATTGGTGTGAAGTTGCTATAGCATAGCCAGGCCTCTCTCACAAAATGCAATAGTTATGGGAATTGTGTACTCCTATATTCATCAGCCGTGCATGTATAATATTAGGTTACAATAATTACCCACTACGTAAAATTGTGCTCCAACTGTTGAATTACGATTACAATAATAATTACCTTACAAAAGTAAGCAAGAACTAATGCAATTGCCATTGATTACCATGCATTGTAAGATCACTGTGCTAGACATCAGACACGGAATAATATTTTTCCCACTTGCATAAATTATTAGTACAGCAAAAAATATAATTATACATGACAAAACTAACAATTATTATGGCTAGTAATACTTGGAAAGGAAGTAGGCATAGCCAAATCTACAGGTCACCCTTTCTATTGTAACGACAACTAAAGACCTCACATACTACATGTAGGCATCAGAGATCTTCCAGCTTTACAATGACTTCTGAAATTGAGGGACGCTTTGCCACTGACTTTGCAGTGCAATTCCGGATCAGCTGTACCAGTTCCTCGCTATCGATGTCCGTTAGCACCTCCCTGGATGATAGGTCCTCTGGGACAGTGTTTGTGTACATCTCAACAAGCAGAATGCCAAAGCTGTAGATATCGCTCTCAAGGGTTGGAGTATTCGTTTCCTTCAGTTCGGGAGCAGCATAGCGTTGTGCAGACACTGATCCACAAGGAGTTAGCGACGTGAGGAAGTAGTCACCGAGCTTGATTTCCCATTTGCGTGGATTCTTTTGCGATACATTATTTAAAAACACATTCTTGCTGCTCAACCCTCCGTGTGGTTGCGGAGGATCAAGCGAGTGTAGATAGCTTAGGCCTGCAGCGACGCCCTTGGCAATGATCCGGACATGCAGCATGCGGAGTGCACCCTTGTCTTTTAGATGCTTCTGAAGGCTGGTTTGCATCATCTCCATGACAACGGTCGGCGGCGGTGGGGTACACTGAGCGCCAACAACACGCACAAGTGACTTGCTGCTAACGGTGAGAAGTGTGTCCATGAATTGGCCCAGAGCTTCAATGTTGATAGAATTGCTTCTCAGTACTTTTGCCGCTACCACTTGGTTTTTGTATTCGGGAAACTTGTCACCTACGTACGTTGCCTTCACGACGTGACTATACACTCCGTTTGCACCAAGAAACCCTTCGTCGTTCTCCTTGATGTCATCCTGCGGTGGGATCTCCCAAGCCTAAAATAGAGAGGTTACTAACTTACTACATGTCAGCAAAACCATGAAGCATACTCATGAGTTGCACCGACTACCTGGAGTGTGGATTATCCCCCCCCCCCCCCCCCCCCCCCCACACACACACACACACATGCACACTCACACACTACCTATACCGAGTATAAGACGATAAAGTTGGGAGGAGGTATTACTCGAATATTTGACAAACGCGAGGACACAGCGAGATTGACAAATGACTTGCTCTAGCTATCCACACCAACAGCAATAACATTGGTCATGAACTACGAGACCTTTCCTGAGTCTGCTACCAAAGATTGGCAGCGAGATAACTTGCATCATCAGTGGTGACTGGAAACGAAGGGAATTTGATTCCAACGTGTGTCTACTGAGCGCATGCATTCTACCAGAAGACACTCACCATGTGGCGCTTAAACAAGCGAACTCGCAAATGTAATAATTTGGAGGTTAGGGTTGTGTTTACTTGAAGGGGACACATCAGCAAGAGACTACGGTACAAGCACGTGTACATGTATTATCTCATAAGTAGTTGCAGGAAATGTCGACAACATACCTTGAGTTGAGCTCCCAATTTCAAACTATCCATACGAGCTGCAGGTTCCAACTTCATCACAACCTCTTTGAAATCAATGCGCTCCTACAGTAAGAAAACACATTGCTACTCGATAACCAGCACTACGCATACTCACTTAGTAACATAACACAAACACACACAGGTGCACACAGGGCTTAATTTACAAACTGGAGGGGGGGGGGGGGTACTATTCTCAAAGTAAGGCGGTTGCTAGGTGCTTCATAGGAGAGATTGGGGGAGGGGCATTATCAAAGTAAGGGGGGGGGGGGGGGGGGGGGGGGGGTAAATTATCAAAGTAAAGCGGTTGCTAGGAAGTAGGATGGTGCTTCATAGGAGAGAGTAGAGGGAGGGGCATTATCAAAGTAAAGGGGAAGGGGGGTCTAGGAAGTAGATTGATGCTTCTGGTCTCATTATTCATTATCCAACTGCCTCCCCCCCCCCCAAAGAAACCCTCAATCTTAGTGAATACCACGGAGTGTGTGGTTACACATCCCTCAAGGATTATTATGACTCACATTCACTGGGCACATCACCTGATACATCACCTGATACCTATACCAGAAACTGAACGATTCTTGATTCGTGCAATCATGGCACATATGCATTCACTGAACACCTCCTAACAGTTACCTCTTTCTTTTGCTTCCAGCCAGCCTCAATCACAGCAGGCCAATGTTCAGGACAGTCGCTGGGAATCTTAGGCCTCTGCAACACATACACAAGTAAAATCAATATCAACTTTAATAACGGTCGACTATGAATGGCAGAGTGGCAGGCATTATCGTGTAGTAAGATTTACATAGTCTTTGGGATTCTCAACCGGATGCTTGAATGCCAAGTAGTGTCTGGCAAGCATATGCATACACAAGAGAAAGCAATCGGTACAATAGTGGGCCATGATAATGGTGGGCATTATTTAGCATGCACATATCACTGGTCTGCTCAGGCAAGCCTAATATTGGGAAAGTGCTGCTAAGCGACAAAATTAGCCCTTGCATGGCCTCACTCAAGAATGTGGAAGAATCAGTAAGCCCTAGACCAAAGGGGTTTATCGTGTTCGGTGTGCACACACAAACAGGTTCTGCTTCACTAAGAAGTGGTGATTCAGATATATACACAATGAGAACAACCTTTCCGCTTAAAATCTCTGCAAAAGCTCTCTCTCTCTTCAGAGGGTCAAACGGTTCGACCTGGCGAGTGGCCATGAACCAGAGGATCATCACGTAGCCATACACGTCCGATTCCACTGTTGGCTTCTCCTGCCGCAGCACCTACATGTACATAGGGATGTGTTTCCATGGTTACCCACTATGATAGACCATTCAACCCAGTCTGTCTACTGTGTACAGGGAAATAGGGGGAGGGGAGAGGAGAGGGGGAAAGTCATCACACACAAACCTCTGGTGCTTTCCACACGGTAAACTCAAATGAGCCCCTGGTAAAAGCAGTCTGCAATGCCGGCTTGGAGTAGCCAAATGCACAGAGCTGAGGGAGGGAGGGAGGGAGGGAGGGAGCGGGGAGGGAGGGAGGGAGGGAAGGAGGGAGGGGGGAGGGAGGGAGGGAGGGAGGGAGGGAGGGAGGGAGGGAGGGAGGGAGGGAGGGGATGGAGGAGAGAGAGGGAGGGGTTAGGGAGGAGGGAGAGCTTCGAGTAGCCACCAAATGCAAGAAATCAAACACACACTCAAACGATGAGTAGAGTACATGACCTATCTAAGGAGGAGTGGGAGTGGGCAAGGGGGAGGGGGGAGAAGGAGAGAGGAGGGGAGGGAGGGATGGGGGGTGGGGGAGTGGGGGAGGAGGGGAAAGGGAGGGAGGACGGGGAGGGTGGGAGGAGGGGGAGGAAGAAAGGAGGGGAAGGGAGGGGTGAGAGGAGGGGGAAGTGGGGAGGGGGAGTGGGAAGGGGGAAGTGGGGAGGGGGAGAAGGGGAGAGAGGGGGAGCACATGGGGAAGGGATCGGAGAGGGGGGAGGGGAGTTGGGAAGGAAGCGTGGGAAAGGGGGAGTGGGGAAGGGTTGGGGAGCAGGGAGGGGGAAGGAGGAACGGGAGGGAGGGGGAGTGGAGAAGGGGAAGGTGGAATGGAAAGAGGGAGGGGTAGGGAGAGTAGGGAAGGGGGAGTGGGAAAGGGGAAAGAGGGAGTGGGATGCCTATACCAAAGTGAGTATATGGATCCACCAAGAAAAGGGAATTCCCCCAACGACATGTGCAACTGCTATCCCAACCCTTCCTGCATAGACAAACACTGCCTGAGCACAGCCTCACCTTAGCCACCAACTTTGAACCATCTCTAGCGAGCACAACTGTGGAATAACAAAGGCATTCAAAATTTGATATTGCCATGGAAACTCACCAACAAACCAGACAGCAACCACGGCAGAGGAGTGCAGTCGCAAGTCCTGGTGTGGTGCCTAATGTGCTCAGTGTACCATCACCAACCGTCCAGTGACTTCATTGTAATTTGGTGACCAGTGACAGAAATTCATTACACAGTCGAATCATATCTTGTCTACTCATTTCTGTCAGCATTCTATACCTCATCCAACCCTGCAGTCAAAAGGTCTCAATCTCCATCCCACATTCCAGTCTAATCACTTTCAGTATAATGGATGGAGAGGCGTGACACAGGAAACTCAGCATTCTATAAGGCTGTACAACCCTGCAGTCACAAGGTCTCATTCCCAGTCTCCATACCACATTCCAGTCTAATTACTTTCAGTGCAATTATAAATGGATGGAGAGGCGTGGCAGGTCGTGAGCCGCAACCAGTGACCTATTGTATACATGTCACAAGAATTGTGGTTGCTACGCAACTTAAAACAATACTTCATGGAGAGAGGCTATTGTAGTGAAACTCACCGCTGGTTGGAGTCAGGCTGCGATGAGCCACTGGTTTGTACTTGGCTTCAAAATGAAGGTACCGCATCGCTGTGAATAGATACAACGTTATGGTGTAATTAGAGTGAGGGAGTGAGGGAGTGAGGGAGGGAGGGAGGGAGGGAGGGGAGGGAGGGAGGGAGGGAGGGAGGGAGGGAGGGAGGTGCCAACACAAACCTAGCCGTTTATATAGAGGCTTGTGGACATCAATGCTCACAAGTTGTTGCTCCAGCACCTTAATTGCGGTCATACTTGACTGCTTAAGCTCTAAATTATGATTGTTGTTTTTCCAATATTGAGTAAAGATATTTCTAATAACCAAAAGGGACGTGCCACTTTATAACCATTGGCCTTGCATGTACATGTACATAACACCCTATACCAGAACACCACAGGTTCATCATTATGCTCATAATTGTGGCATATGGTCTCTAAGCATAGCTGCATGACTGGCAGGACGTGAGAGGGCTTCAATGTTGTACATGAGCGTACTTTGAACTGAGGAGGCTTCTATCCAGCAAGACCTCCTTCCATCGGGTACAGGTAGTACACACAAGATATCAGAATCATAGCACTCACCCTTTGCGATCTCCATGGCCCATTGCTGTCGGAGGTCATGGTCCAGGGGGTTGCCAGGGTTACGGACATAGTCATACAGTGACCCCTCACCACACAGCTCTGGAGGGGATGTCAGACAAGGATAGGTCAAGTGATGTATCATCAACTACATGTATACATGTACATGTAGCAATGTTTCGTAGAATAATTGCTCAAGGTCAGCGTCAAATTATAGTGTGGCAAAGTAAGTCTGGGGGAGGCCATGAGTTGCCTCACATGTACATGTACATATAGAATACTCAGTGGACAAATTCCAGACATTCCAACTACTCTGCTTGACAAGTGTTTAAAATTCGTGGTGGTTACACCCCATCCCCCGATGTCCGCCCGATGTCACTCACATGATCCATACATGCCCCACTCCTTCCTTGCTGTCGTTCACCGAGTCCCTCTGATGCTCATGCGCAAACTCACCTTTGTGGTGAAGCTGTTAGCGCTTTTGCCTTCCCTTCGGCCGGCTGACATTACAGCCATCATGTGATATGTACGTTATTTGGAACGAGCCATCAGCGAACTACCTATAACGGGCAGTGCTTGAATGAGCTGGTGGATGCAGTCTGAGTACGCCAAGGTATCTATCCACAAGCTGAGAGTAAAACCTGAGGCATGATTCTGAAGGTTGAGCTTGTGTTACTGGCGAGTTGCACCAGCTACCAGTAGTGGGGTTTCCATTCGTTGTCAAATCAAGAATAAACGGAACAGCCAGGGAATGAGGCTATTAACGTTTTCTGTTACTAAACACACACCGTACACGAGCATGTGGTTCAGCTCACCCATGATGATGATGAACTTGGGTGGCTCCACGATGACCCCGAAGAACTGTATGATGTTGTCATGGTGGAGGCTGGCCAGCACTCGTGCCTGTGGAAACAGCATTCGTCGAGTACAGAAGTCAAATTTAATTTGGCTCAAAGACATTCAATAATAGATTAGTTTACAGACCCATTTCCTATGCTGTATTCAACCGTTGGGCCAACCCAGCCATCTCTCCCTGTACCGCCCGTTCTGCACAAGGACATAGCCTTGCTGGCTATAGTCAATTTCAGCGCCTGATCAGGAGAATGTCGTGGTACTGTCTGCCGATCAGCTGAGTACAACTGCCTTGAACACTGGCCATGTGTTGACAGACCATTCCTGCTTCTCAAGGTCAAGTATCCAGCAAAACCCTTTCGGGATTCGTTTTCCAGGGGATGGTTAATTCAAATAGCATACACAGGTTCGTTTTGTTTGTCTTTTGCTCCTGTAATCAGGTGATCCTCTTCCTCAGATCCAGAGGTAGGATTTTATCACGGAAACATCCATAGATCTGGTTCAACTTTTGCTATCCCCACCATCACTACAGTTCCCCAGATCCTCTGGTATTGAGGTCTGGGAACGAGACCAGCTATCCTCTGAGGGATGTAGTTTTACCCAATGCATAGTTGGGAGCGTATCCTGGGGGGGGGGGGGGGGGGGGGGGGATGGCCTATCTAACTTATGCCACATGCTGTACAAGTGCGTAACAAAGGAATAGTCGCTTGATGTTACCAAGTAACTGTAGGATATAAGCTCCTAGAGATGATGTAATGATGATGTAATGTGGTATAAGTCCTATACTCTCACCTCCCTGTCGGAGAAAAAGTTGATGATCTTGGCCGCCACGGGACGGTTATCCCACGTCTTCCAGGCAGCACGGAACACATTGGCTGCCTGGCCAACACCCAGCTTCTCCTTTACCTCTATCTCTGGTTCAGGTATTTTCCAGTACCCCATCCACTGGGGTCCCGCTTCCGCCGTCACCTGGGAACCAACCGGCGACGCCATCTGGAAACCCAGCAAGAAAAGATCCACCGTTACAATCTTATACAGCTTGATGTCTAGTGGGACAGCCTCGCTCGCAGGCCCCGCCCAGCTTTTCGTCACTTGCAGTACGGAAAAGCAGGGAGAGCCTGGTATGTTTCCTCACGTGAGCATGACATAAGTGACAAACGCCATATTTTCAGAACGAAAAAGCGAAGTTTTGGTTATTGTTCAACCAACTACACGTTCAATGCTTGGTGTGTAGCTAGCTAGATACGTGTCATAAGTTACCTTGTACCTTTGCTCTTCTTGCTGTTCTGAGCCCCAGTTCGCGGGTAACCCGGCATAGCACAGTGATTTGCCATGTCTAGTTGCTGGCGACACTGAAGAAAAATCGCTTCCATGACGTAATTTTGCAATCAACACTTCTGATTCGTCAGGTCAACATAATTCCTGTCCTGGGGACAACTCAAATGTAAGCGTGTCACTAGCCTCGTTCCCAGGCCCGAGACGGCTCAGGCCTGGGAACGAGGCTAGCGTGTGCCATACCCTTCCTCCCCATTGAAGGGTCTGGTTCCGAGACTATATGACAGAATTTCCCACACCAATTTCCTGTGGTGGACTGCTTTTTCAAAATGCATGAACTGTGCGTCAGGGAGACCTGAAAATTTCTGTTAGAGCTCATTGTACTCTACACTGCTCTGGTGTCTGTGCTCATTATGAAACTACACTGACCCAGGCATATTATAACAAGCTCTCAATACAGTACAGAGAAACTGCAGAAGCTGCATAATTTATAGCTAGCTAGTGCCAATCAAACTTGTTCGGCTCGTCTAAAATTATTCTAGAAGAGCCAAACAAGCATGCAGTAACACCGGCTCAAGAACCAGTGTGTAGCTAGTATCCACGGTCTTACCTCTACTAGTGGTACGGGTGGTGCTGCCGCTTGTGTCTCGGGTCGAGGTCACAGGTTATTTCCGCCTTAGAATCATTGGAATTTGTGTAGCTAATTAATTACAAGATGGCGTCCGGCTAAGGATGAGAGATATCGTCGTCCAGCGGGTGCTTACTTTTGGAAGGCTGTTTTGGCGGATAGCCAGCGAGAAAGGGATGGAATTCAGTATGCTGTCGTCACAGCTGAGCGGAGATGAATATGTTGACGACGATGGACAGCCACTGCAACCCATGGCCATGGACAGCCTTCATAAGGTACGTCCCGCGCGCGCAGAACATGTTCAGTGGTACCAGCTACAATTAGCTACTAGCGTTTGGACACTTTCTCTAGCTAACACTTGGTGTCACCGACCATGAATAACGAATGACAATGAATGAGAATAGGTGACGAATATGGAGATGGTGATATAAACCGGTGCCGGGGCTGGGGTGGGGCTAGATAATATTTTCTTCTTTATCATCTCGGAACGTTTCCCAGATAGGCAGGATTTGGCGGGAAGCCAAATGGATGCTTATTTGAAGCCCTTGAGGGAAATCAGACGAAAAACCCTTCCTAGGTGCAACTTGTGGACGTTACTAAAACCTGGGACGGGACGGGACGGAGGCTGGACGTCCCGTCCCGTCCCGGCTACTAAAATCCGAGACGCGTATGGCCGTCTGTATTCTGTAAGCAGGAACTGAAGCGCCACGGCCAAACTTGGCAGGAGCATGCATAGAAACAGTTCAAGAAGCTGCAAAAATAGTTGTACCACTTGGTATACGAGTTTGCTAGCAATGACCGCCATGTGTTTCTCGAAGTCGTCGTCAGATCATGGACGAATTCGCACCGAAACGAAGTCGAGCTGGTTTTGCATGGTAGGACCACGGCAGGCTGTCTACATGGTGACAGCTGTGTTGGTACACCTCGCGTACTTGGTAAGCTATTATCTACGGTGGCAGCTATAGGCTATAGTGCCGTTCCGCAATTTCCTGTTTTCTGGCCTTCAGAAATGACGAGCGCAACTTTCTGTGAGTCCAGTCCCATAGTCCAGTCCCGAGTCCAGTCCACCGAACGGCCATGTGCGTCCCGGATTTTAGTAGCCGGGACGGGACGGGACGTCCCGCCTCCGTCCCGTCCCGTCCCGGGTTTTAGTAACGCCCCAACTTGTGGGACTCGAACCTGCGGCCTCTCATACCACCATCAAATGCTTTAACCACTTATGAGAGGGTCCACGATCGTGATGGTGGAGTCATCTCTTTTGTAGGTAGAGAGGACTCAGTCTGTCAAGCGAATGCCTTCGTTGAACGAAGTGGTTATTGGTCTGGCAGGCAGTAGGGCAATGGGTTAGGACCAGGGCCAGTGCTGAATGTGCATGCGTGTTTGTTAGCTATGTACTTCCTGCTGGGCTAAAATTGACGTCATTCGTTGAAAACCAGAACGGACTGACCAGACTGACCGGAAAATACCTAACACCTGCTAAGT
The DNA here is from genome assembly GCA_963931865.1 of Axinella damicornis. Taxonomy (NCBI): domain Eukaryota; kingdom Metazoa; phylum Porifera; class Demospongiae; order Axinellida; family Axinellidae; genus Axinella; species Axinella damicornis. The sequence continues at coordinate 11,397,870 of OZ007513.1, read as the reverse complement.
GTTAGCATTAACCGTTTGTAATGTGTGCAGCCTTTCTGGAGCAGACGATTGGATGTGCTGCCTTTGCTGGAACACTATATTGTTCGCATGAGGAACAACAGAGTTCTTCAAGTGGACCTGCCACAAGTCAGCAGCTTGCTTGGACGAGAGTTGATGCTAGTTGGAGTCCAGCAGTGTACCACGGACAAGGTCCCGGGTGGCATCTGGTTGAGTATGGATGGTAAAGTACACTAGCGTCTACAGCTGTGGGATGGTCAAACCAGCGGCATCGCAGTGGATGCCCATTCCCTGGAATAGTGTAGCCACAACAGTCACAGATGATTTCTCTCCGAACACAGCGTGTGACAATTGAGCGCCTTGCTATCTATTACGTACTACGGTAGATCCAATCTAGCGGTACTAATTCATTTCCGGGAATTTCTATGAATCCAATCCTATATACAGTCGTTCAATACGGTAGAACACTTATATGCCAGGTCCACGAGAGTCTACTTTCTGTTTGACCGATCCGTGTTTTAACGAAGGATGTGGGAGGGCTTGAGACTATTACAGACTTTTACACATGTACACTGTAGCAACAATTAAAACAATCTGAATGCTTACATCAACCCCCCGTTATTTTATAGGGGTATTCTGTATACAGGTGACCTCCATCCCACACACGATTATGGTACATGTAGCTACATACATTATACACTGATGTGACTATTCTGCTGATGGCATTACAAGCACAATATACTTCAGAAAATCAGAACTTTATTCCCAGCCAATGGCACCTTTTGGCGTCATGAGACTTTCAGCTTCATGATGTCACATCCGGCAATGTCCTTGGGAGATAGGTTCTGCGACAGCAGAAAGGGTGGGACAGGGGGAGGTGGGTGGGTGCACCCGGAGGGTGCAAACAGCATGGCCGTGTCTGGGCTCCGCGATAGAAAGGTCTTGGTCGGCACTGGGAGGGCCATTTCCGCCGTTTTTGGCATAAATGGACTTAGAAAGTAGCAGTCTTGCCTTGTAGGGCCTCCATTTCCAGCATACATCGCCCGTTTTTCAGCTACGGCAGGTTGGCATTTCTCGGGAGGCTTGATTGCAAGCTCGTTAATTGGTGGGTGTGGTTAAGTCACGTATATGCTCAGTATAGCTGAAATTACCTGTGTGAGCAGTTTCGAGCCCAGCAATGCCAGGGAACAGAAATTAGGGTATGTTTAAGTGTTCTATAGACTGAAAATGACCTAGAGAAAGAATTTGGCCCCTAAAGAGTTAATTAAGCTCTTTTTTGCTGCAGAGTAGCAGAAATGGTTATTTTTTAACTTCCTGCTAACCATCATGTTTACCTAGTTCTATTGCCATACTCGCTCTAGTTATCAGAATGTTCTGATCGTTTGAACAGCACTGTACGTTGTATGAACTATTTTTGATCAACAGGATATCACTTGCAACTTTGTCAGATTATCAATGCCCTAGCTGTGTAGCTGGTTTGGATTTTGATCATAAGCTCCTGTTTTGGACTCATCCCAGAGTTTATAACACTAAAATTCGATGACATAATAGACATTAGAGGTCCTATACATGGTACTACAGTGTACATAGGACAAGAGCCATGGTAATTACTAAGATCAGCTGTTATGATACTGCACTTACTGACGTTCCTGCACTCTCATTTCTCTGGACTGGAGGACACATTCATAATCCCCCCACATTGCCACTAACTTACACGTGTAGTACACGTCATGCAGAGCAACGAAAGTCGTGTTACATACTAGTCAGCTGTTCTCTGGTAGTCAGCAGAGGTGAAGCTCGGGTACAGCAGTGAAAAAGCCTCTGGTTTGATCTCCATTAGGATTGTATACAGTAGGCAGGTGAACATTTCCTATATGACCTTTTGACCCTATCAGATGTCCTGGAGTAGTCAGATGGTTGCTAAAATAACAGAATTAAGATACTCTTAGACCAGATCACAAAGGGCACGTTTGGATGTCCAAACACATTCTTGGGTAATCGCATACTTTAGTCATTGTCTGAAAAGTGGGTTGTTACCCTGAGCTGTGCGTGAACTGACTCACAGTTTCACACACCTCTACAGATAAGGCAGGCCTGTATGGCTAGCTACCCTTAACACATGCCCCATTCCACTGAAGATTACTACTGAATAGTGGTTGAGATTCTGTGTAGAATGTCTTGCTGGTGTTTATACCAACGGAGTTTTACCGCACCGTACAGGTTGTCTCAGGTCGTTCTACTGCTACTACTGTGGCCGACTGGGTGGAGTATCTTGGCAAGCTCCCTGAGGAGGAGAGGAGGCAGCGCCTGGCTGAGGAGGACGTGGATGGGTTGACTGCCATCCACTGTGCAGCTAGATGTGATGAGCTGGAAGCTTTAAAGAAACTCATTGAGCTGGGCGCAGGTTAGCTTTCCGCTAGTGACATACCATAAACAATTAAACTAACTAATTAAGCTTCTTTGGCCTCTTTCTAATGCTCACCACTAGTTTTTGATCGCTTACATGCAGTGTTCAAAACTGTAAGCGATCAAAAGCTTGAAGTATAGAAGGCCTGGGAATGAGGGTAAACGTACCGTTCCTGACTTTCAAGGTCAGGCATCCAGCGTCTAGCTGTTACGTGGTACACCATCAGAACTACAATTGCAGCTTCTGAAATCTCTGGTATGTGAAGAATGGAATTCAAATGCATACTTACCAATTTAGCCAATATATGTAGTGGATAAACCAGGGAGTGGTTGCCCATTTGCAATCAGGTTGTTTATGGCTGCATGGCTAATATACCGTGGTCTATCCTCTATCCAATTGAGTCCATAGCAACATGCCAGGTCAATGCAGGGTAAGAAGTGAGGCTCGGTACATTGAGCGTGCAGTGATACGTAGCTCACAGTAAACCATAGCTGCTTGTTCATACCTTGTCTCCACTGCTGTGGACTACACAGTAGTGACCAAGATACTGAGAAACTGTCAGCTGGCTACATCAGTAGCCAGAAGCCAGTATTTATGCACTGTATGCTGTGGGAATATGGAATTCATATGTAGCCCCACCTGTGACTGTAGAAACAGGGTGAAGTGGTGTTTACATGCATACATGATATGAATGATGTTCTTCTACGCAGATCTGAATAGCACGGGGAAGTTAGGAGGCACGATTCTCCACCATGCTGTGCAGTGTGTCTCTCACAATGTCATTGACTTCCTACTGGAAAACCACAAAGGTACTATAGTGGTGTAGTGATGTGGATGGCCATACTAGGTATACGTAGCAGACAGATCTTTTCAAGAATGTGAGAGGGGATGACAAATGCCATTTAGTTTGAACCGGCATACATCCTATCCTTGTTCAGAACTACATTGATATTGCCTAACAGATGAATGTCTCTCAAACTTGATGGAATTGCGAGGGGAGATGATGGTTCTACAAATTATAAGTACTTGATGCGGGAGCACATGTACATTGGTAACAGTGAGATGGTTCAGAACCGAGTAATACATGTAGCTAGCCGATGGATGCTCTTTCAAGCTTAATCATCCTCCACAATTCCATGAAGCTTCAAAGAGCACTCGTCTGTTAGCTATTATCCGGTTCAGAAATGAATGATAGTTAGCAGATGGTACTTGATGGTACTTGAAATTGGGAGGATGGATGGTAATTGTGTTTCTGAATTCTCTTCATACCAGAGATGATCTGCAAGGACATAAGATGTACAGACCAGTAGTATAGTATGAGTCGCTTGGCTAGTTCGTTGTATGAACAGCTCTTGATTTGTAAAGCTCCCCCCCCCCCCCCCCCCCCCACTCCCACTGAGTAGTAACTACAGTGTTTGCGGCATTCTTGCAATGTCCGCACCAATGGTATATCAAATTGCAGAACAGTTTGAAATCTGTTTGCTGATTGGCTGATACAGTTTAGGCACTCGATCTGCTGACCGGAAGAATGCTGCAAAACACTGTAACATTGAGCAAGCACGTTCAATTGGCCTGTATAGCGTTAGTTCACTGAAACTGGGTAACCAATCAGGGGTCGTTTTAACTGAATGTTTAACTCTTGCCCATGTGTGGCAGCGCTGCAGTATAATGCATGTGATACTAGAAGCAATCCGTGCTGGTTTGGGTCTTGTTGGGTCTGGTTGGTTTGGGTCTTGGCCTGAGACTAGGGTGGAGCAAGTGCTTGTTGGTCGCATTCTTTTATGTTGTGCAATTTTTTTTTCAGACCTGTTGGACAGGGAAGATCTCCATGGTAACACTGTGCTACACTATGCAGTCCAATGTGATCACCAGAAGGGAAAGACGGGCGTGGAACTCACAAGAAAGTTGATTGAGAAAGGAGCAGGTACGTACATGTAGTGTATATATAGCATGTCCCGAAAGCTAGTCCTCGAATGTGCGTTTGAGGTGCCCTTGCAAGTTATCACATATTAAGTGCTTTTGAGAGCATGCTGTGCATATACCAACATGGAGTAGTCAATGCTGATCGCTTGTGCATGAATATATGAGTGTGTGTGTTGGAGCATGCCCACACAAGCGAACGCATCTGCATGCAAATGTGCTATCTGAGCGAGCATGTGCACAAATGATGTGTGCGAGCCTGGCCTCGAGGTTGGTGAGCACATTATAGCAACAGTTTAGAATGAGGACTTACGTATTTCTGCATGTAAAAGTCTGCTTTGTATCAAATTCTTTATCTTACTGCTGTTGCTGATATAATGATGTAATTGTATCTGCTACTACATATAGATATCAATGCTAAGAATAAAGAGGGAGCCAGCCCCCTCCACCTTGCGGCTCAGCTCAACAAGGAGATGGTGATAGACACACTTTTGGAGGAGTGAGTTGTAAAAATAAATACCCATATAGAAATGCCAAGCTTGTTACAACCTGGTGGCAAGGTTGTGACAAGGTCACCAGCCTTGTGACAACCTTGTACTTGGTCCAAACAAGCTTGTGACAACCTTGTACTGTTACCTCCCTTACCTTGTAACAACCTTGCATGATTTCAACAAGCTTGTGACAACCTGGTGCAGTTAACTTGCCAACCTTGTGACAACCTTGGAAGATTGCCATTTTAGTGAACAACCTTGTGACATCCTGGTATATACCAGTACTGTAATCTAACCTACCTTGTAACAAGCTTGTACAATTTCCACCTAACTAGCTAGCTTGGAGAACATGGTTGTGACTCCTCCTTTTATTCTGCATTCAACACATAGAGCTACCTTATGTTTATTTTCTAATTCATGACACATTTGTCAGCACCTGGAGCATGCATGTTCCATCACATGTACATGGGTACTAGTAGCATGCTTCCGATAACTGTGCTGGAACTTAGCTAGCTAGCTACATAGACTGGAATATGCATGCATGGAACTAGCTTTATACCCAGACCTTCTTACCCCAGCATTTGTCACTTGCGGCACTAACATGCACGGGGAAGGCCTGGTAGCTAAAACTTGTCATGTGCAGTGACATACGTACATGCACATTGGATTTGGGTGGACATGTGACCTGAGGAACTCCGTAGTGCCACCAGTTGCACCCATAGGCCACTGAGTGGTCAACATCAGGCAGTGTTGGTGACGTTTCTTGAGTTCAGAAAGCTGACCGAGAGCAGTATAGAAAGAATGTGCAACTCGAGGTATGTCACGTGCGTGGCAAGTTTACCACGTGCTAGTACTGCAAGCGACAAATGGTGGGGTAAGAAGGCATGCAACCGGAACAACCATGCATGGAAAATAATTCGGTGGAATAAGTCCTGCATATAACGTGTTGCATGTACACTACTTAGTTACTTGGTTGCTAATGTAAACTATGTTTTGATGTCATGTACATGTACGTACCTCTCAATGTTGGTTGCTAATGTAAACTAATTCATCGTTGTTTGACGTCATATTCACCAATTAGGTTGCTAATGTAAACTGTTTTCAAAGCTTCACGTTTGAGCGCTGAGCTTGTTTGCTTAGCTAGCTAGCTATAGTCTAGTCAGAGTTGGCTACCCGTTGTGGAAACAAAGCGTATCATGCCCTACCTTGACCTGGAAACCTGGTAGCTTCAACAGGAAACACTACTGGACAGCTGGTGTACACATGGACCATTGGTGCAGACAGAACTTGGGGACTGCAGCATCCTCTCCTAACTCGGGGATTATCGCGGGTACGTCTAGACTATAATGTACAAACTGGGGCAAGTACGAAGAACGGCTCCTTAGGGTTGAACTAAGGCTAGCACTGAGGGGCCATTCCTCGTGTTGTGCTTATAGACAAGTTAGCACGCTTGCCACTTCGACCACATGCTTTCAAGCATTGAAAGAAGAGTGTGGCCAGCAAGTCGGTTTTGCGATCAACAACCAAGTTGGTTCACTCCACTCTGCCCGTTGAGACTTAGAATTGGGGGTCTTCAAGCTTTTATTATTAGGCAGGCCCCTACCAATCCCCAGACCAGATATATTGTGTGTTCCGCTATTAGGCAACTAAGCTTCGCCTTGGCCACGGCATCAATTGGTGTCAAGTAGCTTTGCTCGCCTACTTCCCCCTCATTCACTTAGTGAGTAATCCTGGCTTCATCCGATGGTGAGTCATGGGCAGCTCAATACAAAGCCTGTTGCTACACATTTTCATTTGGCGTATGTACCTTGTGCTTCAGAAAGTTTCACTTGGCTATGCTTTGCTCGTTGTTGCAATCCTCGACCCTAGCAACTAATAATTTAGTCATTTCTGCGTGCAACGTGTTAAGATGTTATGTATTACTTGTTTTACTGCAATCTTTCAGGGGCAGTACATAGATACTCTATTAGAGCTGTTTAATGATCATACAATATAACGCTTTTCTTCCTACAGATGAGCCCCTCATACCCAGACAGGAAAAATAATCAGTCCCTTCCCTCCCTCCGGTGTGATGACACAAGTGGTCACAATTAATCGTCACATGCTGGGAACTGAAAAATCTGGTATGCAAGACTGTCAAGCAGTAGCAGCCTGATCATTGTAAAGCCATTATTTATATCACTCATCATCGTAGATGTACTAGCTTTGTAATTCACTGGAACTGTTTTATCACTCATTACCCCAGGACTTATGTATTGTGTTTATTTTTTATGTATGCAATGTTCAATGATTGTTGCCCACTGGCCAGGTTGTTACAACCAGATGTCCTGCTTGTTACAGTTTCAATTCCAAGGTTGTTGCATGGTTGTTACAACCTCCTTTCACAACCTTGTTGCTAGGTTGTCACAAGGTTGTTACAACCAAATACCCTGCTTGTTACAGTTTCAATTCCAAGGTTGTTTCACCCCGGGTACAAGGTTGTTGCATGGTTGTTACAACCTACTTTCACAAGCTTGTTGCAAGGTTGTTACTACCTTGTGACAAGGTTGTTGCATGGTGGTTTCAACCTTGGCATTTCTATATGGGTATGAATGCGAGTTAGCTGTTTGCACTCTATATACCAGACCAGCTCAAGCTCGTTATCACTCTCAGTACATTAACCCATTACCCAATGCATTCTTTTTCTCTGGAGGGCCTATATGGATTCTCCTTATATGTACGCGTTTAGCCTCCAAATTTCACGCAATTGTCCATGTAGCCATCCTGTATACATTCATGACTCTAACCATGCCCACTCATTAATGAGCTTTCAATAGTCATGGCCCGACTGCCCGTCCAGATTCAGAATAAGCTTCATTGTCAGAAAAGGAGGCCTTACAAGTTGGGTTTCTTGGCCCGTTTCATGCAAAGGAGAGAAACAGCCCACCCGGTACTAGTCTCGGCCCCAGACCCAAACCAACCCCAGCGCGGATCGCTTCCTGTATCACTATAATTATTGTGATACTGGAAGCGATCCGTGCTGGGGTTGGTTTGGGTCTGAGACTGAGACTAACCCAGTACCAACCAATGCCTTTCCATTATGTTTCAACCTTAATTTTATCTACAGATGTGACTTCAGTGAAGAAACCTTGAATGCTGTCGACAATCAGGGTCGCACACCGCTGCTAACCGCAGCAGCTTATGGGAAGAAGGATGCAATCGATTGCCTGTGCGATGATGCGGACATGACGCAGGTGGATGCTGATGGGAGGAGTGCTTTGTTCCTGACGGTGGAGGCTGGGCACAGTGTGGCTGTGAAGGTACGTATAAAACTATTACCGTAGTCTCTCAAAAATACGCCCACCCCCCTCTTTGAGCATCCACTAAGTTCATCGCCCATGGGTGTATTTTCGAGAGACTATACGGTATGCTTGTCCTGCTACATATAACATAGCCTTGTATACTTTAAGGCTAGTATTGATAGCGGGTATTAATTTTAGCGAGCACAATAAAGTTTGCATTTGATAATCAAATCATAGTGGACTCGTACATGTATGTAGGGAAATGTCTCAAAAATGGTCAACATACAAGCTAGCCTTTCATAACAATGTACCATACATCTTTGTCTGACCAAGAAGACAGTGCTGCCAAAAAGCATCACAAAGTTACCGAACCAGAAAGCCACCAAACAACCGAAATCAGTTTCTTCTTCAGACAGACTACTTCAAAATTGTGTGAATCTGTCGCAAGTTTCACAATGTGCTTGAACCACCCACTTAAACACTCATGTCTAAGCTTGCCACAAACTAGCATACTACTGCTTAGAATAGCTTTGAGGTACGTATATCCATTTAAGGCTCATTGTGCATATGCATGTCAAATGTATCCATGGCTACCCATGTCCCATCCACGGATCATCCGTGGATGGCATAGTAGCCAGGCCCTCCAGTAAAGTATCCCAGGAATACAATGGCCCATCCATGGATCGTCCATTGATGGCATGGTTGCCAGGCCCTCCAGTAAAGTATCCCAGGAATACAATGAATCCACGGGCCATCCACGGGCCATCCATTGATGGCATGGTTGCCAGGCCCTCCTGTAAAGTATCCCAGGAATACAATGAACCCATGGCCCATCCATGGATCATCCATTGATGGCATGGTTGCCAGGCCCTCCAGTAAAGTATCCCAGGAATACAATGAATCCATGGCCCATCCGTGGATCATCCATTGATGGCATGGTTGCCAGGCCCTCCTGTAAAGTATCCCTGGAATACAATGAACCCATGGCCCATCCATTGATGGCAGGGTTGCCAGGCCCTCCAGTAAAGTATCCCAGGAATACAATGAATCCGTGGCCCATCCGTGGATCATCCGTGGATGGCAAGGTTGCCAGACCCTCCAGTGAAGTATCCTATAACCTCGTTCCCAGGCCCCTGGGAACGAGCCTAAGTATCCCAGGAATACAATGAATCCGTGGCCCATCCGTGGATCATCCATGGATGGCAAGGTTGCCAGACCCTCCAGTGAAGTATCCTATAACCTCGTTCCCAGGCCCCTGGGAACGAGCCTAAGTATCCCAGGAATACAATGAATCCGTGGCCCATCCGTGGATCATCCATAGATGGCATGGTTGCCAGGCCCTCCAGTAAAATAACCCAAGAATACAATGAATCCATGGCCCATCCACGGATAATCTGTTGATGGTATGGTTAGGATAGATGTCACTACATACTGCGTGGGATGCATCCCAGGTATTTACAGGGAGGGCTGGCTTTGTCATCCATCTGGAGTAGGTTTGACTTGGTGCTTGAACAGGTGCCTGGGGCAACTTACTCAGGCATCCACGTGCAGCATTGGCTGAAGAATCACTGTAAAATGATGCAATTCTGTTGTGCTTCATTATCTGGAGTGTTGTAGTGGATCCAGTATAGAGAATCTAGAGTATTATATCCAAACTTGAGATGGCCGGAGTCAAAATTGTGTTCCGACTGAGGTGTACTTGCACAGAATACCAATTTAGTGGCTTACTCCAACAGGTGGGGACCTCCCCAGTCCACACACCAGTACTGCCACATGGCCTGTCCGCATTCCCCAACAGTCTGTAGCCTGCATAGCAGGAGTAGGTTGCCACGGTACCAGGAACATTGCCACCGCTTGCCTGAACAACTCGACCGTTTCCAGGATTGGGAAGGTTAGGGCACACAATCCCTGCACGGAGAGTGTGGGAGAGATGTTGAATTAAATGGACCACCCAGTAGTATTCATGCTGCATCCATGCATATAGACAGCCATTAGGAATGAGCTTGAAATGAACATGCCATTGCAGTGCCTTACTCTGGCAAGTGGGGGCCTCCCCAGTCCACACACCAGTACTGCCACACGGCCGGTCCCCATTCCCCAACAGTCTGTAGCCTGCATTGCAGGAGTAGGTTGCCACGGTACCAGGAACATTGCCACCATTTGCCTGAACAACTCGACCATTTCCAGGATTGAGGAGGTTAGGGCACACAATTCCTGCACGGAGAGATATTGATTAAAATGGACCACACAGTGGTATTCATGCTGCATCCATACAGACAGCCGTTAGGAATGTATGTACATGTCAGTTCAGTGCCTTACTCTTATCAGTGTTTGAGCTCTGGGAGATATGCCAACATTGTGTGAAGTCGATCCTCAGATCCATGCTTCACTCCGGTGCAACATAGTTTGAAATGAGAGCTCCTTGCTCTTTGAAACTCGAGTAACCTTTGTCAGTGTGACTAAAGTCACACATGTGCAGTTCAGTAGACTCTTCCCACCTTGTTATGACAGCACATCTTGCACCAGGCAGTGTATCCATTTCACTGATTTGATCTACGCTGTGCATCTTTGAAAAAATGATGCCATCATTTGGACGTGATTTGTTTGTGCTTCAGTTGTTAAATTGCCACAGTTGCTACATGTACGTATGTAGGATAAACTTTCTGTAGATGCAGAACTTCTAGTTGTGGTGCTGTTTCCATATACACACAAAACCTGCCTAAATAGCCATTCCCAAAGTATTCACACGATGGTCTCAAATGAGTGAGCAAATAACGATATCACAGTGACCCTTGCTGATGGACAGTGCTCGTATCTGTGGGTGTAGTTTTCCAGTGCTAGCTAGTTCACCCAAGATCAAGCACCTGTTCTCGTGAATTCAATTTGTCCAGCTATAAATTAGTTCTTCTGTAGTGATAACTAATACCCCAATCTACTGTCCTTCTCAGAAAGTTCTGGACAAGACACGTAAGCAGGCCACCAAGCCCGACAACCTCCTGTGCAAGCCGAACAAGGACGGAGACATTCCACTCCACATCGCTGCCTCAAAGGGGAACATCAAGTTGGTGAAGATGCTGCTCGAGTATGATCCCTATCACGAGCTTGAAAACCAGACTAAGGAGGGTTACGCAGAGAGGAACATCAAGCGTACCGAGAAGCAAATCCAGGAGGAGGTGGAAGTGCTTTGGAAGAGCAGTGAGTACTGCAAACTTGAAAGACAAATCGTTCAGAGAAATAAGGCCAAGAGGACGCCTCTACATGTGGCTGCAGAGAATGGACGAACCGAGTGAGCTAGTGCATGTTCCTGTGATATAGGATGTTTCGTTGTTGTTGGGGGGGGGGGGGGGGGGTCAGTTGTAGGCAAGCCATTCTTTTAGGGGGGGACTGATCATACATAGGTAAGCCATGTGAAGCACACTGCTTGTAGGGGAAGGGGGTACCCCAAAGATTTTAAAGCAATTTAGGCCTCTGCAGTAGTTTCTGATCTTGTTGAACCCTGCTAATGTATTTTTTGATGCTTTGTCTGCTGTAGTGTCGTCAAGATGCTGCTAGATGATTATCCAAGGATCATCCCATTTTGTGAAGAACACACGCCGGACACGCCCCTCCACCTTGCATGTGCCAAAGGGCACAGCAAAGTGGTGCACTACTTGCTGGATGAAGGGGCGAACCTGAAGGCGAGGTATGTAGACATCTCTTCTCAGTCTAATGCTGAAATGGGAGCAATCTTGTATGCAGAGTTCTGAAATGAATTTTCCTTACAGGAATGGACCTGGTGAAACACCGTTCCATCTTGCAGCTGGCGGGGGTCACAAGGAGTTGGTTGAGGAGCTCATTGGTGTGAACAAGAGCTGCATTGAGCTAGAAGATGATAAGGTGCCCTACAAAATTCCTGTGTTCTAATTTATCTCACCTGATTCAAACCAGCGATCTACAATTGATACATTCATTATTGATGCAGAAAGTGTCTATTGTTAATTTGTTATTGCTCACTAAATGCCTTACTGAATGATTATTGCTCTTATATTCCTTCTGTAGGGAAGGACTCCTCTGCGATACGCTTCTGATGAGCGCCGTGCTGATGTAGTTAGCACACTGCTCAATTCTGGGGCTAAAATTCAAAGTCAAGACAAGTCTGGAGTGACTGTCATCGATGCAGCCATTGATGCCGGGCATGAGTAAGTAACTGAATAGTTGATTGTTTCCTGCAAGAAATGCAACAAGCTAGCTATAGCTTCATTCCCCTGCCTCTTCACTACCTCCGGTTTTTGATCACTTGCTGTATGCCAATGCACCTGGGAGATTTCATCATGTGCATGACATCAGGTAGGGACACCCAACCATACTATTTCACATTTCATGTCAATCCTTCCCTGTCATCGTGAGTAGGCGTGAGATCTATCTGAGTAGACTGCGATCTCAGCTAATGTTTGCATTCCATAGTCGTGTGTAATTAGGCGCATCTCGCTTATAGGCGCATATTCGCTGTTAGGCGCAGGTTCAACTCTCGTCCCAGTTACTCACTGTTAAGCGCTGCAGTCTTCTTCCAGAAACTCGACCATTTTTGATCCTACGGAGTGGATAAAGCTATAATTCGAATTGAGGCGCACTTCCTATTTGAGGAATATTCGTTATTAGGCTCGATCATCTCGCTTATAGGTGCATATTTCCTTCCTGTGGAGTTATAGGCGCATGCGCCTAACAACGCGCGACTACGGGGGTAAATTATTGCCTAACAACGCGCGACTACGGGGGTAAATTATTTGTGGCAATACTTAGTTATGTTCAGGGATGCAACTACCGGCTAAGGTTATTGCACATGCGGTGGTACATGTGATGGACACTGCAGATGAACTGGAGGGACTAGTGTTGTGCAGTCCGTGCAAGACTTGCTGAGATTGCAGCCTATGTACTACTTTCCTTACATCAGCGAACTCTCCAACATACGCTTGGCCATTTTCTTGCAACACCTTCTGACTACAGATGGTCTACGGGATGAGACCACCCCTACTCGTTATACTGAGGCATGCATACGTACGAAGTTGTGTATAGAGTTGTGAGACACATGCAATGTCCGTATTGTTCTAGGGATGTGGTGGGTGCCATCATTGACAGTGACGCTTGGGTGGAAGCGCTGAGGTCACACCGGGACAAGAGACACAAGAACAAGCTCACCCCCTTCAGAATGATGATACAGAAAATGCCTGGTGCGTAGACTATGATGTGCAGTAATTGCGTGAAGTAATTTTGTGTATTGAATGGGTGTGAAGCTACTCACGATAAACCTTCTTCTTTTGTGCTACATTTTTGTAACATGCAGCCACTCAGCCTGTGAGATCAAAAAGAGAGAATGGTGGCATTATTTTTGATTAGACTGTGAGAGTAGTCCTGAACTGCTGTCTGCTTGGTGTCTCTACACAGATGTAGCAACCAAGGTTCTCAACCGATGTACTCTCAAGGACCCAAAGAAGGCAGACACCGTTAAGGATTCTACGAAGCGCAATACTGTTGTGTTTGACTACCAGTTTTTGGAAGATTTCGGAATGAACGGTGACGACCAAGGGTAAGTGTATGTTGCCATAGCAACCTCAAACATTCTTGTGTAAGTGGTATTCATGTGAATGTGAAGGATATGGGAGCACTATACAATGGAGGTGAATAGTCCCAGGAAGATTGTACAAATAGTAGGTTGCTGTTCTAGGAAGCTAATTGCTATATTGGACGGTATTGTTTGTTAAAATCAATGGGATGCCTAATCAGGTTGTATTGTATACTAAATATGCAAGACTACGTATGTCTGCCTTGCTCTTAGACTTCTGAATTTGTAATTTATTCCGAATCCAAGGCTGTTTTTGTTTCACTTACACCTTTTTGTTTGGGGGGGGGGGGGAGTCTAATGGGTTACCTTGTCTGATTGGGGGAGGAATTTTCAAATTTAGTCCCCCCTAGAGGGCCAGTAAGAACACCACACAGTCCCCCCTAGAGGGCCAGTAAGAACACCACACAGTTCCCCCTAGAGGGCCTGTAAGAACACCACACAGTTCCCCCTAGAGGGCCTGTAAGAACACCACACAATTTCCCCTAGAGGGCCTGTAAGAACACCACACAATTCCCCCTAGAGGGCCTGTAAGAACACCACATGCACTTACGCATCCATGTCGGTGTTATTCGTTGCCGTCTCCATTGCTCCGAGAAGGGAAGGGAGCTACCGGGACCAGGACGAGAGGTACAGCAAGGAACAGCACTTTGAGGCCGTCATGAAGAGGAACAAGGAATCATCGAAGCTGACGTCGAGGCCAGCTGACCTTGACACCCACTTGTACAAGTCTACCCATCCTCTGATGTTGATGGTAATTTGATCTTTGAGCACATTCAACAAGTGTATGCATGTACCAAATGTCAGGGTTTGAGTTGTTAATTGTAAGTTTGTGTGGTGGTGGTGGTGGTGGTGGTGGTGGGGGGGGGGGGAGAGAATTAGAACCCAATACGTATTTTCAGCTATGTAGTAAATTACACATTTATGTATGCGATCATTAAATATGCAGTCTGCCTTCAAAACACGACACAATGTTCGACTTGCAATTGGCCTACAGTAGGTCTTGATCCAGACTCTTCAAGTTCCCATTAAACCGAAAATACAGATATGGAGTGCATGCTTCAGTCAGCTATAACCTCGATAGTTAAAACGAATGTTTCCATTTGTAGGTCAATTCTGACTCTCTTGATCTCCTGGAGCATCCGTTGGTGGGAAGTCTTCTCCACTACAAGTGGTGGAAGTTTGGGATGTGGGTCTACGTCATCAACCTGCTCTTGTACCTGCCATTTCTCATCTCTTTGACAATTTTTGCCCTGCTTGTGCTGACTCCGGAATCAAAACCATGTAAGCGGTGTATTTGTTTCCTATGTCAAAGAGCAAAGGATATACACATACATAGTGGGGTATGTTTTTATGCCAAATTTGGCACATTTTGGAAACCAAAACATGGTACATGTAGGCATGCCAATTTTGGATTCACCCCCAGGAAGTGTGAGGCAAAAGTGGAGTGCTATTTCACTCCTTTGGTCTGAGTACAAGTGCTGTTATTCCCTAGTTTTAGCACCTCCCCATAATATTATGCTGGTATTGACTGCATCCTTCACGGTCCTGTTTCTGTCCAGACAGACACAGTATAATGCCTTTACCATGTACCGGTGAGGTTCCCGGGAATTAAGTGGATACGGTGTGTCTGCAGCACTACCTACTACTCAATACCGAAACTTATGTAGCACAGCATATGTAGAGTTAGCCTCGTTCCCAGGCCCGAGAACGAGGCTGTATAATGTAGAGTGTAACCAGCTGCTGTCTCAATCTTTGTAGGCAAAGCAGTCCTGACTGGCAAACTTGACCACTGCAGCACATCTGCAAACAGCGAGTGTGGACAGTGTGGTGAGTATCAGCGAGTGTGGACAGTGTGGTGAGTACCTGACATTTCGCAACTTGTTACTAATACCAAAATTGAATCCTCCGAAAAAGTCCGGACCACCTTGGGGTTGAGCCCAAGACCTTGAATGCTATGTCTTTTCTGGTAGGAATTACTAATTATTGAGCCTACCGTCCCCTACAGTAACTTCAGCTACGTAGCTCCAATCCCTTGCATGCATGATATGGAACAAGAATGTATTCTCAAACCCTATCCTTGATTGTCTGCTTTAATAACATACATGTACTTCAGGTTGACCGGTCGATCACTTGTTTGCTCTGTTCCCATACCTTCCAGGACTCAGTCCTACGACGTATTCTGCAGTGTACATCAGTGCTCTCCTCACCGGCTTGATGACCTGGTGTCGCTTGTTTATTGAGTTCGTTCAAATGTTCCAGTACAAGCAATACTTGACAGACTTCACAAATTTCCTCGAGTTGCTCCTCTATGGTTCAACGCTGACGTTTGTTTCTGTGTTTGACACTTCGTGTCTGTGCCCAACTAACTATCAGTGGCAGTTTGGCATATTGGCTGTCTTCCTGGGGTGGATTAATCTGTTGCTCTTTGTCCAAAAGTTTCCTGGGATCGGAATTTACATCGTCATGTTCCTGAAGATATGCAAGACGTTCCTGCGGACAGTAGTGCTTTTGTTGTTGCTGCTGATGGCGTTTGGCCTTGCCTTCTACATGGCTTTCGATGAACCACAGTATGAAGTTAGTGAGGGATATAACTGGTTTATTTATGTACTGCATATGTCTAACAGCTCTTTCACATGGGTACGGTATTGCAACAATGACACAACTTGGCTTGGGAACTAAGCCTGTATTAATATTACTACTGCATCATTTGAAGCAGCCGACTTCTGCGTCATGAAGCAATTTCGCACCCATAGTTCGTCACAACTAAACCTCATTCTGTCAGTACCTCTGCACTGTTTAATAGTCTGATTACAGCACATGTACACCACATGACATGCAACTAGTCCCTCTCCCTCCCTTCAGCGTACAGCATTTTCCACCCCTGGTCGTGCCCTGCTGAGGACCACAGCCATGGCCACTGGAGAGTATGACTTCAACGGACACTTCCATCTCTCCCCTGGTGGGGGGAGTGAGGACCAACCGGAGCTGGCATTCCTGCCGGTCACCGTCATCATCTGGATCATGTTTATAGCAGTGATGCCCATCTTGCTGATTAACATGCTGGTGTGTGCTATACATGCCTGCAATGTAACACTGAGAATAGCTACCTACGTAGCTTGCACTACAGAGACTTAGCATTGGTGTACTCGATCTGACTTGGGGAATATACGTAGCTAGGATTCTATCGATATCAATTTTTGATTGCAATAAGGAGTGTGTGTATTTGGCTGATACCAATACCGCCATGTGATAGTTACCTCTTGCATCAGAACATCAGTAATAATTTTGTCTCTCTGAAACAATGGGAAGACCCTTAATTTAACACTATTACATCATTTTTTATTTCACTATAGACTGGTTTGGCTGTGGGTGACGTCACCGAGATCCTTAATGCTGCAAAGCTGAACAAGCTTGCACTACAGGTTAGCTCCAGCTGTTTAAGGGTGTTAGCACCAAATTCATTATGCAATGCTAATCGGCTATACTGAGTATTATACATACGTACACCTAGCCTTGTTCACATGGCCTCCTACGCGGCCTGGGAATGAGGCTAATGTACACCTAGCCTTGTTCACATGGCCTCCTACGCGGCCTGGGAATGAGGCTAACGTACACCTAGCCTTGTTCACATGGCCTCCTACGCGGCCTGGGAATGAGGCTAACGTACACCTAGTTGTCCCGGTGCAAATGTGGCTGCTCAGTTGTAAAGTCTGACAACTTGGATAATGATTACATGGGATTCACCCTTCATAGCCATGTGTGCGTACAATTTCAGCTACGGCTACCTGCAAGTCCAAAAGTAGGACCCCACCCTATGGGCGGTGACAACTGTAATAACAGCTATCAGCTATAGTATTCCTTACAAATATCTTTGCACGGTTAGTACACATAGATTGCTTGTGTGCTGTTATGTTCCAGTTGTGATTCACTTATTGGTCTGTTTGTTCATTTCACAGTTGGAAATGGTCTTGTCTGTAGAGGAGATGGTCTTGGGTGTGGTATACTGGTTACCCAAAAGACTAAGGAGGTGGTTTGACACTGAAAGAAGACAAGAGATTGTTGTTCAAAAGAGGATATCGTGGTGGCAATCAGTTACAATTAGCCTCTGGGGTGGACAGCCGTACATGTTGTGGGAAAACATCAGCAAAGTCCTCAATCCCATGGTAGGCAAAACCAACCATCTGTGTTCTGAGTATAGTGTACCAGTACTGGTCAAGGCAGTGTAGTTATGGCCAACCCATCCTAGCTGATAAATCACTGCCCTGAAAGGTGAGAGGGCTGGTTTGTAACTCCATTGTGCATACAAATGGGCCACCCGGTGCTGACAATCCGAAGGATTTCTATAGCCACGTTCCGCCAACACGGCCATGTCCCAACACGGCCATGTGCCAACACCCACCCACCTCCTCCTGTCCACCCTTTCTGCTGGTGAAGAGCCTATCTCCCAAGGCCACTGCAGGAAGTGACGTCAGTAGCTAAAAGTCTCATGGTGCATAAATTCACTACTCAAACAATGACTCTTTGCAGTGAACAGCTACTAGTGTAGCTGATGTCCGGACATCGACTGTTGCAGATTTCTATGTTGCTATGAAGTTTTGCATGTACCATTGTTCTCCAGGAGACTCAGAAGGAGAAGGAGGAACTGAAAGCTAAGGAACAAGCTAATGCTCTGCAGGTACATAACACAAGGTTTCATTTGGGGTGGGGGTTAGCAGCCAATATCTGGCGCATTAATTGGTGTATTGACATCCTTTGCTGAGTCTGTGGTAATAACAAGATGATGTTCACAAATTAGTCTGTTTCTAATCTGTGCAGAGAGAAGTGACTGATAAACTTGAACAGCAAATGAAAGCAGTGAACAGAAAGCAGGAGGAGATGGAGAAGAAACTGCATGAGTCTCAGGTACGTCTCCCGCTGTACTGGTCATGCATGCTGTGGGGATTACCACCCAAACAGTACCATAATGACTTACCATGGTATATACTGATCAGGGTTTCATCCAGTGGGGAAAGCTCCTCCTCAAACAGATGCTAGTTAACTTGGTGAAAAGACAGGGATGGAGAAAAGCATATACAGTTGTAATGACGACACGTCATGAGATGCTCTCATAGTACTTCAGTCCTAGAACATTTCCTGGGAGGGCATGCTCATAGACCCCCCCGTAGACGTGGGCGCTTAGCGTGCCCACATGCACCCTCCAAGTGCTTAGCTTCCTCCACCCACCACTCTCCCATGGCAAGAAAAATATTGATCCTGGATGATATGCTGCTATATATTATCACACTGTGAAATAGCATGAAAATTTAATAGCAGTCCAGGTGCATGACATAAAAGAATTTGTCACATACACATTTGCAGAAAGATGTGATGAAAGCCGTGAGCGACCTCTCAGCTAAACAGGAGGAGATGGGGGAGAAGCAAAAGGTAAATCTCAACTGCATGGCGTGCAGAGGTGGCTGTTGAGGACATCTTTAGCCTCCAAAACAGTAATGATACTCATGCAGTAAGGTCTACCCAGAGGTGGTCAGTCATGTTGACGTTATAATGATAAGCATCAGGTGATACAATCGGTTTCTTGTTCTAAAGATACTTACAGAGTGCTGCAAGTTCTATAGGCTATGTTGAGCTATGTACACAGAACAAGTGCCCCATTCATTCTCTATGAGACCATAGTTGCTCAGGTAAGTAGCTCATTACCTGTCAAGGTTTAGATCCAGCATCCAACAACAATTTATTACGCGCACAAGTGTCCATATTGCTGGGTCGCTGCTCCTTCACTGCCTTGTCTGGGAGCCTCGTGTCGTGTGCTTGTGACTGGTCTCAGTTCAGATCTATAGACATGACTGTATGTTGACAAATGAAATGGCACTGTCATGTACACTTTTGCAGAATGATGTCATGAAAGCGGTGACTGAAATGACTGCTAAACAGGAGGAGATCGGGGAAACACAAAAGGTACACCTCGAACTATACGTGACGTGCAGTGGTGGCTGTTGAGGGCATTTTGTGCAAAGTCACAGCGTCTGAATAGAGTAATCACCCAGGGTGTAAAAGAATGCAGTAAGGTTTGAATTACCTTCAGTAGGCATTACCCGTTCCTTGAGCGTCACACCCCTGTAGTCTCATTCCCAGACCGGCAGTAATTGTATATCACACATGCATATAATCGGCACATATTAACTCTGTGTCTCAGAACCCATTGCTGTCATGACAAAGACAAATGACAAGCCAAAAAGGATCTTAGATTGATGTGCAATTCATGACTGGACCGTCTGCGAAGAAGTACCAATCTGATGCGAAAAAATGTCTGTTGTGAAACCCTTCTAACTTTTGCCTTCTTGTATAGCTAACAAGTGAGTCTTTAAAAGACTTGATGTGTCTCGGCACGACTTGGTATCAGCTAGAATCATGCAGAGGACATGGCAGCTGCTTATCCCTTTATTATGACTGCAAAACCTGTTAGCTATGAGACTTTCAGCTTAAGTGAGCGTCAATATCCTTGGAGGTTCTGTGTGAGCAAGGGGTGGGTCAGGAATGTTCACCCAAAGGGTAAAAGCAGTATGCATGGTCGTGTCTGGGCTTGATGTTTAGTCCACACCTTGGCCAATTTTTCAGCACTTATCTATATAGCTAGCTAGCTAGCTAGAGCTGAGTGAGTTAGTATGCACTTGGGATGGCTGAGTGCAGCACACTGGATAAGTGAGTATTCATTGTCCTGAATTAAGTATTATAGCTACTTAGCAGCAGTCTTGGTAAGAGGATTCATGAGCAGCCATGCAAACCCATAATCACTTTTGAAGATCTACTTGCAGGCTATAAATACGTTTGACACCCTATTAAGCATGCAGCACCTTGCGCGGGCGCATTGCGAAAAGCG
Source organism: Axinella damicornis (assembly GCA_963931865.1). Classification (NCBI taxonomy): domain Eukaryota; kingdom Metazoa; phylum Porifera; class Demospongiae; order Axinellida; family Axinellidae; genus Axinella; species Axinella damicornis. The sequence goes on along the minus strand of OZ007513.1, from coordinate 11,377,298 downwards.
ACGTACGTACCACGTACCTACGCATCCAGCACTGTGTCTCGGCACTTCGGTGCCGAGACAAAAACTTACCCTTGAAGGCCTAACTATACCAATCAGATGAGAGAGCTTTGAATTTGGACTGTAGGGTCTGTGATCAGTCGATACTACCTGCTCATCAGGCTATAATTATCACTACAATTATATTCTGGCATGCTATTAACTGAACACCTATCATATTTGTGATCACCAATAGAGGATAATGGGTGCAGATATCAGCAGCTTGCAGCAACAGCTGAACAGCTTGGAGAGGCTTGTGCGGGCCATGGCTAAGCATCAAGGGATACCAGTGGAAGACGATCCAGATCAGAAGCAGCAGTAATGGAGGGAGAAACCATGCACTGCATGCTAGATACATGCTAACTTTCTAGATACGTTACCACGAATGTACTTATTCTTATAGAAAGCTTCTGATATTCTTGCAGCTGTTATTTTTGTCTGATATATGTTTTGCATTAGTATCGCTATTGTGTTGTTACTATAGGCAGACTCGTGGGCAGACTTATCTTTTGCGATAGTAGCACAACTGCATGCAATAATTATTGCATTTCTACATTGTACTAATGATAAGGTGACACAAACGTATAATGTGCCGGCTCAGTCCCATCCCATTATAAAATGTAGAATTTAGGGACGGGATGGGACTGAGCCTGGTTAATGGGATTTCTCCTTCTTTTGCGAGAGGTGGAATAATTCCGAATGTGACAGGCCATCACTAAATCCCTTTTAATTTTTCAAAGAAAATTTTTTGCCTCTAGTTTGCGCACTTTTTGAAGCGCATGAAATGCGTAACTCCTCATGGTACGTGCAATGTCACTGTAAGGGTACGGGGTACTGGATGTATGCCCTGATGTCAGATTTTAAGATGTTGTGTTGCCATGTGACTGAGTCATGTTAGCCTCGTTCCTAGGCTCGAGCCTGAGACTACATGTACGGGCCATGTCAACAAAGCAAAGCTGCACTGAGCAGGCTTTGATGTTCACATTATTCCATGTATTTTGTTGTGATGAATGTTTAGTGTTGTCTTTGCAGAGCGGACATGGGGGTGGGGCTCACCCTGATCAGATTGCTGGCAGTCATGAAGGTCATGCATGTGCTTGCAATGGCTCCAAGTACATTCAAAACTCTAGCCACACAGTTCTGGTCAGACGTTCTGCATGCACTGTACGTCATGAAAAGAAAGCCACGCCTCCACGATGGCAGGGTCACGATAGATCTTGACAAGAACAGGTTGGTAGAAATTCCTCATAGCGGTAGGAACCACCAGACGACGGATTCACAAGGATTCTGTTAGTGTACCAAACGCAGCCATCACAAGCAAAAAGAACACAAAATGCGCTTGCATTTTGGATTGCGCATGCGCAATTGGTGAACGACTGACTGGGAAGACGGAGGTTCGCATTCGTCCGTTACCTCTTCCGGTAGTATTCGTTATGAACTCAGCGATTTCCGTGTAACGTGTAACGAAATAGTCATGTCAGACGGCTTGAGGAGCAGATTTTGGCACCGACTGTTCCAAGATGTGTTCATGCGAGCGACCTATCCTTCGAGATATGTGCATCTCTGGTGGTCAAGAGTCTATCTAGCTATCAAGACAGTTGAGACTGCTCCCGTCTTTGTGTGAGAACGCTGTAAAGTCGGGTCTAGCTTGAAGCGTCTCAAGATGGTCAGATTCAACCGCCTGTTAGTGCAAGAACGCAGGGTGCTACGATGATCGGACCTGCGCCTGATGAAAGCCCCATCTCTGTACTTTCAGAAAATAGCCACATCATGGCCATCAGATTTGGAGCTATGAGCCCCTGAAGTCAACCATGTTTCATGAATTTGGTTTGCGTGGGTGCATTTATGCTGCCATATCTCGAGAACGCTACATGCTATGGACATGAGACTTGCACCATTGGATGCACCAAAGACTGAGGTTTGTAAATACATGTGGAAATATTGTGACAACCCCATCAGATTTGGAGCAATGAGCCCCTGAACTCAGCCAATATGTGTGAATTTGGTTTATGTGGGTGACTTCGTGTGGCCGTATCTCAAGAACGCTACATGTTATGGACATGAGACTTGCACCATTGGATATACCAAAGACTGAGGTTTGTAAATACATGTGGAAGTATTATGTATTTTTTTCAGGGATGCACTGCATGTAAAAGTCTGCTTTGTATCAAATTCTTTATCTTTAATAGCTCTTACTGCTGCACTGTTGCTGATATAATGATGTAATCGTATCCGCTACTATATATAGATATCAATGCTAAGAATAAAGAGGGAGCCAGCCCCCTCCATCTTGCGGCTCAGCTGAACAAGGAGATGGTGATAGACACACTTTTGGAGGAGTGAGTTGTACAATGAATATGAATGGGAGTTAGCTGTTTACAGACTCTGTATACCAGACCAGCTCAAGCTCGTTATCACTCTCACCCCATTACCCAATGCATTGTTTTCTCTGGAGTGCCTATATGGATTCTCCTTATATGTATGGATTTAGCCTCCAAATTTCACGCAATTGTCCATGTAGCCATCCTGTACACATTCATGACTCTAACCACGCCCACTCGTTAATGAGCTTTCAATAGTAATGGCCCTCAGCTGATGACTGCCCGTCCAGATTCAGAATAAGCTTCATTGTCAGAAAAGGAGGTCTTACAAGGTGGGTTTCTTGGCCCGTTTCATGCAAAGGAGAGAAACAGCCCACCCAGTACCAACCAATGCCCTTCCATCATGTTTCTTACTTATCTACAGATGTGACTTCAGTGCTTGAATGCTGTCGACAATCAGGGTCGTACACCACTGCTAACCGCAGCAGCTTATGGGAAGAAGGATGCAATCGATTGCTTGCGGACATGACACAGGTGGATGCTGATGGGAGGAGTGCTTTGTTCCTGACGGTGGAGGCTGGGCACAGCGTGGCTGTAAAGGTACGTATAAAACTATTATATGCTTGTCCTGCTACATATAACATAGCCTTGTATACTTTAAGGCTAGTATATTGATTGCGGGTGGTAATTTTAGCGAGGACAGTTGATTTCAATAAAGTTTGCATAATGTACGTACCATGCATCTTTGTCTGACCAAGAAGACAGTGTTGCCAAAAAGCATCACAAAGTTAGAAAGCCACCAAACAACCAAATCAGTTTCTGCTTCAGACAGGCTACTTCAAAATTGTGTGAATCTGTCACACACAAACAGCAGCATTTTACACTGAGCAGTGCATGATCCCATCGGTTTTCACAACTTTGAAGTCTCACAAGGTGCTTGAACCACCCACTTAAACACTCACGTCTAAGCTTGCCACAAACTAGCATACTACTATATAGCCACTATAACTTTGAGGTACGAATATCCAATTAAGGCTCATTGTGCATGTGCATGTCAAATGTATCCATGGCTACCCATGGCCCATCCACAGATCATCCGTGGATGGCATGGTTGTCAGGCCCTCCAGTAAAGTATCCCAGGAATACCATGGCCCATCCATGGATCGTCCATGGATAGCACGGTTGCCAGGCCCTCCAGTAAAGTATCCCAGGAATACCATGCCATCCATGGATCGTCCGTGGATGGCATGGTTGCCAGGCCCTCCAGTAAAGTATCCCAGGAATACAATGGCCCATCCATGGATCATCCGTTGATGGCATGGTTGCCAGGCCCTCCAGTAAAGTAACCCTGGAATACAATGAATCCATGGCCAATCCATGGATCATCCGTTTATGGCATGGTTGCCAGGCCCTCCATTGAAGTATCCTATAACCTCGTTTCCAGGCCCCTGGGAACGAGCCTAAGTACCCCAGGAATACAATGAATCCATGGCCCATCCACGAAGGAATTCCATTGAAGTGACATTACATCTGATTACTCTTTTGCAGCTGCGTTAAGTATTGCAATGAGTGGTGAAATTGGTAGGTGGGTGGTTTAAAATGTGCGTGTGACTATAGCGATTACACAACTCAAGTGACCACGGTAATGAGCAAGAGACCTGGCGCTAAAGACGGTGTGCAAAGAGTGAGAAGTACGAACGAGAACAGCACAGTATGCTGGACATACCTGTAACGTGTTGTGGCAGCAATCCAAGCCAGGATCCAAGCGCCTTCTTCCACCGATTTCCAAGCGATCCAGGTTGGAGTGCGAGATGGCTCAGCGAGTTTGGGATGGATGAGAGCCAGCCGAGGTTGTAGTCGCGAGTTTGTTCCAGGCATGCACTTTCCTGATTGCAATGCCAAAAGAGAACCAATGACTTGCTTGGAAACCATAGCTGTTGCTTTCGAAGTATAATAATCTCGCTATGCAGAAACAGAGCCTCAACATGTGAGGCAGGGGCGCTGTGGGCATAGCAAGACTGCTTTGTTCTCGTTTGTTCTTCAACCAATTCTCACTCTTCGTACGCTGTCTTTAATGGCCAGGTCTCCTGTTTATCACCGTGCATGGTCACTTAAATTGTGTAATCGGTATAGTTTTAGTCACAGACACATTTCAACCGCCCACCTGCCGATTTCACCATTCACTGCAACACTTAACACAGCTGCAAAAGAGCAACCAGATGTGGGGCCACACATTCCATGGATACTTTCTCTTCTGTGCAACTGGCCGATTGGCTACTGTAAGGTGACGAAATTCTGTTGTGGTTCATTATTATATTCATCCGTGTATTATTGTCAACGGTAACCGAAGAACAGAGAAAAACGGGGTAGACTTGGGAACGAGGCTATAACTGTAGTTATTTACATGCAGCTGAACATAATGCACACATCAGCAAGTATATTCAGGTGTTCAGTTCTTCCTCAATTTCATCTCAGTGAATTTAAGGGAGTAGCGGTATCCCCTCCATGTCCACCAGTTCACACCATCAGCATCGGAGGAGTGTGACCCACGGTGGTAGAGACCGTTGAGATTCGAACGGTGGCAATTTCCATACCACCAGGCACCTTTATAGGCATGTGCACAGCTGCCACTAGCAGCATCATTGTCCTGGTCCCTTGTGGCAAACTTGCGTCCGTTCTGGTAAGCAAGAGAATCTCCTGCAGTTCCACTGTATCCTGATACCGACAGAGTGTATTTGGATACTGAATCTCCCACACTGAAACTTGAGTATTGCGCATATCGTGAGTTTCCATCAAAGTCCTGCATATCAATTCGTAGCTGAGTAGCAGTAGGTGTTAGACGGTGTATCTTGTCCAGACCCAGCCAGAACTCTCCACTAAGGTTTCCAAACCCTTGCTGATAGTCAGTCCAGTAGCGATAAAAGTCAACTGATCCATCCACTCTGCGCTGGAACACTGTCCACCCACCACCATCAGTGTCCATGTTGCAGTATGCCTGGAATTCGGGCTGGTGGTCAGGTTTGATGATGTAGACACCACTTGTAGTTTGTCCTTGGTTGAAGGCATCCCGACAGTTACTGTACACTCCTGAGTGATGAACAGTGTGCTGTATATGTCTCATGTTAGTAGGTATATCATACTATGCTGAGTCAATGGAAGTGCCAGTTGTACAAACTTAGGAGTTAGGGAAATAGTGTGTTACAGCAGGTGTTCAGCACTTACTTAGCCTTTTGCTATGTGTCTATTATGACACCCTCTGCATGCTATTGAAAACCTTGTGTGGCAGGACATGCATACACTGGTTGCAGACATACTGCAGCGACATTGTGCATGGGACGTCACGAGCTCGAGCAAATGAATGAAGAGAATGAGTGTCAGCGAGGTGACTATAGTTGTGGATAGGAAGTTTGTGATTGCACACACCAGATTTACAATACCATTACAACATCAACCTTTCAGTGACGAGATTTGTGGTATGAGGAAACAGATTGACACGGCTCGACTATATCTAACGTTGGTCTCGCTCATGCTCACCCAATAACCACTCCAACACTGAGACCATACTACACTCACCCAGTAACCACTCCAACACTGAGACCATAATACACTCACCCAGTAACCACTCCAACACTGAGACCATACTACACTCACCCAATAACCACTCCAACACTGAGACCATACTACACTCACCCAGTAACCACTCCAACACTGAGACCATAATACACTCACCCAATAACCACTCCAACACTGAGACCATACTACACTCACCCAGTAACCACTCCAACACTGAGACCATACTACACTCACCCAATAACCACTCCAACACTGAGACCATAATACACTCACCCAGTAACCACTCCAACACTGAGACCATACTACACTCACCCAGTAACCACTCCAACACTGAGACCATACTACACTCACCCAGTAACCACTCCTACACTGAGACCATACTACACTCACCCAGTAACCACTCCAACACTGAGACCATACTACACTCACCCAATAACCACTCCAACACTGAGACCATACTACACTCACCCAGTAACCACTCCAACACTGAGACCATACTACACTCACCCAGTAACCACTCCAACACTGAGACCATACTACACTCACCCAGTAACCACTCCAACACTGAGACCATACTACACTCACCCAGTAACCACTCCAACACTGAGACCATACTACACTCACCCAGTAACCACTCCAACACTGAGACCATACTACACTCACCCAGTAACCACTCCAACACTGAGACCATAATACACTCACCCAGTAACCACTCCAACACTGAGACCATAATACACTCACCCAGTAACCACTCCAACACTGAGACCATACTACACTCACCCAGTAACCACTCCAACACTGAGACCATAATACACTCACCCAGTAACCACTCCAACACTGAGACCATAATACACTCTAGCTACCTGTACTGGTGGCAAGTAAGATAATCATGTTATCCCATATGACAAATGCTCAAGTAACAGACCACATGCATTTACAGTTACCTTGACCTGTACTGCTAGCGTTCAGTGTGTGGCCAGTATTACTGGAGAATTTTGCCACAGTGCCAGGAACACTGCCATCAAGTATCTGAAGTACTTGCCCAGTGTCTAATCATAATACGGAAACTTTGCTGTCAAGACCGATGTTAATCATAGCACTGCAAAGACAACAACCCCTGTCCCATATCATCGTACAACTAAATTACCATCGGAAATGCTGTGGATTATTGCAACCTGCCACCATCACAGGGCCTGAAAATTGCCATTTATTAACTGTAGTCACCATCTTGGTCACGTGACTAATGAACTCAGCTATCTGATTGGTTCTGTCAACATTCTGGAAGATTGCATGGAATGTTATAGCTACCAAACATAATTTTTCCTCAGTACTACATATTTCTGTCCTGTTTCTATAATTATATACACTTGAGATATGTACCAGCCCCTCCCATTGTTTTGCAGTGTGGGGGCCTGGGAATGAGACTAGATCTTACCATCCGAACTGCAACTGGTGTTCTGTAGTAGCTCCACCACCTCGTGATGGTGTTTCCTAGTGCTTGCTTCAGTTGTGTTCTGGAACGTGTCCAATTTGTCATCTAAGTTAACCACTTTGTCCTGAAGTGTGTCAAGCATGTCCACCTTGTCCTGAAGTGTGTCCACCTTGTCCTGAAGTGCGTCCAACTTGTCCTTGAGAACTGCATGTGAGAGGTACATACACACATACGTACATACCCCTTATACCCATTCATGTTTTAACCTGCGATTGCAAAGCAATGTATACTTTTGCATCAGGTGTTTACGTAGCTGCTCTAGTCTCAAGAACATTACAATGAAGTATGGTATGCATCTTTAGAATTGATGCCGCGATTTGGCCCATCTCTGGTCTGTTTTTCCGTTATTAACGTGAGTGCAAAAGGCCTGAATGAGTCCGGAAGAGAAGCTGCATCATTTTTCGGAGACTTAGATACATAAAAGGGTCTTTGGAAGAAACCTTCCTATTCTCGGAAGAAGCCTTCCGATTCTTGGAAGAAGACTTCCGATTCTCAGAAGAAGCCTTCCGGTTTTCGGAAGAAGCCTTCCAGTTTGTGGTGAAGCTATGCCGTGAACACATATTGGAAAAGCTTTCCGAATCTTGGCATGAACTGTGTCAGTAGCTTGCAGCTCAGATAGTAAAGGCTTCTATGATTACAATAGTTCCATGCCAATTCTATGTCCATAGCTGTACTGGTTCTGAACCTAATCCATGAGTAGCAGACTCTGACATACCAGGGTTTTTATTGTGTAAGGCATCTCTTGTTCACAAGCAATATGCCTTCATCGAACCAGCAATGCATGTGACCAGTTATATCCTATACATACCATCCATGGTTGTATTTCGCAATGTTGCAAGCTCATCAAGCATCCTGCTGGTCTTGGACTGGATGATCCCCAGCTGGTCCGGAATAGTGTCCAGCAGGAGAGCTGTGGGTGAGAGAAACTCTCAACACAACTACCACCAATGCCCTGTGTTCATCACAGAGTTCCTCACCTGGGTTAGCCGGCAGGATCCTTCTGAGAATGTGGAGGGTGGCATTTCGCCAGGTGCTGTGTGCACTCTCGATAGCAGCTATCTGTGCAACCACACTGTCAAAATCAGCTCTGCTGACACATTGTGGCTCAGCTGTGTAGCATAGGAGAGATTAGAGCCGTATGCAGTATGCTTGCCTGAGGTTTACTAGTGCCATTTGCAAGAAGTAAGAACACCAGGTGTCTCAGTACACACATACACTGATGTCTCACAGTTCACCTTGCTGTTGCTGTTGCTGCTGAGCTGTGGCACTGCACATCAGTGTCACACTCACCACAGACAGTGTAGCTAGAAGGCAGAACACTTTACACACCATCTTTCTTGCTGTACGAGTGAACTCTGTTCTGGAGCTTGTCCAGTGTTCAGGCTACTTTTGTTTATCTTAGTGGGTATACCTTTAATATGTGTAGGATGAAATACTGTCAGGGTTCAGAGGTTTTTTGATAAACATGCTGAGTGTGGAGCTAAAGTTCTCTTCTCAGTTCTATAATAATTACTTTAGCCTGAAAGAGGTTTACACAAGCTGTTATACATTTTCATGATGCAATATAGTCAGAGTTCAGAGCTTTTGTGATCAACAAGTGTGGAGTTCAGTTTCTGGGTTCTGTAATATTCTTTTATCATGGCATTCACTTTCATGATGAAATAACGGTGTCAGGGTTCAGAGGTTTTGTGATAAACAAAGTCTTGTTGGTCATGAAAGCACTCCAAGATGGTTAGCTAAGTAGGGAAGTTTATGTACTCAAGGTATTGGGAGATATTGCGTGTCCCACAGTATCCTGCATATTATAGAGTCTACTGACTCTCACTTGTGTAGGCTGGAACAAAGTACTTTGCTACATGAGCTTATCTGGCGTGTACGAGCGGAGATTTACTTTGCAGGGAATTTAGTGCATAACAGGTTAAATTTATAATGAGGTCATAGTTGAGGTTTAATAACCCTTTTGACCAACCTCGTGTATAGTCTAGTAGAGTTTAGTATTGTGTCTTTCTTTGCCACTAAAACTCCTAGAGAAGAACATCCTTCTGACTCTTCAGCAGATGGTGAGATGCCCCCTACCAGTTCTGATCATTCAGACCCAGAATCTGACGCTTCTGAAGAAAGTGTTGGGGCAGATCTCTGTAATCCTACTGTTGAATGTGCACAACTTACATCCACTGATCAGTGTTCCTCAGAGTGCTGTGCCGAGGATTTGAGCAAACCTTAGACTCAGATGGCTCCAGATTCATTCACAGAGCATGCAAATTCCATACCCCCAAACCTGCATGCATTCAGTGGCTTACTTCTGTCAATGCCAGCACACAGACAGATCATGCTTGGAAGGTCTTTTCATTCTAGTTCCAACTAAGAAAACCACACCATGTGAATGTGATTCACAGTCCTTACTTGTGGTATAATCAGGCAGTGTGAGCCTTACCAGGAAGGAATGGTCCCAGACAACTGAAATTTTCTCCATGAAAAGTTTTCACAGCAAGATCGTATATACGTGCGTACAGTAAATTAATACCTATACTAATTGTTGCTACTGATGCTGCTAAACATAATGCACACGTCAGTGAACATATTCAGGTGTTCAGTTCTTCCTCAATTTCATCTCAGTGAATTTAAGGGAGTAGCGGTGTCCCCTCCAATGGAACCACTCCACACCATCAGCAAAGGAGGAGTGCGGTCCACCGTGGTAGAGACCGTTGAGGTTTGAATGGTGACAATCATTATACCACCAGGCACCTTTATAAGCCTGTGTACAGTTGCTTCCAGTATGAGAATCAGCATCATTGTCCTGGTCCCTTGTGCTAAACTTGGATCCATTGTGGTAGGTAAAAGAGTCTCCTGCAGTTCCACTGTATCCTGATACTGACAGAGTGTATTTGGATACTGAATCTCGCACACTGAAACTTGAGTATTGCGCATAACGTGAGTTTCCTTCAAAGTCCTGCATATCAATTCGTAGCTGAGTGGCAGTAGATGTTAGACGGTGTATCTTGTCCAGACCCAGCCAGAACTCTCCACTAAGGTTTCCAAACCCTTGCTGGTAGTCAGTCCAGTAGCGATAAAAGTCAACTGATCCATCCTTTCTGCGCTGGAACACTGTCCACCCACCCACATCAGTGTCCATGTCGCAGTATGTTTGGAATGCAGACTGGTTGTCAGGATTGATGGTGTAGACACCGCTGGTAGTTTGCCCTCGTGTGAGAGCATCCTTGCAGTCGGTATATGCTCCTGAGTGGTGAACAATACACTGCGTCATGTTGATAATATTATGTTGAGGGCTCATTGACAAATTGTGGCATTCAATAGCTGAAGGGCCAGTGCATTTTTGAAGTACCAAGGGTGTATCGAGCCGCCTTCAGCGGCTCGATACGCCCTTGGTTGTACCAGGAGCGCATGAGCCGCCGAAGGCGGCGAAGGAGCGTTGAATTAGTAAAGACAAGTTGTATTACCTCACACCTTTGGTTTATACCGTATATGGAAGACCTTTGCTGTACTGTGCAAGTCAGCTAGCTCTAGTACAACTATGGCTGCACAAAGGCCAATTTGTATTTCACACCTACTTAGCTGGGTTTCACACAAATCCTTATAACTGCATACATAGTGGCCTCTTGCCATATAAGGTTTAATTTTTGAGGTGTGAGGTAATACAACATGCCCTAGGGTGGGCATTGTCCTTCACCGCCTTTGGTGGCTCATGCGCTCCTGGTAGTACACTAGGAGTTAGGGTTATGGGAGAACTAGTGTGTTGTAGCAGCTGCTCAGCACTTATACATTAGCCCACCTATTTCCTTCAGCTACGTATCTGTTTTGACACCATACCCTCTGCTATTGAAAGGTATGGCAGGGGACATGTCATACCTACACTGGTTGTTGCTACACCAGGACATTTTGGGGTGAGTGTTAGCAAGCGAACGAAGAGAATGAAGTTGCTAGTGTCAGCGAAGTGGTAAATTGAATAGTTATAGCTAGGAAGTTTGTGACATTTCTGCCCTTCCTGGTCTCGTTTGTTGCTCTGCTTTTGTCTTCCATGCGTATGATATCTTGTTAGCCTCATTCCTGTTAATGCACTACTCCTACCATCGAGCATTAATGCATGCACCATGCCCCATCGTGTAAGAGTCCAAACTGTTTTGTTTGTTACATGCTCCATGCATTGCTATTACTAGCAGACCACATGCACTTACGTTGACAAGTGGGGGCCTCCCCAGTCCACACCACCTCCAGACCTGTACTGACACACTCCCTGCTAGCGTTTCCAAGTAGTGTATAGCCAGCATTGCAGGCGTAGTTTGCCACAGTGCCAGGAACATTGCCATCATGTACCAGGTGAACCACCTGCCCATTGTCAGGGTTGGTAAGGGTTGGACACACAATTCCTGGGGGGGGGGGGGGGGGGGGGGGGGGGGGGGGAGATGGCAAATAGCTAAATTCAGAGGATCTATGCTGCTGTAAATGTGAGGGAGACTGCTGTGTCTGGTGAAATGAATTCCTTGTCTGTAGTGCATTGTGCTAAGAGAATCTGACTGATAGCAGCTAGTCCCAGAATTGATTAGATTTCTTTCTCTGAGCATTGATAGCTCGTAACTACAGCTTGGCAGTGACCAAAAATTGCCAAATATAGCAGGAGACGTGCCTAATGAACTGAGCTATATATCTGATTGGTTCTACCACCATTCTGGCATATGTGCATCAAGAGTTATCTACCAGATGCAATTTTTCCTCAGTACTAAATATGTCTGACCTGTGTCTACCCTTGATGGCATGCACTTGATGAATGTACCAGCTCCTCCCATTGTTTTGCAGTGAGGGAGCCTGGGAATGAGACTAGATCTTACCGTCCGAACTGCAGCTGGTGTTCTGTAGTAGCTCCACCACCTCGTGATGGTGTTCCCTAGTGCTTGCTTCAGTTGTGTTCTGGAACGTGTCCAATTTGTCCTCCAAGCTAATCACTTTGTCCTGAAGTGTATCCACCTTGTCCTGAAGTGTGTCCGCCTTGTCCTGAAGTGTGTCCACCTTGTCCTGAAGTGTGTCCACCTTGTCCTGAAGCGTGTCCGCCTTGTCCTTGAGGTTTGCATGACCTGCGTTGCATGTGAGAGGTACGTATATGTAGGTATAAGCACATAATTGTGTACATGGCTATGATAATATTATCATAGCTTTGTGATGCACTGGAGACCATATTGAAGCTCAGCTGCCAACCTGTCAGGTTTGTTTGTGGTCTGATATGGGACAATCAACAAGTACTGGCAAGGATGTATGGGATCGATTTTGCATTTTACTCTTACGTTTTGTGTCAAGTGTGGTTTTGCCTGTTGTTTTTGGTTTTAGCTTGCATTTGTTTATTTAGGTAATCCAGTAGCTTGTCCGGCTTTTACTTACCTATACAAAATTGTAAACAGAGTGTATGTACGTTGTGTTGTCATGAGCCATATATACAACTCCCTACAAAGTCTCTAAAGCTGAATGAGAGAAGAGCATACTCAATATTAGATATAATTACAAATGCCTCCTGGATGGTCTGATGGTCACGCATCCCAATACATATTTTAGCTCCCCTTACCCACAAGAGTTTGAACCTGCGATCTGCACAATAATGTACTTTTCATCATGTGTTTCTGCACACAAACAGCTCTTGTGTCCGTGTCATTATAGACTATGCTGTGGCTTCCCAGGGCATGTATCAAACATCAAAGGTACAAGTAGCTTCCCCATCGTTCGCCTACGTGAGTAATCCGGCACCGGACAGCTCTCTGTGCAGAGTTGCTGCTCACCAACTGTGTCCACTTCAAGTTCAGCTGCTGTTCCCCGTTTGCGTCTGCTTCATATTCAGCTGCTGCTCCCCGCCATTGCGTCCGCTTCAACTGCTGCTCCCTGTTTGCATCCGCTTCAGCTGCTGCCCCCGATTGCGTCCACTTCAGCTGCTGCTCGCCGCTTGCGTCCGCTTCAAATTCAACTGCTGCTCCCTGATTGCGTCCACTTTGCGGTTGCTGCTCCCGGATCCCCGATTGTGTATGCTTCGACTGCTGCTTGAGGGCTCGCCAATTGTATGCATCCGTTTGTAGCCCCAGATGGATTCCAGCCCATGCCCGTGCCCATGCATTGCCGGCGCCAACGTTCTTGAACATTAATCATTGCTTCACAGAGTTCAAAATTGCAGTACGAAGGTCGGCGTCCCGCGTGTCACTAGTCTAGTCCTGCCCCACGAACATCCCACTTCTGTCACGCACAGACACACTCACGTTAAAATCTTAATGTATTGATATACATGCCCTGCATCTTCCCAGGGCATGTATCAAACAGGGTATACATGCCCTGCATGGTCCCAGGGCATGTATCAAACAGGTATACATGCCCTGCATGGTCCCAGGGCATGTATCAAACATCCAAGGGAAATACTTGGCCCCAGTTGCTGTAGATGTTTACAGTGATTATACTGGTACGTTTGATCTGCCCACGCAACGTGAGGTAAGCCATTCTATCACATGCTTGACCTGCATGTAAGAGGTGCGTACATATAGGTATAGGCTTCATTAATTCTTGTGACCAGTTATATTCTACGTACCATCCATGGTGGTATTTCGCAACGTTGCAAGCTCATCAAGCACCCTGCAGGTCTTGGACTGGATGATCTGCAGCTGGTCCGGAATATTATCCAGCAGGAGAGCTGTGATTGAGAGAACCTCTGAACATAACTACCACCAATGCCTTGTAATTTCCTTACCAGGATTATCCGGCAGGTACTTTCTCAGCTTTATCAAAATGTGGAGGGTGGAATTTCGCCAGGTGCTGTGTTCACTCTCAATAGCAGCTATCTGTGCAACCACACTGTCAAGATCAGCTCTGCTGACACATTGTGGCTCACCTGTGTAGTAGTAGAGAGATTAGGGCAATGAAGTGTGGTGCTCTTAGGTCCACTAGTGCCAGTAACATGTAACAACACCAGTTATTTTCAGTGCACACATAGCTACACGAATATCTCACAATTCACCTTCTTGTTGCTGTTGCTGCTGAGCTGAGGCATTGCAATTTGACAGGCTCACCAGAGCCAGTGCAGACAGGAAAAAGAGCACTTTCAACACCATCTTGCTGGCTGAAGAGTGAACCCTGTTGCAGCTAGCTACATGTAGTGTCTGTGTGTAGACAGAAAGGCTATTTATATGTACCTAGGTAGGTGGGGCACTTTTATGATGACATACACAGAGTGGTTACCCTAGTTGCAGACAATAAGGAGACAGTGGGTTGTCTGGTGTTTGTAATGAGTAACCAGAGAGGAAACTGGCCCAGATTATCTTACAACCAAAATACCCTGGCAATGGTTGGAACACCCCCACGGGGTTACTACAACAGCACTTCAAAACTATTCACACACCTGGTTAGTCCCTCACAGATGTTCAGTGGTTATAAGCGATAAGATTTTCAGGGTGTGGTTTGTAAGATAATCTGGGCCAGCTTCCTTTCTGGTTGCCTTATTGTAAACTGTTTACTCATGGATTGTCTGTAACCAAGGTAGCTAACCACTATGCCGCCAAACAACCAATCCTTTTACAGTGATATACCGGTATACACCATTGCAGGGTTCAGGGGGGTTGTGAAAAACAGCCCGAGTGTGGAGCCTTTTCTTCGTTGAATCTGTCACGGGAGCCTTTTCTTCGTTGAATCTGTCACGAGCTGTGTACAGCGAAAAAGCTGCTCAAGTGTAATAAGGCTTGACTCAATGATATTGACGTAATGCGGAAAGATTACGGTATTTCGTTATTAATCCGCGGAAGCTTCCTCACGGTTGCGATGTGAGGTCGCTAAGTATGGCTCCGGTTCTAGTCGTCTGAAATATCGATGTGCTCTCGTGATAGTAGCTTGTTGTTACCTACGGTGGATGGCCTTTGAGTGTTGGAGATAGTAGTCTTTGTCTTCTTTCGAGTCGTGTGCTAAGACCCTGTGAACCGTGATGGGATTACCACGGTTCATAAAAATGAGGAAACATCGTCTCAGTCGGAGCAGTTCCACACTGAATAGCCGACTTTTTTCTACTCGTGTTGCTTCACTACCCAAAGATCATCCAGGATCACGATTGGAATGGCAGTGTCTTTCTTACTGCAGCTGGGAAGCTCATTAAATATGCATGTGACCTTTGACCTCTACCAAAGGAAAGACCCGAAAGCAGTCTATGCAAGCAACTTAGTGAATGAATAAGTTTGCTTAGCTTCTGTCCTACACTGAAAAAGGCATTTTACAGAGTTTTGGGTGAGTCCAGTCCAGTCCGTTTCCGTTTCCGTTTTCATTTTGTTCGAAGTCCACTTATCAGAGTCTATTATATTCAGGAAAGGGTTACACAAACTGTTATCTTAGCCAGACACTTTCATGATGTAATAGTGTCAGGGTTCAGAGGTTTTTGTAGTAAACATGCTGACTGTAGAGCTGAAGTTCCTATTACGTGAAATTGGATGATTCATTTTGTGTTCGAACACTGTGATGATGCACACCTTAGACAGACCTGTCAAGGTCGGCAGCCTCACTTGAGTGAGACCCCACCTCAAAATGAGTGAGATTGGCACAAAATGAGTGAGACCCCATGAACACCCATCCAATTTAAACTCATGACTCAATAAATACCCTTCACAATGACGAATTTGACCTGTGAAGGTCAAGGTCAAGGCAGAAATTCATGACTGAATAAACATACAACAGCAACTTCACTATCAAATTCGTTGTTGCCTCGAGCAGAGAACTTGAACACAGTGGGCTAGGGCGTAGCTAGCAATGAGGCAAAGGAGGCAGTTGCCTCCTCACTTTTCTGGATAATGACGCGCGTGTCTGGAGTCTCGCACACTCACGTACGATGGGCGTTCGGTCTGATGACAGAGACAGGAGCTAGGCTGACCATGAGCCGGCGTATACTCTTAATGCTGATAGTGCTGCAAGTCTGGGACAGTCAGGGCACCGGCATATTGCTGTAGCATTTCGAGAGCAACTATTTGCACGAACTGCGTATTAACTTATGAATAATTGATTAGCTTGGAAAATTTTCGCCGCGCGCTTCGTGCGTGCAGAGAACTCCATGCCTCCTCACTCTCCAAATCCTAGCTACGCCCCTGCAGTGGGTATAATTGAATTGAGAAACCAGTCATGATCAGCCAACGAAATGCTTACTACATAGTGCTTCAGTGTTCAAAGGGAGCCAAAATCAACAGTAACATGCAGGTGGTGCAAATGCGTGAGATTTGGATAGCTATGCATGCGAGCGTAAGATGACACGTAAATGCGTGTGTCTCACGCAGGATGCGTGAGACTTGACAGGACTGCACCTAGGTATTACTACAGCCACCATTCAACCACACTTACGAAACCAGTAGGTATAATGGCTTCCCCAGTGGTGTAGGGAGGTACGTATAGGGATTGAAAGGCTAGGGGCTTTCCCCTTAACTGACTACTCTAATGCTACAATACAAATATATATTAGCATGAACTTTACTTTGGCAGACTTTACGAGTGTTTATGACATCACAAATGCAACAATTAAAACGTACCGATTTATGGGAGTGGCTCTTAGTGGGTGTGGTTATAACAAAGAAACAAATGCACCATTGATGTCGAAGCGATGAACGTTAGGGAGCTGGAAGTTTCTGGAGCCATACCTCACGTGAACATGACGTAATTGACAGATGGCAAATAATTGTTCGATCAAGAATGCATTGTTTTGTGTATTGTTCAGTCATCTACACATTCAACACTTATTGCGTATGACTGTCACCCCCGACTACCTAGATAAGTGTTGCCTGGTACCTTCACTCTTCTTGCTGTTCTGAGCAACAGTGGTGGACCCACGTTAATTTCAAGTCTTTCTGCCAGTCTTTCTACCCTGACGTCACTCACATGGTAAATTTATCAGGCCCTCTCCCACTTAACTATACTGCAAGTGATGGAAGCTGCAAGGAGCCTGGGAAGGAGGCCATTTTTCGCACGCAAATTATTGTAGCATTACGGCAATTGATTGTAGTTTGCACTATACTAACTGAGTACTGACTGTGGAATAATGGAATGACATTGGCATATCTACAGCAGGGCCAAGCAGGGCATTGGTCATACCTAATGCTTGCCCTTAGGTGTTTGTACATACGTACATAGCTAATGACAAGTTCCCGTCTTTCTATTCTATGAAATAGTGAGACCCTCTGTGAGGTTGAGTTGATAGTGAGACCCTCTGTGAGGGTGAGTTGATAGTGAGACCCTCTGTGAGGTTGAGTTGATAGTGAGACCCTCTGTGAGGGTGAGTTGATAGTGAGACCCTCTGTGAGGTTGAGTTGATAGTGAGACCCTCTGTGAGGTTGAGTTGATAGTGAGACCTTCTGTGAGGTTAATAGTGAGACCCTCTGTGAGGTTGAGTTGATAGTGAGACCCTCTGTGAGGTTGAGTTGATAGTGAGACCCTCTGTGAGGGTGAGTTGATAGTGAGACCCTCTGTGAGGTTGAGTTGATAGTGAGACCCTCTGTGAGGGTGAGTTGATAGTGAGACCCTCTGTGAGGGTGAGTTGATAGTGAGACCCTCTGTGAGGTTGAGTTGATAGTGAGACCCTCTGTGAGGTGGAGTTGATAGTGAGACCCTCTGTGAGGTTGAGTTGATAGTGAGACCCTCTGTGAGGTGGAGTTGATAGTGAGACCCTCTGTGAGGTTGAGTTGATAGTGAGACCCTCTGTGAGGTTGAGTTGATAGTGAGACCCTCTGTGAGGTGGAGTTGATAGTGAGACCCTCTGTGAGGTTGAGTTGACAAGTCAAAGGTGTTAGCCAGATATTTCACAGCAAATGGTTCATAATGTCCCAGAGAACCAACTCCTCAAGCATCCTTCCAGAGTGATAACATGATGTACCCCCGGTACATATATATCCCACTGTTATAGAGCGAGCTCAGAAGGATAATTACCGTGCTGTTATACAGATAGCTAGCCTTGTTTTTATGCTCTTGTGTAATAAAGAACCTCGTAAACACTGTTTGCATATGCTCAGTTCCCAAAAGATATTCTGGGGGTTGGAAACTCGTGGATACTATGCTGTTCTATCATTCTGTCCCTGTATCAGCACAGACAAAAGTAATTCCCCTCTCGGCCTCTCTCTTTCTTGTAATCACACTCCTGCATAATAGCACCTACTAGCTGTATAACAGCACGGTAATTATCCAGATTACTTTATGGTTACTACGACAGAAGTATTCACTCATGTGGCAACAATTTTTGGGGTCACATGACAATCGTATATTAATGTATTGCAGGCTTGGTCATATTGATACTGCAGCAGTGGTAACGTTTACACTGCAATTGACTGATGAAATTCTGCTGTGGTTCATTATCTGGAGTGTTGTAGATCCAGTGTTGATGACATGGAGTCCTTCAGACTGCGGTCCAAAATCAAGACTGTAGTCAGCGTCCAGAGTCCAGTTTTTACACGAACCCATTGCGTAGGGTGATTGTACATGTGAGACTTGAGGAGAATAATAATCTGCCTGCCCTTAGTCCCTCACAAGTAATGGTTCCAGCCAAGAGAACTACACCATGTGAAACAGATTCACAGTCCTTGCTTGTGCTATAATCAGGAAGTGTGAGCATTAATAGGAAGGAATGGTCCCGGACAACTGAAATTTTCTCCATGAAAAGTTTTGACAGCAAGATCATATACGTGCGTGCAGTAAATTAGTGCCTGTACTAACGGTTACTACTACTGCACTTGATTACTAGCTACGCTCGTGCAGCTAAACATATATAATAATGCACACGCCAGTGAACATATTCAGGTGTTCAGTTCTCCCTCAGTTTCATCTCAGTAAATTTAAGGGAGTAGTAGTATCCCCTCCAGTGGTACCAGTTCACACCATCAGCATGGGAGGAGTGTGATCCACCGTGGTAGAGACCGTTGAGGTTTGAAGCATGGCAATTACTATACCACCAGGCACCTTTGTATCTTTGGGCACAGTTGTCACTAGATTGAACATCATTGTCCTGATCTCTTGTGCTAAACTTGTGTCCGTTATGTCCCGTAAGAGAGTCCCCTGCAGTTCCTCTGTATCCTGATACTGACAGAGTGTATTTGGACACTGAATCTCCCACACTGAAACTTGAGTATTGCGCATAACGCGAGTTTCCATCGAAGTCCTGCGTATCAATTCTTAGCTGAGTAGCAGTAGGTGTTAGACGGTGTATCTTGTCCAGACCCAGCCAGAACTCTCCACTAAGGTTTCCAAACCCTTGCTGATAATCAGTCCAGTTGCGATAAAAGTCAACTGATCCGTCTTCTCTGCGCTGGAACACTGTCCACCCACCACCATCCGTGTCCATGTCGCAGTATGTTTGGAATGCTGACTGGCTGTCTGGTTTGATGGTGTAGACACCGCTTGTAGTTTGTCCTTGGTTGAAGGCATCCCTGCAGTCAGAGTACACTCCTGAGTGATGAACAGTGTGCTGTATATGTCTCATGTTAGTAAGTATACCATACTATGTTGAGGACCAATGTCAATAGAAGTGCCAGTAGTACAAACTTAGGAGTTAGGGAAATAGTGTGTTACGGCAGGTGTTCAGCACTTACTTAGCCTTTCGTTATGTGTCTATTATGACACCCTCTGCATGTGAAAGAAAACCTTGTGCATGGGACAAGCTCGAGCAAGTGAATGAAGAGGATAAATTTGCTGAGTGTCAGCGAGTTGTGGATGGGAAGTTTGTGGCCGTTTATGCCACATGCATTTACAGTGGCTTATCTTGACAAGTGGGACCTCCCAGTCCACACCACCTCCTGACCTGTACTGACACACTCCCTGCTAACGTTCAGTGTGTGGCCAGTATTGCAGGAGAACTTTGCCACAGTGCCAGGTACACTTCCATTGAGTATCTGAAGTACTTGCCCAGTGTCTAATCATAATATGGAAACTTTGCTGTCAAGACCGAAGTTAATCATAGCGCTGCAAAGGCATCCCCTGTCCCAGATCGTCGTACAACCATATTCATCTGGATTACCATCGGAAATGCTGTAGACTATTGCAACCTGCCACCATCACAGGGCCTGAAAATCGCCATTATTAATGTAGTCACCATCTTGGTCACATGACTAATCAACTCAGCTAATTATCGGATTGGTTCTGTCAACATTCTGGAAGATGGCATGGAATGTTACAGCTACCAGACGTAATTTTTCCTCAGTACTACATATTTCTGTCCTGTTTCTATATATGCACTTGAGATATGTACCAGCCCCTCCCATTGTTTGCAGTGTGGGGACCTGGGAATGAGACTAGATCTTACCGTCCGAACTGCAGCTGGTGTTCTGTAGTAGCTCCACCACCTCGTGATGGTGTTCCCTAGTGCTTGCTTCAGTTGTGTTCTGGAACCTGTCCAATTTGTCCTCTAAGTTAACCACTTTGTCCTGAAGTGTGTCCACCTTGTCATGAAATGTATCCACCTTGTCCTGAAGCGTGTCCAGCTTGTCCTTGAGACCTGCATGTGAGAGGTACATAGCTAATACTACCCATTCAAGTTTGACCCTGCGATTGCACAACAATGTGCAAGGAAAGTTTGGTGCCCCAAATAGTGGTCCAGTTGAAACCACACTCTAAATATGTCTGGCCTGTGTCTACCCTTGATGGCATGTACTTCATAATTGTACCAGCCCCTCCCATTGTTTTGCAGTGTAAGAGCCTGGGAACAAAACCAGATCTTACCTTCCGAACTGCAACTCGTATTCTGTAGTAGCTCCACCACCTCGTGATGGTGTTCCCTAGTGCTTGCTTCAGTTGTGTTCTGGAACGTGTCCAATTTGTCGTCTACGTTAATCTGAAGTGTGTCCACCTTGTCCTGAAGTGTGTCAACCTTGTCCTGAAATCTCTCCACCTTGTCCTGAAGCGTGTCCAGCTTGTCCTTGAGACCTGCACGGGAGAGAGGTACATAGCTAATACTACCCATTCAAGTTTGAACCTGTGATCGCACAACAATGTACTTTTGTATCAGGTGTTTATTCTCTGGTCTCAAAGACATTTTATGAAAGACCATCTCATGAACCATGTCAGTAGCTTGCAACTCAGATAATAATAAAGGCTTCTGTGATTTTGATAGATTTTAGTCCATGCCGATTCTGTGTCCAGAGCTGCATGTATTGGCTAATCCATGAGTGGCACACTCCTGCGTACTGGGAGTTTTAATGTGTAAGGCAGTTAATAGACTTCTTGTTGCCTATGTAGCAATACTTTTATCAAGAATTCCTTATGCATGTGACCAGTTATATTCTACGTACCATCCATGGTGGTATTTCGCAATGTTGCAAGCTCATCAAGCACCCTGTTGGTCTTGTCCTCCATTTTGTAGTTGATAATCTCCAGCTTGTCCTGAACAGTCTCCAGCTTGTCCTGAACAGTCTCCAGCAGGAGAGCTGTGAGTGAGAGAATCTCATAACACAACTACCATGCACCAATGTTTATAGCAGATTTGATTTCCTTACCTGGGTTCTCCAGCAGGAACCTTTTGAGAATGTGGATGGTGGCATTTTGCCAGGTGTTGAGCTCACTCTCAACAGCAGCTGTCCTTGCAGCCACAATGTCAAACTCAGTTTTGCTCACACACTGCTGCTCAGCTGTGTAGGATAAGCTAAATTAGCATAGCAAGAAGTACGTAAGTACACAACATGTCTCAGTACACACATACACTGATATCTGACGGTTCACCTTGCTGTTGCTGTTGCTGCTGAGCTGTGGCACTGCAGAGTGGCAGGCTCACCAGAGCCAGTGTAGCCAGAAGGCAGCGGAACACTTTACACACCATCTTACTTGCTGTAGAGTAAACTCTGTTCTGGAACTTGTCCAGTGTTCATCCGGAAAGGCTACTTTTGTTTATCTTAGTGGGTATACCTTTAAATACTGTCAGAGTTCAGAGCTTTTGTGATCAACATGCTGAGTGTGGAGCTAAAGTTCTCTTCTCAGTTCTGTAGTAATAATTATTATGACTTTAGCCTGAAAAGGGGTTTACACAAGCTGTTATACACTTTCATGATGCAATAGCGGCAGAGTTCAGAGCTTTGATCAACATGCTGAGTGTGGAGCTAAAGTTCAGTTTCTGGGTTCTGTAATATTCCTTTATCATGGCATTCACTTTCATGATGAAATAACAGTGTCAGGGTTCAGAGGTTTTGTGATAAACAAAGTCTTGTTGGTCATGAAAGCACTCCAAGATGGTTAAGTAGGGATATCTTGTAAATTTATGTACTCAAGGTATTGGGAGATATTGCGTGTCCCACAGTATCCTACATAATTATTATAGAGTCTATGCTGACTCTTATGTAGGCTGGAACAAAGTACTTTGCTACATGAGCTTATCTGGCTTGTACACAAAGGGTGGAGATTTACTTTGCAAGGAATTTAGTGCATAACAGGTTAAATTATAATGAGGTCATAGTTAAGGTTTAAGGTAGGAAGCATGACATCAGCAAAATCGTGCCATTTTGTTCATGAATAATTAATGAGATGACATCACTCGGTACGGTTATTGAGAGTTAATAATCTGTTTACTTTTTCCCATGGCGGCAACCGGAATAAACAAGGGGGGCTTCTCTCTTTGATGCGGCTAGTGGCCCTTTCAAGTTTCAAATCGGTACTCTGATGTGGCCGTGCCGTACTTTGAAGATTTGTTAGAGCACTTAAAGAAAAAAGGAAAGGAGCAATTCTAGCTTATTGAATGTGGCGATGGGCTATCTGAGTGTGAATTGAGTGAGCAGGAATATTTGTGGGGCTGCTGAAGTGGCCAAAGAACAGCCTGGAAAGTTAACAGCATCCAACAGCTCCCTGGCCAAGGTGCTCTAGAGAGTTGACCTTTCGGCATTACAGGCCCCACCCATTTTTGCGTTAGGGCGAATTTGGCTGGTTTGGTAGCTGGACTGGGCTGGTGAGAGGGAGTAGATGTGTGGACAAAACACTGTAACCGAGAGGTGAACGTGGAAAAGCATACCTAGTTTTGCAGGGGGTAGGTTGACCTTTTCGAACTGGCCTTGGCTTTAGTCAGTTTTAGTTGGTGTGCGTGGAATTTCTTTTGAAAGCCTAGGGTAGCCAAAGCTCTGTTTTTGAGGGCGGCAGTGAGTTTTGGGCTGTAGCCTGCAAGTGAGGAGAGCAGGTGGTAAATCCATACGTAGTTTTTGGGCCTGTTTGGTGTGTGTATTGATGATGGGGTCAGAGTGTGGGTGGGGCCTTGGAGAGGGTCCAAATTTGCAGTTTAGTAGAGATTGTGTTTTAGGGTATGAAAAACTTGCGCTTTGATGCTGACCATTTATCCATCAACTTGGTTTCGGAGATCACTTTACTCATGTTTCCTACCTTAAGTTAATCCTTTTGACCAACCTCGTATATAATCTAGTAGAGTTTAGTATTGTGTCTTTCTTTGCCAATAAAACTCCTAGAGAAGAACATCCTTCTGACTCTTCAGCAGATGGTGAGATGCCCTCTACCAGTTCTGATCATTCAGACCCAGAATCTGACGCTTCTGAAGAAAGTGTTGGGGCAGATCTCTGTAACCCTACTGTTGAATGTGCACAATTTCATCAGAGTGCTGTGATGAGGATTTGAGCAATCCTTGGACTCAGGTGGCTCCAGATTCAATCACAGAGCATGCAAATTCCAAACATGAATTTTTCTTCTTGGGGGCCAGGGGTATAACCCCAGACCTGCATGCATTCAATGGTCTTGTCAGCCCCCCTTAATGAAACTATCTTCCTCCGCCACCGGTACACAGTTCAACCTCTAGTGAGGTAATCGTTTCATGTTGATTGTAGCTGTTCTAGTCCCATGACCTCCAACCAATCAGATGTCTCCTATATAACATAATTGCATGCTGGCTTTGTCATGTAGGATATTTGTCAATACATGGAGTGTAACATTTACAGCACAGTAGATACTGCTATTGACTGCTGTAAAATGATGAAATTCTGCTGTAGTATATACGTATGTAGGGAGTGTTGTAGATCCAAATCTAGAAGTTTATGTTCAAAATTGAGATGGAGTCAATGCTTTACACCAACCCACTGCATAGTGTGATTGTACATGTGATGCAAGGACTCATACTGCCCACCTAGTTTCAACTGAGAAAACCACACCATGTGAATGTGATTCACAGGTGGTGTAATCAGGAGGTGTGAGCCTTAATAGGAAGGAATGGTCCCAGACAATTTTCTCCATGAAATGTTTTTACAGCAAGATCATGTACAGTAAATAAATGTGTACTAGAGTTGGCTACTGTTTACTATACAATAATAGCTACATGCAGCTACGAATAATGAACATGTCAGTGAACATATTCAGTACGTGTTCAGTTCTTCCTCAGTTTCATCTCAGTGAATTTAAGGGAGTATCGGTATCCCCTCCATGCCACCCAGTTCACACCATCAGCATAGGAGGAGTGTGGCCCACCGTGGTAGAGACCGTTGAGGTTTGAATTGTGGCAATGATTATACCACCAGGCACCTTTGTACACCTGGGCACAGTTGTCACTAGAATGAGCATCATTTTCTTGGTCCCTTGTGCTAAACTTGGATCTGTTGTGGTGAGCAAGAGAATCTCCTGCAGTTCCACTGTATCCTGATACTGACAGAGTGTATTGGGATACTGAATCTCCCACACTGAAACTTGAGTATTGCGCATAGCGTGAGTTTCCATCAAAATCCTGCATATCAATTCGTAGCTGAGTGGCAGTAGGTGTTAGACGGTGTATCTTGTCCAGACCCAGCCAGAACTCTCCACTAAGGTTTCCAAACCCTTGCTGATAGTCGGTCCAGTAGCGATAAAAGTCAACTGATCCATCTTCTCTGCGCTGGAACACTGTCCACCCACCACCATCCGTGACCATGTCACAATACGCTTGGAATGCAGACTGGTTGTCTGGTTTGATGGTGTAGACACCACTTGTAGTTTGTCCTTGGGTCAGGGCATCCTTGCAGTCAGAGTACACTCCTGACGGATGAATATTGCACTACATATTATGTACAGGGCTCATGATGAATCGTGGCATTACAATAGTTGAAGGGCTAGTGCATTTTTGTAGTACACTAGGAGTTAGGGTTATGGGAGAACTAGTGTGTTGTAGCAGTTGCTCAGCACATAATTATACATTAGTCCACCAATTCCTTCAGGTACGTATCTGTTTTGACACTGTACCCTCTGCTATTGAGAGGTATAGCGGGGGACATACATACTCTGGTTGTTGATATACTGCAGGACATTTTGGGGTGAGTGTGAGTAAGCGAACGAAGAGAATGAAGTTGCTGAGTGTCAGCAATGTGGCAAACTGAACAGTTGTGGCTAGGAAGTTTGTGGCAGTTCAGCCCTTCCTGGTCTTGTTTGTTACTCTGCTTTTGTCTTCCATGTGTATGATATCTTGTTAGCCTCATTCCCTGTTAATGCACTACTCTACCATCGAGCATTAATGCATGCACCATGCCCCATCACGTAAGAGTCCAAACTGTTTTGTTTGTTATTATTGCATGCACCATGCACTGCCATTACTAGCAGACCACATGCACTTACGTTGACAAGTGGGGGCCTGCCCAGTCCACTCTGCCCCCAGGCCAATTCTGACACACTCCGTGCTCACGTTCCCTAGCAACATGTAGCCAGCATTGCAGGAGTAGTTTGCCACAGTGCCAGGAACATTGCCATCATGTACCAGGTAAACCACTCGGCCATTGTCAGGGTTGGTAAGGGTTGGACACACAATTCCTGTGAGGGGGAGATGGTAAATAAATCCAGAGGATCTATGCTGCTCTGAATGTGAGGGAGACTGCTGTGTCTGGTGAAATGAATTCCTTGTCTGTATGCTGCAGGATGTTTGTACAGTGTATAACAATAAGAAGATCTGGTTGGTCCCAGAAAATCTGGGATTCCAATCCCAGCTGGTCCCAGAATTGGTTTATACAAACTGTTTCGTTTGTTATTATTGCATGCACCATGCATGGCCATTACTAGCAGACCACATGCGCTGGTGAAATGAATTCCTTGTCTGTAGGCTGCAGGTGTTTGTTTTTTTTTGCAGTGTATATAGTGCTAAGAGAATCTGACTGGTAGCAGCTAGTCCCAGAATTGATTAGTCTCTGAGCATTGATAGCTCAATGCCAAAGATAGCAGGAGACGTGCCCAATCAACTGAGCTATATATCTGATTGGTTCTACCACCATTCTGGCAGATGTGCGTCAAATGTTAGCTACCAGATGCAATTTTTCCTCAGTAATAATATGTCTGGCCTGTGTCTATCCTTGATGGCACGCACTTGATGAATGTACCAGCCCCTCCCATTGTTTTGCAGTTTGGGGGCCTGGGAATGAGACCAGATCTTACCATCCGAACTGCAGCTGGTGTTCTGTAGTAGCTCCACCACCTCGTGATGGTGTTCCCTAGTGCTTGCTTCAGTTGTGTTCTGGAACGTGTCCAATTTTTCCTCCAAGTTAACCACTTTGTCCTGAAGTGTATCCACCTTGTCCTGAAGTGTGTCCACCTTGTCCTGAAGTGTTTCCACCTTGTCCTGAAGCGTGTCCGCCTTGTCCTTGAGGTTTGCATGACCTGCATGTGAGAGGTACATATACGTAGGTGTAGCCACATAATGATGCACTGGAGACCACATTGAAGCTCGGTAGCCAGCCTGTCAGGTTTGTTTGTTGATTGGGACAATCGACAAGTACTGGCAAGGATGTATGGGATCGATTTTGCATTTTACCCTTACGTTTTGTATCAAGTGGGTTTTGCCTGTTGTTTTTGGTTTTTGCTTGCATTTAGGTAATCCAGTAGCTTGTCCGGCTTTTACATACCTATACAAAATTGGTAACAGAGTGTATGTACGTTGTGTTGTAGAGAGCCATATATACAAAGTCTCTAAAGCTTGTTTCCACTTCATGTTCAGCTGCTGCTCCCCGCCATTGCGTCCGCTTCAACTGCTGCTCCCTGTTTGCGTCCGCTTCAGCTGCTGCTCCCCGATTGCGTCCGCTTCAGCTGCTGCTCGCCGCTTGCGTCCGCTTCAAAATTCAACTGCTGCTCCCTGATTGCATCCGCTTCACGGTTGCTGCTCCCGGATCCCCGATTGTGTACGCTTCGACTGCTGCTTAAGCGCTCACCGATTGCATGCATCCATTTGTAGCCAGCTGGATTCTGGCCCATGCCCGGGCCCATGCATTGCCAACGTTCTTGAACATTAATCACTGCTTCGCAGAGTTCAAAATTGCAGTACGAAGGTTGGCGTCTCGCGTGTCACAAGTCTAGTCCCGCCCCACGAACATCCCACTTTCGTCACGCACAGACACATTCATGTTAAAATCTTGCTGTATTGATATACATGCCCTGCATGGTCCCAGGGCATGTATGAAACAGGGTATACATGCCCTGGTCCCAGGGCATGTATCAAACATCCATGGGAAATACATCGCCCCAGTTGCTGTAGATGTTTACAATGACTACTGGTACGTTTGATCTGCCCACGCAACGTGAGGTAAGCTAAATGGATTTGGATTGAAGGCCTGGGAAGTTTCCATAGACATAGATAATTGTTATCACAGCAAACTTTCATTGTTCCTTTCACAAAGATCTTTGTCATGTGACCTGCAGTGATCATACGTTATCTGTGGACTAAACAAACTTCCCAGCCCTTGTGACGATTGTGTTGTTCCAGTAGCTACTCTAGTCTCAAGGACATTATAGTGCCATCCCTTGAACCATGTCGGTAGCTTGCAGCTCAGATAATGAAGGCTTCTGTCATCGCGATAGATTTTAATCCATGCCGATGCTGTGTCCATAGCTGTACTGGTTCTGAACCTAATCCATGAGTCGAATACCAGTGATTTAATGTGTAGGCAGTTATCTCTTTACCAACTATAGACATTGGAGATCAGTTTGGTAGCTAGTAGTTTACTTCAACATACCTAGATAAGGTTCCCATCGGTTTTCATGCTCAAAACTTCACACAGAACTGCACACACAGAAGTGATTATAACTGCCAGACACCGGTCAAAGACTGAGAAGTAGCCAAAAGACCGAGAAAGTAGCCAAAAGACCGCCCATAAATACGACATAAAGACCACCTACTTGTGAGGACAATCAATTATCAGCAGCCAGCAAGCCCCACCATCAGCCCAATAGTGTCAGGAAGCCTCGCAGGAACTTACATCTCCAGAGGACATTGCCAGAGTCACATGTGAAGCTGAAAGTCTCATGAGGCGTATATGCATCAATGGATCTCTTGTTCCTAGCAATACTTTCATTAATTATGCATGTGACCAGTTATATCCTACGTACCATCCATGGTGGTATTTCGCAACGTTGCAAGCTCATCAAGCAGCATACTGGTCTTGTCTTGTTGCTGCTCCATTTTGAAATTGATAATCTCCAGCTTGTCCCGAACAGTCTCCAGCAGGAGAGCTGTGAGTGAAAGAATCTCCTAACACAACTACCATGCACCAATGTTTATAGCAGATTTCAATTTCCTTACCTGGGTTCTCCAGCAGGAACCTTTTGAGAATGTGAATGGTGGCATTTTGCCAGGTGTTGAGCTCACTCTCAACAGCAGCTGTCTGTGCAGCCATCTGTGTCACCACTCTGTCAAACTCGGTTTTGTTGACACACTGCTGAGCACTGCAGAGTGGCAGGCTCACCAGAGCCAGTGCAGCCAGAAGGCAGAATAATTTCAGCTCCATCTTGCTTGCTGTAGAGTGAGCTCTGTTCTGGAACTGTCCTTTTTCATTGGAAGGTATGCAGGCGGAAAGGGGTTTACACAAGCTGTTATCTTAGTGGGGCACGTTTATGATGGAATCCCATTGTCAGGGGTCAGATGGGTTGTGATAAACATGCTGAGAGAGGTTGTGATACGTAGATGCTGAGCATGGAGACAGAGTTATCAGCATTTGATCGAACAACAGTGGCGTGGATTATTGTGACGTGTAAGTGTATGCAGACAATGCAAGTCCTAAAATGGTGTCACTAGACTCTAATAGTGTTAAAGTGCACTAATTTATAGTTGAAAACACAGAGGTTTATGTCCAAAATTGAGATGGAGCCCAAAATGTGTTCAGACTGAGGTCCAAAATCAAGTCCATAGTCAAAGTCCAGAGTCCAGTTTCTACACCAACCCAGGGTGATTGCACTTGTGAGACTTGAGGAGAAAAATATTCATGCAATCCATATTTCCCGCCCCTCTCAAGTAATGGTTCCAGCCAAGGGAACCACACCATGTGAAACGGATTCACAGTCCTTACTTGTGGTATAATCAGGCAGTGTGAGTATTAGGAATGGTCCCAGACAACTGAAATTTAATTTTCTCCATGAAAAGTTTTCACAGCAAGATCAGAAGCGTACAGTAAATTAATCCTTGTACTAAAGCTTGCTACTGCTACATGCTGCTAAACATAATGCACACATCAGAGAACATATTCAGGTGTTCAGTTCTTCCTCAATTTCATCTCAGTGAATTTAAGGGAGTAGTAGTACCCCCTCCATGTGAACCAGTTCACACCATCAGCATAGGAGGAGTGTGACCCACAGTGGTAGAGACCGTTGAGATTTGAATAGTGGCAATTATAATACCACCAGGCACCTTTACGAGCTTGTGCACATTTAGCCTCGTTCCCAGGCCGCGTGGGAGGAGAAAAGACGGCCTGGTATCCACTGCTCGCGCAAGCGCCGCTGTTTCCGATATATTTCCGTAAAATTGTAAGGTTTACGTTGATATTCCACGTGGATCATATCCGGACCTAATATTCAAGGTCTAATCTACGTACACGCTCAAGTCAAAAAGTTGGTGCAACGCATTTCTGTCGAATCCGTCGTTCAGAAGGGCGACCCAAGTATTCCGCTGCTCTCTTCAGTGATGTAGGATTGTGTGAAGATTGGCGTTCTCGTCTGTGTAAGTTACTTCTCATGTCTGCCGTGTCTGTTGACAGTGGCGATGGTTTACCTGCCGTTCCTGCGTAGGCGAAGTCAAGACAGTCAATCCGAAACTCAGGGCACTTATGAATGACAGCGTGGCAAGTTTCCAGACACCTTACACGCACAGAAAGCGCTTTCTCACTTGTTTCTTTTCGATGATACGGAAGTGAATCGAACGTATACGTATAAATTTTACTGACCATTTACAAACGAAAACGAATTCCCAGGTTTTTCTGGGAATGCGGCGCTTGCGCGAACAGTGGATACCAGGCCGTCTTTCTCCACCCACGCGGCCTGGGAACGAGGCTAGTGCACATTGTAAACTAATTATGTATACGGTCATTGTTCTGGTCCCTTGTGGTAAACTTGGATCCGTTGTGGAATGTAAGAGAGTCTCCTGCAGTTCCACTGTATCCTGATACTGACAGAGTGTATTTGGATACTCCACACTGAAATTTGCATATTGCGCATAACAAAGTCCTGCATATCAATTCGTAGCTGAGTGGCAGTAGATGTTAGACGGTGTATCTTGTCCAGACCCAGCCAGAACTCTCCACTAAGGATTCCAAACCCTTGCTGATAGTCAGTCCAGTTGCGATAAAAGTCAACTGATCCATCTTCTCTGCGCTGGAACACTGTCCACCCACCACCATCCGTGTCCATGTTGCAGTATGCTTGGAATGCTGACTGGTTGTCTGGTTTGATGGCGTAGACTCCACTTGTAGTCTGTCCTTGGGTCAGGGCATCCTTGCAGTCTGTGTATACTCCTGAGTGATGAACAGTACACTGCATATTTCTCATGTTGGTAAGTTTATATCATAATTATATTAGTGGCATTACAATAGTTAATGTGCCAGTACATTATTGTAGTACAAATTCATTGAGACTGTGTAGTGTGTTATAGAACTTCCATTAGCCCACCAATTCCTTTAGCTACATATAATAAGTATGGCACCCTCTGCAGGCTAGCTATTGAAAGGTGTGGCAGGGGACATACATACGCTGGTTGCAGATATACTGCAGGACATTGTGGGGCGAGCTTGAACAAAAGAGATTGCAGTTGCTGAGTGTCATCGAGTTTCTGTAATGTTATCTGCATTTGATCGATTATTGTGACGTGTATACTGAAAACCCAGACAATGTATACAAGTCCTAAAATGGTGCCACTAGTGTTAAAGCATGGATAATAGATTGGAAACGCACGCGCCGCCCTTTTCTTACATAATGTATGAAGTGTCGGCACGGCCTTTGATTGAAGGCGGGTTTCGCTGGGTTTTTGTTGTACCTCTGGTGCCATACTGGGACTGTTCTGGGGCTCACGGGACAACCGGTGTATGCCCAAAGCGGTAAGTTTCGCTCCTGAGTCATAGATAAAAGCATGCTTGGGCTGTCAAAAAAAAAAACGGACGTATCCCTGAAATTGTGATACCTGATAATGTTGTACCTCTGGTGTCACACGGAAACTGTTCTGAGACTTGCCTTTCATATCGTTCGATCAGTCTTGACTGGTTTATGCCCTAAGCGGACTTTCACTCCTGAGTAACGACTGGTAATGGCATACTTGAGCGAAACCCGCATTCAATCCCGTAAACGTGTGTTTCCAATCCAGTTCCCCGTGCTCTATTATCCATGGTTAAAGTGCACTAATTTATAGTTGAAACTAATTTTTACAATTAGGGGGACCAATGGCCGCACCCCTACAATTCCCATGTGCAAATGGGGACTACTGAGAAATCAGCATGCACTTCAGTGTCGAAGTGATCAGAAGAGGCTACCGCACTTATCATGAATGCGTGAACAGCTGCTTTTGTGGAAGGACTGCCATGAAAAAGGTCGCAACTTATAATTAGCCAACTCTGAATAGCTATCCGCTATGATGTGCTCTGCTTTCTCAACCTGTTCACGGTTAGCAGCTGTGGGACTGATAGTGGTTGTTACAGGTCCCTTGGGTGATGACAGGACAACAGGAAAATCAGAATCAAAATCATGTTGATTGTTGAGTTGAAGTACTTACTTCCTTGGTATGCATATGTGAACTGTGTAGCTACGTTAATGCCTACGTACTTGAAGCATGTTTTTGCTGACAGATTAACGCTCAGACATGAAGACAATGCATTACCCTGCAGCACATGCACTCGTGGGTCAATGAACATATCGAGTACACATTGCATGCCTTCCTTATGCATAGGGATTGGTGGTGAGTGCTGAGCCAAACTTCCTTTAGTGATATCAGTGTTTGAATTCTGGGAGATGTCAACATTGTGTGAAGTCAATCCTGAGATCTGCGCTTCACTCCAGTGCATCATAGTTAGAAATGAGAGCTCCTTGAAACTAGAGTAACTTTCTTGGGTTAAAAATCTATGTAGGTCCTTATCCACACTGACTTAACTCACGCATGTGCAGTTCAGGATAAACTCTTCCCACGAATGGAGTTTGTTATGAGGGCACATCTTGCACCATGCTTACCAGGCAGCATAAAGCAAATTAAAGGTTGTTGTCATTCTGGACCTCACACATCTTCAGTAGAGTCTTTCCACACGACAGTTAATGAATCGTTATGACAGCGCATGCTTACCAAGCAATGCAGCATTTTCATCATGTTCGTCTTTAAAAATTGTGGTTGTTCGGGATTTGTTTGGGTTTCAGTGGGCAGCAGTTGTTACTGTACATGGTCATAGGAACAACTTCCTGTAGGTGCAGGCCTACCGTTGAGTCCCCCCACTTTGACAGTTTATTATGGTGCTATTTCCTGTACTGACCGTATGCAAATTTTGGTCTCCGTACACACACAAAACCTGCCATAACCAGCATTCTCAGTTTCAAGTATAGCAGGTGGCGATAACATGGAGACCCTTACTGATGGACAGTGCTTGTATTGAGTATACCAGTTGCGATAAAAGTCAACTGAGCCATCTTCTCTGCGCTGGAACACTGTCCACCCACCACCATCTGTGTCCATGTTGCAGTACGCCTGGAATGCAGACTGGTTGTCAGGTTTGATGGTGTAGACACCGCTGGTAGTTTGTCCTCGCGTGAAGGCATCCTTGCAGTCACGGTACATTCCTGAGTGTTGAACAATACACTGCGTATGTCTCATGTTGTATATTATGTAGAGGGCTCATTGATGAGTCGTGGCATTCAATAGCTGAAGGGCCAGTGCTTTTTTGTAGTACACTAGGAGTTAGGGTTATGGGAGAACTAGTGTGTTGTAGCAGTTGCTCAGCACTTATACATTAGCCCACCAAATCCTTCAGCTATGTATCTGTTTTGACACCGTACCCTCTGCTATTGAAAGGTGTGGCAGGGGACATACATACATTGGTTGTTGATATACTGGGTGAATGCAGGACATTTTGGGGTGAGTGTGAGCAAGCGAACAAAGATAATGAAGTTGCTAGTGTCAGCAAAGTGGCAAATTGAATAGTTATAGCTAGGAAGTTTGTGACAGTTCAGCCCTTCCTGGTCTCGTTTGTTGCTCTGCTTTTGTCTTCCATGTGTATGATATCTTGTTAGCCTCATTCCTCGTTAATGCACTACTCCTACCATCGAGCATTAATGCATGCCCCATCACGTAAGAGTCCAAACTGTTTCGTTTGTTATCATTGCATGCACCATGCATGGCCATTACTAGCAGACCACATGTATTTACAGTGGCTTACGTTGTTGACAAGTGGGGGCCTCCCCAGTCCACACCACCTCCTGACCTGTACTGACACACTCCCTGCTCACGTTCCCTAGCAACTTGTAGCCAGCATCGCAGGAGTAGTTTGCCACAGTCCAAGGAACATTGCCATCAAGTACCAGGTGAACCACCTGCCCATTCTCAGGGTTGGTAAGGGATGGACACACAATTCCTGGGGGGGGGGGGGAGGAGATGGCAAATAGCTAATGGTAAATTCAGAGGATCTATGCTGCTCTAAATGTGAGGGAGACTGCTGTGTCTGGTGAAATAAATTCCTTGTCTGTCTGCTGCAGGATGTTTGTACAATGTATAGCAGTAAGAGGATCTGACTGGTAGCTATTCAGAAAGTTTGGGTTCCAATCCCAGCTGGTCCCAGAATTGGGTGAATGCAGGACATTTTGGGGTCAGTGTGAACAAGTGAACGAAGAGAATGAAGTTGCTGAGTGTCAGCAAAGTGACAAATTGAATAGTTGTAGCTAGGAAGTTTGTGACAGTTCAGCCCTTCCTGGTCTCGTTTGTTGCTCTACTTTTGTCTTCCATGTGCATGATATCTTGTTAGCCTCATTCCCTGTTAATGCACTACTCCTACCATCGAGCATTAATGCATGCACCATGCCCCATCGCGTAAGAATCCAAACTGTTTCGTTTGTTGCGTGCACCATGCATTGCCATCACTAGCAGACCACATGCACTTACGTTGACAAGTGGGGGCCTCCCCAGTCCACTCTGCCCCCAGGCCAATCCTGACACACTCCCTGCTCACGTTCCCCAGCAACTTGTAGCCAGCATTGCAGGAGTAGTTTGCCACAGTGACAGGAACATTGCCATCATGTACCAGGTGAACCACTCGCCCATTCTCAGGGTTGGTAAGGGTAGGACACACAATTCCTGGGGGGGGGGGGGCTGAGTGAAATTCTGGACCACTAATCTTACGTACCAATAGGTACATGTGCATGTGTGTACATATACACTCTGAAGGTATAAAGAAACAACTAGTAGTAAATTCAGAGGATCTATGCTGCTCTAAATGTGAGGGAGACTGCTGTGTCTGGTGAAATTTATTCCTTGTCTGTAGGCTGCAGGACTTTTTGCAGTGATATAGAGCTGACTGATAGCAGCTAGTCCCAGGATTGATTAGATTTCTTTCTCTGAGCATTGGTAGCTCATAACTACAGCTTGGCAGTGATATCCTGATGCACCAAAGTTTATTAAAATTGCCAAATATAGCAGGAGACGTGCCTAATGAACTGAGCTATATATGGTTCTACCACCATTCTGGCAGATGTGCGTCAAATGTTATCTACCAGATGCAATTTTTCCTCAGTACTAACTATGTCTGGCCTGTGTCTACCCTTGATAGCATTCACTTGATGAATGTACCAGCCCCTCCCATTGTTTTGCAGTGTGGGAGCCTGGGAATGAGACCAGATCTTACCATCCGAACTGCATGCGCAGCTGGTGTTCTGTAGTAGCTCCACCACCTCGTGATGGTGTTCCCGAGTACTTGCTTCAGTTGTGTTCTGGAACATGTCCAATTTGTCCTCTAAGTTAACCACTTTGTCCTGAAGCATGTCCACCTTGTCCTGAAGTGTGTCAAGCGTGTCCACCTTGTCCTGAAGTGCGTCCACCTTGTCCTTGAAAACTGCATGTGAGACACATACGTACATACGTACATGCATACATACGTACATACCCATTCACGTTTTAACCTGCGATTGCAAAATAATCTTGCATCAGGTGTTTACGTAGCTGCTCTAGTCTCAAGAACATTACAATGAAGTATGGTACACATCTTTAGAATTGATGCAGCGATTTGGCCCGTCTCTGGTCTGTTTTTCCATTATTAACGTGAATGCAGAAGGCCTGAACGAGTCCGGAAGAGAAGCTGCATCATTTTCCGGAGACTTAGATACATAAAGGGTCTTTGGAAGAAACCTTCCAATTCTCGGGGAAGCCTTCCAATCCTTGTAAGAAGACTTCTGATTCTCAGAAGAAGCCTTCCGATTTTCGGAAGAAGCCGTGCCGTGAACACATATTGGAAAAGCTTTCCGAATCTCGGCATCAGTAGCTTGCAGCTCAGATAGTAAAGGTTCTATGATTACAATAGTTTTTAATCCATGCCAATTCTGTGTCCATAGCTGTACTGGTTCTGAACCTAATCCATGAGTAGCAGACTCCGACATACCAGGGCTTTTATTGTGTAAGGCATCTCTTGTTCACAAGCAATATGCCTTCATCGAGCCAGCAATGCATGTGACCTGTTATGGTGGTATTTCGCAAATTTGCAAGCTCATCAAGCATCCTGTTGGTCTTGGACTGGATGATCCCCAGCTGGTCCGGAATAGTGTCCAGCAGGAGAGCTGTGGGTGAGAGAAACTCTCAACACAACTACCACCAATGACCTGTGTTCATCACAGAGTTCCTCACCTGGGTTAGCTGGCAGGATCCTTCTGAGAATGTGGAGGGTGGCGTTTCGCCAGGTGCTGTGTGCACTCTCAATAGCAGCTATCTGTGCGACCACACTGTCAAAATCAGCTCTGCAGACACATTGTGGCTCAGCTGAGGTTTACTAGTGTCAGCATTGCATGAAGTAAGAACACAGATGTCTCATTACACATACACTGATATCTCACAGTTCACCTTGCTGTTGCTGTTGTTACCAGGCTCACCAGAGCCAGTGTAGCCAGAAGGCAGAACACTTTCAACACCATCTTGCTTGCTGTAGAGTGAGCTCTGTTCTGGAACTGTGAGAGATATACGGGTAATTCCAGGCCAAGTGATCACAAGAAATGGACGACCCCCCTCAGATTTCAACGAAACTTGGTACATACATTCCTTACCAGAAGTTATTAATCCCCACCCATTTTTGGCCTCTTATGTTATATGGCTTCTGAGTTACAACTCTTCAAAAATCTAATTCTTGAGGAAATTTTCAGTGACCCGGTGATGCTTAAATGGCCATAACTTGTGACCAGATCACTTCTGACAATTATAAATTATACCATCGTGTTTGTTTTGAGTTGCCCTTTCAGATGATATATTGCAAAGGGGTGGGCACCTATTTGGGGTCAAAGGTCACCATTGATGAAGTTTAATTTTAATTTAATTCAAAAACGGATTCTTATTTTTTGGTCATTTGTTGCTCAACTATTCTTCAATTATCATTGCTGAAGTGGTATGAATTTGGTGTTGGGACGGCCATGGGACTGCGAGATATATGCAGTAGAGTGTATCCCTGATATGAAAATCATCAAGCAAATTGAGCTTGCTGTTTGATGTTGTACCTCTTTTGCTTTGACAAGTACTAGCCGAAGTTGTAATGTGTCTCTATGGCACT
Source organism: Axinella damicornis (assembly GCA_963931865.1). Taxonomy (NCBI): domain Eukaryota; kingdom Metazoa; phylum Porifera; class Demospongiae; order Axinellida; family Axinellidae; genus Axinella; species Axinella damicornis. The sequence continues at coordinate 11,339,943 of OZ007513.1, read as the reverse complement.
TTTGTAGTCATGCTTCAGTAGCTTCCTGCTTGTTAGCACCTCTCTCTCTCCTTTTCCAGAATAACTGAGAGCTATCTGTAGGTGGAACATTGGAGAAGACGCTTGTCAATTCAACATTAGCCTAGCCTCATTCCTAGGCCGTTCCCACCTCCAGTCTTTGATCACTTCAGCAGCCAAACACGTTTGGCATGCACTAAACTATCCAAGTAATCACGGGAAGAACAGAGGAGCTATTGTACGTAACCCATGCTAGGGATGCAATCAAGATCAACGGCTTCCCAGCTTCTCATTTGAACTGCTCATTGTTCACAATGCTAGGAACGAGTCGACACAAAAATAGGAATTACTACTGCGGCAGGGCCGCGGCCCCCTGTGTGTGTCAACTTGATGTGACTGCACATGACCGTGAAGATTTCCCAGGCCTCCCCCTCCATAATTGCATGCACACTGCAAGTGATCAAACACTGGAGGTGGGACTCAAATTGCCTAGTATATAGCCTCATTTACTAGGCAATTTGAGTCCCACCTCCAGTGTTTGATCACTTGCAGTGTGCATGCAATTATGGAGGGGGAGGCCTGGGAAATCTGCACGGTCATGTGCAGTCACATCAAGTTGACCCACACAGGGGGCCGCGGCCCTGCCGCAGTAGTAATTCCTATTTTTATGTCGACTCGTTCCTAGCATTGTGAACAATGAGCAGTTCAAATGAGAAGCTGGGAAGCCGTTGATCTTGATTGCATCCCTAGCATGGGTTACGTACAATAGCTCCTCTGTTCTTCCCGTGATTACTTGGATAGTTTAGTGCATGCCAAACGTGTTTGGCTGCTGAAGTGATCAAAGACTGGAGGTGGGAACGGCCTAGGAATGAGGCTAGGCTAATGTTGAATTGACAAGCGTCTTCTCCAATGTTCCACCTACAGATAGCTCTCAGTTATTCTGGAAAAGGAGAGAGAGAGGTGCTAACAAGCAGGAAGCTACTGAAGCATGACTACAAAAGTGCCATAGAGACACATTACAACTTCGGCTAGTACTTGTCAGAGCAAAAGAGGTACAACATCAAACAGCAAGCTCAATTTGCTTGATGATTTTCATATCAGGGATACACTCTACTGCATATATCTCGCAGTCCCATGGCCGTCCCAACACCAAATTCATACCACTTCAGCAATGATAATTGAAGAATAGTTGTGCAACAAATGACCAAAAAATAAGAATCCGTTTTTGAATTAAATTAAAATTAAACTTCATCAATGGTGACCTTTGACCCCAAATAGGTGCCCACCCCTTTGCAATATATCATCTGAAAGGGCAACTCAAAACAAACACGATGGTATAATTTATAATTGTCAGAAGTGATCTGGTCACAAGTTATGGCCATTTAAGCATCACCGGGTCACTGAAAATTTCCTCAAAAATTAGATTTTTGAAGAGTTGTAACTCAGAAGCCATATAACATAAGAGGCCAAAAATGGGTGGGGGTTAATAACTTCTGGTAAGGAATGTATGTACCAAGTTTCGTTGAAATCTGAGGGGGGTCGTCCATTTTTTGTGATCACTTGGCCTGGAATTACCCATACTCCATTGTCATTGGAAAGTATGCAGGCGGAAAGTATAGGATCTACTACATCGAAACAGAGGTTATGCGATTTATCCTCTGCGGGAAAGTTTGGCCGAGGCAAAGCCGAGGCTAAACTTTCCCAAGGAGGATAAACCGCATAACCTCCGAGTCGACGTAGTAGATCCGGCTTCTACCACAGACATAACCTCCAAGCCAAGTTAGTAGCTGGATCCGGCTGCTAGACTGCTACAACTCTCTGATTCTCAGCACAGCGTGGTTCGATTATGTCATAGCGGAGGTTAACCGATTTATCCTCTGCAGTACATCAAAGGGTCGCCCACGCACTGTGGTAGAAGGGGTATTACACAAGCTGTTATCTTAGTGGGGCACATGTATGGTGAAATCCTTTGTCAGGGGTCAGGAGGTTGTGATAAACATGCTGAGTGTGTTTGGGAGGTTGTGATAAGCATGCATGATTGTAGGCTTGGTTGTGCATTAATTATACCTACTATATTAATGCTGTAACAATAGTTTACATCACTGTAGATATGCAACAGTAGTTAATAGCTACATGGAGTGTAACTTTTACAGCACTCTAGATGATTACTGAAATTCTGTTGTGGTTGATTATCTGGAGTATAGATCCAGTGTAGAGAATCTAGAGGTTTTTGTCCAAAATTGAGATAGAGGCCGAAATTGTGTTCCAACTGAAGTCCAAATCAAGTCTGTAGTCAGCGTCCAGATTCCAGTTTGTACAAATATAATCATAGAATGTACAAATATAATCATAGAATCCATATTTCCCGCCCCTGAGTGTCCCCTCTCAAGCAATGGTTCCAGCCAAGAGAACCACACCATGTGAACAGTCCTTACATGTGATGTTTGAGCATTAATAGGGAGGAATTGGCCCGGACAACTGAAATTTTCTCCATGAAACGTTTTCACAGCAAGATCATATAAGTGCGTACAGTAAATTAATAATGGTTGCTACTGCTACATGATGCTGCTAAACATAGTGCACGCGTTCAGTTCTTCCTCAGTTTCATCTCAGTGAATTTAAGGGAGTAGTAGAATCCCCTCCAGTGGTACCAGATCACACCATCATCAAAGAGTGAGAGTGACCAACCGTGGTAGAAACCATTGAGATTTGAAAAGTGGCAATTATAATACCACCAGGCACCTTTATATCGTTGTGCACATTGTAAACTAGTTATACGGTCATTGTTCTGGTCCCTTGTGGTAAACTTGGATCCATTATGCCAAGCAAGAGAATCTCCTGCAGTTCCATTATATCCTGATACTGACAGAGTGTATTTGGATACTGAATCTCCCACACTGAAACTTGAGTATTGTGCATAACGCGAGTTTTCTTCAAAGTCCTGCATATCAATTCGTAGCTGAGTGGCAGTAGGTGTTAGACGGTGTATCTTGTCCAGACCCAGCCAGAACTCTCCACTAAGGTTTCCAAACCCTTGCTGGTAATCAGTCCAGTAGCGATAAAAGTCAACTGATCCGTCTTCTCTGCGCTGGAACACTGTCCACCCACCACCATCTGTGTCCATGTCACAATACGCTTGGAATGCAGACTGGTTGTCAGGATTGATGGCGTAGACTCCACTTGTAGTTTGTCCTAGGGTCAGGGCATCCTTGCAGTCTGTGTACACCCCTGAGAGATGAATATTATTATGTACAGGGCTCATGACAAATTGTGGCATTACAATAGCTGAAGGGCTAGTGGATTTTTGTAGTACGCTAGGAGTTAGGGTTATGGGAGAACTAGTGTATTTATAGCAGTTGCTCAGCACTTATACATTAGCCCACCAATTCCTTCAGCTACGTATCTGGTTTGACACCGTACCCTCTGCTGTTGAAAGGTGTGGCGGGGGACATGTCATATCTACACTGGTTGTTGATATAATAGGAGAATGCAGGACATTTTGGGGTGAGTGTGAGCAAGCGAATGAAGAGAATGACGTCGCTGAGTGTCAGCGAGGTGACAGCTATATAGGAAGTTTGTGGCAGTTTAACTATTCAGCCCTTCGTGGTCTCGTTTGTTGCTCTACTTTTGTCTTCCAAGTGTATGATATCTTGTTAGCCTCTTTCCCCATTAATGCACTACTCCTACCATCGAGCATTAATGCATGCACCATGCCCCATCGCGTAAGAGTCCAAACTGTTTCGTTTGTTATTATTGCATGCACAGTGCATTGCCATAACTAGCAGACCACATGTATTTACAGTGGCTTACGTTGTTGACAAGTGGGGGCCTCCCCAGTCCACACCACCTCCTGACCTGTACTGACGCACTCCCTGCTCACATTCCCGAATAGTACGTAGCCAGCATTGCAGGAGTAGTTTGCCACAGTGCTAGGAACATTGCCATCATTTGCCTGAACAACTCGACCATTTCCAGGATTGGGAAGGTTAGGACACACAATCCCTGCACGGAGAGTGTGTGAGAGATGATTATGTTCTTGCTCATCCATATAGACAGCCGTTAGGAATGTGTGTACATGTCACTTCAGTGCCTTACTCTGGCAAGTGGGGGCCTCCCCAGACCACACACCAGTACTGCCACATGGTCTGTTCGCATTCCCCAACAGCCTGTAGCCTGCGTTGCAGGAGTAGGTAGCCATGGTACCAGGAACATTACCATCATTTGCCTGAACAACTCGACCATTTCCAGGATTGGGAAGGTTAGGACACACAATCCCTGCACGGAGAGTGTGTGAGAGATGATTATATTCTTGCTCATCCATACAGACAGCCATTAGGAATGTGTGTACATGTCATTTCAGTGCCTTACTCTGGCAAGTGGGGGCCTCCCCAGTCCACACACCAGCATTGCCACATGGCCTGTTCGCATTCCCCAACAGTCTGTAGCCTGCATTGCAGGAGTAGTTTGCCACGGTGTTGCCATCTTGTACCAGGTGAACCACTCGCCCATTCTCAGGGTTGGTAAGTGTTGGACACACAATTCCTGGGGGGGGGGGGGGGGGGGGGGACCTTTCAAGTCCAAGACTACTGTAGCTCTGCTCACAAACTGTTTGTGTGGCTTTGATGCAACTCAGGTAGGTATTCAGTTCTAGCACAACAGATTTGAAATCGCTTCACCTTCATTTTTTTTTCCACTGGGAGCCCTACCAATAAGTACATGTGCATGTGCATACATATACTGTAACACTCTGAAGGTATAAATAAGCAACTAGCGGTAAATCAGAGGATGTATGCTGCTCTGAATGTGAGGGAGACTGCTGTGTCTGGTGAAATGAATTCCTTGTCTGCATACACTGCAAAAATATCCTGCATGCAGGACTTTTTTGCAGTAGAATCTGACTGGTAGCAGCTAGTTCCAGAATTGATTAGATTTCTTTCTCTGAGCATTGGTAGCTCAAAACTACAGCTTGGCAGTGATATCCTGATGCACCAAAGTTTATTAAAATTGCCAAATACAGCAGGAGACGTGCCTAATGAACTGAGCTATATATCTGACTGGTTCTACCACCATTCTGGCAGATGTGTGTCAAATGTTAGCTACCAGATGCAATTTTTCCTCAGTACTAGCTAAATGTTTATGGCCTGTGTCTACCCGTGATGGCATGCACTTGATAAATGTACCAGCCCCTCCCATTGTTTTGCAGTGTGGGGGCCTGGGAATGAGACTAGATCTTACCATCCGAACTGCAGCTGGTGTTCTGTAGTAGCTCCACCACCTCGTGATGGTGTTCCCTAGTGCTTGCTTCAGTTGTGTTCTGGAATGTGTCCAATTTGTCCTCCAAGTTAATCACTTTGTCCTGAAGTGTGTCCATCTTGTCCTGAAGCATGTCAACCTTGTCCTGAAGTGTGTCAAGCATATCCACCTTGTCCTGAAGTGTATCCACTTTGTCCTTGAGGGTGGCATGACCTGCATGTGAGAGATACGTATATATAGTTATATACCATGATGATGATGTCATCCCATTGAAGCACAGGTGAGTATATACAGCATATACCACTCCTGAGTCAGCATACATACCACCTGAGGTGGTATATATGCTGACTCAGGAGTGGTATATATGCAGACACAGCAAAATGAAGCGCTGTATGCCAGAAAGTAGTTGAGAAAGGCTATCCACGCCTGGCCTCACTTCACGAACACACAGGGGCGGCGGAACAGGTCCGGCAGACCCGGCAACTGCCGGACCAATGTTTTGACAAACCATGCAGGGTTGTACCTATACCGGTATAGGTATCGGTATAGGTGCCTATACTCGTGGTATAGGCAAAGTATAGGTATAGGTAAACTCATAGCCTATACTTGCCTTCATCTGTGGCACTGATGTTGAAGTATCTCCATACAGCACTAGAGTGGTTTGCCATACTGGGTACCACAAAAAAACTAAATGCCTGTTTCAACAAAAGCTAAACTCAGCCTGTTTCAACAAAAGCTACGTGAACACCTGAGTCTATGCACGCACGGCAAACAGTCATGCACGTGCACAGACTTGCCCATGTATGGAATGCAATAATTACTACTATGAATTTATGATGTCCTATAAGTTGATACAACCAGCTGTGAATATCGGTATCGGTATCGGTACGGCCGATCTGATAGCTAATGTTTTTGTGTATCTGCAGTATAGGCAAATTGTGGTATAGGTACAACCCTGAAACCATGGTATACTTGCCAACATCAGGCGGCACTGAGCTTCCTCCTCTGTGGATACATAGCTACGTACTGGGGACCAGGCTGGAGGGAAAGTCTGTTTACGAGTCCAGTTGCATTGCTGCAAAACGCTACCTTTCCACTGTCCAGGGCTGGCTTGGACGGTTTGGAGGACGTGCAGCGCGTGATCACGACAGAGCAGACAATGGAGGACGAAGACACTCGCGGCGATAGAGACGATAAAGAAATGGATACTAGTGTCTGGAGGACACATTATCGGGCGCTTGTTGAGTAAGATGGCGAACAACAAACTGGTTACGTGCTAACTACCACGTGCGATTTAGAAAGGGTGGAGGGTAATTCCAGGCCAAGTGATCACAAAAAATGGACGACCCCCCTCAGATTTCAACGAAACTTGGTACACACTTTCCCTACCAGAAGTTATTAATCCCCACCCATTTTTGGCCTCTTATGTTATATGGCTTCTGAGTTACAACTCTTCAAAAATTTAATTTTTGAGGAAATTTTCAGTGACCCAGTGAAACTTAAATGGCCATAACTTGTGACCAGATCACTTCTGACAATTATAAATTATACCGTCGTGTTTGTTTTGAGTTGCCCTTTCAGATGATATATTGCAAGGGGGTGGGCACCTATTTGGGGTCAAAGGTCACCATTGATGAAGTTTAATTTTAATTTAATTCAAAAACGGATTCTTATTTTTTGATCATTTGTTGCTCAACTATTCTTCAATTATCATTGCTGAAGTGGTATGAATTTGGTGTTGGGACGGCCATGGGACTGCGAGATATATGCAGTAGAGTGTATCCCTGATATGGAAATCATCAAGCAAATTGAGCTTGCTGTTTGATGTTTTACCTCTTTTGCTCTGACAAGTACTAGCAGAAGTTGTAATGTGTCTCTATGGCACTTTTGTAGTCATGCTTCAGTACCGTATAGCGCTTAAATTTCGCGGGTCTAAATTTTCGCGAATTTCGCGAATTACAGGTCATTCGCGAAATTATTTCAGCGAAAATTTTGACACGTGTTGTGCGCCCACAGCTACGTCGACAGTATTCCAACGTACGCGCGCGACGGCTAGCTTGATGGCTCTGTTTGTGTACTTCAACAGGGAGAATGGACAGTAGTCGAAGTGTAAGCTTCCGAGTCCACATACGTATATACGGTTGCGCAAACTAAGTATCGAAATTATTTTACGCGGAACACCCGTGGGAGACGTGCCATCATGTGCGATATCTGCCACTGCTGAAGCCGCCAGCTCGATCCGGCGCGGCGAAGGTCAGGGGAACGCCCAGGTATCTGAAAACGAACTCTGAGCACGTCGAAGTGGGGAAGAGAGTCGCAGAATACAACGCACCGACGAAGTGGTCTAGTCTTCAAGTGCAGTACACCACACCCATTGTTTGGGCGTGGCACTTTTCCCGTGAATTCGCGAAATTTTTTCAACAAAATGTTCCTGAAGAGAAATTCGCGAAAATTTAGACCCGCGAAATATAAGCGCCATACGGTATCTTCTTGCTTGTTAGCACCACTCTAGTGTTACAAATTAGCAAGGTGCTAATTTCACACTTCTCAAATGGCAGCTAAATCTCAGCAAGAAGACCTCCAATCAGATATGGCTCAGTTTCAGCTGCTAGTTGTTTCCTGCAAGAATCACAGATCTTCTCCCCTGGTGAAATTGAGGGAACTTTCTCACACATTCTCTCAGTAACAACCCTATAAGCTGGCTCTTCTTCCTGATGAAGTGGTGAGGCTTGTTGAAGGGGTTGCAGCATAGATTTCGCTACTGAGGTTGAAACTGAGCCATATCTGATTGGAGGTCTTCTTGCTGAGATTTAGCTGCCATTTGAGGTTTCCATGGTAGCATTTAATTAGCACCTTGCTAATTTGTAACACTAGAGTGGTGCTAACAAGCAGGAAGATACTGAAGCATGACTACAAAAGAGACACATTACAACTTCTGCTAGGGCTGTATACAATCGGTGGACTGGACTACTGGACTGGACTACTGGACTGGACTACTGGACTGGACTACTGGACTACTGGACTCACCCAAAATTCCATGAAACGCCCTTTTCAGTGAGAAGCTAAACGTCCTTACTCAGCCTATTAGTTCGCTAAAGTTGCTTCCTAGCCAGTTGCGGCTTCGTCTCTTCGATTTCTGAGGTCAAAGGTCACGTGCATATTTAATGCTGAGCTTCAACAATTCTTGTGGGTTCTGTACTGGCTTTGGGCTAGCCTCATTCCCAGGCCTACCCGGACGCGGAAGAGCTTTGAGCATCCATGCTAGCTAGCTTTGAGCATCCATGACTGGAGGTCACACGCATTTGTTGGGAAGTCAAACTTTAATTGTGCTCCAGTTAGGATTCTCCGCCTGCTTGAAGGATTAGAAGATCAGTTAGCACATCATCAGCAGAAACCAAACTCCAGCCTGCCTTCAAGAGTAGCTAACATGTTATCCATGACTACAGTATAGTTCAAGCTCGCTTATTAAATATGCACGTGACCTTTGTCCTTCGGAAATCGAGGAGACTAAGCCGCAACAGGCTAGGAAGCAACTTTAGCGAACTAATAGGCTAAGTAAGGACGTTTAGCTTCTCACTGAAAAGGGCGTTTCATGGAATTTTGGGAGAGTCCAGTAGTCCAGTAGTCCAGTCCAGTAGTCCAGTCCAGTAGTCCAGTCCACCGATTGTATACAGCCTTCTGCTAGTACTTGTCAGAGCAAAAGAGGTAAAACATCAAACAGCAAGCTCAATTTGCTTGATGATTTCCATATCAGGGATACACTCTACTGCATATATCTCGCAGTCCCATGGCTGTCCCAACACCAAATTCATACCACTTCAGCAATGATAATTGAAGAATAGTTGAGCAACAAATGATCAAAAAATAAGAATCCGTTTTTGAATTAAATTAAAATTAAACTTCATCAATGGTGACCTTTGACCCCAAATAGGTGCCCACCCCCTTGCAATATATCATCTGAAAGGGCAACTCAAAACAAACACGATGGTATAATTTATAATTGTCAGAAGTGATCTGGTCACAAGTTATGGCCATTTAAGTTTCACTGGGTCACTGAAAATTTCCTCAAAAATAAAATTTTTGAAGAGTTGTAACTCAGAAGCCATATAACATAAGAGGCCAAAAATGGGTGGGGATTAATAACTTCTGGTAGGGAAAGTGTGTACCAAGTTTCGTTAAAAACAGCAGCGAAAACTCGTAGCCAGTACATGTAGGCGCTAGGCGTGGGCTACCAGCGCAGTGTACATTTCCCTTCCATGTCGAGAGTGAGACGGTCATGGATTGCACGGAAACCAGAGAGCAGTGGCAGTGCAGTGCAAATCACGAAGGTGCTACGAGAGCCCATCCAGGCAACTGAAAAATGACCCTGAAAAATTTTTTTCGCGCTTCGCGTGCAAGACAGATTGGCGCTACGCCCCTCTAAACACTGCCTTCGGCTGTGAACATTTTGCCCTACCAATCACAAATTGCTTCCGCCGGCTCTGACACACCAAGCCAATGACACAGCTCAGCCATATCGCTAGTGCAAAGCTCTTCGATGGGCCATTTCTCGTCGCTACGCTCAAAAAATGAAGTGTTGTATGCCAGAAAGTAGTTGAGAAAGGCTACGTGGTGTATAGGGCTTTCCGTCAATGCGCCTGGCCACCTTCACGAACACGCAAAGCCAAGGACACAGCCCAGCTACTGGCGCCATTGCAAAGCACTTCGATGGGGCGTTTCTCGTCGCTACGCTTGTTTCGCTCCTCTTCCCACGACATGAACACACGAACAGCCCACTCAGTAGATTTCTGTGTGTTTTTCACAACGATTGGCTTCTTAGCAGCTATAGTAGCTAGCTAGCTAGCAAAATGTTGCTTCGGTTGTTTCTTCTTCGGGTTCGGTCGAGGGCGCTTCTTTTCGGGGACAAAGTCGTCCTCTGTGAATTGGGAAAGACCTTTTCGAGCAGCCGCGCCTACGATCATGGCGAAAACAGGAGAGCTAGAGAGAGACTCAGAGCTAGCTAGTGTAATTCATTCTTATAGGCCTTGGTTTCCTGTTCTTTGCTGTATTGGTTTCCTGTTCTTTTGGTGTATAGGACTAGCGGGATATTGTGCAATTCTTATTAGGCCTTAGATCATTAGCACACTTTACTATATAAATGCACTCATGCATTGCACATACCAGAAACATCTATATTCAACCATCAAGTTACCTCAAGTCTTCGCTACAGTAAATCGGCCGCATTATAATTGTAACACGGCCGATTTACTGTAGCGAAGACTGGAGGTAACTTGATGGTTGAATATAGATGTTTCTGGTATGTGCAATGCATGAGTGCATCTAGCTAGCTAACACACACTGAACTGAACCGTGCTGCAGTATGATGCAAGCAGTTACCAAGGAGACTCCGTAGCAACCGTGCTGCAGTATGACGTAGCCACAGTAATTAATGTGAGATAAGCCAGTTAGATCACACCAAGTCGGGATGTATCCGGTTTACAGTCACTCGCCCTCGGGCGCTTCGCGCCCTCGTGCTCGTGACTGTAACATCCCTCCAAGGTGTGCGTACGCGTGATATAACTATAATATGTGACCAGTTATATCCTATACTTACCATCCATGGTGGTATTTCGCAATGTTGCAAGCTCATCAAGCAGCATACTGGTCTTGTTCTCCATTTTGAGGTTGATAATCTCCAGCTTGTCCCGAACAGTCACCAGCAGGAGAGCTGTGAGTGAAAGAATCTCCTAACACAACTGCCCACCAATGCCCAGAGTTTATAGCAGATTTGATTTCCTTACGTGGATTCTCCAGCAGTAACCTTTTGAGCATGTGAATGGTGGCATTTTGCCGGGTGTTGAGCTCACTCTCAAGAGCAGCTGTGTAGGATAAGTCAGTGAAGTGTGGTTGCTCTTAGCATAGCAAGAAATAAGAACACCAGGTGTCTCAGTACACACATACACTGATATCTCACAGTTAACCTTGCTGTTGCTGTTGCTGCTGAGCTGTGGCACTGCAAGTTGGCAAGCTCACCAGAGCCGCTGCAGCTAAAAGGCAGAACAATTTCAACTCCATATCTTGCTGACTGTAGAGTGAGGTCTGTTCTGGAACTTTAAATACTCCAGTGTTCAGCCGGAAAGGCATGCAACTTTTAGTGGGGGTACAGTGAATTCATTACCTGTGAAGTGCTGCAACCGCCAACCCTATACTAAAGCTTCCTATTTGGCTACCTAGAAGCCATTAAAGGCTATAGGGGTTGCATTTGCAGCACTTCTCTGGTTAGCTTAGCTGTTAGTTTTACAACAAACATGCTGAGTGTGGAGCTACTAGGTTCTGTAATTTTCCTTTGTCATTATGACATTGTAGCTGGAAATGGTTATCAAAGTAAGCCAGCAAGACACTTTGATTGATGTATCAGGGTTCAGAGGTTTTATGATAAACATGCTGAGTCATGAGCTAAAGTTGTAGTACTCCTTTGTCATTGTGACATTACAGCTGGAGAGGGTTACACAGCTATTATGTACTTAGTGAACCAGTGTCAGGGTTCAGAGGTGTTGTGATAAACATGTTGAGTCTGGAGCTAAAGTTCTTTACTTGTTCTGTAATATTCTTTTGGCAATATGATGTTGTACCTGGAAATGGGTAACAAGCAGTTATCTTAGCGAGACACTTTGATGATGAAATACCAGTGTCAGGGTTCAGAGGTGTTGTGACAGACTACACATGTTGAGTCTGGAGCTGAAGTTCAATTAGTCTTTGAACAATGACATCAGATTTTGTGTGTGTGTGTGTGTCTGTGTGTGACGGATGTGGGGGTTGGACTAGACTATAGTGATGCATGACCTTCGTACTAAATATACAGTGAACCTCGAACTCTGTGAATGCTCGTGCAGGGATGAAACCTTCCAGAACTCGGCTGGGCAGCTGAGATGGATGCAGTCGGGGAGCAGCAGCTGAAGCAGACACAATTGGGGAGCAGCAGCTGAAGCAGACACAATCGGGGAGCAGCAGCTGAAGCGGACGCAATCGGGAGCAGCAACTGAAGCGGACACAATCAGGGAGCAGCAGCTGAAGCTGACACAATCGGGGGGGGGGGGGGGGGGGGGGGAGGAGCTGTAGCTGAAGCCATAGATAAAATGGTAGGTTTATTATCTATGCTGAAGTAGACGCAATCAGGGAGCAGCAGCTGAAGTGGATGCAATTGGGGAGCAAGGCGAATGAGGGGGAAGTAGTTGAGCAAGCGAAGCGAGCAAGGCTACTTGTAGTGTATAATGTGACATTGGTATTAGCTACGTAGCTACTTAGTGAACCAGTGTCAGGGTTCAGAGGTGTTGTGATAAACATGCTGAGTCTGGAGCTAAAGTTCTTTACTCGTTCTGTAATATTCTTTTGGCAATATGACATTATACCCGGAAATGGGTAACAAGCAGTTATCTTAGCGAGACACTTTGATGATGAAATACCAGTGTCAGGGTTCAGAGGTGTTGTGATAGACTACACATGTTGAGTCTGGAGCTGAAGTTCCATTAGTCTTTGAACATTGACATCAATACATTAACTGTGTGTTTGTGTGTGTGTGTGTCTGTGTGTGATGGATGTGGGGGTTGGACAAGACTATAGTGACGCGACCTTCGTACTAAATATGCAGTGAACCTCGAACTCTGTGAATGCTCGTGCAGGGATGAAACCTTCCAGAACTCGGCTGGGCAGCTGAGATGGATGCAGTCGGGGAGCAGCAGCTGAAGCAGACACAATCGGGGAGCAGCAGCTGAAGCGGACGCAATCGGGGAGCAGCAACTGAAGCGGACACAATCAGGGAGCAGCAGCTGAAGCTGACACAATCGGGGGGGGGCTGAAGTAGACGCAATCAGGGAGCAGCAGCTGAAGTGGATGCAATTGGGGAGCAAGGCGAACGAGGGGGAAGTAGTTGAGCAAGCGAAGCGAGCAAAGCTACTTGTGTATAATGTGACATTGGTTTGTTATGTAGCAATTACTTACTTACTAACATGAGACATATAGCTACAGCACAGAGTTCATCACTCAGGAGTGTACTCTGACTGCAGGGATGCCTTCAACCAAGGACAAACTACCAGCGGTGTCTACACCATCAAACCAGCCAGCCTGAATTCCAAGCATATTGTAACATGGACACTGATGGTGGTGGGTGGACAGTGTTCCAGCACAGAGTGGATGGATCGGTTGCCTTTTATCGCAAGTGGACTGATTACCAGCAATTAAGGGTTTGGAAATCTTAGTGGAGAGTTCTGGCTGGGTCTGGACAAGATAGCTACACCGTCTAACACCTACTGCCACTCAGCTACGAATTGATATGCAGGACTTTGAAGGACTCTCATGTTATTCCCAATACTCAAGTTTTAGTGTGGGAGATTCAGTATCCAAATACACTCTGTCAGTATCAGGATACAGTGGAACTGTGTGCTGTAGCTATATGTCTCATGTTAGTAGGTATATCATACTATGTTGAGGACCAATGTCAATAGAAGTGCCAGTAGTAGCTACAAACTCACTGAGACTAGGAGTTAGGGAAATAGTGTGGTACAGCAGGTGTTCAGAACTTACTTAGCCTTTCGCTATGTGTCTATTATGACACCCTCTGCATGCTATTGAAAACCTATAGTGTGGCAGGACATGCATACACTGCTTGTAGATATACTGCAGGATATTGTGCGTGGGGTGAGCTCAAGTTAATGAATGAAGAGAATGAATTTGCTGAGTGTCAGCGAGGTGACTATAGTTGTGGATAGGAAGTTTGTGGCCGTTTATGCCACATGCATTTACAGTGGCTTATCTTGACAAGTGGGACCTCCCAGTCCGCACCACCTCCTGACCTGTACTGACACGCTCCCTGCTAATGTTCAGTGTGTGGCCAGTATTACTGGAGAATTTTGCCACAGTGCCAGGCCATCGAGTATCTGAACTACTCGCCCAGTGTCTAATCATAATACGGAAATCATAGCACTGCAAAGGCATCCCTGTCCCAGATCGTCATACAACCATATTCATCTGAATTACCATCTCAAATGCTGTGGACTATTGCAACCTGCCACCAGTGTATTTGGATACTGAGTGTCCTGTGGTGAGATAATCATTCCATGTTGATTGTAGCTGTTCTGGTCCCATGACCTCCAACCAATCAGATGTCTCCTTTGGGGTCACATGACAATGGAATATTGCAGGCTTGGATATGTAGTAATTACCTAAATGCTGCAACATTAGTAACATTTACATACTACAATTGACTGCTGTAAAATGAGGATATTCTGCTGTGGTTCATTATCTGGAGTGTTGTAGATCCAGTGTACAGAATCTAGACGTTTATGCCCAAAATTGAAATGGAGTCCAAAATTGTTCAGACTGGGGTCCAAAATCAATTTTCCAGACTTCCATCAAACCCATTGCATAGCTATAGGGTGATTGTACTCAGTCCCCCTCCAAGCCATCGTTCCAACCTGGATGCATGAAAGGGATGCACTGTCCTTACATGAGGTATAATCAGGCAGTGTGAGCCTCAATAGGATGGATGAAAACTTTTCACAGGAAGATCATATACCTACAAGATTACAACCCTATAGCTACATGCTACTACAAATAATGCACATGTCAGCAGGAGTTCAGTTCTTCCTCAATTTCATCTCAGTGAACTTATGGGAGTATTGGTATCCTCTCCATGTCACCCAGTTCACACCATCAGCATAGGAGGAGTGTGACCCACGGAGGTAGAGACCGTTGAGATTCGAACGGTGGCACAAGTTATACCACCAGCCACCTTTAGATAGCTGTGCACAGCTGCCACTAGAATGATCATTGTCCTGGTCCCTTGCGGTAAACTTGGATCCATCGTGGTAAGTAAAAGAGTCTCCTGCAGTTCCACTGTATCCTGATTCTGTCAGAGTATATTTGGATACTGAATCTCCCACACTGAAACTTGAGTATTGCGCATAACGTGAGTTTCCGTCAAAGTCCTGCATATCAATTCGTAGCTGAGTGGCAGTAGGTGTTAGACGGTGTATCTTGTCCAGACCCAGCCAGAACTCTCCACTAAGGTTTCCAAACCCTTGCTGATAGTCAGTCCAGTAGCGATAAAAGTCAACTGATCCATCCTCTCTGCGCTGGAACACTGTCCACCCACCACTATCTGTGTCCATGTCACAGAATACTTGGAATGCTGACTGGTTGTCTGGTTTGATGGTGTAGACACCACTTGTAGTTTGTCCTTGGGTCAGGGCATCCTTGCAGTCAGAGTACACTCCTGACGGATGAATATTGCACTACATATTATGTACAGGGCTCATGATGAATTGTGGCATTACAATAGCTGAAGGGCCAGTGCATTTTTGTAGCACACTAGGAGTTAGGGTTATGGGAGAACTAGTGTGTTATAGCAGTTGCTCAGCACTTATACATTAGTCCACCAATTCCTTCAGCTACGTATCTGTTTTGACACTGTACCCTCTGCTATTGAAAGGTATGGTAGGGGACATACATACATTGGTTGTTGATATACTGGATGAATGCAGGACATTTTGGGGTGAGTGCCCGGGCGACTTATTCTGTGTTGAGTAGGTCAGGCACTGTTTACGATATGCCGTTAACTGCAGGATTTAGATGGACGAAAACAATTATGAGCGGAATGGCGAGAGAGATTTGGCGTCAGTTTTGGAACAAAAAGAGTACCTGCATGTTGCCTATTCCAAGGAACGACTGACATCAGGGAGTGTACCCCAGCCTTTGCTGGCCCACTTAGGCAAACGCCGGTCTTCACTGGCCCACATGAACAAATACCAGCTTTCTGGCCCCCCCCAGAACATGTACCAAGAAACTGTTGGAAGTCGCTGAAAACTCTGAAGTATCAATCTGATGAAACTGACGCCAAATCTCTCTCACTATTCTGCTCATAATTGCTTGCGTCCATCTAAATCCTGCAGTTAACGGCATATCGTAAACAGTGCCTGACCTACTCAACACAGAATAAGTAACACACAGTAAAGCGGCTTGTGTAAAAAATTACACAAAGAGTTGTGTTTTCCAAGGGAAATTACATGACATTTTAGTCAATAGCATAATAATTCCAGTGACACGAACCAATTTTACCCTACAGTGGCATTTAGACTGTAAGTCCAAACTGACCCCCACCCAATCCATGGGTACTACACTTATACAAAGTCTTATAAAACTACACAAGCACAAATTACCTCAATAAAGGCTATAAAACGCGTATTCACTACCTCGCACCTCCGCTCTTCAGCTCTTGGAGGCCATGGACAGCTGCTCTTACAAGTAGGCGGTCTGTGGTGACAGCTGTTTCCTCTGTACTTTGACACAGGGTGTGGCGTTTGCCAAAAAAGGTTAGTTGGCTTGTGCAGAGGCCATTACAGACCGTAACGCGCTATAGTACTCGGGTTACCCGTAAAATTTTTGCGCGTTTCCAATCCCTTCTACGTAGTTCTATTATCTATGATAGTATTGTTCCAGTAGCTACTCTAGTCTCAAGAAGGACGTTGTAGTGCCATCCCTTGAACCATGTCAGTAGCTTGCAACTCAGATAATAAAGGCTTCCGTGATTGCGATAGATTTTAATCCATGCCGATTCTGTGTCCATAGCTGTACTGGTTCTGAACCTAATCCATGAGTGGCAAACTCACGAATACCAGGATTTAATGTGTAGGCAGTTTTCTCTTTACCAGCTATAGACATTGGAGGTCAGTTTGATAGCTTGTAATTCATAAACATAAATTATACCCTAGATAAGGTTCCCATCCGTTTTCATGCTCAAAACTTCACACAGAACTGCACACACAGAAGTAATTATAACTGCCGGACATCCGTCAAAGACAGAAAGTAGCCAGAAGATCGCCCATAATCACTAATGGACCGACATGAAGACCACCTACTTGTGAGGACAATCAGCCATTAAGCAAGCCCCACCAGGCTGAATAGTGATAGGAAGCCTCGCAGGAACAAGAACTGTCCGTCAGACCAAAACAATCATTATGACAGACCAAACTGAGGTGTGGTCTGATATTTTGCCAGATCACTTGAAACAAATTATGATTACCTTTGCACACCACCATGCTTTCTACATTCATGACTCCTAACCACACCCACTCATTAACGAGTATGCGATCAAGATGCTCGGGCAATGGTAATTCACCCTAGCAGATAAATCACTGGAATTCAAGGCTATACAAGGTGAGAACACAGTTTTCTAGGCCCATTTACGCTTAAGACCCAAGAAATGGCCCACCTGGCTTCGTGCAACCAAGGGCTATTCACGGCTACGTCCAGATGCGGCCATGCTAGCTGTTTGCATATTTCAGGTGCACCCACCCACCTCCCCCTGCCCCTCCCTTTCTGCTTACCAGAACCTATCTCCAGAGGACATTGCCAGAGTCACATGATGAAGCTGAAAGTCTCATGACGCGTATATGCATCAATGGATCTCTTGTTCCTTAGCATTAATTATGCATGTGACCAGTTATATCCTACGTACCATCCATGGTGGTATTTCGCAAAGTTGCAAGCTCATCAAGCACCCTGCTGGTCTTGTCTTGTTGTTGCTCCATTTTGAGGTTGATAATCTCCAGCTTGTCCCGAACAGTCTCCAGCAGGAGAGCTGCAAGTAAGAGCATCTCCTAACTCAACTACCATGCACCAATGTTTATTACAGATTTCAATTTCCTTACCTGGGTTCTCCAGCAGGAACCTTTTGAGAATGTGAATGGTGGCATTTTGCCAGGTGTTGAGCTCACTCTCAACAGCAGCTGTCCTTGCAGCCACAATGTCAAAGTCAGTTTTGCTGACACACTGCTGCTCAGCTGTGTAGGATAAGTCAGTGAAGTGTGGTTGCTCTTAGCATAGCAAGAAGTAAGAACACCAGGTGTCTCAGTACACACATACACTGATGTCTCACAGTTCACCTTGCTGTTGCTGTTGCTGCTGAGCTGTGGCACTGCAGAGTGGCAGGCTCACCAGAGCCAGTGTAGCCAGAAGGCAGAACACTTTCAACGCCATCTTACTTTCTGTAGAGTGAGCTCTGTTCTGTAACTTGTCCAGTTTTCAACCAGAAAGGATACTTTGTTTATCTTGGTGGGGCACTTTCATGATGTAAACCTGTGTCAGGGTTCAGAGCTTTGCTATAAACATGCTAGTGTCAGCTTTGCTGAGTGTGGAGCTTTTGTGTAGGCCTATGGGTTGCACAAGCTGTTATCTTAGGATGCACTTTCACGATGAAATTGTGTCATGGTTCAGAGGTTTTCTGATAGACATGCTGAGCATGAGCTGAAGTTCATTTCTTTGTTCTGTACTATTCCTCTATTTTGACATTGTAGCCAGAAAGGGGTTTGCACAAGCTGTTATCTTAGGATGCACTTTCATGATGAAAACCAGTGTCAAGGTTCAGACGTTTTGCAATAAACATGCATTTTGAAATAAACATGTTTTGGGAAACTGGTGCACTTAACCAGTAGGCAATGGCTCCCCCAGTGGTGTAGGGAGTAGGGCTCAATAGGCTGGGGACATTCCCCCTAACTGAGTACAGTAATGGTGTGAACTTTACTTTTGCAGTCTATGCGAGTGTTTACAGCATCACAAATGAAAGATTGCAACAATTAAATGTATGGATATGTGGGAGTGGCTCTTAGTGTGTGTGGTCATAACGAGCAAATAAATGATGTCAAAGCAATAAACGTTAGGGAACTGTCCACACAGCAGTATTGAAGTTCTGCCTCCCTCCGTTTCTGTGGCCTTATGAGAGCAAAGATAGTCCACACTTCTTTAGATTGCAGTGTCTTTCTCACTGGGAAGTCGCATAGTTAGCACAGTGGCAACTTGCGCAGCGAACAGGAGCACGAAGTGACATTAACCTTTGTAACAACTGAGGGAGGGCTAAAATTGAATTTGTCTGCTCTCGATTGCGTCCGTTTCAACTGCTCCCTGATTGTGTCCGCTTCAGCTGCTGCTCCTCGATTGCGTCTGCTTCAACTGCTGCTCCCCGATTGCGTCTGATTCAACTGCAGCTCCCTGTCTGCTCCAGCTGTTCTGGAAGATTCCAGCCCATGCCTGAACATTCTTCACAGAGTTTGAGGTTCAGTAAATTGAAGTACAATGGTTGTGCGTCACTAGTCTAGTCCCACTCCACGAACATCCCACTTCCATTACACACAGACAGACAAACACACGGTTAAAATCTTAATGTATTGATACGTATGTACAGAAGCTAAAGTTGGCTACTACTATATAAAACACTTGTTGCAAGATTACAACTCTATATAGCTACATGCAGCTAAACATAATGCACACGTCAGTGAACAGATTCAGGTGTTCAGTTCTTCCTCAGTTTCATCTCAGTGAATTTAAGGGAGTAGCGGTATCCCCTCCATGTGCCCCAGTTCACACCATCAGCATGGGAGGAGTGTGGCCCACAGTGGTAGAGACCGTTGAGGTTTGAATGGAGGCAACTATAATACCACCAGGCACCTTTGAACAATCGGGCACAGTTGATACTAGGATGAACATCATTTTGTTGGTCCCTTGTACTAAACTTGGATCCGTCGTGGTCAGTAAAAGAGTCTCCTGTAGTTCCACTGTATCCTGATACTGACAGAGTGTATTTGGATACTGAATCTCCCACACTGAAATTTGCGTATTGTGCATAACGTGAGTTTCCATCGAAGTCCTGCATATCAATTCGTAGCTGAGTAGCAGTAGGTGTTAGACGGTGTATCTTGTCCAGACCCAGCCAGAACTCTCCACTAAGGATTCCAAACCCTTGCTGATAATCAGTCCAGTAGCGATAAAAGTCAACTGATCCATCCTTTCTGCGCTGGAACACTGTCCACCCTCCACCATCTGTGTCCATGTCACAGTACGCCTGGAATGCAGTCTGGTTGTCTGGTTTGATGGTGTAGACACCGCTGGTAGTTTGCCCTCGTGTGAAAGCATCCTTGCAGTCGGTGTATGCTCCTGAGTGGTGAACAATACACTGCATCATGTTGATAATATTATGTAGAGGGCTCATTGACGAATTGTGGCATTCAATAGCTGAAGGGCCAGTGCAATTTTGTAGTACACTAGGAGTTAGGGTTATGGGAGAACAAGTGTGTTATATAGCAGTTGCTCAGCACTTATACATTAGCCCACCAATTCCTTCAGCTACGTATCTGTTTTGACACTGTACCCTCTGCTATTGAAAGGTATGGTGGGGGACATACATACACTGGTTGTTGATATACTGCAGCGCCGGCGCGAGGTATTTTGGAGTGGTACGGCCACTGCCGAAGGTAGTGAATAGAGGTGTGAAGTGCCGATCTGTCCACGCGAAGCGTGGAAAAATTTTTCACCTTCATTTTTCAGTTGTCTGGATGGGCTCTCGTGGCACCTTCGTGCTTTGCACTGCACTGTAACTGCTTTCTGCTTTCCGTGTCATCCGTGACCGTCGACGTGGAATGGCGATAATGCGCGCTTTGCGCACATAACTTTTACTTCTAGGACGCGGAAGGTCTACCAGTAGCCCACGCCTACTAATTGGGGTGAGCATGAGCGAGAGCCACATAGACAAGTTTGCTGCGAATTTTCGTTTAGAGACTGTATTTCAAACCACAAACGGCTCACAATCACGGCATTGCGGAGACCATCTAGAGAAGACACGAACTATAAACAGTCTACTTCAACAAGGCCACAGCGACTTGGATCTGGAGACTGTCTGTACACGTACCTCAACAAGGCATGACTGAGACACGAGCTATGAACAGTCCACTCAGAGCCGTACCTAGGCGACTAAAAAGTGGTACGGCCAAAACCGTACCGGCCGTACCGGCCGCGCCGGCCCTGTACTGGGAGAATGCAGGACATTTTGGGGTGAGTGTGAGCAAGCGAACAAAGAGGATGAAGTTGCTGAGTGTCAGCAAAGTGGCAAATTGAATAGTTGTAGCTAGGAAGTTTGTGACAGTTCTGCCCTTCCTGGTCTCGTTTGTTGCTCTACTTTGTCTTCCAAGTGTATGATATCTTGTTAGCCTCATTCCCTGTTAATGCACTACTCCTACCATCGAGCATTAATGCATGCACCATGCCCCATCACGTAAGAATCCTCGTTTGTTATTATTGCATTCACCATGCATTGCCATCACTAGCAGACCACATGCACTTACGTTGACAAGTGGGGACCTCTCCACTCCACTCTGCCCCCAGGCCGATCCTGACACACTCCCTTCTCATGTTCCCTAGCAACATGTAGCCAGCATCGCAGGAGTAGTTTGCCACAGTGCCAGGAACATTGGCATCATGTACCAGGTAAACCACTTGCCCATTCTCAGGGTTGGTAAGGGATAGACACACAATTCCTAGGGGGGGGGGGGGGGGGGGGGGGGGGGGGGGGGGAGCTGACTAAAATTCTGGACCACTAGTCTTACGTACCAATAGGTACATGTGCATGTGCGTACGTATACACTCTGAAGGTATAAAGAAACAACTAATGGTAAATTCAGAGGATCTATGCTGCTCTGAATGTGAGGGAGACTGCTGTGTCTGGTGAAATGAATTCCTTGTCTGTAGACTTTTTTTTGCGGTGTATAGTGCTAAGAGAATCTGACTGGTAGCAGCTATATAGTCCCAGGATTGATTAGATTTCTTTCTCTGAGCATTGATAACTACAGCTTGGCAGTGATCCTGATGCACCAAAATTTATTAAAATTGCCAAATCAGAGAACGCGGTAGCGTTCTCTATTTAGGGATGGCTAAAGAAATTTCGAAATACCATACTGATGCACCAGCAGGAAAACGGCCAAAGAAGCTACTACCCCCCAAACCAAGCATGCAGACAGAATGATGCTGCCTAGCAGTTCACAAAAACACTCGCAAACGTACCTGAGAGTACGCGGGAGTCGAGAAATAAGTCACCGTAAAATTCCGATTTCATCATCTTCTTTCTTTCTTTCTTTCTTCTTCTTTCTCATTGACTAGCATAGCTGGACAACAAAAGCATTTCCTGAGCTAGTTCACTCACAGAACAACATCGCTTTCGTCGTAGTAGCTCCTTTCGGCCCTTTTGACTACATACTGGCAGGAATGGCACTTCTGGCTAGCTACGATTCCGTGAATTGCTAGCACGAAGCCATTTTGATGCAACCAGAGGTCACGCGTGCCAAATGCGCATGCGCAGTTCACATGCAAACGCACATTGCTTTCTTTTTTGCTGGTGATGGTTGCATTTCGGGCACTTGTTGATCAGCTGAATCCTTGTGAATCCATCATCTGGTGCATCACTACCGCTGCAAGGAATTTCTGCCAACCTGTTCTTGCCAAGATCTATCATGACTATGCCATCATGGAGGCGTGGCTTTCTTCTCATGACATAACTACAGGTGCAGAACATGTACCAATACTGACCATGCAGAACTGTGAGTGAGGCTACAGTTTTGGCGTTTGAACTTCGAAGTGTTTGCTGAATCTGTCTAATCCGTCGTCTGGTGGCACACTCCTAGGAGCTATCATCTATGAACGTATCCTAGTGGTACCTACCAGTTTGGTATCAGTAAGCATTTTTGTGATTGCTAGTGAGAAACTCGGTTTGAGGTGAAGGAAGGTATACAGCAGACAAACAAGGAATGCCATTAACCAGCCTCAGTCCCATCCCATCCCTAAATTCTACATTTTTCAATGGGATGGGACTGAGCCTGGTTAATGGCATTCCTTGTTTGTCTGCTTTTTCGGGAGTCGATCGGGATGGCCATCACTAAATCGTTTGTAATTTTTGTAAGAATTTTTTTTATTTCTAGTATAGCTGGGGGCGTGCCTAATGAACTGAGCTATATATCTGATTGGTTCTGCTACCATTCTGGCAGATATGCGTCAAATGTTAGCTACCAGATGCAATTTGTCCTCAGTACTAACTATGTCTGACCTGCATCTACCCTTGATGGCATGCACATGATGAATGTACCAGCCCCTCCCATTGTTTTGCAGTGAGGGGGCCTGGGAATGAGACTAGATCTTACCGTCCGAACTGCAACTGGTGTTCTGTAGTAGCTCCACCACCTCGTGATGGTGTTCCCTAGTGCTTGCTTCAGTTGTGTTCTGGAATGTGTCCAATTTGTCCTGAAGCATATCCATCTTTTCCTGAAGCGTGTCCGCCTTGTCCTGAAGTGAGTCAAGCGAATCCACCTTGTCCTGAAGCGTGTCCGCCTTGTCCTTGAGGTTGGCATGACCTGCATGTGAGAGGTACATATACGTAGGCATATGTACATGGCTATGATAATATTATCATAGCTTTGTGATGCACTGGAGACCACATTGAAGCTCAGTAGCCAGCCTGTCAGGTTGGTTTATTACTGACAAGGATGTGTGGGATTGATTTTGCATTTACTCTTACGTTTTGTGTCAAGTGTGGTTTTGCCTTTTGTTTTTGGTTTTAGCTTGCATTTGTTTATTTATGTAATCCAGTAGCTTGTCCGGCTTTTACATACCTATACAAAATTGTAAACAGAGTGTATGTACGTTGTGTTGTCGTGAGCCATATATACAACTCCTTACAAAGTCTCTAAAGCTATAACTACTGAATGAGAGAAAAACATACTCAAGATTGGATACAATTACAAATGCCTCCTAGGATGGTCTGATGGTCATGCATCCCAATACATATTTTAGCTCCCCTTATCCACAAGAGTTTGAACCTGCGATCTGCACAATATTGTACTTTTTCATCATGTGTTTCTGCACACAAACAGCTCTTGTGTCATTATAGAGTATGCTGTGGCTTCTCAGGGCATGTATCAAACATCAAAGAGTTATACATGCCCTGCATGGTCCCAGGGCTTGTATCAAACAGGGTATACATGCCCTGCATGGTCCCAGGGCATGTATCAAACGTCAAAGGGAAACACATGGCCCCAGTTGCTGTAGATGTTTACAGTGACTACCAGTACGTTTGATCTGCCCACGCAACGTGAGGTAAGCCATTCTATCACATGGATTTGGATTGAAGACGTGGGAAGTTTCCTTAGACACAGATAATTGCTATCACAGCAAACTTTCATTGTTCCTTTCACAAAGATCTTTGTCATGTGACCTGCAGTGATCATACGTTATCTGTGGACTAAACAAATTTCCCAGCCCTTGTGACAATAGTATATTGTTCCAGTAGCTGCTCTAGTCTCAAGGACGTTGTAGTGCCATCCCTTGAACCATGTCGGTAGCTTGCAACTCAGATAATAAAGGCTTCTGTGATTGTGATAGATTTTAGTCCATGCTGATTCTGTGTCCATAGCTGTACTGGTCTGAACCTAATCCATGAGTGGCAAACTCACAAATACCAGGGATTTAATGTGTAGGCAGTTATCTCTTTACCAACTAGCTATAGACATTGGACGTCAGTTTGATAGCTTATAAACATGCCCTAGATAATCCCATCCGTTTTCACGCTCAAAACTTCACACACACAGAGGTAATTATAAGTGCCGGACATCCGTCAAAGACCGAGCAAAGTAGCCAAAAGACTGCCCATAATCACTACTGGACGAACATGAAGACCGCCTACTTGTGGGGACAATCGATTAGCAGCAGCCATTTAGCAAGCCCCACCATCAGTCCAATAGTGTTAGGAAGCCTCGCAGGAACAGGAACTGTCTGTCAGACCAACAATCGTTATGATCGGCCAAACTGAGGTGTGGTCTGATATTTTGCCCGATCACTTGAAGAAAAATTTCTGCACACCGCCATGCTTTCTACATTCGTGACTCTAACCACACCACTCGTTAATGAGTATGCGATCAAGATGCACGGGCAATGATAACTCACCCTAGCAGATAAATCACTAGAATTTGCAGCTATACAAGGTGAGAGCACTGTTTTCTTGGCCCATAATACGCTTAAAACCCAAGAAATGGCCCACCTGGCTCCATGCAACAAAGGGCTATTCACGGCTACGCCCAGACATGACCATGCTGTTTGCACCCTTCGGGTGCACCCACCAACCTCCCCCTGTCCCCCCCTTTCTGCTCCCCAGAACCTATCTCCAGAGAATATTGCCAGAGTCACATGTGAAGCTGAAAGTCTCATGACGCGTATATGCATCAATGGATCTCTTGTTCCCTAGCATTACTTTCATTAAGTATGCATGTGACCAGTTATATCCTATGTACCATCCATGGTGGTATTTCGCAAAGTTGCAAGCTCATCAAGCACCCTGCTGGTCTTGTCTTGTTGTTGCTCCATTTTGAGGTTGATAATCTCCAGCTTGTCCCGAACAGTCTCCAGCAGGAGAGCTGCGAGTGAGAGAATCTCCTAACACAACTACCATGCACCAATGTTTATTACAGATTTCAGTTTCCTTACCTGGGTTCTCCAGCAGGAACCTTTTGAGAATGTGAATGGTGGCATTTTGCCAGGTGTTGAGCTCACTCTCAACAGCAGCTGTCTGTGCAGCCATCTGTGTCACCACACTGTCAAACTCGGTTTTGCTGACACATTGCTGCTCAGCTGTGTAGTAGAAATCAGTGAATTATACATGTACATATGCTTGCTCTTAGGTTCATAGAACATCATCAGTTGTCTCAGTACACACATACACTGATGTCTGACAGTTCACCTTGCTGTTGCTGTTGCTGCTGAGCTATGACACTGCAGAGTGGCAGGCTCACCAGAGCCAGTGTAGCCAGAAGGCAGAACACTTTAAAGACCATCTTGCTTGCTGTAGAGTGAGCTCTGTTCTGGAACTGTCCTTTTTCATTGGAAGGTATGCAGGCGGAAAGGGGTTTACACAAGCTGTTATCTTAGTGGGGCACGTTTATGATGGAATCCCATTGTCAGGGGTTGGGAGGTTGTGATAAACATTCTGAGTGTGTCAGAGAGGTTGTGATACGTAGATGCTGAGCATGGAGACAGAGTTATCAGCATTTGATCCAACAACAGTGGCATGGATTATTGTGACGTGTAAGTGTATGCAGACAATGCAAGTCCTAAAATGGTGTCACTAGACTCTAATAGTGTTAAAGTGCACTAATTTATATTAAAAACCAGCCAAAATTGAGATGGAGCCCAAAATTGTGTTCGGACTGAGGTCCAAAATCAACATAGTCAAAGTCCAGTGTCCAATTTTTACACCAACCCAGGGTGATTGCACATGTGAGACTTGAGGAGAAAAATAATCATAGAATCCATATTGCCCACCCCACTGTCCCCACTCAAGCAGTGATTCCGACCAAGAGAACCACACCATGTGAAAAAGATTCACAGTCCTTACTTGTGGTATAATCAGGCAGTGTGAGTATTAGGAATGGTCCCAGACAACTGAAATTTAATTTTCTCCATGAAAATTTTTCACAGCAAGATCATAATATTATACGTGCGTACAGTAAATTAATACATTATACTAATGGTTGCTACTACTGCTAAACATAATGCACACGTCAGTGAACATATTCACGTGTTCAGTTCTTCCTCAATTTCATCTCAGTGAATTTAAGGGAGTAGTAGTATCCCCTCCATATGCGCCAGTTCACACCATCAGCAGCGGAGGAGTGTTACCCACAGTGGTAGAGACCGTTGAGATTTGAATAGTGGCAATTATAATACCACCAGGCACCTTTACGAGCTTGTGCACATTGTAAACTAGTTATACGGTCATTGTTCTGGTCCCTTGTGGTAAACTTGAATCCGTTGTGGAATGTAAGAGAGTCTCCTGCAGTTCCACTGTATCCTGATACTGACAGAGTGTATTTGGATACTGAATCTCCCACACTGAAATTTGCGTATTGCGCATAACGTGAGTTTCCATCGAAGTCCTGCATATCAATTCGTAGCTGAGTGGCAGTAGGTGTTAGACGGTGTATCTTGTCCAGACCCAGCCAGAACTCTCCACTTAGGATTCCAAACCCTTGCTGATAATCAGTCCAGTTGCGATATAAGTCAACTGATCCATCCTTTCTGCGCTGGAACACTGTCCACCCACCACCATCTGTGTCCATGTCACAGAATACTTGGAATGCGGACTGGTGGTCTGGTCGGATGATGTAGACACCACTTGTGGTCTGTCCTTGGGTCAGGGCGTCCTTGCAGTCAGTGTACACTCCTGAGAGTAATGAACAGTACACTGCATATTTCTCATGTTGGTAAGTTAATGTGCCAGTGCATTATAGTAGTACAAATTCATTGAGACTAGGAGTTAGGGTTATGTGAGAAATATGGTGTGTTATAGAACTTCCATTAACCCACCAATTCCTTTAGCTACGTATAATACGTATGGCACCCGCTAGCTATTGAAAGGTGTGGCAGGGGACATACATACACTGGTTGCAGATATACTGCAGGACATTGTGGGGCGAGCTTGAACAAGTAAATAAAGAAGAGATTGCAGTTGCTGAGTGTCATCGAGTTTCTGTAATGTTATCTGCATTTGATCGATTATTGTGACGTGTATACTGAAATGGTGCCACTAGCGTTAAAGCATGGATAATCGAGCACGGGGAGCTGGATTGGAAACGTGCGCGCCGCCCTATTCTTACGTAAGTGTCGGCACGGCCTTTGATTGAATGCGGGTTTCGCTGGGTTTTTGTTGTACCTCTGGTGCCGTACTGGGACTGTTCTAGGGCTCACGGGACAACCGGTGTATGCCCAAAGTGGTAAGTTTCGCTCCTGAGTCGTAGATAATTATAAAAGCATGCTTGAGCTGTCAAAAAAACCGGACGTATCCCTGAAATTGTGATACCTGATAATGTTGTACCTCTGGTGTCACACGGAAACTGTTCTGAGGCTTGCCTTTCGTATCGTTTGATCAGTCTTGACTGGTTTATGCCCAAAGCGGACTTTCACTCCTGAGTAACGACTGGTAATGGCATACTTGAGCGAAACCCGCATTCAATCCCGTAAACGTGTGTTTCCAATCCAGTTCCCCGTGCTCTATTATTCATGGTTGAAGTGCACCAATTTATAGTTGAAACTAATTTTTACAATGAGGGGACCAATGGCCACACCCCTACAATTCCCATGTGCAAATGGGGACTACTGAGAAATCAGCATGCACTTCAGTGTCGAAGTGATCGTAAGAGGCTACCGCACTTATCATGAATGCGTGAATTGCTGCTTTTTCGGAAGGACTGCCATGAAAAGGTCGCAACTTATAATTAACTCTGAACAGCTATCCGCTATGATGTGCTCTGCTTTCTCAACCTGTTCACGGTTATCAGCTGTGGGACTGATAGTGGGTGTTACAGGTCCCTTGGGGGATGACAGGACAACAGGAAAATCAGAATCAAAATCATGTTGATTGTTGCGTTGAAGTACTTACTTCCTTGGTAGCCATGCATATGTGAACTGTGTAGCTACGTTAATGCCTACGTACTTGAAGCATGTTTTTGCTGACAGATTAACACTCAGACATGAAGACAATGCATTACCCTGCAGCACATGCACTCGTGGGTCAATGAACATATCGAGTACACATTGCACGCCTTCCTTATGCATAGGGATTGGTGGTGAGTGCTGAGCCAAACTTCCTTTAGTGATATCAGTGTTTGAATTCTGGGAGATGTCAACATTGTGTGAAGTCAATCCTGAGATCTGCGCTTCACTCCAGTGCATCATTGTTTGAAATGAGAGCTCCTTGAAACTAGAGTAACCTTTCTTGGGTTAAAAATCTATGTAGGTCCTTATCCACACAGTCAGTGTGACTAAACTCACGCGTGTGCAGTTCAGGATAAACTCTTCCCACGAATGGAGTTTGTTATGACAGCACATCTTGCACCATGCCTACCAGGCAGCATAAAGCAAACTAAAGGTTGTTGTCATCCTGGACCTCACACATCTTCAGTAGAGTCTTTCCACACGGCAATTAATGAATCTTGTTATGACAGTGCACGCTTACCAAGTAATGCAGCATTTTCACTGATTTCTTTAAAAATGATGTGGTTGTTCGGGATTTGTTTGGGTTTCAGTGGGCAGCAGTTGTTACTGTACATGGTCATAGGAACAACTTCCTGTAGGTGCAGGCCTATCATTGAGTCCCTCCACTCTGACTGTTTATTATGTTGCTATTTCCTGTACTGACCATATGCATTGGGTCTCCGTGCACACACAAAACCTGCCATAACCAGCATTCTCAGTTTCAAGTATAGCAGGTGGCGATAACATGGAGAACCTTACTGATGGACAGTGCTTGTATTGAGTGTAGTTTTCCAGTGCTGCATAGCTATTCAAGCATTACCTCCCAAGATCACGCCTTGAATTCAACTATCAGTTTGTTGTTCTTCTGTAGTAGTAATAACTAGTACTCCTCAATATGCTGACTTTTGCAGAAAGTTTTGGACAAGACACGTAAGCAGGCCACCAAGCCCGACAACCTCCTGTGCAAGCCGAACAAGGATGGAGACATTCCACTCCACATCGCTGCTTCAAAGGGGAACATCAAGTTGGTGAAGATGCTGCTCGAGTATGATCCCTATCACGAGCTTGAAAACCAGACTGCTGTGGTTCATTATCTGGAGTGTTGTAGATCCAGTGTAGAAAATCTAGAGGTTTATGTTCAGACTGAAGTGCAATATCAAGTCCGTAGTCAAAGTCCAGAGTCCAGATTTTATGCCAACCATTGCGTAGGGTGATTGTACTCTCAAGCAGTGGTTCCAACCAGGAGAACCTCACCATGTGAAAGGCATGCACAGTCCTTACTTGTGGTATATTCAAGAAGTGCGAACATAATAGGAAGGAATATGCCGAAATTCCATGAAATCTTTTCACAGACAGATATGCATACACATGTACAGTGACTAAATAAATGCCTATACTGGCTATACATGCAGCTAAACTAATACACATGTCAGCAAACATGTTCAGTTCTCCCTCAATTTCATCTCAGTGAATTTCAGGGAGTATTGTCGCCTCCAAGCGTCCCAGTTCACACCATCACCATTGTTGGTGCCTGGTGCACGATATTGATAGTAAAGACCGTTGAGGTTTGAATGATGGCAAGCACGATACCACCAGGCACCTTTAACATATCTTGTGCACAGTTAGTGTGCCAGTCATCGTTGTCCTGGTCCCTTGTGCTAAACTTGTGTCCATTGTGGTAAGCAAGAGCGTCTCCTGCGGTTCCACTGTATCCTGATACTGACAGAGTGTATTTGGATACTGAATCTCCCACACTGAAACTTGAGTATTGCGCATAACGCGAGTTTCCTTCGAAGTCCTGCATATCAATTCGTAGCTGAGTAGCAGTAGGTGTTAGACGTTGTATCTTGTCCAGACCCAGCCAGAACTCTCCACTAAGGTTTCCAAACCCTTGCTGATAATCAGTCCAGTAGTGAAAAAAGTCAACTGATCCATCCTTTCTGCGCTGGAACACTGTCCACCCACCACCATCCGTGTCCATGTCGCAGTATGTTTGGAATGCAGTCTGGTTGTCAGGTTTGATGGTGTAGACACCGCTGGTAGTTTGCCCTCGTGTGAAAGCATCCTTGCAGTCGGTGTATGCTCCTGAGTGGTGAACAATGCACTGTGTCATGTTGATAATATTATGTAGAGGGCTCACTGACGAATTGTGGCATTCAATAGCCGAAGGGCCAGTGCATTTTTGTAGTACACTAGGAATTAGGGTTATGGGAGAACTAGTGTGTTATATGTTGCTCAGCACTTATACATAGCCCACCAATGCCTTCAGGTACGTATCTGTTTTGACACTGTACCCTCTGCTATTGAAAGGTGTGACAAGGGACATGTCATATCATATCTACACTGGTTGTTGATATACTGCAGGTCATTTTGGGGTGAGTGTGAGCAAGCGAACGAAGAGAATGAAGTTGCTGAGTGTCAGCAATGTGGCAAACTGAACAGTTGTGGCTAAGAAGTTTGCGACAATTCAGCCCTTCCTGGTCTCGTTTGTTGCTCTGTTTGTGTCTTCCATGTGTATGATATCTTGTTAACCTCATTCCCCGTTAATGCACTACTCCTACCATCGAGCATTAATGCATGCACCATGCCCCATGCCCCATCGCGTAAGAGTCCAAACTGTTTCGTTTGTTACATGCTCCATGCATTGCCATTACTAGTACTAGCAGACCACATGCACTTATGTTGACAAGTGGGGGCCTCCCCAGTCCACTCTGCCCCCAGGCCAATCCTGACACACTCCCTGCTCATGTTCCCTAGCAACATGTAGCCAGTGTCACAGGAGTAGTTTGCCACAGTACCAGGAACATTGCCGTCAAGTACCACCTGCCCATTCTCAGGGTTGGTAAGGGATGGCCAATAGGTACATGTGCATGTGCGTACATACACACTCTGAAGGTATAAAGAAACAACTAGTAGTAAATTGAGAGGATCTATGCTGCTCTAAATGTGAGAGAGACTGATGTGTCTGGTGAAATGAATTCCTTGTCTGCAGGCTGCAGGACTTTTTATCCAGTGTATTGTGCTAAGAGAATCTGACTGGTAACAGCTAGTCCCAGAATTGATTAGATTTCTTTCTCTGAGCATTGGTAGCTCAATGCCAAATATAGCTGGAGACGTGCCCAATCAACTGAGCTATATATCTGATTGGTTCTACCACCATTCTGGCAGATGTGTGTCAAATGTTAGCTAACTACCAGATGTAATTTTTCCTCAGTACTAAATATGTCTGGCATGTGTCTACCATTGATGGCATGCACTTGATGAATGTACCAGGCTCTCCCATTGTTTTGCAGTGAGGGGGCCTGGGAATGAGACTAGATCTTACCGTCCGAACTGCAGCTGGTGTTCTGTAGTAGCTCCACCACCTCGTGATGGTGTTCCCTAGTGCTTGCTTCAGTTGTGTTCTGGAACATGCCCAATTTTTCCTCCAAGTTATTCACTTTGTCCTGCAATGTTGCAAGCTCATCAAGTGTCCTGTTGGTCTTGGACTGGATGATCTGCAGCTGGTCCGGAATAATCTCCAGCAGGAGAGCTGTGGGTGAGAGAACCTCTCAACACAACTACCACCAATGCCCTGTAATTTCCTTACCTGGGTTAGCCGGCAGGATTCTGTTGAGAATGTGGAGGGTGGCATTTCGCCAAGTGCTGTGTGCACTCTCAATAGCAGCTATCTGTGCGACCACACTGTCAAGATCAGCTTTGCTGACACATTGTGGCTCAGCTGTGTAGCAGTAGAGAGATCATGGCAATGAATTGTGGTTGCTCTTAGGTACACTAGCGCCAGTAAGAGTATGAACACCAGTTATTTCAGTGCATGCACACCTAGCTACACTGACATCTCACAATTCACCTTCGGCATAGCATTCTGGCAGGCTCACCAGAGCCAGTGCAGACAGGAAGAAGAGCTCTTTCAACACCATCTTGCTGACTGAAGAGTGAACACTGTTGCAGCTATCTAGTGTCTGTGTGACAGAAAGGCTACTTTATATACCTGGCTAGGTGGAGCACTTTTATGATGAATTACACAGAGTGGTTACCGTAATTACGGACAGTGAGGAGACAGTAGGTTTCCTTTGGTGTTTGTAAGAAGCAACCTGAGAGGAAACTGGCCCAGATAATTACGGACAGTGAGGAGACAGTAGGTGTCCTTTAGTGTTTGTAATAAGCAACCTGAGAGGAAACTGGATCTTACAACCAAAACACCCCTGCAATGGTTGGAACACACCTTCATCATGGCAGTTCCTTTAGTGTTTGTAATAAGCAACCTGAGAGGAAACTGGCCCAGATAATTACGGACAGTGAGGAGACAATAGGTTTCCTTTGGTGTTTGTAGTAAGCAACCTGAGAGGAGACTGGCCCAGATAATTATGGACAGTGAGGAGACAGTGGGTTTCCTTTGGTGTTTGTAAGAAGCAACCTGAGAGGAAACTGGCCCAGATAATTACGGACAGTGAGGAGACAGTAGGTTTCCTTTAGTGTTTGTAGTAAGCAACCTGAGAGGAAACTGGATCTTACAACCAAAACACCCTTGCAATGGTTGGAACACACCTTCACAGTAGTGGATCCAGAGGGGGTTCCGAGGGTTCCATGGAACCCCCCTTTCAAGGAGAACCAAAAAAATGTATTTGACTCAGACCGCACACTCAAGGTAGAAAAGCAAGCTGCATGTTTGAAATGTAAGAGCAACTTACCTACCTTGACCGTTCGCGGGCAGAAAGCCTGAAGGAAGACATTGAGCTAGCTATGAAGTTAGTGAGGGATATAACTGGTTTATCTATGTACTGCATATGTCTAACAGCTCGGTACGGTATTGCAACAATGACACAACTTGGCTTGGGAACTAAGCCTGTATTAATATTACTACTGCATCATTTGAAGCAGCCGACTTCTGAGTCATGAAGCAATTTCGCACCCAAAGTTCGTCACAACTAAACCTCATTCTGTCAGTACCTCTGCACTGTTTAATAGTCTGATTACAGCACATGTACACCACATGACATTCAACTAGTCCCTCTCCCTCCCTTCAGCGTACAGCATTTTCCACCCCTGATCGTGCCCTGCTGAGGACCACAGCCATGGCCACTGGAGAGTATGACTTCAACGGACACTTCCATCTCTCCCCTGGTGGGGGGAGTGAGGACCAACCGGAGCTGGCATTCCTGCCAGTCACCGTCATCATCTGGATCATGTTTATAGCAGTGATGCCGATCTTGCTGATTAACATGCTGGTGTGTGCTATACATGCCTGCAATGTAACACTGAGAATAGCTACCTACGTACCTACGTAGCTTGCACTACAGAGACTTAGCATTGGTGTACTCGATCTGACTTGGGGAATATACGTAGCTAGGATTCTATCGATATCAATTTTTGATTGCAATAAGGAGTGTGTGTATTTGGCTGATACCAATACCGCCATGTGATAGTTACCTCTTGCATCAGAACATCAGTAATAATTTTGTCTCTCTGAAACAATGGGAAGACCCTTAATTTAACACTATTACATCATTTTTTATTTCACTATAGACTGGTTTGGCTGTGGGTGACGTCACCGAGATCCTTAATGCTGCAAGCTGAACAAGCTTGCACTACAGGTTAGCTCCAGCTGTTTAAGGGTGTTAGCACCAATTTCATTATGCAATGCTAATCGGCTATACTGAGTATTATACATACGTACACCTAGCCTTGTTCACATGGCCTCCTACGCGGCCTGGGAATGAGGCTAACGTACACCTAGCCTTGTTCACATGGCCTCCTACGCGGCCTGGGAATGAGGCTAACGTACACCTAGCCTTGTTCACATGGCCTCCTACGCGGCCTGGGAATGAGGCTAACGTACACCTAGCCTTGTTCACATGGCCTCCTACGCGGCCTGGGAATGAGGCTAACGTACACCTAGCCTTGTTCACATGGCCTCCTACGCGGCCTGGGAATGAGGCTAACGTACACCTAGCCTTGTTCACATGGCCTCCTACGCGGCCTGGGAATGAGGCTAACGTACACCTAGTTGTCCCGGTGCAAATGTGGCTGCTCAGTTGTAAAGTCTGGCAACTTGGATAATGATTACATGGGATTCACCCTTCATAGCCATGTGTGCGTACAATTTCAGCTACGGCTACCTGCAAGTCCAAAAGTAGGACCCCACCCTATGGGCGGTGACAACTGTAATAACAGCTATCAGCTATAGTATTCCTTACAAATATCTTTGCACGGTTAGTACACATAGATTGCTTGTGTGCTGTTATGTTCCAGTTGTGATTCACTTATTGGTCTGTTTGTTCATTTCACAGTTGGAAATGGTCTTGTCTGTAGAGGAGATGGTCTTGGGTGTGGTATACTGGTTACCCAAAAGACTAAGGAGGTGGTTTGACACTGAAAGAAGACAAGAGATTGTTGTTCAAAAGAGGATATCGTGGTGGCAATCAGTTACAATTAGCCTCTGGGGTGGACAGCCGTACATGTTGTGGGAAAACATCAGCAAAGTCCTCAATCCCATGGTAGGCAAAACCAACCATCTGTGTTCTGAGTATAGTGTACCAGTACTGGTCAAGGCAGTGTAGTTATGGCCAACCCATCCTAGCTGATAAATCACTGCCCTGAAAGGTGAGAGGGCTGGTTTGTAACTCCATTGTGCATACAAATGGGCCACCCGGTGCTGACGATCCGAAGGATTTCTATAGCCACGTTCCGCCAACACGGCCATGTCCCAACACGGCCATGTGCCAACACCCACCCACCTCCTCCTGTCCACCCTTTCTGCTGGTGAAGAGCCTATCTCCCAAGGCCACTGCAGGAAGTGACGTCAGTAGCTAAAAGTCTCATGGTGCATAAATTCACTACTCAAACAATGACTCTTTGCAGTGAACAGCTACTAGTGTAGCTGATGTCCGGACATCGACTGTTGCAGATTTCTATGTTGCTATGAAGTTTTGCATGTACCATTGTTCTCCAGGAGACTCAGAAGGAGAAGGAGGAACTGAAAGCTAAGGAACA
This sequence comes from Axinella damicornis, assembly GCA_963931865.1. NCBI lineage: Eukaryota > Metazoa > Porifera > Demospongiae > Axinellida > Axinellidae > Axinella > Axinella damicornis. The sequence goes on along the minus strand of OZ007513.1, from coordinate 11,304,330 downwards.
AGCTAATGCTCTGCAGGTACATAACACAAGGTTTCATTTGGGGTGGGGGGGGGGGGGGGGGGGGGGGGGGGGGGGGGTTAGCAGCCAATATCTGGCGCATTAATTGGTGTATTGACATCCTTTGCTGAGTCTGTGGTAATAACAAGATGATGTTCACAAATTAGTCTGTTTCTAATCTGTGCAGAGAGATGTGACTGATAAACTTGAACAGCAAATGAAAGCAGTGAACAGAAAGCAGGAGGAGATGGAGAAGAAACTGCATGAGTCTCAGGTACGTCTCCCGCTGTACTGGTCATGCATGCTGTGGGGATTACCACCCAAACAGTACCATAATGACTTACCATGGTATATACTGATCAGGGTTTCATCCAGTGGGGAAAGCTCCTCCTCAAACAGATGCTAGTTAACTTGGTGAAAAGACAGGGATGGAGAAAAGCACATACAGTTGTAATGACGACACGTCATGAGATGCTCTCATAGTACTTCAGTCCTAGAACATTTCCTGGGAGGGCATGCTCATAGACCCCCCGTAGACGTGGGCGCTTAGCGTGCCCACATGCACCACTCCAAGTGCTGAGCTTCCCCCACCCACCCCTCTCCCATGGCAAGAAAAATATTGATCCTGGATGATATGCTGCTATATCACACTATGTGAAATAGCATGAAAATTTAATAGCAGTCCAGGTGCATGACATAAAAGAATTTGTCACATACACATTTGCAGAAAGATGTGATGAAAGCCGTGAGCGACCTCTCAGCTAAACAGGAGGAGATGGGGGAGAAGCAAAAGGTAAATCTCAACTGCATGGCGTGCAGAGGTGGCTGTTGAGGGCATCTTTAGCCTCCAAAACAGTAATGATACTCATGCAGTAAGGTCTAGGTCAGTCATGTTGACGTTATAATGATAAGCATCAGGTGATACAATCGGTTTCTTGTTCTAAAGATACTTACAGAGTGCTGCAAGTTCTATAGGCTATGTTGAGCTATGTACACAGAACAAGTGCCCCATTCATTCTCTATGAGACCATAGTTGCTCAGGTAAGTAGCTCATTACCTGTCAAGGTTTAGATCCAGCATCCAACAACAATTTATTACACGCACAAGAGTCCATATTGCTGGGTCGCTGCTCCTTCACTGCCTTGTCTGGGAGCCTCGTGTCATGTGCTTGTGACTAGTCTCAGTTCAGATCTATAGACATGACTGTATGTTGACAAATGAAATGACACTGTCATGAACACTTTTGCAGAATGATGTCATGAAAGCGGTGACTGAAATGACAGCTAAACAGGAGGAGATCGGGGAAACACAAAAGGTACACCTCGAACTATACGTGACGTGCAGTGGTGGCTGTTGAGGGCATTTTGTGCAAAGCCACAGCGTCTGAATAGAGTAATCACCCAGGGTGTAAAAGAATGCAGTAAGGTTTGAATTACCTTCAGTAGGCATTACCCGTTCCTTGAGCGTCACACCCCTGTAGTCTCGTTCCCAGACCGGCAGTAATTGTATATCACACATGCATATAATGGGCACATATTAACTCTCTGTGTCTCAGAACCCATTGCTGTCCTGACAAAGACAAATGACAAGCCAAAAAGAATCTTAGATTGATGTGCGATTCATGACTGGACCGTCTGCGAAGAGGTACCAATCTGATGCGAAAAAATGTCTGTTGTGAAACCCTTCTAACTTTTGCCTTCTTGTATAAAAACTTACCCTTGAAGGCCTGACTATACCAATCACATGAGAGAGCTTTGAATTTGGACTGTAGGGTCTGTGATCATTTGATACTACCTGCTCATCAGAATCCATGGCAGGCTATAATTATCACTACAATTATATTCTGGCATGCTATTAACTGAACACCCATCATATTTGTGATCACCAATAGAGGATAATGGGTGCAGATATCAGCAGCTTGCAGCAACAGCTGAACAGCCTGCAGAGGCTTGTGCGGGCCATGGCTAAGCATCAAGGGATACCGGTGGAAGACGATCCAGACCAGAAGCAGCAGTAATGGAGGGAGAAACCATGCACTGCATGCTAGATCATGCTAACTTTCTAGTTACGTTACATGTACCACGAATGTACTTATTCTTATAGAAAGCTTCTGATATTCATGCAGCTGTTATTTTTGTCTGATGTATGTTTTGCATTTGTTTCGCTATTGTGTTGTTACTATAGGCAGACTCGTGGGCAGACTTATCTTTTGCGATAGTAGCACAACTGCAATAATTATTGCATTTTTACATTGTACTAATGATAAGGTGACACAAACGTATAATGTGCCAGGGGAGGCCGTAGTGAGGTCGTGACAATCTCGGAATCTCCTGGACCAGGTGTAGACTCCACTAGGTACAGTAGATCAGGATCCGGACTCGCGGGATCGAGCTGCCGTATAATAATTATGGAATCTAGCACACTTCCTATTACTGTACTTTGTATAATATCGATGTTCCACTGGCAGATTTAGATTGCCTGCCAGTGAGGTGATGGGGGTATCTTTAAGAGGGTCCGATAGGCAGTTTTTTCCATAACTCATTTTGGTTAGGATCGAGTTTTTGCTTGAAACTTTGTAAGGTGTGTACATAATGTTACAACAATTTAGGCTGGATGGTATACAACCATGCAGAGTTTATACACTGATGTGACTATTCTGCTGATGGCATATTACAAGCACATCATACTTCAGAAAATCAGAACTTTATTTAAGTCTTGTAAAGCTCTTTTTGCTGCAGAGTAGCAGAAATTGTTATTTTTTAACTTCCTGCTAACCATCATGTTTACCTAGTTCTATTGCCATAGTTGTGTTGCATGGTTCGTACTGTTCACACAAAGCTGTGTTTGCCAGTTTGATAGTAAGAATACTGGATAGTGTGCCATCAATTACCTTTGTTCTCTTTGGTAATGCACTGGCAGTTGCTCATGATCCAGTGTCACTGATATCCTCCTCACTGTCAGCCATGGGAATCACAAACTCTTCAGTAATACTTCCACTATACGTAGTCTCATGCAGGTGTGCGGCGCGCGTTCGAACCTGTTGCTTATACAATCAATCAATCAAAATTTTATGTCACTTGCATAAAAGCAACCAGCCTGGGGAGGCTTATGAGACAGGGTATTTATCAACATGATAATATTATGTGATATAATCGGATAGTTTACAAATGCATAAAAAGTTTGTGGTTTGCAAGAATAATATAATATGATATACATGCTGTGGGATGTGCTGGGAGGTGTGGATACAGAGACAGCCTACATGTACATGCGCATAAGCTCTAGGGACACGCATATTATGCGGGAATTTCTTTGGGAATAATAGGTGGAAGTTTTGAAAAAAGAATAATGGGCACGTTTCCGCATGATATGACGTCATGGCATTCACGTAAGCTAGATTGCAGCGATCGACGTGACCTCATGACGATATATCGTGGTAAAGATGGACGCAGATGCCACAGGCACGGCTAGCGCTAGCAGCACGGCTGGCACCAGTAGTAGCTATGACTCTGAGAGTGAGTCTTCTACCTGCCCGTCGTGCCCGAGTCTCTTGGACAAACTGCGAGCTCCACGGCCATCTGACCTAGGGCAAAAACGGAGGATACACGCGAACCCACCACCGGTTGTCTGCAGTGCAGAAGCTGTTCCTGATCCAACCGTCGTCCGCTTCATCTGAGCGCGTCTTCTCCATTTTGAAGCGCTCCTTTGGCGACCAGCAAAACAATTCATTGGAGGATTATGTGGAGGCCACATGCAGTTATGTCGCAGTTCAACAAGCATTGAAAGTTGATTTATACCGTTTGTACAGAGTAATAATGACAACTTTTTCGTGGAATAAAAGTGAGAATAATGGGGAAAAATAAAAAGAATAATGGGATCACCTTTGGGAATTCGGGAATAGAAAAATTGGCAAAGTTTGGAGCATATTAATTAAATTGGCCTGTCCCTAATAAGCTCTAGACCAGACCGCCGCGCCCCTACGTAGTCTCTTACATCTGCTGCATGGGAACGAGCATAACTGTCCTCAGCGTGCAAAAGTCTGGGAAGAGGCTGCCTGGAATAACGGATTGCGTGAGAATCAGGCCGCTATGCGTGAGAGCGTGAGTTGCTGGTGAAATGCATGAGACTCACGCATAATGCGTGAGAGTTGAGAGCTCTGCCTTTTGACCCTGTCAGACGTCCTCAGAGTAGTCACGTGGTTGCTAAAATACTGTAACAGAAGGTACTCTTAGACCAGACCACAAAGGGCAGACGGGCGTGAAGCTCACAAGAAAGTTGATTGAGAAAGGAGCAGGTACGTACATCTAGTGTATATATAGCATGTCCCGAAACCTAGTCCTCGAATGTGCGTTTGAGGTGCCCTTGCAAGTTCTCACATATTAAGTGCTTTCGAGAGCATGCTGTGCATATACCAACGTGGAGTAGTCAATGCTGATCGCTTGTGCATGAATATATGAGTGTGTGTGTTGGAGCATGCCCACACAAGCGAGTGCATCTGCATGCGAATGTGCTATCTGAGCGAGCGTGTGCACAAATGATGTGTGCGAGCCTGGCCTCGAGGTTGGTGAGCACATTATAGCAACAGTTTAGAATGAGGACTTACATATTTTTTTCAAGAACTGCATGTAAAAGTCTGCTTTGTATCAAATTCTTTATCGTACTGCTGTTGCTGATATAATGATGTAATCGTATCTGCTACTATGTATAGATATCAATGCTAAGAATAAAGAGGGAGCCAGCCCCCTCCATCTTGCTGCTCAGCTGAACAAGGAGATGGTGATAGACACACTTTTGGAGGAGTGAGTTGTAAAATGAATATGAATGTGAGTTTGTTGCTTGCAGACTCTGTATACCATGCAGACCAGCTCAAGCTCCTAGTACATTTCTTTTTCTCTGGAGGGCCTATATGGATTCCATATATGTACGGGTTTAGCCTCCAAATTTCACGCAATTGTCCATGTAGCACATTCATGACTCTAACCATGCCCACTCATTAATGAGCTTTCAATAGTCATGGCCCTCAGCTAACGACTGCCCGTCCGGATTCAGAATAAGCTTCATTGTCAGAAAAGGAGGCCTTACATGTACAAGGTGGATTCTTGGCCCGTTTCATGTAAAGGAGAGAAACAGCCCACCCAGTACCAACCAATGCCCTTCCATCATGTTGCAACCATACTTATTCATCTACAGATGTGATTTCAGTGAAGAAACCTTGAATGCTGTCGACAATCAGGGTCGCACACCGCTGCTAACCGCAGCAGCTTATGGGAAGAAGGATGCGATCGATTGCCTGTGCGATGATGCGGACATGACGCAGGTGGACGCTGATGGGAGGAGTGCTTTGTTCCTGACGGTGGAGGCTGGGCACAGTGTCGCTGTGAAGGTACGTATAAAACTATTATATGCTTGTCCTGCTGCATATAACATAGCCTTGTATACTTTAAGGCTAGTATTGATTGCGGGTGCTAATTTTAGCGAGCACAATAAAGTATGCATTTGATCATAGAGTCTGTATACACTCGTACGTAGGGAAATGTCTCAAAAACGGTCCATGTATCTTCAAGAAGACAGTGTTGGGAAAAGCATCACAAAAGTACCGAACCAGAAAGACACCAAACAAACAGAATCAGCTTCTTCTTCAAACAGGCTACTTCAAAATTGTGTGAATCTGTCACACACAAACAGCAGCATTTACACTGAGCAGTGCATGATCCCATTGGTTTTCGCAACTTTGAAGTCTCACAAGGCACTTCAACCACCCCACTTAAACACTCATGTCTAAGCTTGCCACAAACTAGCATACTACTACTTAGAATAGCCACTATAACTTTGAGGTACGTATATCCAATTAACCCTTTAACCACCGAATTCTTTCCACCAAGACAACACATTTTCATGCATTCAGCGCACACCACTTTCGTAGGTGCTCCTCTCCCACAGCATTCGCTCCTCAGCGGCCAAACTTGGTGGGGCCCGCACACATGGAGAGACCCCTCTGGCAATACCGTTAATGATATTCATGACCCCCCACAAGGCCAGCAATCGGAGGTCAAAGGTGGATGTCAGCCGGATTTTCGCCCAGCATTTCCCTAAACTTGGGCCAGATCTGACTGATGGCACACCTTACACCACCAATTTGCAGGTTTTCTTGAGGCCCTGGGTGGGGTCTATGAATATCATTAGAATCAAAAATTCTTGGGTCAATGAATCTCATTAAAATCAAAAAACGCCTACCGCAGGCCGAAGGGGGGGCTGCCGCCCCCCCTTCGAAACCCCCCCGCTTGTACGTTTAGTGGGGGAGGCGCGCCGAAATCTGACCAAATTTTTGAGTTCGTGCCTTTAAGTCATCCCTAGGCCCTCTGAAGACTTTTTGGTGTCTTTTTGGACTGGCGAGAAGCCCTACAAGTGCATAGGGTCTAAATGACGCCTATAGACGTCAATAGGGCTTAAAGGGTTAATGAGATTCATAGTTGGTGAGAATGGGCCCTCAAAACGGCCTAGACTTGCACTGTGTGCCAGTTTGGGATGGTTTGCCGATTTTTAATGAGATTCATTGATCCTCCATGCACATATTAACCCTTTAACCACCGAATTCTTTCCACCAAGACAACACATTTTCATGCATTCAGCGCACACCACTTTCGTAGGTGCTCCTCTCCCACAGCATTCGCTCCTCAGCGGCCAAACTTGGTGGGGCCCGCACACATGGAGAGACCCCTCTGGCAATACCGTTAATGATATTCATGACCCCCCACAAGGCCAGCAATCGGAGGTCAAAGGTGGATGTCAGCCGGATTTTCGCCCAGCATTTCCCTAAACTTGGGCCAGATCTGACTGATGGCACACCTTACACCACCAATTTGCAGGTTTTCTTGAGGCCCTGGGTGGGGTCTATGAATATCATTAGAATCAAAAATTCTTGGGTCAATGAATCTCATTAAAATCAAAAAACGCCTACCGCAGGCCGAAGGGGGGGCTGCCGCCCCCCCTTCGAAACCCCCCCGCTTGTACGTTTAGTGGGGGAGGCGCGCCGAAATCTGACCAAATTTTTGAGTTCGTGCCTTTAAGTCATCCCTAGGCCCTCTGAAGACTTTTTGGTGTCTTTTTGGACTGGCGAGAAGCCCTACAAGTGCATAGGGTCTAAATGACGCCTATAGACGTCAATAGGGCTTAAAGGGTTAAGGCTCATTGTGCATGTGCATGTCAAATGTATCCATGGCTACCCATGTCCCATCCATGCAGGGATCATCCGTTGATGGCATGGTTGCCAGGCCCTCCAGTAAAGTATCCTATAACCTCGTTCCCAGGCCCCTGGAAAGGAGCCTAAGTATCCGTGCCAGGAATACAATGAACCCATGTCCCATCCACGGATCATCCGTTGATGGCATGGATATGCCAGGCCCTCCAGTAAAGTAACCCAAGAATACCATGGCCCATCCATGGATCATCCGTGGATGGCATGGTTGCCAGAACCCTCCAGTTAAGTATCCCATAACCTCGTTCCCAGGCCCCTGGGAATGAGGCTTACAGCCCGTTTACACTACAGACTGAGAAGGATGGATTCGCTCCGGTTCGATGCAGATCGATCTGGGCGGTGCGTTTACACTACGCTGCCCGAGCGCTCCATGTACGTGTGATTCGGGGTCGAAGTTCATGATTAGTCACAGGCCCAGACCGCATTCTCACGAGACTAGTCATGTTCGATATACAACACCATGACAACCCCTCGTCTCGAAACCGAACCCTTCGTGATCTGGTTCGGATACTATAGGCAACCGTCACGCCCCCCGTCCACGCCCTACCAACAGGTTCGATTCCGTTTACACTTGGGGCGGGAGCGCTCCGGGTCGAACCAGTTCGAAGGAGTTTGGTGGTCCAGTACGGAGCGGATCGGGGCGGTTCGGTTCGTGTTTACATTACGAGATAATTCGAACCAGTTCGAGCTGGATTGATCCAGGGCGCTAGTGTAAACGGGCTGTAAGTATCCTAGGAATGCAGTGAATCCCATGGCCCATCCACGGATCATCCGTTGATGGCATGGTTGCCAGACCCTCCAGTAAAGTATCCCAGGAATACAATGAACCCATGGCCCATGCATCCATGGATCATCCGTGGATAGCATGGTTGCCAGACGAGTATCCCAGGAATACAATGAATCCATGGCCCATCCATGGATGGCATGGTTGCCAGACCCTCCAGTAAAGTATCCCAGGAATACAGTGAATCCATGGCCCATCCACAGATCATCCGTTGATGGTATGGTTAGGATAGATGTCACTAAAAACTGCATGGGAATACAGTCATCCCAGGTATTTGACTGGGAGGGCTGGCCTGGAGAAGGTTTGACTTGGTGCTTGAACAGATGCCTGGGGCAGTGATTCTTCAATCATTGCTGCAAGTGGATGCATGAGCAAATTGTCCCAATACCAGACCAACACCAAATAAGGAAGCCTGCTGCAGTGCCTGGAGTGTGACATTTTCAACATTACTGCAACAGTAGATTCCTGGAGTGAGAACTTTTTCAGCACTGTAGCTAGATACTGTGTTGAAATGATGAAATTCTGCTGAGGTTCGATCATTATCTGGAGTGTTGTACGTAGATCCAGTGTAGAGAGTCTAGACGTTTATGTCCAACTTTGAGATGGAGTCCAAAATTGCATTCAGATTGAGGTGATGTGGAGCCTTAACCCTTTACCACCCACAGATTATGGAGGTCAGTTTTTTGCTTGTAATCTACTTAAACATACCCTAGATAAGGTTCCCATCAGTTTTCACGCTCAAAGCTTCACACAGAATTGCACACAGCCATGCTTTCCACTTTCATGATTCTGACCACACCCACTCGTTAACATGTACGTGATCAAGATGCTCCGGCGATGGTAACTCACTCTAGCAGAAATATCAGCCTTGAACACTGGAATTCGAGGCTCTGCAAGGTGAGACCACTGTTTTCTAGGCCCATTTATGCATAAAACCCAAGAAATGGCCTACCCGGCTCCAACCAAGGGCTGTTCAAAGCTGAGCCCAGACGCGGCCATGCTGTTTGCACCCTTTGGGTGCACCACCCACCTCCCCCTGCCCCGCCCTTTCTCCCAAGGACATTGCCGGATGTGACATCATGAAGCTGAAAGTCTCATGACGCCATATGACGTCATTGGGTGGGAATAGGCTAATAGGAAGGAATGTGCTCAAAGTTTTCTGCATATAAAATGTTTCACAGGAAGGTCATAATATAGCTATGTGTGTACAGTAAAGAAATGACTACTGGAGACACGTGACTGGAGATGACTACATGCTGCTAAACATAATGCACACGTCAGTGAACATATTCAGGTGTTCAGTTCTTCCTCAATTTCATCTCTGTGAATTTAAGGGAGTAGTGGTATCCCCTCCATGCCTGCCAGTTCACACCATCAGCAAAGGAGGAGTGTGGCCCACCGTGGTAGAGACCGTTGAGATTTGAATAGTGGCAACTTCTATACCACCAGGCACCTTTATAAGCGTGTGCACAGTGCGAACTAGAGGCATCATTGTCCAGGTCCCTTGTGGAAAACTTGTGTCCATTGTGGTTATAAGGACCTGCACTAAGAGAGTCTCCTGCAGTTCCACTGTATCCTGATACTGACTGAGTGTATTTGGATACTGAATCTCCCACACTGAAACTTGAGTATTGCACATAACGTGAGTTTCCTTCAAAGTCCTGCATATCAATTCGTAGCTGAGTAGCAGTAGGTGTTAGACGGTGTATCTTGTCCAGACCCAGCCAGAACTCTCCACTAAGGATTCCAAACCCTTGCTGATAATCAGTCCACCTGCGATAAAAGTCGACTGATCCATCCACTCTGCGCTGGAACACTGTCCACCCACCACCATCCGTGTCCATGTTGCAGTATGCTTGGAATGCAGGCTGGTGGTCTGGTTTGATGGTGTACACACCACTTGTAATTTATCCTTGGTTGAAAGCATCCCGGCAGTCATTGAACACTCCTGAGTGATGAGAACAGTGTACTGTATATATGTCTCATGTTGTGGTAGTATGTTCATCATACGTATTATGTAGAGGACCAATGCGGCTTTACAATAGAAGTGCCAGTGCACTTTTATAGTGCAAACTCACTGAGACTAGGAGTTAGGGTTATGGGAGAAAAATAGTGCCAGCGGCACAGCACTTACTTTAGCCCACAGTGTATACGTATATATTATGACACCTACTATGACAGTAATTGTACGTAGCTAGTAACTAGTTGGTGGCAGTTTAACTATTCAGCCCTTCCTGGTCTCGTTTGTTGCTCTGCTTTTGTCTTCCATGTGTATGTTTACATGTACGTATATTGCACGCACCAGATTTACAGCACCAATATACTGTCACGAGGATAACCGCTCCAACACTGAAACCGTAATATACTCTAGCTACGTACCTGCAGTGTGCTGCTGGCAAGTAAGAGAATGATGCTTTCTCATTTGACTTGCCGTAACTAGCACACCACATGCATTTAATATGTACGGTTGGGAGGTCTGGGCCATGCCCCCGCTGGTTGATTTCAGGCCTTCTGGGATTGTTTATGACACAGTTTTGGAGTAGGAGTTGGACGACCACTGCTATGTAACTTAGCCATAGTGCTTACAAGCTACATATTACACTCAGCGCTCGCTGAACTAGAAAGGGTGTGGCTTTGCTCACGTGTGTCAACAAAAATGCATTTTCATGTCAACAAAAATGCATTTTCATGTCTTCAGAAAGGGGCTTCCCAGAAATTTGCTTTAGGGTGATGGGGCTTTCCAGGAAGACTAGAAAAGCTGCTTTCTGACGATTCGAATTCACTGCCATTTCGTGTCCACTTTGAAGCTTGCATGTGGCTGCCAACTGGTCTGCTGCACGCCACCAATAGCTGTGTGTGCAAGAAACATTTGGTGCCTGAATAGTGGTCTGGTTGAAACTGTGCTGATGGCTGTGGCCCTGAGGTGACTCCCTCAAAGATATTCCACTTTTATTGTTGCAAGATACTACGGGTCAGATCCTTTCTCTGGTTGATTTATGCTGCTACGTACTCTTTGTTACATATACCAATGTAAACACCTGCTTTTACATTTGCATTAAAGTCACCATCTTTGTCATGTGACTAATGAACTTGAGTTATCTGATTGGTTCTGTCAACATTCTGGCAGATGCCATTAATTATTAGCACCATGCAGGTGCAATTTTTCCTCAGTACTAAATATGTCTGGCCTGTGTCTACCCTTGATGGCATGAATGTACCAGCCCCTCCCATTGTTTTGCAGTGTGGGGGCCTGGGAATGAGACTAGATCTTACCATCCGAACTGCAGCTGGTGTTCTGTAGTAGCTCCACCACCTCGTGATGGTGTTCCCTAGTGCTTGCTTCAGTTGTGTTCTGGAACGTGTCCAATTTGTCCTCTAAGTTAATCACTTTGTCCTGAAGTGTGTCCACCTTTTCCTGAAGCGTGTCCACCTTGTCCGGAAGCGTGTCCAGCTTGTCCTTGAGACCTGCATGTGAGAGGTACATAATACTACCCATTTAAGTTTGAATCTGCGATTGCACAACAATGTGCAAGAAATGTTTGGTGCCCCAAATAGTTGTCCAGTTGAAACCGCACTCTAAATATGTCTGGCCTGTGTCTACCCTTGATGGCATTCACTTGATGAATGTACCAGGCCTTCCCATTGCTTTGTCGTGTGACAGCCTGGAAATTAGACCAGATCTTACCATCCGAACTGCAGCTGGTGTTCTGTAGTAGCTCCACCACCTCGTGATGGTGTTCCCTAGTGCTTGCTTCAGTTGTGTTCTGGAACGTGTCCAATTTGTCCTCTACGTTAATCACATTGTCCTGAAGTGTGTCCACCTTGTCCTGAAGTGTGCCAACCTTGTCCTGAAATATTTCCACCTTGTCCTGAAGCGCGTCCAGCTTGTCCTTGAGACCTGCACGTGAGAGGTACATAGCTAATACTACCCATTCAAGTTTCAACCTGCAATCGCACAACATTGTACTTTTGTATCTGGTGTTTATTCTCTGGTATCAAAGACATTTATATGCAAAGACAACCTCATGAACCATGTCAGTAGCTTGCAACTCAAATAAAGGCTTCTGTGATTTTAGTCCATGCCTTTTCTGTGTCCAGAGCTGCATGTATTGGGTAATCCATGAGTTGCACACTCCTGCGTACTGGGAATTTTAATGTGTAAGGCAGGTAATAGACCTCTTGTTCCCTAGCAATACTTTAATCAAGAATTCATTATGCACATGACTAGTTATACGTATTCTACATACCATCCATGGTGGTATTTCGCAACGTTGCAAGCTCATCAAGCTGCCTGCTGGTCTTGTCTTGTTGTTGCTCCATTTTGAGGTTGATATTCTCCAGCTTGTCCTGAACATTCCCCAGCTTGTCCTGAACAGTCTCCAGCAGGAGAGCTGTGAGTGAATGAATCTCATAACACAACTACCACCAATGCCGTGTGGTTATTACAGTTTTCCTTACCTGGGTTCTCTAGCAGGAACCTTTTGAGAATGTGGAGGGTGGCATTTTGCCAGGTGTTGAGCTCACTCTCAACAGCAGCTGTCCGTGCAGCCACAATGTCAAACTCGGTTTTGCTGACACATTGCTGCTCAGCTGTGTAGGATAAGTCAATGAAGTGTGTACACTAGCATAGCAAGGAAGTACATAAGAACACCAGGTGTCTCAGTACACACATACACTGATGTCTGACAGTTCACCTTGCTGTTGCTGTTGCTGCTGAGCTGTGGCACTGCAGAGTGGCAGCCTCACCAGAGCTAGTGTAGCCAGAAGGCAGAACACTTTCAATGCCATTCTACTTGCTGTAGAGTGAGCTCTGTTCTGTAACTTGTCCAATTATCAACCAGAAAGGCTACTTTGTTTATCTTGGTGGGGCACTTTCATGATGTAAACCTGTGTCAGGGTTCAGAGGTCACTGTTTGCCATAAACATGCTGAGTGTGGAGCTAAAGTTCTTTCTTTATGACATTGCAGCCAGAAAGGGGTTACACAAGCTGTTATCTTTCATGATGAAACCAGTGTCAGGGTTCAGAGGTTTTGCAATAAACATGCTGAGTGTGGAGCTAAAGATATTCATTGTAGCTAGAAAGGGGTTACACAAGCTGTTATCTTTCATGATGAAACCAGTGTCAGGGTTCAGAGGTTTTGCAATAAACATGCTGAGTGTGGAGCTAAAGATATTCATTGTAGCTAGAAAGGGGTTACACAAGCTGTTATCTTTCATGATGAAACCAGTGTCAGGGTTCAGAGGTTGTTTGTAGTAAACATGCTGAACTGGAATTCTTTTCTTGATTCTGTAACGAGTGGAAACTGCACTCCTGGTAGCTGGTGAATCGTGGCCCAGGTCTCTGTTATACCTGGGCAGGCTCTGATTGCATCCACCAGCTCATTCTCACGGCTGTAACAGCTAGTCTTGTTCAAAGACCACCTGTATATAGGCAGATGGCTCACTGCTCGTTCCAATTAGTGCACATGTAACGTGAATTAACGCACGTCACGTGAAGACCATGCTGCCAGGGTTAAGCAATGGTGGCCAAAGGGAAGACAACAATTATTGCAACACTCGCAACTTCGCCCCAGGGTGAATTTCGGCACATAAATGTCAGTGCATGATGGCAATCACTAGCTAGCTACCATGTGATCCGAATCTTTGTGTGCCTTTCCTAAGAGCTGTACTTCCAACGAAAGTCAAAGTGAGCATTTGAACAATGGTGGCTGACAGGAAGACAAAAGGACTCGTTACTCCACCACCAAGGTGAGTTTCAGCACCAAAATTATATGTTTGGGTCACTGCATTATAGCTAGAGATCAGGATGTAGTTCAGAATCGTTGTATGCCATTCCCGCGAGTAGTCAAACATTAGTTACATTACGTGGCACAATGTTTCCCTACCAGGAGTGTAATATTCCTTATAGCTAGCTGTTATCTTAGGATACACTTTCATGATGAAATAGGGTCAGGGTTCAGAGGTTTTGCAGTAATAGTGCTGAGTGGAGCTAAAGTTCTTTAATGCCATAGTCTATAATATAACATTGATTTGTATAGAATCATATATGTAGCAATTTGTGTTTGCACATTGATGATGCACACATAGGTATTACTGCAGGCACCATTCAACCGCACTTAACCAGTAGGCAATGGCTCCCCCAATGGTGCAGGAGAGTAGGGCTCGTATAGCTAGGTAGGGACTTTCCTCCTAACTGACTACTCTAATGCAACAATGCGTATTTTGTGTGAACTTTACTTTTACAGACTTCGCAAGTGTTTACAGCATCACAAATATAAGATTGCACCAATTAAGTGTATGGATATATGTTGCTGTCAAAGCAATAAATGTTAGGAAGTTGTCCACACAGCAGTAATGCCTCCCTCCGTTTCTGTGACATTACAGAGCAAAGATAATCCATACTTCTTTAGATTGCAGGAAGTCACATAGTTAACACAGTGGCAACTTGCGCAGCGAACAAGAGCGAAATTAAGTACTATTCACGTGACCCTCAACGAATCAGACGCCTCAGAATCGATCACATATGACTGAGCATTAAATCACTTATTGCACACTTTAGTGTGTGCACACTTTTCAAAGATTTCAAGTCAATAAGTAGTTTAGATGCCAGTTTGTCGTGCATTATGGGCTTTAGTGCACGAGGGCAATCTAGTTAATGGTTGAGGGGCGTGCAGTATGTGTCTCCTTTGGGGTCACATGGCAATTATATATTGCAGGCTTGGTCATATAGTAATTACGTACGTAGATGCTGCAACAGTAGTAACATTTACATCACTGTAGATATTGCAATAGTAGTTGATGGTCAATACATGGAGCGCAACATTTGTACAGCACTCTAGGTAAATTCTGCTGTCGTTCATTTTTTGGAGTCCAGTGTAGAGAATCTAGAGGTTTATGAGATGGAGCCCTAAATAGTGTTCAGACTGAGGTCCAAAATCCAGTCCATAGTCAAAGTCTAGAATCCAGTTTTTACACCAACCCATTGCATACGTAGGTTGATTGTACATGTGAGACTTTAGGAGAAAAATGATCAGAAATCAATATTGCCTCCCCTCAGTCCCCTCTCAAGCAATGGTTTCAACCAAGAGAACCACACCATGTGACGTGCACATGCAGTCCTTATAACCATGCAGTGTGAGCCTCAATAGGAAGGAATGGGCCCAGACAACTGAAATTTTCTCCATAAAACATTTCACAGGAAGATCATAATGATGCGTATGTACTTACAGTAAATAGAATTAGAGTTGGCTATGACTGCAACACTTGTTGCAATATTACTATTATAGCTGCATGCAGCTAAACATAATGCACACGTCAGTGAACATATTCAGGTGTTCAGTTCTTCCTCAATTTCATCTCAATGAATTTAAGGGAGTAGAGGTGTCCCCTCCATGCCTCCCAGTTCACACCATCACCAATGGAGGAGTGTGGCCCACCGTGGTAGAGACCGTTGAGGTTTGAATAGTGGCAACCATTAATGTACCACCAGGCACCTTTAAATTGCTGTGCACAGTTTGTACTCCAGACATCATTGTCCTGGTCCCGTGTAGTGAACTTGGATCCACTGTGGCGAGTAAGAGAGTCTCCTGCAGTTCCACTGTATCCTGATACTGACAGAGTGTATTTGGATACTGAATCTCCCACACTAAAACTTGAGTATTGCGCATAACGTGAGTTTCCTTCGAAGTCCTGCATATCAATTCGTAGCTGAGTAGCAGTATGTGTTAGACGGTGTATCTTGTCCAGACCCAGCCAGAACTCTCCACTAAGGTTTCCGAAACCTTGCTGATAATCAGTCCAGTAGCGATAAAAGTCAACTGATCCATCCTTTCTGTGCTGGAACACTGTCCACCCACCACCATCCGTGTCCATGTCGCAGTATGCTTGGAAAGCAGACTGGCTGTCTGGTTTGATGATGTAGACACCACTTGTAGTTTGTCCTTGGGTCAGGGCATCCTTGCAGTCAGTGTACACTCCTGAGAGATGAATATTATGTACAGGGCTCATTGACAAATTGTGGCATTCAATAGCTGAAAGGCTAGTGCATTATTGTAGTACACTAGGAGTTAGGGTTATGGGAGAAGTATAGGTTATATCCCTGGTCAGCGGGATATAAGACCCGTTATATCCCGCGGGTGAGGTCAGTGCTTGAGTGGAGCCGAGGAAGTGCCGAGGGCGAAGCCCGAGGCACTTCCGAGGCGGAACGAAAGCACTGACCTCTCCCAAGGGATGTAATGGGTCTTACATCCCGCTGGCCAGGGATACAACTAACTTATACTATGCTTAGGCTATTCTAAGGTGATACACTGTGTAGACATAGATACTGTGGTGTAGGCACTCACCGATCAGTGGCAGAGGCATCCGTGATACTTGACTGAGGCAGCGGTAAAGGCACGAGCCCTTGGCTAGACTAACAAAGCTAGCTCTTTCTCGTGCACGCAATTGCTTACAGTATGCGCGCGCAGCCGGCCGCGGGATATATGACCCGTTATTTCCCGCAAATGCTGTAACCTGATTGGTTAGAATAGCCTAAGTATAGTATAACTAGTGTGTTATATAGCAGTTGCTCAGCACTTATACATTAGCCCACCAATTCCTTCAGCTACGTATCTGGTTTGACACCGTACCCTCTGCTATTGAAAGGTGTGGCAAGGGACATGTCATATCTACACTGGTTGTTGATATACTAGGTGAATGCAGGACATTTTGGGGTGAGTGTGAGCAAGTGAACGAAGAGAATGAAGTTGCTGAGTGTCAGCGAAGTGGCAATTGAATAGTTGCAGCTAGGAAGTTTGTCACAGTTCAGCCCTTCCTGCATGGTCTCATTAGTTGCTCTGCTTTTGTCTTCCATGCGTATGATATCTTGTTAGCCTCATTCCCGTTAATGCACTACTCCTGCCATCGAGCAAGAGTCTTGTAAGAATCCAAACTGTTTTGTTTTTTGCGTGCACCATGCATTGCCATAACTAGCAGACCATATGCACTTACGTTGACAAGTGGGGGCCTCCCCAGTCCACACCACCTCCTGACCCATACAGACACACTCCCTGCTCACGTTCCCTAGCAACTTGTAGCCAGCATCGCAGGAGTAGTTTGCCACAGTGCCAGGAACATTACCATCAAGTACCAGGTGAGTCACCTGCCCATTCTCAGGGTTGGTAAGGGATGGACACACTGGGGGGGGGGGGGGGGGGGGGGGGGGGGGATAGCTAATGGTAAATTCAGAGAATTTACGCTGAGGAGACTGCTGTGTCTGGTGAAATGAATTCCTTGTCTGTATGCTGCAGGATGTTTGTACAATGTATAACAGTAAGAGGATCTGACTGGTAGCTATTCAGAAAGTCTTGGGTTCAAATCCCAGCTGGTCCCAGAATTGGCTTGATTTCAAGAATTGCTAGCTCATAACTACAGCTTGGCAGTTATCCTGAAGCACCTAAATGGCCAAAATAGCGGGAGATGTGACTAATGAACTGAGCTATGTGTTTGATTGGTTCTGCCGAAATTCTGGCAGGTGGCATTGGAATTTAGCTACCAGAGCTATTTTTCCTCACTAATAAATATGTCTGGCCTGTGTCTACCCTTGATGGCATTCACTTGATGAATGTACCAGCCCCTCCCATTGTTTTACAGTGTGGAGACTAGATCTTACGTACCATCCAACCTGCAAATGGTGTTCTGTAGTAGCTCCACCACCTCGTGATGGTGTTTCCTAGTGCTTGCTTCAGTTGTGTTCTGGAATGTGTCCAATTTGTCCTCTAAGTTTTTCACTTTGTCCTGAAGCATCTCTGCCTTGTCCTGAAGTGAGTCAAGTGAATCCGCCTTGTCCTGAAGTGCGTCCACCTTGTCCTGAAGTTTGTCTACTTTGTCCTTGAGGTTGGCATGACCTGCATGTGAGAGGTACATTTAGGTATAAGCACACATGTACATGACTATGAGTATAGTACTTTTGTTAGTGGATTGAGACAGTTATACAAGTATGTATGGGTTCGATATGCCAGCCATTTTATTCTACTATTACATTCTTACGTTGTCGAGTGTCCACAGTGTATGTTCTGTTTTTTCATTTGGAGAGTGCGTACGTATGCATTTACCCTCATTCTCATTACGCATTAGGGGAAATATTGTGCCGCGTAATGTAACCTAATGAAAATAATTTATTAACGTTTGACTACTTGGGAATGCCCTACAAAGATTCTGACTACATCGTCATGATCACTATCATGCAGTGACTCAACCTTATAATTCTGGTGCTGAAACTCACCTTGGTGGTGGAGATATAAGTGCTTTGGTCGTGCCGTCGGCCGCCATTTTGCTCGAGCACTCCTCTTCGACTTTCTTTGCCAGTACAGCTCTTACAAAGGGCCCACAATGATTCTGACCACACAATGATTCTGAAACTCACCGTGCTGGCGAAGTTGTGAGCTCTGTATTATTATTAGTAATTTCTTGTCTTCCCTTTGGCCACCATTGCTAGTGATCAACTGAGTGTGTTTGCCACGTGGCATGTGCGTAAATTGGAAGAAACTGCAATACTTAGCTTACGCTACGGCGAGTCGCAACCGTGCTACCACGAGTGTGGTTGCCCCTCAAATCATTACAGTTCAATTCACATGCCGCTATTGTCTCCCATAACTATGTGATGCATTGGTAGCTTGTCCAGCTTTCACCCACCCCCTACAAGTCGTTACAAAGTCCGCTACTGAAGGAGAGAAGAGCATCCTAAAGCTTAGTGTGGTATACAATTACACAAATGCCTGAGTGGCCTGATGGTCATGCATCCTAATATGTTAGCTCCCCTAGGCCTTACCCATTCAAGTTTCAACCTACAATCACACAGTAATGTACTTTTGCATCAGGTGTTTCTGCGCACAACAACTCTTGTGTCCCCACTTTCTTGTCATTATGGAACAAGACTGGAGCGTTCATCACGACTGTGTCTCTAAATTTTACATACGTACGTAGCTGTAGAACCTCATGTTAATCAGATAAGTGCTATACACAGCAAAATTTCTTTCACAAAGATCCTTGTCATGTGAACTGCAAATTATCTGAGCCCTGAACAAACTTCCAACACAATTGAATTGTTCCATAGCTGCTCTACGCTCAAGTACCATCCCATGAACCATGTCAGTAGCTTGTAACTAAGCTTCTGTGATTTCAATAGATTTTAGTCCATGCCAATTCTGTGTCCATAGCTGTACTGGTTCTCAACCTAATCCATGACTGGCAAACTCCAGAGATTTTACTGTCTATGTGGATCTCTAGCTCCCAACAATAACATTGCCTTCATCAAGATTTCATTATGCTTGTGGCCAGCGATATCCTACGTACCATCCATGGTGGTATTTTGCAACATTGCAAGCTCATCAAGTGTCCTGTTGGTCTTGGACTGGATGATCCGCAGCTGGTCAGGAATAGTCTCCAGCAGGACAGCTGTGATTGAGAGAACCTTATTGCAATGCAACTACCACCAATGACCTGTGTTCATCACAGAACTGTTCCTCACCTGGGTTAGCTGGCAGGATCCTTCTGAGAATGTGGAGGGTGGCGTTTCGCCAGGTGCTGTGTGCACTCTCAATAGCAGCTATCTGTGCGACCACACTGTCAAAATCAGCTCTGCTGACACATTGTGGTTCAGCTGTGTAACATAGGAGAGTATACAGTATGCTTTCTCTGAGGTTTACTAGTGCCATTGCAAGAAGTAACACCAGGTGTCTCAGTACACACATACACTGATGTCTCACAGTTCACCTTGCTGTTGCTGTTGCTGCTGAGCTGTGGCACTGCAGAGTGGCAGGCTCACCAGAGCCAGTATAGCCAGAAGGCAGAACACTTTCAACGCCATCTTACTTTCTGTAGAGTGAGCTCTGTTCTGGAACTTTTCAGCCAGAAAGGCTACTTTTGTTTATCTTGGTGGGGCACTTTCATGATGTAAATCTGTGTCAGGGTTCAGAGGTTTTGTGATAAACATGCTGAGTGTGGAGCTAAAGTTATTTTCTTTGGTTCACTAATATTCCGGAAAGGGTTACACAAACTGTTATCTTAGTGAGACACTTTCATGATGTAATACCTTGTCAGGGTTCAGAGCAATTTGTATAACCAGGCTGAATGTGGAGCTGAAGTTCCTCTAATGTTGTGTAAGATAAGTCAGTGAAGTGTGAGCATAGCAAGAAGTAAGAACACCAGGTGTCTCAGTACACACATACACTGATGTCTGACAGCTCACCTTGCTGTTGCTGTTGCTGCTCAGCTGTGGCACTGCAGAGTGGCAGGCTCGCCAGAGCCAAAATGCAGAACACTTTACACACCATCTTTCTTGCTGTAGAGTAAACTCTGTTCTGGAACTTGTCCCAGTGTTCAGCCGGAAAGGCTGCTTTTGTTTATCTTAGTGGGTATACCTTTAGGTGTAGGGTGAAATACTGTCAGGGATCAGACGTTTTTTGATAAACATGCTGAGTGTGGAGCTAAAGTTCTCTTCTCAGTTCTGTAGTAATTAACTTTAGCCTGAAAGAGATTTACACAAGCTGTTATACATTTTCATGATGCAATAGCATCAGAGTCCAGAGCTTTTGTGATCAACATGCTGAGTGTGTGATCAACATGCTGAGTGTGGAGTTCAGTTTCTGGGTTCTGTAATATTCCTTTATCATGGCATTCACTTTCATGATGAAATAACAGTGTCAGGGTTCAGAGGTTTTGTGATAAACAAAGTCTTGTTGGTCATGAAAGCACTCCAAGATGGTTAAGTAGGGAAGTTTACGTACTCAAGGTATTGGGAGATATTGTGTGTCCCACAGTATCCTACATATTATAGAGTCTATACTGACTCTTGTGTAGGCTGGAACAAAGTACTTTGCTACATGAGCTTATCTGGCTTGTACACAGAAAGGGTGGAGATTTGCTTTGCAGGGAATTTAGTGCATAACAGGTTAAATTTGTAATGAGGTCATAGTTGAGGTTTAACCTTTTTGACCAACCTCGTATATAGTCTAGTAGAGTTTAGTATTGTGTCTTTCTTTGCAAATAAAACTCCTAGAGAAGAACATCTTTCGGACTCTTCAACAGATGGTGAGATGCCCCCTACCAGTTCTGATCATTCAGACACAGAATCTGACGCTTCTCAGTCGTTTGGCCAGCGGGTCCAAATATTAAAGCAAGAACAGGAAGTGCCCAGGAAGCTTTATTCCAGTGTGTAATTAGTATGCTGCTTACTTCCTGCCTATTCCAACAGACAGCTCTCTCCAACCATGGCAGATTCAAGCCGGACTTGCACCCATTTTTATAGAAAGGCATGTGTGCTTCATGAAAATCTACGTTTGCTTGGCAGCAGGTGAGGCTAGGCGTTGTAGGAGCGGCTTCTGTCAACATTGTTGCGCGCGACGTGATCAACACACCCACACATAAATCTGGTACATTTTATTTTGCCTGGACTGTCATCGACGTCCTATATACCGTTGGATAGCCCGAAAAAATCTCTACAAAATATGTGGAAAGTGGTGTTTTCCACTGGAAAGTTTTTACGCTACGCGAGATCAAAATGTGGAGCTAAATTCCTTTTCTTGGTTCTGTATTCGGACATGGGCGTAGCTAGCAATGAGGCAAGGGAGGCAGTTGCCTCCTCGCTTTTCTGGATAATGATGCGCGTGTCCGGAGTCTCGCACACTCCGCGTACGATGTGCGTTCGATCTGATGACAGAGACAGGAGCTAGGCTGACCATGAGCCGGTGTATACTCTTAACGCTGATAGTGCTGCAAGTCTGGGACAGTCAGGGCACTGGCATATTGCTGTAGCATTTTGAGAGCGACTGTTTGCGCGCACTGCGGATTAACTAATGAATAATTAATTAGCTCGAAAAATTTTCGCCGCACGCTTCGCGCGCGCTGAGAACTCCACGCCTCCTCTGTCTCAAAATCCTAGCTACGCCCCTGATTCCTTTGTCATTATGTATCCGAAAGGGTTGCACAAACTGTTAGCTTAGGGTACACTTTCATGATGAAATTTTTGATGTCAGGGTTCAGAGGTTTTGCAGTAAACATGTTGTGGAGCTGAAGTTCCTTTAATGTCATCAGTCTTTTGATGTAGTGTATAATGTGACATTATTGGAGATTCAACCTCACTTAACCAGTAGGTATTATAATGGCTCCCCAGTGGTGTAGGGGATAAGGGCTCGAAAGGCTAGGGACTTCCTCCCTCACTACAGTAATGCTGAACTTTACTTTTGCAGACTTGGCTAACAAATTGCAACAATTAAACATATGGCTGTTAGTGGGTGTGGTCATAATGAGCAAGCAAACACATGCACCATTAAGGTAGTAAACATGGGTACCGCGATCTCCGAAACCAAGTTGATGGATAAATGGGCAGCATCAAAGCGTACACAAGTTTCAGCAATACTTTGCATCAAACTGCTCCCTCTGCTTGAAAATGCCCTAAAACTCAATTTTAAGGCCCTCTACGAAACTGAAAATTTGGACCCTCTCCAAGGCCCCACCCACACTCTGACCCCATCATCAATACACACACAAAACAGGCCCAAAAACTACGGATGGATTTACCACCTGCTCTCCTCACTTGCAGGCTACAGCCCAAAACTCACTGCCACCCTCAAAAACAGAGGTTTGGCTACCCTAGGCTTTCAAAAAAAAAATCCACGCACACCAACTAAAACCGACTCAAGCCAAGGGCACTCTTCAAAAGGTCAACCTACCCCCTGCAAAACTAGGGATGCTTTTCCACGTTCACCTCTCGGTTACAGAGTTTTGGCCACACATCTACTCCCTCTCACCAGCCCAGTCCAGCTACCAAACCAGCCAAATTCGCCCTAACACGAAAATGGGCGGGGCCTGTAATGCCGAATGGTCAACTCTCTAGAGTACCTTGGCCAGGGAGCTGTCGGATGCTGTTCACTTTCCAGGCTGTTCTTCGGCCACTTCAGCAGACCCACAAACATTCCTGCTCACTCCACCTAGCTATTCACACTCAGATAGCCCATCGCTACATTCAATAAGCCAGAATAGCTTCTTACGTAAAAAAATAATAATAATAAAAAAAAAGAGTGTTCAAACAAATCTTCAAAGTACCGAACGGCCACATCAGAGTACCGATTTGAAACTTGAAAGGGCCGCTAGCCGCATCAAAGAAAGAAGCCCCCCTTGTTTATTCCGGTTGCCGCCATGGGAAAACGTAAACAGATGAATAACTCTATATAACCATGTGCGAGTGACGTCATCTCATTAATTATTCATGAGCAAAATTGCGCGATTTCGCCGATGCCGTGCTTCCTACCTTAATGTCGAAGCAGTAAATGTTAGGAAGCCGTCCATGTCCACACTTTCTGTGGCAATTTTGCAATTGGCGTAGTCGACAAATGGCCAAATTGTTACAAATGAGAATGTAATGTTTTGCAAGTTGTTCAACCATCTGCACATTTGATGACATTCTGATTTGATTCATGATACCAAAAAGGATAAATTACAAGTACATACTCAAGGTATTGTATGCAAGTAGCTTCGCTCACTCAGCTACTTCCCCCTCGTTCGCCTAGTGTGAGTAATCTGGCGCTGGACAGCTCTCTGTGCAGAGCTGCTGCTCCCCAATTGTGTCAGCTTCAACTGCTGCTCCCCATTTGCGTCCGCTTCAGCTACTGCTCTCCGATTACATCCGCTTCAGCTGCTGCATGCTCGCTGCTTGCATCTGCTTCAACAACTGCTGCATGCTCCCTGATCGTATCCGCTTTAACTGCTGCTCGCCCGATTGTATCCGCTTCAACTGCTGCTCTCCAATTGCATTCATCTGCTTGTAGCCTCAGCTGGATTCCAGCCCATGTTCTCGAACATTCTCTGCAGAGTTCGAGGTTCAGTAACTTGAAGGACGAAGGTCACACGTCACTAGTCTAGTCCCACCCTACAAACATCCCACTTCCATCACACACAGACACACACACACACACTCACACACTAAAATGTTAATATGTGTCCCGCAGTGTAGGCTGGAACAAAGTACGCACATGAGGCATGTACACAGTTCAACTTGTGGTGAGATAATCATTCCATAGCTGTTCTGGTCCCATGACCTCCAACCAATCAGATGTCACCTTTGGGGTCACATGACAATGGAATATTGCAGGCTTGGATATGTAGTAATTACCTATATGTAGTAACATTTACATACTGCAATTGACTGCTCTAAAATGAGGATATTCTGCTGTGGTTCATTATCTGGAGTGTTGTAGATCCAGTGCATGTAGAGAATGAAGGGGTTTATGCCCTAAATTGAAATTGAGTCCAAAATTGTTCAGACTGAGGTTCAAAATCAATTTTCCAGACTTCCACCAAACCCATTGCATATAAGGTGATTGTACTCAGTCCCCCCCAAGCAATGGTTCCAACCTGGATGTATGAAAGGGATGCACTGTCCTTACGTAAGGTATAATCAGGCAGTGTGAGCCTCAATAGGAAGGATGAAAACTTTTCACAGGAAGATCATATACCTACAAGATTACACCCCTATAGCTACATGCTACTACAAATAATGCACATGTCAGCAGGAGTTCAGTTCTTCCTCAATTTCATCTCAGTGAACTTATGGGAGTATTGGTATCCCCTCCATGTCACCCAGTTCACACCATCAGCATAGGAGGAGTGTGACCCACGGAGGTAGAGACCGTTGAGATTCGAACGGTGGCACAAGTTATACCACCAGCCACCTTTGGATAGCTGTGCACAGCTGCCACTAGAATGATCATTGTCCTGGTCCCTTGCGGTAAACTTGGATCCATCGTGGTAAGTAAAAGAGTCTCCTGCAGTTCCACTGTATTCTGATACTGATAGAGTATATTTGGATACTGAATCTCCCACACTAAAACTTGAGTATTGCGCGTAACGTGAGTTTCCGTCAAAATCCTGCATATCAATTCGTAGCTGAGTGGCAGTAGGTGTTAGACGGTGTATCTTGTCCAGACCCAGCCAGAACTCTCCACGAAGGTTTCCAAACCCTTGCTGATAGTCAGTCCAGTAGCGATAAAAGTCAACTGATCCATCCTCTCTGCGCTGGAACACTGTCCACCCACCACCATCCGTGACCATGTCACAGTATGCTTGGAATGCTGACTGGTTGTCTGGTTTGATGTTGTAGACACCACTTCTAGTTTGTCCTTGTGTGAAGGCATCCTTGCAGTCAGAGTATACTCCTGACGGATGAACGCTACATATTATGTACAGGGCTCATGATGAATTGAGGCATCATTACAATAGCTGAAGGGCCAGTGCATTTTTGTAGTACGCTAGGAGTTAGGGCTATGGGAGAAACTAGTGTGTTATAGCAGCTGCTCAGCACTTATACATTAGCCCGCCAATTCCTTCAGCTATGTATCTGTTTTGACACTGTACCCTCTGCTATTGAAAGGTATGGCGGGGGACATACATACATTGGTTGTTGATATACTAGGAGAATGCAGGACATTTTGGGGTGAGTGTGAGCAAGCGAACGAAGAGAATGAAGTTGCTGAGTGTCAGCAAAGTGGCAAATTGAATAGGAAGTTTGTGCCAGTTTAACTATTCATCCCTTCCTGGTCTCATCTGTTGCTATGCTATTGTCTTCCATGTGTATGATATCTTCTTAGCCTCATTCCCCGTTAATGCACTATACTCCTACCATCGAGCATTAATGCATGCACCATGCCCCATCACGTAAGAGTCCAAACTGTTTCGCTTGTTATTGTTGCATGCGCCATGCATTACCATGTAACTATAGCAGACCACATGCATTTACAGTGGCTTACGTTGTTGACAAGTGGGGGCCTCCCCAGTCCACACCACCTCCTGACCTGTACTGACACACTCCCTGCTCACGTTCCCTACCAACATGTAGCCAGCATTGCAGGAGTAGTTTGCCACAGTGCCAGGAACATTACCATCAAGTACCAGGTGAGTCACCTGCCCATTCTCGGGGTTGGTAAGGGTTGGACACACAATTCCTTGGGGGGTGGGGGGAGGGAGCGGAGTAAATTCTGGGCCACTAGTCTTACGTACCAATAGGTACATGTGCATGTGCGTACATATACACTCTGAAGGTATAAAGAAATAAATTCAGGGGATCTATGCTGCTCTGAATGTGAGGGAGACTGCTGTGTCTGGTTCCATGTCTGAGTGCTAAGAGAATCTGACTGGTAGCAGCTAGTCCCAGGATTGATTAGATTTCTTTGTCTGAGCATTGGTAACTACAGCTTGGCAGTTATCCTGATGCACCAAAATTTATTAAAATTGCCAAATATAGCAGGAGACGTGCCTAATGAACTGAGCTGTATATCTCATTGGTTCTACCACCATTCTGGCAGATGTGCGTCAAATGTTATCTACCAGATGCAATTTTTTCTCAATGATAAATGTACCAGCCCCTCCCATTGTTTTGCAGTGTGGGAGCCTGGGAATGAGACTAGATCTTACCATCCGAACTGCAGCTGGTGTTCTGTAGTAGCTAGCCAAGTACCAGTGTACCAGCCCCTCCCATTCTCGAGCCTATTAAGGGATGGGGCGATCTATTGTACGTTACACGGAGATTCATTATAGTGTGCGAAATTAATTATTTAGTATACGGAGAAAGAAAATGGCGGTGTAAATAAACAAGTAAAGTATGGTCTACCAGTGCGCTTCTCTGGTTGATAGTTGTAGCTTCGCTTTATGATAGTTGTAGCCTATACCTTTGTTGGTTGTTTGTGGTACTCCGTGGTGACACTCCTATGTGGATTTCGGACGGCAGTATATACTCGACCTTCGACTGCAAGCCATTGATAAACCGGAAGTTCGCTAGGCGGCATGTAGGACCTTTCTGTATTTTGTAGTTATACTCAAATACGGAGTCTTCGTGGCGAAAGGAAAACTTTCACCTGATGGATTTCCGACACGTTCACCAAGTGCTGAGATACAGGAGAATCGAAGTGTACCTCGGTCTGATCTGATGCACAAACGGCCCCACCCAGCGAGAACGCAAAACCGAAATGCTAATCCATCAGGTGAGATTTTAGATTAGGCTTATATATTGTCGTTGACTTCCAAAGTAAACGAATTACTGAAGGTTTTACATACCGCCTAACGCGAGGTTTATTTTAATCGGCATTACGTCATCAATCGGCCATGATTGTTTACAGGAAGTAGTGGGCGTGGCTAAAAACAATGTAAATGTAAACTATAATGCTTTGGGATATCAGATCTACCATTTTATTTCTTAACCCTTTAACCACCGAATTCTTCCCACCAAGACAACACATTTTCATGCATTCCGCGCACACCACTTTCGTAGGTACTCCTCTCCCACAGCATTCGCTCCTCAGCGGCCAAACTTGGTGGGGCCCGCACGCATGGAGAGACCCCTCTGGCAATACTGTTAATGATATTCATGACCCCCCACAAGGCCAGCAATCGGAGGTCAAAGGTGGATGTCAGCCGGATTTTCGCCCAGCATTTCCCTAAACTTGGGCCAGATCTGACTGATGGCACACCTTACACCACCAATTTGCAGGTTTTCTTGAGGCCCTGGGTGGGGTCTATGAATATCATTAGAATCAAAAATTCTCGGGTCAATGAATCTCATTAAAATCAAAAGACGCCTACGACAGCCCGAAGGGGGGGCTGCCGCCCCCCCTTCGAAACCCCCCCGCGTGTACGTTTAGTGGGGGAGGGCGCGCCGAAATCTGACCAAATTTTTGAGTTCGTGCCTTAAAGTCGTCCCTAGGCCCTCTGAAGACTTTTTGGTCTCTTTTTGGACTGGCGAGAAGCCCTACAAGTGCACAGGGTCCAAATGACGCCTATAGACGTCAATGGGGCTTAAAGGGTTAATGGGATTCATAGTTGGTGAGAATGGGCCTTCAAAACGGCCTAGACTTGCACTGTGAGCCAGTTTGGCATGGTTTGCCGATTTTTAATGAGATTCATTGATCCTCCATGCACATATTAACCCTTTAACCACCGAATTCTTCCCACCAAGACAACACATTTTCATGCATTCCGCGCACACCACTTTCGTAGGTACTCCTCTCCCACAGCATTCGCTCCTCAGCGGCCAAACTTGGTGGGGCCCGCACGCATGGAGAGACCCCTCTGGCAATACTGTTAATGATATTCATGACCCCCCACAAGGCCAGCAATCGGAGGTCAAAGGTGGATGTCAGCCGGATTTTCGCCCAGCATTTCCCTAAACTTGGGCCAGATCTGACTGATGGCACACCTTACACCACCAATTTGCAGGTTTTCTTGAGGCCCTGGGTGGGGTCTATGAATATCATTAGAATCAAAAATTCTCGGGTCAATGAATCTCATTAAAATCAAAAGACGCCTACGACAGCCCGAAGGGGGGGCTGCCGCCCCCCCTTCGAAACCCCCCCGCGTGTACGTTTAGTGGGGGAGGGCGCGCCGAAATCTGACCAAATTTTTGAGTTCGTGCCTTAAAGTCGTCCCTAGGCCCTCTGAAGACTTTTTGGTCTCTTTTTGGACTGGCGAGAAGCCCTACAAGTGCACAGGGTCCAAATGACGCCTATAGACGTCAATGGGGCTTAAAGGGTTAATACAAAATGTAAGGGGGTATAACAGTAGGATGAAAACAACTGCTTCATGTGTCCATTTTTCAGCTGTCCCGTGCCTTAATTGGCTTGAGTTGTTTTGCAGTGTGAGGGCCTGGGAATGAGACTAGATCTTACCATCCGAACTGCAACTGGTGTTCTGTAGTAGCTCCACCACCTCGTGATGGTGTTTCCTAGTGCTTGCTTCAGTTGTGTTCTGGAATGTGTCCAATTTGTCCTCCAAGTTAACCACTTTGTCCTGAAGTGCGTCCACCTTGTCCTGAAGCGTGTCCAGCTTGTCCTTGAGACCTGCATGCAAGAGGTAAATATAGGTATTTGCACATTCATACCCCTTACCCATTCAACTTTGAACCAGATCGCACAGCAATGTACTTTTGCATCAGGTGTTTGGCTGCTATGGTCTCAAAGACATTATATGAAGTACCATCTCATGAACCATGTCAGTAGCTTGCAACTCAGATAATATTGATAGATTTTAGTCCATGCCAATTCCGTGTCCATAGCTGTATACTGGTTCTGAACCTAATCCATGACTGGCAAAGACTTCATTATGCTTGTGACCAGCTATATCCTACGTACCATCCATGGTGGTATTTCGCAAATTTGCAAACTCATCAAACATCCTGTTGGTCTTGGACTGGATAATCTCCAGCTGGTCTGGAATGCTGTCCAGCAGGAGAGCTGTGATTGAGAGAACCTTATTGCAATGCAACTACCACCAATGCCCTGTGTTCATCACAGAGTTCCTCACCTGGGTTAGCTGGCAGGATCCTGTAGAGAATGTGGAGGGTGGCGTTTCGCCAGGTGCTGTGTGCACTCTCAATAGCAGCTATCTGTGCAACCACACTGTCAAAATCAGCTCTGCTGACACATTGTGGCTCAGCTGTGTAGCATTGGAGAGATTAGAGCGTATACAGTATGCTTGCTCTTAGGTTTACTAGTGTCAGCATTGCAAGAAGTAAGAACACCAGGTGTCTCAGTACACACATACTCTGATATCTGACAGTTCACCTTGCTGTTGCTGTTGCTGCTGAGCTGTGGCACTGCAGAGTGGCAGGCTCACCAGAGCCAGTGTAGCCAGAAGGCAGAACAATTTCAGCACCATCTTGCTTTCTGTAGAGTGAGCTCTGTTCTGGAACTGTGAGAGATATACTCCTTTGTCATTGGAAAGCATGCAGGCGGAAATGGGTAACTTACACAAGCTGTTATCTTAGTGAGGCACGTTTATGATGAAATCCCATTGTCAGGGGTCGGGAGGTTGTGATAAACATGCTGAGTGTGTCAGAGAGGTTGTGATACGTAGATGCTGAGCATGGAGACAGAGTTATCAGCATTTGATCGAACAACAGTGGCGTGGATTATTGTGACGTGTAAGTGTATGCAGACAATGCAAGTCCTAAAATGGTGTCACTAGGTAATATTTAGATACCACTTTGCAGTGCATTACGGGTTTTAGTGCACGAGGGCAATCTAGTTAACGGTCGAGGGCGAGATAATGCACGAGCCGAAGGCGAGTGCATTATCCGCCCGAGACCGTTAACTAGATTGCCCACACTTAGTGCAACTCACCGACCCGAGACAGCCTTTGATCATTGAAAAGTGTGCACTATCTAGATAATGCACACTAAAGTGTGCATTAAGCGATTTAATGCTCCGTCATGTGATCGATTCTGAGGCGTCTGATTCGTTGAGGGTCACGTGAGTAGCACTAAACTCTAATAGTGTTAAAGTGCACTAATTTATAGTAAAAACCAGGTTTATGTGCAAAATTGAGATGGAGCCCAAAATTGTGTTCAGACTGAGGTCCAAAATCAAGTCCGTAGTCAAAGTCCAGAGTCCAATTTTTACACCAACCCAGGGTGATTGCCCTTGTGAGACTTGAGGAGAAAAATAATCATAGAATACATATTGCCCACCCCTCTGTCCCCTCTCAAGCAATGGTTCCAGCCAGGAGAACCACAGTCCTTACTCGTGGAATAATCAGGCAGTGTGAGTATTGGAATGGTCCCAGACAACTGAAATTTTCTCTATAAAATGTTTTCACAGCAGGATCGTATACGTGAGTACAGTTAATTAATACCTGTACTAATGGTTGATACTGCTACTGATGCTGCTAAACATAACGCACACGTCAGCAAACATATTCAGGTGTTCAGTTCTTCCTCAATTTCATCTCAGTGAACTTATGGGAGTAGTTGTATCCCCTCCATTCTCCCCAGTTCACACCCTGCGAAGGTACGTATAAAGTAATTAGTGCCTGTACTAACGGTTGCTACTACTGCACTTGATTACTAGCTACGCTCGTGCAGCTAAACATAATGCACATATTCAGGTGTTCATTTCTTCCTCAATTTCATCTCAGTGAATTTAAGGGAGTGTTGTAGATCCCGTGTAGAGAATCTAGAGGTTTATGTTCAAAATTGAGATGGAGTCCAAAATTGTGTTCAGACTGAGGTCCAAAAAATCCAAGTTTGTATAGTCAAAGTCCAGAGTCCAATTTTTACACCAACCCATTGCGTAGGGTGGTTGTACAGTGAGACATAAGGAGATACAATCCTGCCCCTCTGCCCCCTCTCAAGCAATGGTTCCAACCAAGGGAACCACACCATGTGAAATGGATTCACTGTCCTTACATGTGGTATAAACAAGAAGTGCATGTGAGTATTGAAATGAAGGAATGTTCCCAGACAACTGAAACTTTCTCCATGAAATGTTTTCACAGCAAGATCATGTGTATGCATACAGTAATTAGTGCCTGTACTAACGGTTGCTGCTACTACACTTGATTACTAGCTACGCTCCTGCAGCTAAACATAATGCACACATTCAGGTGTTCAGTTTTTCCTCAATTTCATCTCAGTGAATTTAAGGGAGTAGTTGTATCCCCTCCATGTGTGCCAGTTCACACCATCAGCAAAGGAGGAGTGTGACCCACTGAGGTAGAGACCGTTGAGGTTTGAAGAATGACAAGCAGCATGCCACCAGGCACCTTTAAATTGTTGTACACAGTTGTAAGTCCAAACATCATTGTCTCGATCCCTTGTGCTGAATTGTTGTCCATTATGTCCGTTAGGCACAAATGCGCCTGTAGCAAGAGAGTCTCCTGCACTTCCACTGTATCCTGATACTGACAGAGTGTATTTGGATACTGAATCTCCCACACTGAAACTTGAGTATTGCGCATAACGCGAGTTTCCGTCGAAGTCCTGCATATCAATTCGTAGCTGATTGGCAGTAGGTGTTAGACGGTGTATCTTGTCCAGACCCAGCCAGAACTCTCCACTAAGGTTTCCAAACCCTTGCTGATAATCAGTCCAGTAGCGATAAAAGTCAACTGATCCATCCTTTCTGCGCTGGAACACTGTCCACCCACCACCATCTGTGCACATGTCACAGAATACTTGGAATGCTGACTGGTTGTCTGGTTTGATGGTGTAGACACCGCTGGTAGTTTGTCCTTTGGTCAGGGCGTCCTTGCAGTCAGTGTACACTCCTGAGTAATGAACTGCATGCATGTGTATGTCTCATGTTGATGTAAGTTTATCTTATTATTTAGAGGCTCATTGATGAATAATTGTTGTGGCATTACAATAGCTGAAGGGCCAGTGCATTATTGTAGTACAAACTCATTGAGACTAGGAGTTAGGGATAACCTATGTGAGAAATAGTGTGTTATAGCAGCTGCTCAGCACTTACATCAGCCTACCAATTCCTTTAGCTGCATATCTATTATGACTCCCTCTGCATGCTAGTGAAAAGTTGTGTCAGGGGCATACATATGTACACTGGTTGCAGATATACTGCAGGACATTGTGGGGCAAGCGTGAGCAAGCGAATGAAGAGAATGACGCTGCACCCCCATTAATGGGGGTGCAAATAAAGGATCTATTTAATGATATTCATGAGGATTCTGGGATCCAATTGTGTCAGCATACAACCAAAGTTAGCTACAGTTGGCGTCACAGGTACAATGACCGTACCGACAGCCTGTAATCACACCCTCCAACAAACAGAATAGTAATTACACTACTAATGATATTCATGACCTACATAATGAGACCCATCTGTCAGAGGTACAGTCAGGGTATGGTTGGACAGAGATTCAATGCCTTCAGCTTGCCTATATAGCTCTTGGCTGCTATCCTACATTTCAGCTGTTTTTCCCATGCCATTAATTAATAGACTACTCTTGCCATTGGGTATTAACACTATCACATGGCTGTTTCATTTGCGTGCACCATGCATTGTAACAGCATGCATTTACAGTGGCTTACGTTGTTGACAAGTGGGGGCCTCCCCAGTCCACACCACCTCCTGACCCATCCTGACACACTCCCTGCTCACGTTCCCTAGCAACATGTAGCCAGCATCGCAGGAGTAGTTTGCCACAGTGCCAGGAACATTACCATCAAGTACCAGGTGAGTCACCTGCCCATTCTCAGGGTTGGGAAGTGTTGGACACACAATTCCTTGGGGAGGGGGGGGGGGGGGGGGGGGGGGGGGGGGGGATAGTACATAAATAGCAAATTCAGAGGATCTATGCTGCTGATCTACATGTGATCTTTAGTACAGTGTATAGTGGTAAGAGGATCTGACTGGTAGCAATATAATATTTAGATGGTCTTAATTGGGTTCAAATCCCAGCTGCACGGTCCCAGAATTGAGTTGATTTCTTTCCCCGAGGGGCAACCGCACTCCTGATATAGCCATTGCAACCCCGGTTGCGACTCGCCGTAGCGCAACTTGTGTTGCAGTTCATTAACCCTTTAACCACCGAATTCTTCCCACCAAGACAACACATTTTCATACATTCAGCGCACACCACTTTCGTAGGTACTCCTCTCCCACAGCATTCGCTCCTCAGCAGCCAAACTTGGTGGGGCCCGCACACATGGAGAGACCCCTCTTGCAATACCGTTAATGATATTCATGATCCCCACAAGCCCAGAAATCGGAGGTCAAAGTTGGATGTCAGCCGTATTTTTGCCCAGCGTTTCCCTAAACTTGGCCCAGATCTGACTGATGGCACACCTTACACCACCAATTTGCATGTTTACTTGAGGCCCTGGGTGGGGTCTATGAATATCAAATATCCTCGGGTCAATGAATCTCATTAAAATCAAAAACCGCCCACGACATGCAAAGGGGGGCTGCCGCCCCCCCTTTCAATACCCCCCCCCCCCCCCCCCCCCCCCCCCCCCCCCCCCCGCATCTACGTTTAGTGGGGGGAGCGCACCGAAAATTGACCAAATTTTGGGGTTCGGCCCTCAAAGCCGTCCCTAGGCCCTCTGAAGCCTTTTTGGTCTCTTTTTGGACTGATGAGAAGCCCTACAAGTGCATAGGGGCTACATGATGTCTATAGACGTCATTGGGGCTTAAAGGGTTAACTCACATGCCACGTGGCAACCACGCTCAGTTGATCGCTAGCAATGGCGGCCAAAGGGAAGACAAGAGCGCTCACAACTTTGCCAGCACGGTGAGTTTCGGCATGTAATTGTCAGTGAACAACCGCGATCACGGCCGTGTGGTCAGAATCTTCTTGTGCCATTCCTAAGAGCTGTACTGCAGAGGGTGCTCGAGCAATGGCGGTGACGGCACGACAAAAATGCTTGTATCTCCACCACCAAGGTGAGTTTCGGCACCAAAATTGTAAGGTTGGGACAATGCATGATAGCGATCACAACAGTGTAGTCAGAATCTTTGTAGGCCTTTCCAGCGAGCTGTAATGTAATTACATTACATTACATTAAACGGCACCATTTCTTTTATACCAGGAGTGTAATAAGAATTGCTACTACAGCTTGGCGGTTATCCAAATACACCAAAATTAATCAAAATGGTCAAATATAGAAGGAGAGGTAACTAAAGAATGCTATCTGATTGGTTCTCATATCATTCTGGCATATGTATGGCATTGAATTTTAGCTACCATTCGTAGTTCTAAATATGTCTGGCCTGTGTCTACCCTTGATGGCATGCACATGATGAATGTACCAGCCCCTCCCATTGTTTTGCAGTGTGGGGGCCTGGGAATGAGACCAGATCTTACTGTCCGAACTGCAGCTGGTGTTCTGTAGTAGCTCCACCACCTCGTGATGGTGTTCCCTAGTACTTGCTTCAGTTGTGTTCTGGAACGTGTCCAATTTGTCCTCTAAGTTAACCACTTTGTCCTGAAGCATGTCCACCTTGTCCTGAAGTGTGTCCACCTTGTCCTGAAGGGTGTCAAGTGTATCCACCTTGTCCTGAAGCATATTCATCTTGTCCTTGAGGTTGGCATGACCTGCATGTGAGAGGTACGTATAGGAATAAGCACATGTGTACATGGAGTCTAACTTTGTGATGCACTGAAGACCACATTGAAGCTCAGCAGCCAGCTTGTCAGTTTTGTTTGTTAATGGATTGAGACAGTCATACAAGTACTGACAGGGATGCAGGGATCTCTACTCTATATACACAGCAAAATTTCATCACCCCAAGATCTTTGTCATGTGATCGACCTTTAAGAATCGTAAACTACCTGTGACCTGAACAAACTTCCCAGCACTTATCATTAAAATCAAAAATCCTCGGGTCAATGAATCTCATTACAAACAAAAAACGCCCACAACAAACAAAAAACGCCCACAACAGCAGCTCTGCACAGAGAGCTGTCCGGCGCCGGATTACTCACGGTAGGCACAGGGATGCAGGGATCTCTACTCTATATACACAGCAAAATTTCATTACCCCAAGGTCTTTGTCATGTGATCGACCTTTAACAATCGTAAACTACCTGTGACCTGAACAAACTTCCCAGCACTTGTAGCAATTGCCAGTAGCTGCTCTAGTCTCAAGGACATTACTGTACTATCCCATGAACCATGTCAGCAACTTCCAACTTAGGCTTCTGTGATTGCAATAGTTTTAGTCCATGCCGATTCTGTGTCCATAGCTACGTATACTGGTGCTGGAGCTAATCCATGTGTGGCAAATTCCTGAATACAGAGGATTTGAAAGTGTTGGAAGTTAACGGATCTCTTGTTCTATAGCAACACTTTCATCAAGACAACGTTATGCATGTGACCAGTTATATCCTACGTACCATCCATGGTGGTATTTCGTAACGTTGCAAGCTCATCAAGCAGCATGCTGGTCTTGTCTTGTTGTTGCTCCATTTTGAGGTTGATAATCTCCAGCTTGTCCCGAACAGTCTCCAGCAGGAGAGCTGTGAGTGAGAGAATCTCATAACACAACTACCATGCACCAATATTTGTTACAGATTTCAATTTCCTTACCTGGGTTCTCCAGTAGGAACCTTTTGAGAATGTGAATGGTGGCATTTTGCCAGGTGTTGAGCTCACTCTCAACAGCAGCTGTCCTTGCAGCCACATAATCAAAGTCGGTTTTGCTGACACACTGCTGCTCAGCTGTGTAGGATAAGTCAATGAAGTGTGGTTGCTCTTATGTAAGAACACCAGGTGTCTCAGTACACACATACACTGATATCTCACAGTTCACCTTGCTGTTGCTGTTGCTGCTGAGCTGTGGCACTGCAGAGTGGCAGGCCCACCAGAGCCAGTGTAGCCAGAAGGCAGAACACTTTCAACACCATCTTGCTGGCTGTGGAGTGAGCTCTGTTCTGTAACTTGTCCAATTTTCAAACAGGAAGGCTACTTTGTTTATCTTGGTTGGGCACTTTCATGATGTAAAGCTGTGTCAGGGTTCAGAGGTTTTGCGATAAAAACATGCTGAGTGTGGAGCTAAAGTTCTTCCTTTATGACATTGTAGCCAGAAAGGGGTTACACAAGCTGTTATCTTTCATGATGAAACCAGTGTCAGAGTTCAGAGGTTGTTTGTAGTAAACATGCTGAACTGGAATTCAGACTCTGATTATTTTGTAGTAAATGTGCTGAGTGTGGGACTAAAATTCTTTTCTTTGTGTTCTGTAACGAGTGGAAACCACACTCCTGGTATAGCTGGTGAATCGTGTCCCAGGTCTCAGTACCTGGGCAGACTCTGACTGCGCATCCACCAGCACATTCTCACGGCTACAGCTAGCCTTGTTCAAAGACCACCTGTATATAGGCAGGTGGCTCATGGCTCGTTCCAATTAATGCACATGTCACGTGAATTAACGCACATGTCATGTGATGACCATGCTGCCAGAGTTAAGCAATGGTGGCCAAAGGGAAGACAACAATTATTGCAACACTCGCAACTTCGCCCCAGGGTGAATTTCGGCACATAAATGTCAGTGCATGATAGCAATCAGTATACCATGTGATCAGAATCTTTGTGTACCTTTCCTAAGAGCTGTACTGTTAACGAAAGTCGAAGCGAGCATTCGAACAATGGTGGCTGACAGGAAGACAAAAGGACTCGTAACTCCACCACCAAGGTGAGTTTCAGCACCAAATTATATGTTTGGGTCACTGCATTATAGAGATCGTGATGTAGTTCGGAATCTTTGTAGCTAGGCCATTCCTGAGTAGTCAAACGTTAGTTAGCTACATTACGTGGCACAGTGTTTCCCTACCAGGAGTGTAATATTCCTTTTAGCTATATTACATTTATGACATTGTAGCCAAAATGGGTTACACAAGCTGTTATCTTAGGATACACTTTCATGATGAAATAGGGTCAGGGTTCAGAGGTTTTGCAGTAAAAGTGCTGAGTGTGGAGCTAAAGTTCTTTAATGGTAACATTTTGATGTAGGTAGTCAATAATGTGACATTGATTTGTATAAAATTGTGTATGTAGCAATTGTGTTTGAACATTGATGATACACACGTAGATATTACTGCAGTCACCATTGAACCAGTAGGCAATGGCTCCTCCAGTGATGTAGGGAGTAAGGCTCGAAAGGCTAGGGACTTTCCCCTAACTGACTACTCTAATGCAACAATACGTATTTTGTGTGAACTTTACTTTTGCAGACTTTGCGAGTGTTTACAGCATCACAAATAAAAGATTGCAACAATTAAATGTATGGATATGTGGGAGTGGCTCTTAGTGTGTGTGGTCATAATGAGCAAGCGAATGCACCATTGATGTCGAAGCAATAAATGTTAGGAAGCTGTCCACACAGCAGTATTGATGGCCTTATGAGAGCAAATCTTTAGATTGCAGTGTCTTTCTCACTGCAGCTGGGAAGCTCATTAAATATGCACGTGACCTTTGACCTCTACCGACTTCCAGGAAAGACGAAAGCAGGCTATGCAAGCAACTTACTACTTACTGAATGAATAAGTATGCTTAGCTTCTGTCCTTCACTGAAAAAGGCATTTAACAGATCTCGAGTTTAGGGTGAGTCCAGTCCAGTCGTTTTTGTAATACCTTGTCAGAGTTCAGAGGTTTTTGTAGTAAACATGCTGACTGTAGAGCTGAAGTTCCTTTAATGTGTATTATGTGAAATTGGATGATTCATTTTGTGTTTGAACACTGTGATGATGCACACCAACAGACCTGTCAAGGTCGGCAGCCTCACTTGAGTGAGACCCCACCTCAAAATGAGTGAGATTGGCACAAAATGAGTGAGACCCCATGAACACCCATCCAATTTAAACTCATGACACAATAAATACCCTTCACAATGACGAATTTGACCTGTGAAGGTCAAGGTCAAGGCAGAAATTCATGACTGAATAAACATACAACAGTTTCTAAACAACTTCACTATCATGTTCGTTGTTGCCTCAGAGCTGAGAACTTGTCATGTAAGTGGGTATAATTGAATCAACCATTGAGAAACCAGTCAGTATCCACTTAGGGAAGTCAATGAAATGCTTACTACATAGTGCTTCAGCGTTCAAAGGGAGCCAAAATCAACAGTAACATGCGTGGTGCAAATGTGTGAGATTTGGATATGCATGCGTGTGAGCGTGAGATGACTGACACGTAAATGCGTGAGATGACACGTAAATGCGTGTGTCGTGAGACTTGACAGGACTGCACCTAGGTATTACTACAGCCACCATTCAACCACACTTACGAAACCAGTAGGTATTATAATGGCTTCCCCAGTGGTGTAGGGAGGTACGTATAGGGATTGAAAGGCTAGGGGCTTTCCCCTTAACTGACTACTCTAATGCTACAATACAAATATTAGCATGAACTTTACTTTGGCAGACTTTGCGAGTGTTTATGACATCACAAATGCAACAATTAAAACATACCGATTTATGGGAGTGGCTCTTAGTGGGTGTGGTTATAACAAAGAAACAAACACACCATTGATGTCAAAGCACTGAATGTTGTGGCCATACCTCACGTGAACATGACGTAATTGACAGATGGCAAATTGTTCCGATCAAGAATGCATCGTTTTGTGTATTGTTCAGCCATCTACACATTCAACGCTTATTGTGTATGACTGTCACCCCCGACTACCTAGATAAGTGTGGTATGTTGCCTGGTACCTTCACTCTTCTTGCTGTTCTGAGCAACAGTGGTGGACCTACGTTAATTTCAAGTCTTTCTGCCAGTCCTTCTACCCTGACGTCACTCTCATGGTAAATTTACCAGGCCCTCTCCCACTTAACTGTACTGCAAATGATGGAAGCTGCAAAAGGGGCCTGGGAAGGAGGCCATTTTTCGCACGCAAATTATTGTAGCATTACAGTAATTTATTGTAGTTTGCACTACTAACTGAGTACTGACTGTGGAATAATGGAATGACATTGGCATATCTACGGCAGGGCCAAGCAGGGCATTGGCCCTACCTAATGCTTGCCCTTAGGTATTTGTACATACGTACATAGCTAATGACAAGTTCCCGTCTTTCTATTCTATGAAATAGTGAGACCCTCTGTGAGGTTGAGTTGATAGTGAGACCCTCTGTGAGGTTGAGTTGATAGTGAGACCCTCTGTGAGGTTGAGTTGATAGTGAGACCCTCTGTGAGGTTGAGTTGATAGTGAGACCCTCTGTGAGGTTGAGTTGATAGTGAGACCCTCTGTGAGGTTGAGTTGATAGTGAGACCCTCTGTGAGGTTGAGTTGATAGTGAGACCCTCTGTGAGGTTGAGTTGATAGTCAGACCCTCTGTGAGGTTGAGTTGATAGTGAGACCCTCTGTGAGGTTGAGTTGATAGTGAGACCCTCTGTGAGGTTGAGTTGATAGTGAGACCCTTTGTGAGGTTGAGTTGATAGTGAGACCCTCTGTGAGGTTGAGTTGATAGTGAGACCCTCTGTGAGGTTGAGTTGATAGTGAGACCCTCTGTGAGGTGGAGTTGACAGATGAAAGGTGTTAGCCAGACATCTCACAGCAAATGGTTCATAGTGTCCCAGAGAACCAACTCCTCAAGCATCCTTCCAGAGTGATAACATGCAGAAAGTGATGTATCCCTGAGCTCAGAAGGATAATTACCGTGCTGTTATACAGATAGCTAGCCTTGTTTTTATGCTCTTGTGTAATAAAGAGCCTGGTAAACACTGTTTGCATATATGCTCAGTTCCCAAAAGATATTCTTGGGGTTTGGAAACTCGTGGATACTATGCTGTTCTATCATTCTGTCCCTGTATCAGCACAGACAAAAGTAATTCCCCTCTCTGTCTCTCTCTTTCTTGTAATCACACTCCTGCATAATAACACCGACTAGCTATCTGTATAACAGCACGGTGATTATCCAGATTATTTTATGGTTACTACGACAGAAGTATTCACACACGTGCCAACAGTGTGTACCAGCCTCACACATGTGCCAACAGTGTGTACCAGCCTCACACATGTGCCAACAGTGTGTACCAGCCTCACGCATGTGCCAACAGTGTGTACCAGCCTCACGCATGTGCCAACAGTGTGTACCAGCCTCACGCATGTGCCAACAGTGTGTACCAGCCTCACGCATGTGCCAACAGTGTGTACCAGCTAGCCTCACGCATGTGCCAACAGTGTGTACCAGCCTCACGCATGTGCCAACAGTGTGTACCAGCCTCACACATGTGCCAACAGTGTGTACCAGCCTCACGCATGTGCCAACAGTGTGTACCAGCCTCACACATGTGCCAACAGTGTGTACCAGCCTCACGCATGTGCCAACAGTGTGTACCAGCCTCACGCATGTGCCAACAGTGTGTACCAGCCTCACGCATGTGCCAACAGTGTGTACCAGCCTCACGCATGTGCCAACAGTGTGTACCAGCCTCACACATGTGCCAACAGTGTGTACCAGCCTCACGCATGTGCCAACAGTGTGTACCAGCCTCACGCATGTGCCAACAGTGTGTACCAGCCTCACACATGTGCCAACAGTGTGTACCAGCCTCACGCATGTGCCAACAGTGTGTACCAGCCTCACACATGTGCCAACAGTGTGTACCAGCCTCACGCATGTGCCAACAGTGTGTACCAGCCTCACGCATGTGCCAACAGTGTGTACCAGCCTCACGCATGTGCCAACAGTGTGTACCAGCCTCACGCATGTGCCAACAGTGTGTACCAGCCTCACGCATGTGCCAACAGTGTGTACCAGCCTCACACATGTGCCAACAGTGTGTACCAGCCTCACACATGTGCCAACAGTGTGTACCAGCCTCACGCATGTGCCAACAGTGTGTACCAGCTAGCCTCACGCATGTGCCAACAGTGTGTACCAGCCTCTTTTCTCTGCCCCTGCACAAGGGTCTGCCAGAGAGCTAACCTAGGCTAGTCACTGATTGATATCACACGAATTATCAAGATGTCAGTAAGGTACTTTTCATGTATTAAGGTGCCACTTCCAGTAGCCACGAAATATGTTTACTAAGATCTCCTTTGACATTGGAAAATGTGCAGGAAAAATAAAGAACTGAATTACACCATTTATAGTCTTTCGAGTTTTCTCTCACTCAGAAAGTTGGGGGCTGGTGCAGTGAAACAGAGCAGGTCTAGCAGATGTCATTAGTATACACCCTGCCCCCAACTTCCAGATAGGCTACACTATATTAATTATAACTTTGTGGTTCATGATGCTTTCTTCATGCCGCTCCATGGGAATCTTATTGGTCATGAAAACACTCAAAGATGAGTGTTAAGTTGTTATAAAGGGCGCACTCTGCCTTCCGTGTGCGTGTGTAACCGGCCTGGCAGACAGGGGCTAGTGGCTAGACTGGTATATTGTGTGTCCCGCAGCATATACCGACTCCATCTGTATAGGCTGGAGCAAAGTACGTACATGAACTCTGACATGTAGCTACACAGTTCAACTTGTGGTGAAGTAATCATTCCATGTTGATTGTATATGTTCTAATCACATGACCTCCAACCAATCAGATGTCTCCTTTGGGGTCACATGACAATTGTATTAATGTACTGCAGGCTTGTTCATATTGATACTGCAGCAGTGGTAATGTTTACACTGCAATTGATTGATGAAATTCTGCTGTGGTTCATTATCTGGAGTGTTGTAGATCCAGTGTTAATGACATGGAGTCCTTCAGACT
Source organism: Axinella damicornis (assembly GCA_963931865.1). Lineage (NCBI taxonomy): Eukaryota > Metazoa > Porifera > Demospongiae > Axinellida > Axinellidae > Axinella > Axinella damicornis. Next base: position 11,262,328 of record OZ007513.1, on the reverse strand, counting down.
GAGGTTCAGTCAACGTCCAGAGTCCAGTTTTTACACCAACCATTGCATAGGGTGATTGTACATGTGAGAGTTGAGGAGAAAAATAATCTGCCCGCCCTCAGTCCCAGTCCCAGTAGTAGTTCCAGCCAAGGGAACCACAGAATGTGAAACAGGTTCACAGTCCTTACTCGTGGTATAATCAGGCAGTGTGAGTATTGAAATGAAGGAATGGTCCCGGACAACTGAAATTTTCTCCATGAAGAGTTTTGACAGCAAGATCATATATGTGCGTGCAGTAAATTAATGCCTGTACTAATGGTTACTAGCTACGCTCGTGCAGCTGAACATAATGCACACGTCAGTGAACATATTCAGGTGTTCAGTTCTTCCTCAATTTCATCTCAGTGAATTTATGCGAGTAGTAGTGTCCCCTCCATGACCCCCAGTTCACACCATCAGCATAGGAGGAGTGTGGCCCACCGTGGTAGAGACCGTTGAGGTTTGAAGCATGGCAATTACTATACCACCAGCCACCTTTGTATCTTTGGGCACAGTTGTCACTAGATTGAACATCATTGTCCTGATCTCTTGTGCTAAACTTTTGTCCGTTATGTTGACCAGCACTAAAAGAGTCTCCTGCAGTTCCACTGTATCCTGATACTGACAGAGTGTATTTGGATACTGAATCTCTGACACTGAAACTGGAGTATTGCACATAACGTGAGTTTCCGTTGAAGTCCTGCATATCAATTCGTAGCTGAGTAGCAGTAGGTGTTAGACGGTGTATCTTGTCCAGACCCAGCCAGAACTCTCCACTTAGGATTCCAAACCCTTGCTGATAATCAGTCCAGTTGCGATAAAAGTCAACTGATCCATCCACTCTGCGCTGGAACACTGTCCACCCACCACCGTCTGTGTCCATGTCACAAAATACTTGGAATTCGGGCTGGTGGTCTGGTCTGATGATGTAGACACCACTTGTTGTCTGTCCATGGTTGAAGGCGTTCTTGCAGTCAGAGTACACTCCTGAGTGATGTAAAATAAGCTGCATCGACAACATGCATTTACAGTGGCTTACCTTGACAAGTGGGACCTCCCAACACCACCTCCTGACACGTACTGACACACTCCCTGCTAACATTCAGTGTGTAGCCAGTATTACTGGAGAATTTTGCCACAGTGCCAGGAACTCTGCCATTGAGTATCTGAACTACTTGCCCAGTGTCTAATCAAATACGGGAACTTTGCTGTCAGACCGATGTTAATCAAAGCACTATTGGAGACTGCAAAGGCACCCCCTGTCCCAGATCATCATACAACCATACTCATCTAGATTACCATCTGAAATGCTGTGGATTATTGTAACCTGCCACCATCACAGGGCCTGAAAATTGCCATTATTAACTATAGTCACCATCTTGGTCACCTGACTAAAATGAACTCAGCTATCTGATCGGTTCTGTCAACATTCTGGAAGTTTGCATGGAATATCATGGCTACCAGACGTAATTTTTCCTCAGTACTGCATATTTTTGTCCTGTTTCTACATATACACTTGAGATATGTACCAGCCCCTCCCATTGTTTTGCAGTGTGGGAGCCTGGGAATGGGACTAGATCTCACCATCCGAACTGCAACTGGTGTTCTGTAGTAGCTCCACCACCTCGTGATGGTGTTTCCTAGTGCTTGCTTCAGTTGTGTTCTGGAACGTGCCCAATTTGTCATCTAAGTTTTTCACTTGGTCTTGAAGCGTGTCCACCTTGTCCTGAAGGTTAGTGTGACCTGCATTTGAGAGAAACGTATGCAGGTAAGCACATATTTGGCTATGATTATAATATGGCACTGGCGAGCACATTTATGCTCAGCAGGCAGCCCGTCAGTTTTGGTACTCCTGCGTATAATGTCAAAGGTTCCGTTTTTGCCAGTTTTGGAGATTACGTATGTTGTGTCTATATATTACCCTTGTGTAGCCCATTCTGAAATTCAAATCACATGCTGCTGTAATCTACCAGCTCTGTGATGATACTCCACGTTCGCAATTACGTACCCTCCTCTTTCTGTGTTTATCTGGGTGATCCAGTAACTTGTCCCGCTTTAACACATATACCATATATGTACAATGTGAGGCATATATACACCAAGTCTCTATAGTTACCACCATACTTAGGGGGAAAAGAACATAGTGAGACCGATCGCCTGAATGGCCTGATGGGTATGCATCCAATGCGTCACATGACTACTAGTTTGGACCTGCGATCTATCAGGTGTTTCTGACCACAAACAGCTCTTGTGTCCCCAATTCCATGTCACAATTCCATGTCATTATGGAACAAGTTGCCTTGGAGTGTTCATGATGTCTGTGTGCCTCTGATATTTCACATACGTACATAGCTATAGAACCTTGTGTTAATCATTGCTCCATGGGAGTAGCTGTCCTACATATTTGTAAACCTTATATGTAACTATGTATACGTAGTGTATGCCACTCTGTCGCATGAACTGGGATTGAAGACTGGGAAGTTACCTAGACCACTGATACGTAACTGCTATATATACAATGTCATACATAAGTGCTACACACAGCAAAATTTCATTGTTCCTTTCAAAAAGATCCGTGTCATGTGATCAAACTGCAACAATCATAAATTATGTGTGGCATATAAACAAACTTCCCAGCCCTTGTGACAGTTAAATTATACCAGTAGCTTGTCTTGAGGACATTGAAGTACCATCTCATATACCAGTCTGTTGATATAGCTTGCAACCAACTCAGAAAACAACTTGAAGGTCTTCTGTGATTGCGATAAATTTCAGTCCATGCCAATTCTGTGTCCATAGCTGTACTGGTTCTGAACCTAATCCATGAGTGGCAAACTCCGGCATACCAGGGATTTTAATATGTAGGCAGTTAATGGATCTCTTAATATATCCTACTTACCATCCATGGTGGTATTTCGCAACGTTGCAAACTCATCAAGCAGCCTGCTGGTCTTGTCCTCCATTTTGTAGCTGATAATCTCAAGCTTGTGCCGAACAGTCTCCAGCAGAAGAGCTGCAAGTGCAACCACCATCAATGCACTAACTGTAACTATTACAGATTTCAATTTCAATACCTGGGTTCTCCAGCAGGAACCTTTTGAGAATGTGAATGGTGGCATTTTGCCACGTGTTGAGCTCACTCTCAACAGCAGCTGTCCTTGCAGCCACATGGTCAAACTCAGTTTTGCTGACACACTGCTGCTCAGCTGTGTAGGAAAAGTCAATGAAGTGTGGATGCTCTTAGCATAGCAAGAAGTAAGAACACCAGGTGTCAAAGTACACACATACACTGATATCTCACATGCAGTTCACCTTGCTGTTGCTGTTGCTGCTGAGCTGTGGCACTGCAGAGTGGCAGGCTCACCAGAGCCAGTGTAGCCAGAAGGCAGAACACTTTCAATGCCATTCTACTTGCTGTAGAGTGAGCTCCGTTCTGTGACTTGTCCAATTATCAACCAGAAAGGCTACTTTGTTTATCTTGGTGGGGCACTTTCATGATGTAAACCTGTGTCAGGGTTCAGAGGTTTTGTGATAAACATGCTGAGTGTGGAGCTTTTGTGTAGGCCCATGGGTTACACAAGCTAGGATGCACTTTCATGATAAAATTGTGTCATGGTTTTGAGGTTTTCTGATAGACATGCTGAGCATGAGCTGAAGTTCATTTCTTTGTCCTGTACTATTCCAGAAAGGGGTATGCACAAACTGTTATCGTAGGATGCACTTTCATGATGAAAACCAGTGTCAGGGTTCAGACGTTTTGCAATAAACATGCGTTTTGAAATAAACATGTTTTGGGAAACTCATGCACTTAACCAGTTGGCAATGGCTCCCCCAGTGGTGCAGGGAGTAGGGCTCAAAAGGCTGGGGACTTTCCCCCTAACTGACTACTCTAGTGCAACAATACGTATTTGTGTGAACTTTACTTTTGCAGACTATGCGAGTGTTTACAGCATCACAAATAAAAGATTGCAACAATTAAATGTATGGATATGTGGGAGTGGTTCTTAGTGTGTGTGGTCATAATGAGCAAATAAATGATGTTAAGAAGCTGTCCACACAGCAGTATTGACGTTTCTGCCTCCCTCCGTTTCTGTGGCCTTATGAGAGCAAAGGTAGTCCATACTTCTTTAGATTGCAGTGTCTTTCTCACTGGGAAGTCGTGTAGTGGCAACTTGCGCAGTGAACAAGAGCGCGAAGTGACATTAACCTTTGTAAGAACTGAGGGAGGGTTAAAATTAAATTTGTCAAAATGCTCACATAGCCTCACTCCCACCCTGTTTTTCATCACTTGTAGTACTGCAAGTGTGTGTGTGTGTGTGTGTGTGTGTGTGTGTGTGGGGGGGGGGGGGGGGGGGGGGGGGGGGGGGGTACATTTCTTCATGTGAGCATGATGTAGTCGACAAATAGCAAATTGTTCCAAATGAAAATGCAATGTTTTGCATGTTGTTCAACCATCTGCACATTTGATGACATTCTGATTTGATTCATGATACCAACATAACATTCATCTTCCAGTGTTTTCACGACAAGACTCCCATGGAGAGGAGTGAATACAGCATCATTATAAAGGGTACTCAAGGTATTATATACAAGCACTCGCAAAGTCTGCAAAAGTAAAATTTACAAGTAGCTTCGCTCCCTTCGCTCGCTCAGCTACTTCCCCCTTGTTCGCCTAGCGTGAGTAATCCGGTGCCGGACAGCTCTCTGTGCAGAGCTGCTGCTCCCCGATTGTCTGCTTCAACTGCTGCTCCCTGTTTGCATCTGCTTCAGCTACTGCTCTCCGATTGCGTCCGCTTCAGCTGCTGCATGCTCGCTGCTTGTGTCTGCTTCAACAACTGCTGCTCCCCGATCGTATCTGCTTTAACTGCTGCTCGCCCGATTGTGTCCGCTTCGACTGCTGCTCTCCGATTGCATGCATCCGCTTGTAGCCCCAGCTGGATTCCGGTCCATGCTCTCGAACATTCTCTGCGGAGTTGAGGTTCAGTAAATTGAAGCACGAAGGTCACGCGTTGCTAGACTAGTCCCACCCCACGAGACTACACCCCATGAACATTCCACTTCCATCACGCACAGACAGACACACACACACACATTAAAATCTTAATGTATTGATTGTGTGTCCCGCAGTGTAGGCTGTACACAGTTCAACTTGTGGTGAGATAATCATTCCATGTTGATTGTAGCTGTTCTGGTCCCATGACCTCCAACCAATCAGATGTCTCCTTTGGGGTCACATGACAATGGAATATTGCAGGCTTGGAGATATGTAGTAATTACCTAAATGCTGCAACATTAGTAACATTTACATACTGCAATTGACTGCTGTAAAATGAGGATATTCTGCTGTGGTTCATTATCTGGAGTGTTGTAGATCCAGTGTAGAGAATGAAGGGGTTATGCCCAAAATTGAAATGGAGTCCGAAATTGTTCAGACTGAGGTCCAAAATCAATTTTCCAGACTTCCACCAAACCCATTGCATATAGGGTGATTGTACTCAGCCCCCCTCCAAGCAATGGTTCCAACCTGGATGCGTGAAAGGGATGCACTGTCCTTACATAAGGTATAATCAGGCAATGTGAGCCTCAATAGGAAGGATGAAAACTTTTCACAGGAAGATCATATACCTACAAGATTACACCCCTATAGCTACATGCTACTACAAATAATGCACATGTCAGCAGGAGTTCAGTTCTTCCTCAATTTCATCTCAGTGAACTTATGGGAGTATTGGTATCCCCTCCATGTCACCCAGTTCACACCATCAGCATAGGAGGAGTGTGACCCACGGAGGTAGAGACCGTTGAGATTCGAACGGTGGCACAAGTTATACCACCAGCCACCTTTAGATAGCTGTGCACAGCTGCCACTAGAATGATCATTGTCCTGGTCCCTTGCGGTAAACTTGGATCCATCGTGGTAAGTAAAAGAGTCTCCTGCAGTTCCACTGTATCCTGATACTGTCAGAGTATATTTGGATACTGAATCTCCCACCCTGAAACTTGAGTATTGCGCATAACGTGAGTTTCCGTCAAAGTCCTGCATATCAATTCGTAGCTGAGTAGCAGTAGGTGTTAGACGGTGTATCTTGTCCAGACCCAGCCAGAACTCTCCACTAAGGTTTCCAAACCCTTGCTGATAGTCAGTCCAGTAGCGATAAAAGTCAACTGATCCATCCTCTCTGCGCTGCAACACTGTCCACCCACCACCATCTGTGTCCATGTCGCAGTATGCTTGGAGTGCAGACTGGCTGTCTGGTTTGATGGTGTAGACACCACTTGTAGTTTGTCCTTGGGTCACGGCATCCTTGCAGTCAGTGTACACTCCTGACGGATGAATCATATTATGTACAGGGCTCATGATGAATTGTGGCATTGCAATAGCTGAAGGGCCAGTGCTTTTTTGTAGTACGCTAGGAGTTAGGGTTATGGGAGAACTAGTGTGTTATAGCAGCTGCTCAGCACTTATGCATTAGCCCACCAATTCCTTCAGCTATGTATCTGTTTTGACACTTTACCCTCTGCTATTGAAAAGGTGTGGCAGGGGACGTACATACATTGGTTGTTGATATACTGGGTGAATGCAGGACATTTTGGGGTGAGTGTGAGCAAGCGAACGAAGAGAATGAAGTTGCTGAGTGTCAGCAAAGTGGCAAATTGAATAGTTGTAGCTAGGAAGTTTGTGCCAGTTTAACTATTCATCCCTTCCTGGTCTCATCTGTGTCTCTGCTTTTGTCTTCCATGTGTATGATATCTTGTTAGCCTCATTCCCTGTTAATGCACTACTCCTACCTTCGAGCATTAATGCATGCACCATGTCCCATCGCGTAAGAGTCCAAACTGTTTAGTTTGTTATTATTGCGTGCACCATGCATGGCCATATGTAACTATAGCAGACCACATGCATTTACAGTGGCTTACGTTGTTGACAAGTGGGGGCCTCCCCAGTCCACACCACCTCCTGACCCATCCTGACACACTTCCTGCTCACGTTCCCTAGCAACTTGTAGCCAGCATCGCAGGAGTAGTGTGCCACAGTGCCAGGAACATTACCATCAAGTACCAGGTGAGTCACCTGCCCATTCTCGGGGTTGGTAAGGGTTGGACACACAATTCCTTGGGGGGGGGGGGGGGGGGGGGGGGATGGAGCGGAGTAAAATTCTGGGCCACTAGTCTTACGTACCAATAGGTACATGTGCATGTGCGTACGTATACACTCTGAAGGTATAAAGAAACAACTAGTGGTTAAGTCAGAGGATCTATGCTGCTCTAAGTGTGAGGGAGACTGCTGTGTCTGGTGAAATTTATTCCTTGTCTGCAGGCTGCATGACTTTTTATGCAGTGTATATAGTGCTAAGAGAATCTGACTAGTAGTAGCTAGTCCCAGAATTAATTTTGGTGCATCAGGATCACTGCCAAGATGTAGTTATGAGCTACCAATGTTCAGAGAAAGAATAGCAGGAGACGTGCCTAATGAACTGAGCTATATATCTGATTGGTTCTACCACCATTCTGGCAGATGTGCGTCAAATGTTGGCTACCAGATGCAATTTTTCCTCAGTACTAACTATGTCTGACCTGCATCTACCATTGATGGCATGCACATGATGAATGTACCAGCCCCTCCCGTTGTTCTGCAGTGTGAGAGCCGGGGAATGAAACTACATCTTACCGTCCGAACTGCAGCTGGTGTTCTGTAGTAGCTCCACCACCTCGTGATGGTGTTTCCTAGTGCTTGCTTCAGTTGTGTTCTGGAACATGTCCAATTTGTCCTCCAAGTTAACCACTTTGTCCTGAAGTTTGTCCACCTTGTCATGGAGCATGTCAATCATATCCACTTTGTCCTGAAGCGTGTCCACCTTGTCCTTGAGGTTTGCATGACCTGCATGTGAGAGGTACATATAAGTAGGTACGTATAAGCACATATGTACATGGCTATGATAATATTATTATAACTTTGTGATGCACTGGGGACCACATTGAAGCTCAGTAGCCAGCCTGTCAGGTTTGTTTGTTAAAGGACTAGGACATTCAACAAGTACTGGCAAGGATGTATGGGATCGATTTTGCATTTTAATCTTACGTTTTGTGTCAAGTGTGGTTTTGCCTGTTGTTTTTGGTTTTAGCTTGCATTTGTTTATTTAGGTAATCCAGTAGCTTGTCCGGCTTTTACTTACCTATACAAAATTGTAAACAGAGTGTATGTACGTTGTGTTGTCGTGAGCCATATATACAACTCCCTACAAAGTCTCTAAAGCTGAATGAGAGAAGAGCATACTCAATATTAGATATAATTACAAATGCCTCCTGGATGGCCTGATGGTCATGCATCCCAATACATATTTTAGCTCCCCTTACCCACAAGAGTTTGAACCTGCGATCTACACAATAATGTACTTTTTCATCATGTGTTTCTGCACACAAACAGCTCTTGTGTCCGTGTCATTATAGACTATGCTGTGGCTTCCCAGGGCATGTATCAAACATCAAAGGTACAAGTAGCTTCCCCATCGTTCGCCTACGTGAGTAATCCGGCACCGCACAGCTCTCTGTGCAGAGCTGCTGCTCCCCAACTGTGTCCACTTCTTGTTCAGCTGCTGCTCCCCGTTTGCGTCCGCTTCATGTTCAGCTGCTGCTCCCCGCCATTGTGTCCGCTTCAACTGCTGCTCTCTGTTTGCATCCGCTTCAGCCTCTGCCCCCGATTGCGTCCGCTTCAGCTGCTGCTCGCCGCTTGCGTCCGCTTCAAAATTCTACTGCTGCTCCCGGATCCCCGATTGTGTATGCTTCGACTGCTGCTTGAGCGCTCGCCGATTGTATGCATCCATTTGTAGCCCCAGCTGGATTCCAGCCCATGCCTGTGCCCATGCATTGCCAACGTTCTTGAACATTAATCATTGCTTCGCAGAGTTCAAAATTGCAGTACGAAGGTCGGCATCCCGCATGTCACTAGTCTAGTCCCGCCCCACGAACATCCTACTTCTGTCACGCACAGACACACTCACGTTAAAATCTTAATGTATTGATATACATGCCCTGCATGGTCCCAGGGCATGTATCAAACAGGGTATACATGCCCTGCATGGTCCCAGGGCATTTATCAAACAGCTAGGGTATACATGCCCTGCATGGTCCCAGGGCGTGTATCAAACAGGGTATACATGCCCTGCATGGTCCCAGGGCATGTATCAAACATCCAAGGGAAGTACTTGGCCCCAGTTGCTGTAGATGTTTACAGTGACTACTGGTACGTTTGATCTGCCCACGCAACGTGAGGTAAGCCATTCTATCACATGCTTGACCTGCATGTAAGAGGTGCGTACATATAGGTATAGGCTTCATTAATTCTTGTGACCAGTTATATTCTACGTACCATCAATGGTGGTATTTCGCAACGTTGCAAGCTCATCAAGTGTCCTGTTGGTCTTGGACTGGATGATCTGCAGCTGGTCCGGAATATTATCGAGCAGGAGAGCTGTGATTGAGAGAGAACCTCTGAACATAACTACCACCAATGCCTTGTAATTTCCTTACCAGGATTATCCGGCAGGTACTTTCTCAGCTTTATCAGAATGTGGAGGGTGGAATTTCGCCAGGTGCTGTGTTCACTCTCAATAGCAGCTATCTGTGCGACCACACTGTCAAGATCAGCTCTGCTGACACATGGTGGCTCACCTGTGTAGCAGTAGAGAGATTAGGGCAATGAAGTGTGGTGCTCTTAGGTACACTAGTGCCAGTAAGATGTAACAACACCAGTTATTTTCAGTGCACACATAGCTACACGAATATCTCACAATTCACCTTCTTGGCAATTTGACAGGCTCACCAGAGCCAGTGCAGACAGGAAGAAGAGCACTTTCAACACCATTTTGCTGACTAAAGAGTGATCACTGTTCCAGCTAGCTAGTGTGTGTGTGTAGACAGAAAGGCTATTTATATGTACCTAGGTAGGTGGGGCACTTTTTATGATGACATACACAGAGTGGTTACCCTAGTTGCAGACAATAAGGAGACAGTGGGTTGTCATAGTTTGTTTGGTGTTTGTAATGAGTAACCAGAGAGGAAACTGGCCCAGATTATCTTACAACCAAAATACCCTGGCAATGGTTGGAACACCCCCAAGGGGTTACTACAACAGCACTTCAAAACAATTCACACACCTGGTTAGTCCCTCACAGATGTTCAGTGGTTATAAGTGATAAGGTGTGGTTTGTAAGATAATCTGGGCCAGCTTCCTTTCTGGTTGCCTTATTGTAAACTGTTTACTCATGGACTGTCTGTAACCAAGGTAGCTAACCACTATGCCGCCAAACAACCAATCCTTTTACAGTGATATGCCGGTATACACCATTGCAGGGTTCAGGGGGCTGTGAAAAACAGCCCGAGTGTGGAGCCTTTTCTTCGTTGAATCTGTCATGAGCTGTGTACAGCGAAAAAGCTGCTCAAGTGTAATAAGGCGTGACTCAATGATATTGACGTAATGCGGAAAGATTATGGTATTTCGTTATTAATCCGCGGAAGCTTCCTCACGGTTGCGATGTGAGGTCGCTAAGTATGGCTCCGGTTCTAGTCGTCTGAAATATCGATCTGCTCTCGTGATAGTAGCTTGTTGTTACCTACGGTGGATGGCCTTTGAGTGTTGGAGATAGTAGTCTTTGTCTTCTTTCGAGTCGTGAGCTAAGACCCTGAAAACCGCGATGGGATTACCACGGTTCATAAAAATGAGGAAACATCGTCTCAGTCGGAGCAGTTCCGCACTGAATAGCCGACTTTTTTCTACTCATGTTGCTTCACTACCCAAAGATCATCCAGGATCACGATTGGAATGGCAGTGTCTTTCTCACTGCAGCTGGGAAGCTCATTAAATATGCATGTGACCTTTGACCTCTACCGACTCAAGGAAAGACACGAAAGCAGGCTATGCAAGCAACTTAGTGAATGAATAAGTATGCTTAGCTTCTGTCCTACACTGAAAAAGGCATTTAACAAAGTTTTGGGTGAGTCCAGTCCAGGGAAGTCCACTTATCAGAGTCTATTGTTACACAAACTGTTATCTTAGCCAGACACTTTCATGATGTAATAGTGTCAGGGTTCAGAGGTTTTTGTAGTAAACATGCTGACTGTAGAGCTGAAGTTCCTTTAATGTGTATTATGTGAAATTGGATCGATTCATTTTGTGTTTGAACACTGTGATGATGCACACCTACAGACCTGTCAAGGTCGGCAGCCTCACTTGAGTGAGACCCCACCTCAAAATGAGTGAGATTGGCACAAAATGAGTGAGACCCCATGAACACCCATCCAATTTAAACTCATGACACAATAAATACCCTTCACAATGACGAATTTGACCTGTGAAGGTCAAGGTCAAGGCAGAAATTCATGACTGAATAAACATACAACAGTTTCTAAACAACTTCACTATCAAATTCGTTGTGCCTCAAGCTGAGAACTTGAACACGTGTCATGTAAGTGGGTATAATTGAATCAACCATTGAGAAACCAGTCAGTATCCACTTAGGGAAGTCAATGAAATGCTTACTACATAGCTAGTGCTTCAGTGTTCAAAGGTAGCCAAAATCAACAGTAACATGCACGGGGCCACAGTTACCAAATTGCCAGACGCAATGCCACTTTAGTTGGTTGGTTGTTTCTCCCCTCAGGCAAAAAAGTACTCAGAGTGGCAATTTGGTACTTGCAGTGATTCTAGCCTTTTATGCCATTAAAACCGCCTCCCTATCCCCCCCTAGGCCCTCTCGCTACCTCAAATTCAGCTCTGCGCACGGGCGCTGCACCACAGGCGTCCTCTTGGTGGACGTGGGCGCCCGCAGCCCACTTGCTGCCTGTACCACTCGCTACCTGTGATTCAACCCAGCCAAGTGTTTTCTGACGTGGTATCACAAACAACAATTAAAACATACCGATTTATGGTTTTCGGTGTGGTTACAACGAAGAAACAAATGTACCATTGATGTCGAAGCAATGAATGTTAGGGAGCTGGAAGTTTCTGGGGCCATACCTCACGTGAACATGACGTAATTGACAGACGGCAAATTGTTCCGATCAAGAATGCATCGTTTTGTGTATTGTTCAACCAGCTACACGTTCAACGCATGACTGTCACTCCCCACCACCTAGACAAGTGTGGTATGTTGCCTGGTACCTTCGCTCTTCTTGGTGTTCTGAGCAACAGTGGTGGACCCACGTTAATTTCAAGTCAATCTGCCAGTCTTTCTACCCTGACGTCACTCACATGGTAAAATTTGCAGGCCCTCTCCCACTTAACTGTACTGCAAGTGATGGAAGCTGCAAGGAGCCTGGGAAGGAGGCCATTTTTCGTACGCAAATTATTGTAGCATTATGGTAATTGATTGTAGTTTGCACTATACTAACTGAGTACTGACTGTGGAATAATGGAATGACATTGGCATATGTACAGCAGGGCCAAGCAGGGCATTGGCCATACCTAACATTCATGCTTGCCCTTAAGGTATTTGTACATACGTACATACGTGCATAGCTAATGAAAGTTCCTGTCCTTTCTAGTCTATGAAATAGTGAGACCCTCTGTGAGGTTGAGTTGACAGTGAGACCCTCTTTGAGGTTGAGTAGATAGTGAGACCCTCTGTGAGGTGGAGTAGATAGTGAGAGGTTGAGTTGATAGTGAGACCCTCTGTGAGGTTGAGTAGATAGTGAGACCCTCTGTGAGGTTGAGTTGATAGTGAGACCCTCTGTGAGGTTGAGTAGATAGTGAGACCCTCTGTGAGGTTGAGTTGATAGTGAGACCCTCTGTGAGGCGGAGTTGTTAGTGAGACCCTCTGTGAGGTGGAGTTGACAGTGAGACCCTCTGTGAGGTGGAGTTGATAGTGAGACCCTCTGTGAGGTGGAGTTGATAGTGAGACCCTCTGTGAGGTGGAGTTGATAGTGAGACCCTCTGTGAGGTGGAGTTGATAGTGAGACCCTCTGTGAGGTGGAGTTGACAGTGAGACCCTCTGTGAGGTGGAGTTGATAGTGAGACCCTCTGGCCTCTGTGAGGTTGAGTTGATAGTGAGACCCTCTGTGAGGTGGAGTTGACAGTGAGACCCTCTGTGAGGTGGAGTTGATAGTGAGATAAAAGTCAACTGATCCATCCTTTCTGCGCTGGAACACTGTCCACCCACCACCATCTGTGTCCATATCACAGTATGCTTGGAATGCCGACTGGTTGTCTGGTTTGATGATGTAGACTCCACTTGTAGTCTGTCCTTGTGTCAGGGCATCCTTGCAGTCTGTGTACACTCCTGAGTGCATGATGTAAAATAGGCTGCATGCGATTGTCTCAGATTGGTAAGTTTATCATAATCACCACACTGTCAAAATCAGCTCTGCTGACACATTGTGGCTCAACTGTGTAGCAGTAGAGAGATCATGGCAATGAAATGTGGTTGCTCTTAGGTACACTAGTGCCAGTAAGAGTAGCAACACCAGTTATTTCATTGCACACATAGCTACACGAATATCTCACAAAGAGCACTGTCAACTCCATCTTGCTTACTGTAGAGTGAACTCTGTTCTGAACTTTAAATACTCCAGTGTCAGCCGGAAAGTGAATTTCTACCTTTGCATGAGCAAACTTGTGAAGAACTGCAACCGCAACCCTATACTAAAGCTTCCTATTTGGCTACCTAGAAGCCATTAAAGGCTATAGGAGTTGCATTTGCAGCACTTCTCTGGTTAGCTTAGCTGTTAGTTTCACAACAAACATGCTGAGTGTGGAGCTACTAGGTTCTGTAATTTTCCTTTGTCATTATGACATTGTAGCCGGAAAGGGATAACTTATCTGAGTAAGCCAGCAAGACACTTAACTTTGATTGATGAAGTACCAGTATCAGGGTTCAGAGGTTTTGTGATAAACATGCTGAGTCTTGAGCTAAAGTTGTAGTACTCCTTTGTCATGATGACATTATAGCCGGAACTAGGGCGTAGCTAGCAATGAGGCAAGGGAGGCAGTTGCCTCCTCGCTTTTCTGGATAATGATGCGCGTGTCCGGAGTCTCGCACACTCCGCGTATGATGTGCGTTCGATCTGATGACAGAGACAGGAGCTAGGCTGACCATGAGCCGGCGTATACTCTTAACGCTGATAGTGCTGCAAGTCTGGGACAGTCAGGGCACCAGCATATTGCTGTAGCATTTTGAGAGCAACTGTTTGCGCGCACTGCGTATTAACTTATGAATAGTTAATTAGCTCGAAAATTTTTCGCCGCGCACTTCACACACGCAGAGAACTCCATGCCTCCTCAGTCTCCAAATACTAGCTACGCCCCTGCGGAAAGGGTTACACAGCTATTACGTACTTAGTGAACCAGTGTCAGGGTTAAGAGGTTTTGTGATAGACATGCTGAGTCTGGAGCTAAAGTTCTTTACTCATTCTGTAATATTCTTTTGGCAATATGACATTATACCCGGAAATGGGTAACAAGCAGTTATCTTAGCGAGACACTTTGATGATGAGATACCAGTGTCAGGGTTCAGAGGTGTTGTGATACACATCCTGAATCTGGAGCTGAAGTTCCTTTTAGTCTTTGAACATTGACATAGTGTATAATGTGACATCGGTTTGTGTAAAATGTGTAGTAGCAATTCGTGTGTTTGAATACTGATGATACACACATACATATTACTGCAGGAACCATTCAACTGCAGTAGGTGATGGTTCCCCCGGTGGTGTAGGGGAGTAGGGCTCAAAAGGCTGGGGAGTTTCCTCCTAAAGCTACATACCTGCTGCAATATTTTCTGTGAACTTTACTTTTGCGGACATTGCGAATGCTATGGCGAATAAAAGATTGCAACAATAAACTCGGAAGTATAAGTACCCATTAATTTCAAGTACCCTATGAATTTAAGTACCTATCAAAACCGTTTATTCCTGAATAGAAGGACCCATGTGAACATAAGTACCCTATGAACTTACTTACGTACAGTCGGTATTTTTTGATTTTCTGATTTGATATTTTCATGATGCATTTTTCACTCGATCTTGTTGGTCATGAAAGCACCTGAAGATGAATGTTATGTTGTTATGAAGGGATAATTTGTAACTCAAGGTATTGGGATATTGTTGTATATTGCGTGTCGTGTCCTGGAGCAAAGTATGTACTTGAACTCTGGCATGTGCACAGTTCAACCTGTGGTGAAGCCATGTTGATTGTAGATGTTCTAGTCCCATGACCTCCAACCAATCAGATGTCTCCTTTAAGGTCACATCACAGAACTAATGTATTGTAGGCTTGGTCGTGTAGTAATTACCTAGATGTGTAACATCTACAGCTCTGTAGATTAGCCTCGTTCCCAGGCCTACCCCGTTTTTTTTCTGTTCTTTGGTTTGCGTTGATGGATGCGGAAGAGCGGCGCTGCTCTTCTGCATCCATGATTATTGTCAATGCAAACCGAAGAACAGAATGATCGGGGTAGGCCTGGAATGTGGCTACTGTAGATACTGCAATTGACTGCTGTTGAAATGATTAAATTCTGTTGTGGTTCATTGTATGGAGTGTTGTAGATCCAGTGTAGAGAATCTAGAGGTTACGTCCAATATTGAGATGGAGTCACGTCCGATATTGAGATGGAGTCCAAAGTTGAGTTCCAAATCAAATCCGTAGTCAAAGTCCAGAGTCCAGTTTTTACACCAACCCATTGTGTTGGTTGATTGTACATGTGAGACTTGAGGAGAAAAATAATCATACAATCCATATTGCCGCCCCTCTGTCCCCTCTCAAGCAATGGTTCCAACCAAGAGAACCACACCATGTGAATGTGATTCACAGTCCTTACTTGTGGTATAATCAGGAAGTGTGAGCATTAATAGGAAGGAATGGTCCCGGACAACTGAAATTTTCTCCATGAAAACATTTCACAGCAAGATCGTATACGTGCGTAAAGTAAATTAATGCATATACTAATGGTTGCTACTGATGCTGTTAAACATAATGCACACGTCAGTGAACACATTCAGGTGTTCAGTTCTCCCTCAATTTCATCTCAGTGAATTTATGGGAGTAGTAGTATCCCCTCCATGCTCCCCAGAACACACCATCAGAATTGGAGGAGTAGGACCCACTGTGGTAGAGACCATTGAGGTTTGAAGCGTGGCAATTACTATACCACCAGGCACCTTTAAACGTTTCTGCACAATTTCTATTATAATCATCTTCATTGTCCTGGTCCCTTGTGCTAAACTTGTGTCCGTTGTGGTTATAACGACCTGCACTAAGAGAATCTCCTGCAGTTCCACTGTATCCTGATACTGACAGAGTGTATTTGGATACTGAATCTCCCACACTGAAACTTGAGTATTGTGCATAACGTGAGTTTCCTTCGAAGTCCTGCATATCAATTCGTAGCAGAGTGGCAGTAGGTGTTAGACGGTGTATCTTGTCCAGACCCAGCCAGAACTCTCCACTAAGGATTCCAAACCCTTCCTGATAATCAGTCCAGTTGAGATAAAAATCAACTGATCCATCCACTCTGCGCTGGAACACTGTCCACCCACCACCATCTGTGTCCATGTCACAGAATACTTGGAATTCAGGCTGGTGGTCTGGTCTGATGATGTAGACACCACTTGTTGTCTGTCCATGGGTGAAGGCGTCCTTGCAGTCAGAGTACACTCCTGAGTGATGTAAAATAGGCTGCATGCAAATGTCTCATGTTGGCAAGTTTATCATAATATAAATTATGTTGAGGACTCATTGTCCAATTGTGGCGTTATAGCAGATGCTCAGCACTTACTTTAGCCCACCAATTCCTTTAGCTACATAATTATGACACCCTCTGCATGCTGTTGAAAAGGTGTGGTAGGGGACATACATACACTGCTTGTAGATATACTGCAGGACATTGTGCGTGGGGTGAGCTCGAGCAAGTGAATGAAGAGTGTCAGCGAGGTGACTATAGTTGTAGATAAGAAGTTTGTTGACGTTTATATTGCACACGCCAGATTTACAATACCATTACAACATCACATGATTATTGCCTTTCAGTGACCAGATTTGTGGTATGAGGAGACAGATCGACACGGCTCGACTATATCTAATGTTGGTGTCACTCATGCTCACCCAGTAACCACTCCAACACTGAGACCATACTACACTCACCCAGTAACCACTCCAACACTGAGACCATACTACACTCACCCAGTAACCACTCCAACACTGAGACCATACTACATTCACCCAGTAACCACTCCAACACTGAGACCATACTACACTCTCCCAGTAACCACTCCAACACTGAGACCATACTACACTCACCCAGTAACCACTCCAACACTGAGACCATACTACACTCACCCAGTAACCACTCCAACACTGAGACCATACTACACTCACCCAGTAACCACTCCAACACTGAGACCATACTACACTCACCCAGTAACCACTCCAACACTGAGACCATACTACACTCACCCAGTAACCACTCCAACACTGAGACCATACTACACTCACCCAGTAACCACTCCAACACTGAGACCATACTACACTCACCCAGTAACCACTCCAACACTGAGACCATACTACACTCTCCCAGTAACCACTCCAACACTGAGACCATACTACACTCACCCAGTAACCACTCCAACACTGAGACCATACTACACTCACCCAGTAACCACTCCAACACTGAGACCATAATACACTCTAGCTACCTGTACTGGTGGCAAGTAAGATAATCATGTTATCCCATATGACAAATGCTCAAGTAACAGACCACATGCATTTACAGTTACCTTGACCTGTACTGACACACTCCCTGCTAGCGTTCAGTGTGTGGCCTGTATTACTGGAGAATTTTGCCACAGTTCCAGGAACACTGCCATCAAGTATCTGAACTACTTGCCCAGTGTCTAATCATAATACGGAAACTTTGCTGTCAAGACCGATGTTAATCAAAGCACTGCAAAGACAACAACCCCTGTCCCAGATCATCGTACAACTAAATTACCATCGGAAATGCTGTGGACTATTGTAACCTGCCACCATCACAGGGCCTGAAAATTGCCATTATTAACTGTAGTCACCATCTTGGTCACGTGATTAATGAACTCAGCTATCTGATTGGTTCTGTCAACATTCTGGAAGATTGCATGGACTGTCATGGCTACCAAACATAATTTTTCCTCAGTACTACATATTTCTGTCTTGTTTCTATATATACACTTGAGATATGTACCAGGCCCTCCCATTGTTTTGCAGTGTGGGGGCCTGGGAATGAGACTAGATCTTACCATCCGAACTGCAGCTGGTGTTCTGTAGTAGCTCCACCACCTCGTGATGGTGTTTCCTAGTGCTTGCTTCAGTTGTGTTCTGGAACGTGTCCAATTTGTCATCTAAGTTAACCACTTTGTCCTGAAGCATGTCCACCTTGTCCTGAAATGTATCCACCTTGTCCTGAAGTGTGTCCAGCTTGTCCTTGAGACCTGCATGTGAGAGGTACATGATACTACCTAATTTAAGTTTGAATCTGCGATTGCACAACAATGTGCAAGAAATGTTTGGTGCCCCGAATGGTGGTCCAGTTGAAACCACACTCTAACTAGAGGTGCTCAGCAGAGCATGTACCCCGTGCGCTATTTTGACAGGCCTACTGCCGATTTTAATACAGCAATGTATGCGCCGTGGGCCTACCGATTTTTTTTGATGTCACTTCTATCCTGAACTAAGCCTTCAACAAGGCCTTCATTGCTGAAACTCCATTGACAGACTGACAGACGGACAAACCGATCACTCTACCCTGCTGCGCGCATGCGCACCGGGTAAATATGTCTGGCATGTGTCTACCCTTGATGGCATGCACTTGATGAATGTACCAGCCCCTCCCATTGTTTTGCAGTGTGGGGGCCTGGGAATGAGACTAGATCTTACCATCCGAACTGCAGCTGGTGTTCTGTAGTAGCTCCACCACCTCGTGATGGTGTTCCCTAGTGCTTGCTTCAGTTGTGTTCTGGAACGTGTCCAATTTGTCCTCTAAGTTAACCACTTTGTCCTGAAACATGTCCACCTTGTCCTGAAGTGTGTCAAGCGTATCCACCTTGTCCTGAAGTGTGTCCACCTTGTCCTGAAGTGCGTCCAACTTGTCCTTGAGAACTGCATGTGAGAGGTACATACACACATACGTACATACATGTACCCCTTATACCCATTCACGTTTTAACCTGCGATTGCAAAACAATGTATACTTTTGCATCAGGTGTTTGTGTAGCTGCTCTAGTCTGAAGAACATTACATGGAGTATGGTATGCATCTTTAGAATTGATGCCGCGATTTGGCCCGTCTCTGGTCTGTTTTTCCGTTATTAACATGAGTGCAAAAGGCCTAAACGAGTCCGGAAGAGAAGCTGCATCATTTTTCGGAGACTTAGATACATAAAAGGGTCTTTGGACAAAGCCTTCCTATTCTCGGAAGAAGCCTTCCGATTCTTGGAAGAAGACTTCCGATTCTCAGAAGAAGCCTTCCGGTTTTCGGAAGAAGCCTTCCAGTTTGTGGTGAAGCTATGCCGTGAACACATATTATTATTGGAAAAGCTTTCCGAATCTCGGCATGAACTGTGTCAGTAGCTTGCAGCTCAGATAGTAAAGGCTTCTATGATTACAATAGTTCCATGCCAATTCTGTGTCCATAGCTGTACTGGTTCTGAACCTAATCCATGAGTAGCAGACTGTGACATACCAGGGCTTTTATTGTGTAAGGCATCTCTTGTTCACAAGCAATATGCCTTCATCGAACCAGCAATGCATGTGACCAGTTATATCCTATACATACCATCCATGGTGGTATTTCGCAATGTTGCAAGCTCAAGCATCCTGCTGGTCTTGGACTGGATGATCCCCAGCTGGTCCGGAATAGTGTCCAGCAGGAGAGCTGTGGGTGAGAGAAACTCTCAACACAACTACCACCAATGCCCTGTGTTCATCACAGAGTTCCTTACCTGGGTTAGCCGGCAGGATCCTTCTGAGAATGTGGAGGGTGGCGTTTCGCCAGGTGCTATGTGCACTCTCAATAGCAGCTATCTGTGCGACCACACTGTCAAAATCAGCTCTGCTGACACATTGTGGCTCAGCTGTGTAGCATAGGAGAGATTAGAGCCGTATGCAGTACGCTTGCTCTGAGGTTTACTAGTGCCATTTGCAAGAAGTAAGAACACCAGGTGTCTCAGTACACACATACACTGATATCTGACAGTTGACCTTGCTGTTGCTGTTGCTGCTGAGCTGTGGCACTGCACATCAGTGTCACACTCACCACAGACAGTGTAGCTAGAAGGCAGAACACTTTACACACCATCTTTCTTGCTGTACGAGTGAACTCTGTTCTGGAACTTGTCCAGTGTTCAGGCTACTTTTGTTTATCTTAGTGGGTAGCTATACCTTTAATATGTGTAGGATGAAATACTGTCAGGGTTCAGAGGTTTTTTGATAAACATGCTGAGTGTGGAGCTAAAGTTCTCTTCTCAGTTCTATAATAATTACTTTAGCCTGAAAGAGGTTTACACAAGCTGTTATACATTTTCATGATGCAATAGCGTCAGAGTTCAGAGCTTTTGTGATCAACATGCTGAGTGTGGAGTTCAGTTTCTGGGTTCTGTAATATTCTTTTATCATGGCATTCACTTTCATGATGAAATAACAGTGTCAGGGTTCAGAGGTTTTGTGCTAAAGTCTTGTTGGTCATGAAATTAAGTAGGGATAACTTGTAAGTTACGTACTCAAGGTATTGGAAGATATTGCGTGTCCCACAGTATCCTACATATTATAGAGTCTACTGACTCTTATGTAGGCTGGAACAAAGTACTTTGCTACATGAGCTTATCTGGCTTGTACACAGAAGGGGCGGAGATTTACTTTGCAGGGAATTTAGTGCATAACATTATAATGAGGTTATAGTTGAGGTTTAAGGTAGGAAGCATGACATCGGCGAAATCGCACAATTTTGCTCATGAATGATTAATGAGACGACGTCACTCGCATACGGTTATATAGAGTTATTCATCTGTTTACGTTTTCCCATGGTGGCAGCCGGAATAAACAAGGGGGGCTTCTCTCTTTGATGCGGCTAGCGGCCCTTTCAAGTTTCAAATCGGTACTCTGATGTGGCCGTGCGGTACTTTGAAGATTTGTTTGAACACTTTTTGTTTTTGTTTTTCTTTTTTTTAAGTAGCTAAGGAGCTATTCTAGCTTATTGAATGTAGCGATGGGCTATCTGAGTGTGAATAGCTAGGTGGAGTGAGCAGGAATGTTTGTGGGTCTGCTGAAGTGGCCGAAGAACAGCCTGGAAAGTGAACAGCATCCGACAGCTCCCTGGCCAAGGTACTCTAGAGAGTTGACCTTTCGGCATTACAGGCCCCGCCCATTTTCGTGTTAGGGCGAATTTGGTTGGTTTGGTAGCTGGACTGGGTTGGTGAGAGGGAGTAGATGTGTGGCCAAAACTCGGTAACCGAGAGGTGAACGTGGAAAAGCATCCCTAGTTTTCAGGGGGTAGGTTGACCTATTGAAGAGTGCCCTTGGCTTGAATCGGTTTTAGTTGGTGTGCGTGGAATTTTTTTTGAAAGCCTAGGGTAGCCAAACCTCTGTTTTTGAGGGTGGCAGTGAGTTTTGGGCTGTAGCCTGCAAGTGAGGAGAGCAGGTGGTAAATCCATCCGTAGTTTTGGGGCCTGTTTTGTGTGTGTATTGGTGATGGGGTCAGAGTGTGGGTGGGGCCTTGGAGAGGGTCCAAATTTTCAGTTTCGTAGAGGGCCTTAAAATTGAGTTTTAGGGCATTTTCAAGCAGAGGGAGCAGTTTGATGCAAAGTATTGCTGAAACTTGTGTACGCTTTGATGCTGCCCATTTATCCATCAACTTGGTTTCGGAGATCGCGGTACCCATGTTTACTACCTTAAAGTAGGAAACATGGGTAGAGCGATCTCCGAAACCAAGTTGATGGATAAATGGGCAGCATCAAAGCGTACATAAGTTTCGGGGGCCCCCGACGTTTAAAGGTAACCTAACGTAAAGGGGTATCTGCCACCTTAACAGCATTGAGGAGGGCCTGTATGAACACCACACTTACGCAACCATGTCGGTGTTATGCGTTCCCGTCTCCATTGCTCCGAGAAGGGAAGGGAGCTACTGGGACCAGGACGAGAAGTACAGCAAGGAACAGCACTTTGAGGCCATCGTGAAGAGGAACAAGAAGTCATCAAAGCTGACGTCGAGGCCAGCTGACCTTGACACTCACTTGTACAAGTCTACCCATCCTCTGATGTTGATGGTAATTTCATCTTTGAGCACATTCAACAAGTGTATGCATGGTGGTACCAAATATAAATGTTAGGTTTTGAAATTGTAAGTTTGTTTGGCGGGTGGGGGGGGGGGGGGGGGGGGGGGGGGGTGAGAAGTAGAACGCAATACGTATGTGCAGCTATGTAGTAAATTACACATTTATGAATTTATGCATGCTTCATTAAATATGCAGTCTGCCTTCAAAACACGACACAAACATTGGCCTACAGTAGGTCTTGATCATGTTTCCCATTAAACCGAATACAAATCAAATACAGATATGGAGTGCATGCTTCAGTCAGCTTTGTGAAGTGATAACCTCGATAGTTAAAACGTTGTCAGTTAAAGTTTCCATTTGTAGGTCAATTCTGACTCCCTTGATCTCCTGGAGCATCCGTTGGTGGGCAGTCTTCTCCACTACAAGTGGTGGAAGTTTGGGATGTGGGTCTACGTCATCAACCTGCTCTTGTACCTGCCATTTCTCATCTCTTTGACAATTTTTGCCCTCACTCCGGAATCGAAACCATGTAAGTGGTACAGTTTTTTTCTGTGTCAAAGAGCGAAGGATGTACACATACATAGTGGGGATGTTTTTATGCCAAATTTGGCACATTAAAACATGGTACATTTAAGCATGCCAATTTTGGATTCACCCCCAGGAAGTGTGAGGCAAAAAGTGGAGTGCTATTTCACTCCTTTCAGCTTTGGCCTGAGTACAAGTGCTGTTACATATTCCCTAGTTTTAGCACCTACCCATAGTATTATGCTGTTATTGACCGCACCCTTCACGGTCCTGTTTCTGTGCATGCCAGATACTGCCCATAGGGAAGATCCTGCTTGCTAACAGGAGATGGCTTTACATCATTAGCGCACAAGTTGTTGTATCAACATTGAACAGCAAGACTATGACCTCAGCATTGGGCGTAGCAATTGCAATGGCCAGAGAGGACTCATAAGTAGCAGACAGACACAGTATAATGCCTTTACCGTGTACTGGGGAGGTTCCCGGGAATTAAGTGGAAACGGTAGCAATACGGTGTGTCTGCAACGCTACCTACTACTCCATACCGAAACGTATGTAGCACAGCATATGTAGAGTTAGCCTCGTTCCCAGGCCCGAGAACGAGGCTAATGTAGAGTGTAACCAGCTGCTGTCTCAATGTTTGTAGGCAAAGCAGTCCTGACTGGCAAACTTGACCACTGCAGCACATTTGCAAACAGCGAGTGTGGACAGTGTGGTGAGTATCAGCGAGTGTGGACAGTGTGGTGAGTATCAGTGAGTGTGGACAGTGTGGTGAGTATCAGTGAGTGTGGACAGTGTGGTGAGTATCAGTGAGTGTGGACAGTGTGGTGAGTATCAGTGAGTGTGGACAGTGTGGTGAGTAGCAGTGAGTGTGGACAGTGTGGTGAGTATCAGTGAGTGTGGACAGTGTGGTGAGTATCAGTGAGTGTGGACAGTGTGGTGAGTAGCAGTGAGTGTGGACAGTGTGGTGAGTATCAGTGAGTGTAGACAGTGTGGTGAGTATCAGTGAGTGTGGACAGTGTGGTGAGTATCAGTGAGTGTGGACAGTGTGGTGAGTATCAGTGAGTGTGGACAGTGTGGTGAGTAGCAGTGAGTGTGGACAGTGTGGTGAGTATCAGTGAGTGTGGACAGTGTGGTGAGTATCAGTGAGTGTGGACAGTGTGGTGAGTATCAGTGAGTGTGGACAGTGTGGTGAGTATCAGTGAGTGTGGACAGTGTGGTGAGTATCAGTGAGTGTGGACAGTGTGGTGAGTATCAGTGAGTGTGGACAGTGTGGTGAGTATCAGCGAGTGTGGACAGTGTGGTGAGTATCAGCGAGTGTGGACAGTGTGGTGAGTATCAGTGAGTGTGGACAGTGTGGTGAGTATCAGCGAGTGTGGACAGTGTGGTGAGTATCAGTGAGTGTGGACAGTGTGGTGAGTATCAGTGAGTGTGGACAGTGTGGTGAGTATCAGTGAGTGTGGACAGTGTGGTGAGTATCAGTGAGTGTGGACAGTGTGGTGAGTATCAGTGAGTGTGGACAGTGTGGTGAGTATCAGTGAGTGTGGACAGTGTGGTGAGTATGAGTGAGTGTGGACAGTGTGGTGAGTATCAGTGAGTGTGGACAGTGTGGTGAGTATCAGTGAGTGTGGACAGTGTGGTGAGTATCAGTGAGTGTGGTCAGTGTGGTGAGTATCAGTGAGTGTGGACAGTGTGGTGAGTATCAGCGAGTGTGGACAGTGTGGTGAGTAGCAGTGAGTGTGGACAGTGTGGTGAGTATCAGTGAGTGTTGACAGTGTGGTGAGTATCAGTGAGTGTGGACAGTGTGGTGAGTATCAGTGAGTGTTGACAGTGTGGTGAGTATCAGTGAGTGTGGACAGTGTGGTGAGTATCAGTGAGTGTGGACAGTGTGGTGAGTATCAGTGAGTGTGGACAGTGTGGTGAGTATCAGTGAGTGTGGACAGTGTGGTGAGTATCAGTGAGTGTGGACAGTGTGGTGAGTATCAGTGAGTGTGGACAGTGTGGTGAGTATCAGTGAGTGTGGACAGTGTGGTGAGTATCAGTGAGTGTGGACAGTGTGGTGAGTATCAGTGAGTGTGGACAGTGTGGTGAGTATCAGTGAGTGTGGACAGTGTGGTGAGTATCAGTGAGTGTGGACAGTGTGGTGAGTATCAGTGAGTGTGGACAGTGTGGTGAGTATCAGTGAGTGTGGACAGTGTGGTGAGTACCTGACATTTCACAAAATTGAATCCACTGAAAAAAGTCCGGACCACCTTGGGGTTGAGCCCAAGACCTTGAATGCTACGTCTTTTCTGGTAGGAATTACTAATTATTGAGCCTACCGTCCCCTACAGTAACTCCAGCTACGTAGCTCCAATCCCTTGCATGCATGATATGGAACAAGAATGTATTCTCAAACCCAATCCTTGAGATTGTCTGCTTTAACAACATACTTCAGGTTGACCAGTCGATCACTTGCTTGCTCTGTTTCTTCCAGGACTCAGTCCTACGACGTATTCTGCAGTGTACATCAGTGTTCTCCTCACCGGCTTGATGACCTGGTGTCACTTGTTTATCGAGTTCGTTCAAATGTTCCAGTACAAGCAATACTTGACAGACTTCAACGAATTTCCTCGAGTTGCTCCTCTATGGTTCAACATTGACATTTGTTACTGTGTTTGACACTCCGTGTCTGTGCCCGACAAACAATCAGTGGCAGTTTGGCATATTGGCTGTCTTCCTGGGGTGGATTAATCTGTTGCTCTTTGTCCAAAAGTTCCCTGGGATTGGAATTTACATCGTCATGTTCCTGAAGATATGCAAGACGTTCCTGCGGACAGTAGTGCTTTTGTTGTTGCTGCTGATGGCCTTTGGCCTTGCCTTCTACATGGCTTTCGATGAACCACAGTATGAAGTTAGTGAGGGATATAACTGGTTTATCTATGTACTGCATATGTCTAACAGCTCGGTACGGTATTGCAACAATGACACAACTTGGCTTGGGAACTAAGCCTGTATTAATATTACTACTGCATCATTTGAAGCAGCCGACTTCTGAGTCATGAAGCAATTTCGCACCCAAAGTTCGTCACAACTAAACCTCATTCTGTCAGTACCTCTGCACTGTTTAATAGTCTGATTACAGCACATGTACACCACATGACATTCAACTAGTCCCTCTCCCTCCCTTCAGCGTACAGCATTTTCCACCCCTGATCGTGCCCTGCTGAGGACCACAGCCATGGCCACTGGAGAGTATGACTTCAACGGACACTTCCATCTCTCCCCTGGTGGGGGGAGTGAGGACCAACCGGAGCTGGCATTCCTGCCAGTCACCGTCATCATCTGGATCATGTTTATAGCAGTGATGCCGATCTTGCTGATTAACATGCTGGTGTGTGCTATACATGCCTGCAATGTAACACTGAGAATAGCTACCTACGTACCTACGTAGCTTGCACTACAGAGACTTAGCATTGGTGTACTCGATCTGACTTGGGGAATATACGTAGCTAGGATTCTATCGATATCAATTTTTGATTGCAATAAGGAGTGTGTGTATTTGGCTGATACCAATACCGCCATGTGATAGTTACCTCTTGCATCAGAACATCAGTAATAATTTTGTCTCTCTGAAACAATGGGAAGACCCTTAATTTAACACTATTACATCATTTTTTATTTCACTATAGACTGGTTTGGCTGTGGGTGACGTCACCGAGATCCTTAATGCTGCAAGCTGAACAAGCTTGCACTACAGGTTAGCTCCAGCTGTTTAAGGGTGTTAGCACCAATTTCATTATGCAATGCTAATCGGCTATACTGAGTATTATACATACGTACACCTAGCCTTGTTCACATGGCCTCCTACGCGGCCTGGGAATGAGGCTAACGTACACCTAGCCTTGTTCACATGGCCTCCTACGCGGCCTGGGAATGAGGCTAACGTACACCTAGCCTTGTTCACATGGCCTCCTACGCGGCCTGGGAATGAGGCTAACGTACACCTAGCCTTGTTCACATGGCCTCCTACGCGGCCTGGGAATGAGGCTAACGTACACCTAGCCTTGTTCACATGGCCTCCTACGCGGCCTGGGAATGAGGCTAACGTACACCTAGCCTTGTTCACATGGCCTCCTACGCGGCCTGGGAATGAGGCTAACGTACACCTAGCCTTGTTCACATGGCCTCCTACGCGGCCTGGGAATGAGGCTAACGTACACCTAGCCTTGTTCACATGGCCTCCTACGCGGCCTGGGAATGAGGCTAACGTACACCTAGCCTTGTTCACATGGCCTCCTACGCGGCCTGGGAATGAGGCTAACGTACACCTAGCCTTGTTCACATGGCCTCCTACGCGGCCTGGGAATGAGGCTAACGTACACCTAGTTGTCCCGGTGCAAATGTGGCTGCTCAGTTGTAAAGTCTGGCAACTTGGATAATGATTACATGGGATTCACCCTTCATAGCCATGTGTGCGTACAATTTCAGCTACGGCTACCTGCAAGTCCAAAAGTAGGACCCCACCCTATGGGCGGTGACAACTGTAATAACAGCTATCAGCTATAGTATTCCTTACAAATATCTTTGCACGGTTAGTACACATAGATTGCTTGTGTGCTGTTATGTTCCAGTTGTGATTCACTTATTGGTCTGTTTGTTCATTTCACAGTTGGAAATGGTCTTGTCTGTAGAGGAGATGGTCTTGGGTGTGGTGTACTGGTTGCCCAACAGACTAAGGAGGTGGTTTGACACTGAAAGAAGACAAGAGATTGTTGTTCAAAAGAGGATATCGTGGTGGCAATCAGTTACAATTAGCCTCTGGGGTGGACAGCCGTACATGTTGTGGGAAAACATCAGCAAAGTCCTTAATCCCATGGTAGGCAAAACCAATCATCTGTGTTCTGAGTATAATGTACCAGTACTGGTCAAGGCAGTGTAGTTATGACCAACCCGTCGTAGCTGGTTGATCACTGCCCTGAAAGGTGAGAGGGCTGGTTTCTAACTCCATTGTGCCGACAAATGGGCCACCCAGTGCTGACGATCCGAAGGATTTCTATAGCCACGTGACGCCAACACGGCCGTGCGCCAACACGGCCGTGCGCCAACACGGCCGTGCGCCAACACGGCCGTGCGCCAACACGGCCGTGCGCCGACATGTGCCAACACGGCCATGTGCCAACACCCACCCACCTCCTCCTGTCCACCCTTTCTGCTGGTGAAGAGCCTATCTCCCAAGACCACTGCAGGAAGTGATGTTAGAAGCTAAAAGTCTCATGGTGCATACATTCACTACTCAAACAATGACTCTTTGCAGTGAACAGCTACTAGTGTAGCTGAAGTCTGGGCTTCGACTGTTGCAGATTTCTATGTTGCTATGAAGTTTTGCACGTACCATTGATCTCCAGGAGACTCAGAAGGAGAAGGAGGAACTGAAAGCTAAGGAACAAGCTAATGCTCTGCAGGTACAAAACACAGGGTTTCATTTGGGGTGGGGGGGGGGGGGGGGGGGGGGGGGGGGGGGGGGGGGGCGGGGCGGGGGTTAGCACCCAATATCACCATATACTGGTGCCATATTGACATCCTATATTAACAAGATGATGTTCAAACTATTCTGTTTCTAATCTGTGCAGAGAGAAGTGACTGATAAACTTGAACAGCAAATGAAAGCAGTGAACAGAAAGCAGGAGGAGATGGAGAAGAAACTGCATGAGTCTCAGGTACATCTCCGGCTGTACTGGTCGTGCATGCTGTGGGGATTACCACCCAAACAGTACCATAAGAATGAGCATATGACTTACCACTGATCAGGGTTTCATCCAGTGGGGAAAGCTCCTCCTCAAACAGATGCTAGTTAACTTGGTGAAAAGACAGGGATGGAGAAAAGCACATACAGTTGTAATGACGACACATCATGATATGCTCTCATAGTACTTCAGTCTTAGAACATTTCCTGGGAGGGCATGCCCATAAACCCCAACAGATGTGGGTGCGTAGCGTGCCCACATGCACCACTCCAAGTGCTCACCCACCCCTCTCCCTTGGCATACCCGAATCTATGGAACGTGAAACGAAACGAAACGGAATGGAATGGAGTAGCAGTAACGCACATGCGCATCCTGTACAGCTACAAGCTGTGTGTGCGAAGCTAGTTAGCCCATGGCAAGATAAATATTAATCCTGAATGATTGCTGCTATTTAACACTATGTGAAATAGCATGAAATAGCAGTCCAGGTGCGTGACATAACAGAATTTGTCACATACACATTTGCAGAAAGATGTGATGAAAGCCGTGAGCGACCTCTCAGCTAAACAGGAGGAGATGGGGGAGAAGCAAAAGGTAAATCTCAACTGCATGGCGTGCAGAGGTGGCTGTTGAGGACATCTTTAGCCTCCAAAACAGTGATGATACTCATGCAGTAAGGTCTACCCAGAGGTGGTCAGTCATGTTGACGTTATAATGATAAGCATCAGGTGATACAATCGGTTTCTTGTTCTAAAGATACTTACAGAGTGCTGCAAGTTCTATAGGCTATGTTGAGCTATGTACACAGAACAAGTGCCCCATTCATTCTCTATGAGACCATAGTTGCTCAGTTAAGTAGCTCATTACCTGTCAAGGTTTAGATCCAGCATCCAACAACAATTTATTACACGCACAAGAGTCCATATTGCTGGGTCACTGCTCCTTCACTGCCTTGTCTGGGAGCCTCGTGCCGTGTGCTTGTGACAAGTCTCAGTTCAGATCTATAGACATGACTGTATGTTGACAAATGAAATGGCACTGTCATGTACACTTTTGCAGAATGATGTCATGAAAGCGGTGACTGAAATGACAGCTAAACAGGAGGAGATCGGGGAAACACAAAAGGTACGCCTCAAACTATACGTGACGTGCAGTGGTGGCTGTTGAGGGCATTTTGTGCAAGTTGCAGCTTCTGAATAGAGTAATCACTCAGGGTGTAAAAGAATGCAGTAAGGTTTGAATTATCTTCAGTATGCATTACCCGTTCCTTGAGCGTCACACCCCTGTAGTCTCGTTCCCAGACCAGCAGTAATTGTATATCACACATGCATATAATCGGCACATATTAACTCTCTGTGTCTCAGAACCCATTGCTGTCCTGACAAAGACAAATGACAAGCCAAAAAGGATCTTAGATTGATGTGCAATTCATGACTGGACCGTCTGCGAAGAAGTACCAATCTGGTGCGAAAAAATTCACAATGTCTGTTGTGAAACCCTTCTAACTTTTGCCTTCTTGTATAAAAACTTACCCTTGAAGGCCTAACTATACCAATCAGATGAGAGAGCTTTGAATTTGGACTGTAGGGTCTGTGATCAGTCGATACTACCTGCTCATCAGGCTATAATTATCACTACAATTATATTCTGGCATGCTATTAACTGAACACCTATCATATTTGTGATCACCAATAGAGGATAATGGGTGCAGATATCAGCAGCTTGCAACAACAGCTGAACAGCTTGGAGAGGCTTGTGTGGGCCATGGCTAAGCATCAAGGGATACCTGTGGAAGACGATCCAGATCAGAAGCAGCAGTAATGGAGGGAGAAACCATGCACTGCATGCTACGTAGATACATGCTAACTTTCTAGATACGTTACCACGAATGTACTTATTCTTATAGAAAGCTTCTGATATTCATGCAGCTGTTATTTTTGTCTGATATATGTTTTGCCTTAGTATCGCTATTGTGTTGTTACTATAGGCAGACTTATCTTTTGCGATAGTAGCACAACTGCAATATTTCTACATTGTACTAATAATAAGGTGACACAAACGTATAATGTGCCGGCTCAGTCCCATCCCATTATTAAATTTAGGGACGGGATGGGACTGAGCCTGGTTAATGGGATTTCTCCTTGTTTCTTAGCTTTTGCGAGAGGTGAAATATTTCCGATTGTGACAGGCCATCACTAAATCCCTTTTAATTTTTCAAAGAAAATTTTTTGCCTCTAGTTTGCGCACTTTTTGAAGCGCATGAAATGCGTAACTTCTTAGTCATGGTACGTGCAATGTCACTGTAAGGGTACGGGGTACTGGATGTATGCCCTGATGTCAGATTTTAAGATGTTGTGTTGCCATGTGACTAAGTCATGTTAGCCTCGTTCCTAGGCTCGAGCCTGAGACTACATCATTCAGGGGCGGCGGCACGGGGGGGGGGGGGGGGGGGGCAAGGGGGCAAGCGCCCCTCCAAAAAATATTTAATGGGGGCATCGCCCCCCCCCTATCTCCTAGCTAGCTACTATTAAACAGCCAACGGCTGCCCTATACTTAGTACTAGGCTGACTCGGCTAACCTTGTGATGTACGCGAATCGAGTTGCTGATCTGGCGCAGCATCGATCCTCATACATCTGGAACGCGCAGTACAAAGCACGAAGGTGCCACAAGAGCCCATCCTGATAACTGAAAAATGAAGGCGAAAATTTTTTTTCCCGGCTTCGCGCGGACTGATCGGCGCTACGCACCTCTCGCCTTCGGCAGCGTGCGTAGGCTACGCTCTGCGGCACTAAGGCCAGGCGCGCGCCTGGATTATTCGATTAACGTTATACGGAAAGTACACGGAATTACGTAATAGTGCACGGAGAAAGCTAATGGCGGTGTTTAATACTGAGCGAAGTAAAGTCTGCTAGTTTGTCTCTCTCAGCGATAGCTGTAGCTTCGCTTTGTGCTAGTTGTAGTCATCACCTTTGGTAGTTCCTTGTGTGAATCCGTGCCGTCGCTCCTGCGTTGAGTTCAAACGGCAGTACATCAGTCAATCATGGCCGCGGGTTAAGGACCTATGTGGCGACGATTCTGGAGGAGCGCAGCGGCTAGCTTGGGCACTGCTTTCGGTATGAAATGAAGTGTCTTGATGATTTATTGTATTTCACCGAGTAGGATGTCGATTATCCGTGTAGTTTGTGTTAAGGACGGCATTGTATCGGCACAGAATACACACAAAAACGAATTTTTCGCTGTATCTCTGTTTACTCGTGGAATTGAAAAACCCTACTCGGTAGAACTTGAGTATCCTGAGTAAGCATTCTTTTGAGGCTATAGCTGTCCTGCCTGCTATCCTGCTGCACTGTCCAGTTCTCTCAACAGCTGTCTGGACAGTCCATCTTCAGTGGGCGTGTCTAAGAGCACGTGCTTAGGCACGTGACTAATTCAATTAGCAATTGTGAGCTAAAAGTCCAACACATTGAACAATTGTACAAAAGTGCAGTTTTATTCATTCATATCAGAGTTGTAGTACAATATGTTTCAGACAAAATGTACACAAAATAATTTCTGCCTGGCCTTAATACCCCAGAGCGCCACTGGCTTGCCCCCCCAATCGTAAATACGTGCCGCCGCCCCTGACATGTACAGGCCATGTCAACAAAGCAAAGCTGCAACGGTCTCTCTTGATGGACGTGGACCTTCCACTGGGTACTGAGCAGGCTTTGATGTTCATATTATTATTCAATGTATTTTGTTGTGATGAATGTTTAGTGTTGTCTTTGCGGAGCGGACATGGGGTTGGGGCTCATGATCAGATTGCTGGCAGTCATGTAGGTCATGTGCTTGCAATGGCTCCAAGTACATTCAAAACTCTAGCCACACAGTTCTGGTCAGACATTCTGCATGCACTGTACGTCATGAAAAGAAAGCCACGCCTCCACGATGGCAGGGTCACTATAGATCTTGACAAGAACAGGTTGGTAGAAATTCCTCATAGCGGTAGGAACCACCAGACGACGGATTTTCACAAGGATTCTGTTAGTGTACCAAACGCAGCCATCACAAGCAAAAAGAACACAAAATGCGCTTGCATTTTGGATTGCGCATGCGCAATTGGTGAACGTACTTTTTTTTTTTTCATTGTAGCGTTCCCCACTGGGGTTATTCGATGAAGCTTGTGAAGCTTATGAAGCTTGTGAAACGAGCTCTGACTGGGAAGACGGAGGTTCGCATTCGTCCGTTACCTCTTCCGGTAGTATTCGTTATGAACTCGGCGATTTCCGTGTAACGTGTAACGAAATAGTCATGTCAGACGGCTTGAGGAGCAGATTTTGGCACCGACTGTTCCAAGATGTGTTCATGCGAGCGACCTATCCTTCGAGATATGTGCATCTCTGGTGGTCAAGAGTCTATCTAGCTATCAAGACAGTTGAGACTGCTCCCGTCTTTGTGTGAGAACGCTGTAAAGTCGGGTCTAGCTTGAAGCGTCTCAAGATGGTCAGATTCAAGCGCCTGTTAGTGCAAGAACGCAGGGTGCTACGATGATCGGACCTGCGCCTGATGAAAGCCCCATCTCTGTACTTTCAGAAAATAGCCACATCATGGCCATCAGATTTGGAGCTATGAGCCCCTGAAGTCAACCATGTTTCATGAATTTGGTTTGCGTGGGTGCATTTATGCTGCCATATCTCGAGAACGCTACATGCTATGGACATGAGACTTGCACCATTGGATGCACCAAAGACTGAGCAATGAGCCCCTGAACTCAGCCAATATGTGTGAATTTGGTTTATGTGGGTGACTTCGTGTGGCCGTATCTCAAGAACGCTACATGTTATGGACATGAGACTTGCACCATTGGATACACCAAAGACTGAGGTTTGTAAATACATGTGGAAGTATTATGTATTTTTTCAAGAACTTTTGGGATGCACTGCATGTAAAAGTCTGCTTTGTATCAAATTCTTTATCTTTAATAGCTCTTACTGCTGTTGCTGATATAATGATGTAATCGTATCTGCTACTATATATAGATATCAATGCTAAGAATAAAGAGGGAGCCAGCCCCCTCCATCTTGCGGCTCAGCTGAACAAGGAGATGGTGATAGACACACTTTTGGAGGAGTGAGTTGTACAATGAATATGAATGGGAGTTAGCTGTTTACAGACTCTGTATACCAGACCAGCTCAAGCTCGTTATCACTCTCACCCCATTACCCAATGCATTGTTTTCTCTGGAGGGCCTATATGGATTCTCCTTATATGTACGGATTTAGCCTCCAAATTTCACGCAATTGTCCATGCAGCCATCCTGTACACATTCATAACTCTAACCACGCCCACTCGTTAATGAGCTTTCAATAGTAATGGCCCTCAGCTGATGACTGCCCGTCCAGATTCAGAATAAGCTTCATTGCCTGAAAGGAGGTCTTACAAGGTGGGTTTCTTGGCCCGTTTCATGCAAAGGAGAGAAACAGCCCACCCGGTACCAACCAATGCCCTTCCATCATGTTTCTTACTTATCTACAGATGTGACTTCAGTGCTTGAATGCTGTCGACAATCAGGGTCGTACACCACTGCTAACCGCAGCAGCTTATGGGAAGAAGGATGCAATCGATTGCTTGTGCGATGATGCGGACATGACACAGGTGGACGCTGATGGGAGGAGTGCTTTGTTCCTGACTGTGGAGGTTGGGCACAGTGTGGCTGTGAAGGTACGTATAAAACTATTACCGTAGTCTCTCAAAAATACGCCCACCCCCCTCTTTGAGCATCCACTAAGTTCATCGCCTATGGGTGTATTTTCGAGAGACTATACGGTATGCTTGTCCTGCTACATATAACATAGCCTTGTATACTTTAAGGCTGGTATTGATTGCGGGTATTAATTTGAGTGAGCACAATAAAGTTTGATAATCAAATCATAGAGTCTGTATGGACTCGTATGTAGGGAAATGTCTCAAAAACGGTCAACATAAAAATTATAAGCTAGCCTTTTTAACAACGTACCATGCATCTTTGTCTGACCAAGAAGACAGTGCTGCCAAAAAGCATCACAAAGGTACCGAACCAGAAAGCCACCAAACAACCAAATCAGTTTCTTCTTCAGACAGGCTACTTCAAAGTTGTGTGAATCTGTCACACACAAACAGCAGCATTTTACACTGAGCAGTGCATGATCCCATCGGTTTTCACAACTTTGAAATCCGTTTGAACCACCCACTTACCATAGGCGCTCTAATTATGAGTCGCTCAAAAAATAATTATTTTTTGAAATTCAACACAACAATAGAAATTTGGTCAGCCAAATGGCGACGAACTTCGATGCATGATTAGAAAACACGTCACTAGGTACTAAAGTCAGACGAGTGTAGACAAGGCTATTGCATAGCGGTTGTGTTCGTTCCTCGTTGTTGGACTGTCGACGTCGCTGCCTTTTCTCCTACATGGGGCGTCCGTATCCTGGGGCACAGAATACATAAGTGAGTTGCTGTCTTGTACCTTCACTGATGTCCCAGCCGTATTGCAACTGTGTCTTTATACATCAACGTTCACAGGCAATGATGTGACGAGCCCTCTTCGCCGTTCAACTGTACTGTGTGTGCTTCGAGCTAGCTGCCATGCTGCCGTTATAATCGCGTTACGCAAATTAGTCCCCGGAGTGCGACGCATTATTGGAAATTTGAGATATTGAATTTTGACGCAGAATTAGAAAGGACGCATAATTAGAGCGCCTACGGTAAACACTCCTGTCTAAGCTTGCCACAAACTAGCATACTACTACAATATAGCCACTACAACTTTGAGGTACGTATATCCAATTAAGGCTCATTGTGCATGTGCATGTCAAATGTATCCATGGCTACCCATGGCCCATCCACGGATCATCCGTGGATAGCATGGTTGCCAGACCCTCCAGTGAAGTATCCTATAACCTCGTTCCCAGGCCCCTGGGAACGAGCCTAAGTATCCCAGGAATTCAATGAATCCATGGCCCATCCACGGATCATCTGTTGATGGCATGGTTGCCAGGCCATCCAGTAAGAATACAATGAATCCATGGCCCATCCATGGCCCATCCATTGATGGCATGGTTGCCAGACCCTCCAGTAAAGTATCCCAGGAATACAATGAATCCATGGCCCATCCATGGATCATCCGTTGATGGTATGGTAGCCAGACCCTCCAGTAAAGTAACCCAGGAATACAATGAATCCGTGGCCCTTCCATGGATCATCTATTGATCGATCTGACGATGGCATGGTTGCCAGACCCTACAGTATAGCATCCCAGGAGTACAATGAATCCATGGCCCATCCACGGATGATCCCATCCACGGATCATCCGTGGATGGTTGCCAGAACCCTCCAGTGAAGTATCCCAGGAATACCATGGCCCATCCACGGATCATCCGTTGATGGTATGGTTGCCAGGCCCTCCAGTAAAGTATCCCAGGAATACCGTGGCCCATCCATGGATCATCCATTGATGGTATGGTTAGTCACTACAAACTGTGTGGGAATACAGGCATCCCATGCAGGTATTTAGACATGGAGGACTGGCTTTGTCATCCATCTAGAGAAGGCTCGACTTGGTACTTGAACAGATGCCTGGGGCAACTTACTCAGGCATCTGCATGCAGCATTGGCTCAAGAATCACTGTAAAATGATGAATTCTGTTGTGTTTCATTATCTGGAGTGTTGTAGACCCACTGTAGAGAATCTAGAGGTTTATGTCCAAACTTTAGATGGAGTCCAAATTGTGTTCCGACTGAGGTCCAAAATCAAGTCAAAGTTCCGAGTCCAAATTTTACACTAACCTATTGCGTAGGGTAACAACACTTGTTACAGCTAAGAATAATGCATATATCAGCAAACAAATTCAGGTGTTCAATTCTCCTTCAATTTCATCTCAGTAAACTTATTGGAGTGGTATCTCCTCCAATGGTACCAGATCACACCTTTAGAAGAGGGGCGTGACGCACCTTGGTAGAGACCATTGAGGTTTGAATGGTGGCAATTATTATACCACCAGCCACCTTTAAATTGCTGTGCACAGTTTCCATCATTGTCCTGGTCCCTTGTGCTAAACTTGTGTCCATTGTGGTAAGTGAGAGAGTCTCCTGCAGTTCCACTGTATCCTGATACTGACAGAGTATATTTGGATACTGAATCTCCCACACTGAAACTAGAGTATTGTGCATAACGCGAGTTTCCTTCGAAGTCCTGCATATCAATTCGTAGCTGAGTGGCAGTAGGTGTTAGACGGTGTATCTTGTCCAGACCCAGCCAGAACTCTCCACTTAGGATTCCAAACCCTTGCTGATAGTCAGTCCAGTTGCGATAAAAGTCAACTGATCCATCCTTTCTGCGCTGGAACACTGTCCACCCACCACCATCAGTGTCCATGTTGCAGTACGCCTGGAATGCTGACTGGTTGTCAGGTTTGATGGTGTAGACACCGCTGGTAGTTTGCCCTCGTGTGAAAGCATCCTTGCAGTCAGTATATGCTCCTGAGTGGTGAACAATACACTGCGTCATGTTGATAATATTATGTACAGGGCTCATTGACGAATTGTGGCATTACAATAGCTGAAGGGCCAGTGCATTTTTGTAGTACGCTAGGAGTTAGGGTTATGGGAGAACTAGTGTGTTGTAGCAGTTGCTCAGCACTTATACATTAGCCCACCAATTCCTTCAGCTACGTATCTGTTTTGACACCGTACCCTCTGCTATTGAAAGGTGTGGCAGGGGACATGTCATATCTACACTGGTTGTTGATATACTAGGAGAATGCAGGACATTTTGGGGTGAGTGTGAGCAAGCGAACAAAGATAATGAAGTTGCTGAGTGTCTGCAAAGTGGCAAATTGAATAGTTATAGCTAGGAAGTTTGTGACAGTTCAGCCCTTCCTGCATGGTCTCGTTTGTTGCTCTGCTTTTGTCTTCCAAGTGTATGATATCTTGTTAGCCTCATTCCCTGTTAATGCACTACTCCTACATACCATCGAGCATTAATGCATGCACCATGCACCAAGCCCCATCACGTTCGGTAAGAGTCCAAACTGTTTTGTTTGTTGCATGCACCATGCATGGCCATTACTAGCAGACCACATGCACTTACGTTGACAAGTGGGGGCCTCCCCAGTCCACTCTGCCCCCAGGCCAATCCTGACACACTCCCTGCTCACATTCCCTAGCAACTTGTAGCCAGCATCGCAGGAGTAGTTTGCCACAGTGCCAGGAACATTGCCATCATGTACCAGGTGAACCACCTGCCCATTGTCAGGGTTGGTAAGGGATGGACACACAATTCCTGGGGGGGGGAGGGAGGAGATGGCAAATAGCTAATGGTAAATTCAGAGGATCTATGCTGCTCTAAATGTGAGGGGGACTGCTGTGTCTGGTGAAATAAATTCCTTGTCTGTAGGGATGGACACACAATTCCTGGGGGGGGGGGGGGGGGGGGGGGGGGAGGGAGGAGATGGCAAATAGCTAATGGTAAATTCAGAGGATCTATGCTGCTCTAAATGTGAGGGGGACTGCTGTGTCTGGTGAAATAAATTCCTTGTCTGTAGGGATGGACACACAATTCCTGGGGGGGGGGGGGGGGGGGGGGGGGGGGGGAGGGAGGAGATGGCAAATAGCTAATGGTAAATTCAGAGGATCTATGCTGCTCTAAATGTGAGGGGGACTGCTGTGTCTGGTGAAATAAATTCCTTGTCTGTAGGCTGCAGGATGTTTGTACAATGTATAACAGTAAGAGGATCTGACTGGTAGCTATTCAGAAAGTCTTGGGTTCAAATCCCAGCTGGTCCCAGAATTGGATGAATGCAGGACATTTTGGGGTCAGTGTGAGCAAGCGAACAAGAGAATGAAGTTGCTGAGTGTCAGCGAAGTGACAAATTGAATAGTTGTAGCTAGGAAGTTTGTGACAGTTCTGCCCTTTCGGGTCTAGTTTGTAGCTCTGCTTTTGTCTTCCATGTGTATGATACCTTGTTAGCCTCATTCCCTGTTAATGCACTACTCCTACGTACCGTCAAGCATTAATGCATTCACCATGCCCCATCACGTAAGAGTCTAAACTGTTTCGTTTGTTGCATGCACCATGCATGGCCATTACTAGCAGACCACATGCACTTACGTTGACAAGAGGGGGCCTCCCCAGTCCACTCTGCCCCCAGGCCAATCCTGACACACTCCCTTCTCACGTTCCCTAGCAACTTGTAGCCAGCATTGCAGGAGTAGTTTGCCACAGTGCCAGGAACATTGCCATCAAGTACCAGAAAAACCACTCGCCCATTGTCAGGGTTGGCAAGGGATGGACACACAATTCCTGGGGGGGGGGGGGGGGGGGGGGGGGAGCTGAGTTAAATTCATGTGCATGTGCGTACATATACACTCTGAAGGTATAAAGAAACAACTAATGGTTAATTCAGAGGATCTATGCTGCTCTCTAGTCCCAGAATTGATTAGATTTCTTTCTCTGAGCATTGATAGCTCATAACTACAGCTTGGCAGTGACCAAAAATTGCCAAATATAGCAGGAGACGGGCCTAATGAACTGAGCTATATATCTGATTGGTTCTACCACCATTCTGGCATATGTGCGTCAAAAGATAACTACCAGATGCAATTTTTCCTCAGTACTAAATATGTCTGGCCTGTGTCTACCCTTGATGGCATGCACTTGATGAATGTACCAGGCTCTCCCATTGTTTTGCAGTGTGAGAGCCGGGGAATGAAACTACATCTTATACCATCCAAACTGCAACTGGTGTTCTGTAGTAGCTCCACCACCTCGTGATGGTGTTCCCTAGTGCTTGCTTCAGTTGTGTTCTGGAATGTGTCCAATTTGTCCTCCAAGTTAACCACTTTGTCCTGAAGTGTGTCCACCTTGTCCTGAAGCGTGTCAAGCATATCCACCTTGTCCTGAAGTGTATCTGCCTTGTCCTGAAGTGTGTCCGCCTTGTCCTTGAGGTTTGCATGACCTGCATGTGAAAGGTACATATACGTAGGTATGTATAAGCACTTATGTACATGGCTATGATAGTATATTTACACTCCTGGTAGGGGAAAAATTGTGCCGCGTAATGTAAATAATTAACCTTACACTACCTTATGAATTGCCTACAAAGAATCTGCCTACACCATCGTGATCACTATCATGCAGTGACCCAAGCGTACAATTTTTGTGCTTAAACTCACCTTGGTGGTGGAGATACAAGCGCTTTTGTCGTGCCGTGGCCGCCATTGGTCAAGCGCTCTCTTCGACTTTCGTAGCCAGTCAGTGGGGAGTACAGCTCTCACGAAAGGCCCACAAAGATTCTGACCACACGGTCGTGATCGCTCCCGTTCACTGACGCTTATGTGCACAAACTCACCGTGCTGGCAAAGTAATAATTTCTTGACTTCCCTTTGGCCGCCATTGCTAGTGATTGACTGAGCGTGGTTGCCACGTGGCATGTGTGTTAATTGGAACAAATTGCAATACTTAGCTTACGCATAGATAATACAAGGGGGTGACACTCCCATAGACACCGTAGTCAGAGCTGCGACCGGGCTGATCGGCGAATCTTGACCCTGTATACTAAGGAAGGGGTGGAGTCGCTACGCATTCTTCCGTATACTATCGGCAGTCAAGCGGTCAACGGCTGAAATACAGCACAGTCAAACGGTCAAGAGTCTTTTTGCGATGTGGTCAAGTGGTCAAGCAGCAAAAATGATGGTCAAGATTTCTTGACCCCGGTCGCAGCTCTGACTACGGCGTCAATGGGAGTGTCACCCCCTTGTAATAGGCTTGCGTTACGGTGAGTTGGAACCGGCTACCAGGAGCGCAGTTGCCACTCGTATTAATAATAACTTTGTGATGCACTGGAGACTATATTGAAGCTCAGAAACCAGCCTGTCATGTTTGTTTGTTAATGGATTGGACCGGTACATTTGATCTGCCCATGCAATGTGCGGTAAGCCATTCTATCACATGAATTTGGATTGAAGGCCTGGGAAGTTTCCTTAGACACAGATAATTGCTATCACAGCAAACTTTCATTGTTCCTTTCACGGAGATCTTTCTCATGTGACCTGTTCAGTTCAGTTCAGTTCATTTTGATTTGATAACCCAGGAATGCCGCATCTCCAATACAGAAGGTTTTCATGCAGGTCCTGGGCCCCATTAACGGGGGATGATGGTGATGACATCATCACTGAACTCGCTTGAGTTACCATAAATGGCATTGCTCAAACTTGTTTTTCAGGAAAGGGCAAAGGGCAAATTCCTTTTTTCAAGGAGTGATCATACATTATATGTGGCTTATTTCAGCCCTTGTGACAATTGTATATTGTTATAGTGCCATCCCTTGAACCATGTCGGTGGCTTGCAGCTCGGCTTCTGTGATTGCAATAGATTTTAGTCCATGCCAATTCTGTGTCGATACCGGTTCTGAACCTATTCCATGAGTGGTAAACTCACGAATACCAGGGATTTAATGTGTAGGCAGTCAATTAACTCTCCTCCAACTATAGACATTTGAGGTCAGTTTGATAGCTTGTATTTAAATACATGTACCAGTTTGCAGTGCATTACGAGTTTTAATGCACGAGGGCAATCTAGTTAGCTAACAGTCGAGGGCGAGATAATGCACGAGCCGAAGGCGAGTGCATTATCCGCCCGAGACCGTTAACTAGATTGCCTGAGTGCACTAAAGCCCGTACTGCACTGCAAACTGGTATCTAAACTACTTAGTGCAACTCACTGACCCGAAACAGCCATTGATCTTTGAAAAGTGTGCATTATCTAGATAATGCTCACTAAAGTGTGCAATAAGCGATTTAATGCTGATCAATGAGTAGTACTAAACATGGCTACCCTAGATAAAGTTCCCATCGGTTTTCATGCTCAAAACTTCACGCAGAACTGCACACACAGAAGTAATTATAGCTATCCGAGAAAGTAGCCTAAAGACCACCCATAATCACTAATGGATGGACATAAAGACGGCTTACTTGGTGAGAGCACTGTTTTCTAGGCCCATTTACGCTTAAAACCCCCATAATGGCCCACTTGGCTCCATGCAACCAAGGGCTATTCACAGCTACGCCCAGACGCGGCCTTGCTGTTTGCACCCGTCGGGTGCACCCACCCACCTCCCCCTGTCTCACCCTTTCTGCAAACCAGAACCTATCTCCAGAGGACATTGTCAGAGTCACATGATGAAGCTGAAAGTCTCATGAGGCGTATATGCATCAATGGATCTCTTGTTCCTAGCAATACTTTCATTAATTATGTATGTGACCAGTTATATCCTACATACCATCCATGGTGGTATTTCGCAACGTTGCAAGCTCATCAAGCAGCCTGTTGGTCTTGTCCTCCATTTTGTAGTTGATAATCTCCAGCTTGTCCCGAACAGTCTCCAGCAGGAGAGCTGAGAGTGAGAGAATCTCCTAACACAACTGCCATGCACCAGTGTTTGTCACAGATTTCAATTTCCCTACCTGGGTTCTCCAGCAGGAACCTTTTGAGAATGTGGATGGTGGCATTTTGCCAGGTGTTGAGCTCACTCTCAACAGCAGCTGTCCGTGCAGCCACAATGTCAAACTCGGTTTTGTTGACACACTGCTGCTCAGCTGTGTAGGATAAGTCAGTGAAGTGTGGTTGCTCTTATGTAAGAACACAACGTGTCTCAGTACACACATACACTGATATCTCACAGCTCACCTTGTGGCAGGCTCACCACAGACAGTGTAGCCAGAAGGCAGAACACTTTCAACACCATCTTGCTTACTGCAGAGTGAGCTCTGTTCTGGAACTGTGAGAGATATACTCCTTTGTCAGTATGCAGGCGGAAAGGGGTTTACACAAGCTGTTATCTTAGTGGGGCACGTTTATGATGAAATCCCCATTGTCAGGGGTCAGGAGGTTGTGATAAACAT
Source organism: Axinella damicornis (assembly GCA_963931865.1). NCBI lineage: Eukaryota > Metazoa > Porifera > Demospongiae > Axinellida > Axinellidae > Axinella > Axinella damicornis. The sequence continues at coordinate 11,219,852 of OZ007513.1, read as the reverse complement.
GCTGAGTGTGTCAGAGAGGTTGTGATACGTAGATGCTGGGCATGGAGACCGAGTTATCAGCATTTGATCGAACAACAGTGGCGTGGATTATTGTGACGTGTAAGAGTATGCAGACAATGCAAGTCCTAAAATGGTGTCACTAGACTCTAATAGTGTTAAAGTGCACTAATTTATAGTTGAAAACACGGAGGTTTATGTCCAAAATTGAGATGGAGCCCAAAATAGTGTTCCGACTAAATCAAGTCCATAGTCAAAGTCCAGTGTACAATTTTTACACCAACCCAGGGTGATTGCACTTGTGAGACTTGAGGAGAAAAATAATCATAGAATCCATATTGCCCACCCCTCTATCCCCTCACAAGCAATGGTTCCAACCAAGGGAACCACACCATGTGAAATGGATTTACTGTCCTTACAATTGTGGTATAATCAGGAAGTGTGAGCCTTAACGGGAAGGAATGAGCCCGAACAACTCCATGAAAGGTTTTCACAGCAAGATACATGCGTACAGTAAACTAATGCCTACTGATGAAGTTGGCTACTACTACACTTGATTACGACTCTATACCTACTGCAGCTAAACATAATGCACACGTCAGTGAACATATTCAGGTGTTCAGTTCTTCCTCAATTTCACCTCAGTGAATTTATGGGAGTAGTGGTGTCCCCTCCATCTTCCCCAGTTCACACCATCAGCATGGGAGGAGTGTGACCCACTGAGGTAGAGACCATTGAGGTTTGATTGGTGGCAACTATCATACCACCAGCCACCTTTATAGAGTTGTGCACAACTATCATCAGCGGCAGCATCATTGTCCTGGTCCCTTGTGGTAAACTTGGATCCGTTGTGGTAAGCAAGAGAATCTCCTGCAGTTCCACTAAATCCTGATACCGACAGAGTGTATTTGGATACTGAATCTCCCACACTGAAACTTGAGTATTGCACATAACGCGAGTTTCCATCAAAGTCCTGCATATCAATTCGTAGCTGAGTAGCAGTAGGTGTTAGACGGTGTATCTTGTCCAGACCCAGCCAGAACTCTCCACTTAGGATTCCAAACCCTTGCTGATAATCAGTCCAGTAGCGATAAAAGTCAACTGATCCATCCACTCTGCGCTGGAACACTGTCCACCCACCACCGTCTGTGTCCATGTCACAAAATACTTGGAATTCGGGCTGGTGGTCTGGTCTGATGATGTAGACACCACTTGTTGTCTGTCCTTGGGTGAAGGCGTCCTTGCAGTCAGAGTACACTCCTGAGTGATGTAAAATAAGCTGCATAATAGACTACAGTTGCTTACGTTGTTGACAAATGGGACCTCCCAGTACGCACCACCTCCTGACCTGTACTGACACACTTCCTGCTAACGTTCAGTGTGTGGCCAGTATTACAGGAGAATTTTGCCACAGTGCCAGGAACACTGCCATCGAGTATCTGAACTACTTGCCCAGTGTCTAATCAAATACGGAAACTTTGCTGTCAGACTGATGTTAATCAAAGCGCTATTGGGGACTGCAAAGGCACCCCCTGTCCCAAATCATCGTACAACCATATTACCATCTGAAATTCTGTGGACTATAGCAACCTGCCACCATCACAGGGCCTGAAAATTGCCATTATTAACTGTAGTCACCATCTTGATCACGTGACTAAATGAACTCAGCTATCTGATCGGTTCTGTCAACATTCTGGAAGTTTGCATGGAATATTATGGCTACCAGACGTAATTTTTCCTCAGTATTGCATATTTTTGTCCTGTTTCTATATATGCACATGCATGATGAATGTACCAGCCCCTCCAATTGTTTTGCAGTGTGGGGGCCTGGGAATGAGACTAGATCTTACCGTCCGAACTGCAGCTGGTGTTCTGTAGTAGCTCCACTACCTCGTGATGGTGTTCCCTAGTGCTTGCTTCAGTTGTGTTCTGAAACGTGCCCAAATTAATTTGTCCTCTAAGTTTTTCACTTGGTCTTGAAGCATGTCCACCTTGTCCTGAAACATATCCACCTTGTCCTGAAGGTTAGTGTGACCTGCATTTGAGAGAAATGTATGTTTGAGAGTAATGTATGCAGGTAAGCACATATTTGGCTATGATTATAATATGGCACTGGGGAGCACATTTATGCTCAGCAGGCAGCCCGTCAGTTTTGGTACTCCTGAGTATAATGTCAAAGGTTTCGTTTTTGCCAGTTTTGGAGATTACGTATGTTGTGTCTATATATTACCCTTGTGTAGCCCATTCTGAAATTCAAATCACATGCTGCTGTAATCTACCAGCTCTGTGATGATACTCCACGTTCGCAATTACGTATCCACCTCTTTCTGTGTTTATTTATCTGGGTGATCCAGTAGATTGTCCCGCTTTAACAAATTATGTACAATGTGAGGCATAATATTATAATTATACACAAAGTCTCTATAGTTGCCACTATACTTAGGGGGAACATACTCAAGCTTAGTGAGACCGATCTCCTGAATGGCCTGATGGGTGTGCGTCCCTTACCCACATGAGTACTAGTTTGGATTAGCCTCGAACCCAGGCGCGGAGGGGGAGAAAAGAGCGCCTGGTATCCACTGTTTGTGCATGCGCTTAATTATAACATAAAACCACGTGGATTTATGCAGATGACGTCGCAAAATTTTCCAAGTGTAAACAGTGACGTCTATACCACACAACGAATTCACGAAGACTTGATCGCTCTCACGCTTGGAACTTGGTCTGTCATCAGTGCCATGAGGGATGAGACTACAATGACTACGCTGTGATCTCGGGCAAGCTTCACATCAAACATGGACGGTACTAGTTAGCTAATAACACAATGACTTACCAAAACCAGCGCGTAGCCGGAGTCTCTTCGTATACTGACTTCGAAGATACCCTCTGCTCGGGTTCGAGCGTCATCGCTGCAAATCCAAGTCGCTGGAGGTACGAAACAGTCTGGTCTAGGTCTTCCATAAAATCGCCATTGTGACAATAGGATCGTGATACGGTACGTACACGTATCTGACGTTAACAAGCCACGGGAATGACGCGGTATTATCCGGGATCTCCCCCCTCCACGCCTGGGTTCGAGGCTATAGTTTGGATCTGCAGGTGTTTCTGCATACAAAGTCCCCAATTCCATGTCATTATGGAACACGTTGCTTTGGAGTGTTCATGATGGCTGTGTGCCTCTACTTTTCTTGAAATATCACATAGCTATTGAACCTTGTGTTAATCATTACTCCATGGGAGTAGCTGTCCTACATATTTGTAAACCTTTATGTAACTATGTATACGTAGTGTATGCCACTCTGTGTCGCATGAACTGGGATTGAAGACTGGGAAGTTATATACCTAGACCACAGATACATAACTGCTATAGCTATATACAATGTCATACGTAAGTGCTACACACAGCAAAATTTCATTGTCCCTTTCACAAAGATCCGTGTCATGTGATCGAACTGCAACAATCATATCATTATGTGTGGCCTAAACAAACTTCACAGCCCTTGTGACACTTAAATTATACCAGTAGCTTGTCTCGAGGACATTGAAGTACCATCTCATGAACTAGCTTGCAACCAACTCAGAAAACAAGGTCCTGTAGTGCCATCCCTTGAACCATGTCGGTAGCTTGCGACTCTGCTTCTGTGATCAAGTTGTGATAAATTTCAGTCCATACCAATTCTGTGTCCATAGCTGTACTGGTTCTGAACCTAATCCATGTGGCAAACTTCGGCATACCAGGGCTTTTACTGTACCGTAGGCAGTGGCGGCGGAAGATTGTCCAGTCAAGGGGGGCTGAAGTACGGAGGCGCGAAGCGCCTTTGCAGAGGCTGCGAAGTAGCGGATCAGTATTCCGCGCGAAGCGCGGAAAAAAATTTCCATGCGCGGCTTTCCGTGTCAGGAAGCCACCGGTGCACCTAAGAATTACTACTTTAACACTTCTCTGGCGAAATTGTCGGCAAAACGTTGTCAACACTGCATGCTATTTGTAGGTCCAACTTTGGGCCGACTGCTTCTGCAGGGGACATTAAACTTTGACTGACTGACTGACTGACTGTACACAATAAACTGCTGCTAGAGGTAAGTCTTGAAAGGTTGATAGATTAGAGAACTGCCTATATATCGGCAGTGTACGTTTTGTTGGGAAGGGGGGCTAAGCCCCCCTTCTCGAGCACTTGAAGGGGGCTACAGCCCCCGTAGCCCCTGTGCTTCCGCCGCCCTTGACCGTAGGCAGTTAGATATCTCTTGTTCCCTAGCAATACCTTCATCATGAATACTTTTATTAAACATGTCACCAGTTATATCATACTTAACATAAATGGTGGTATTTCGCAGCATTGCAAGCTCATCAAGCAGCATGCTGGTCTTGTCCTCCATTTTGTAATCTCCAGCTTGTCCCGAACAGTCTCCAGCAGAAGAGCTGCAAGTGCAGCCACCACAAATGCACTAGCTGTGTTTATCACAGATTTCAATTTCCTTACCTGGGTTATCCAGCAGGAACCTTTTGAGAATGTGGAGGGTGGCATTTTGCCAGGTGTTGAGCTCACTCTCAACAGCAGCTGTCCTTGCAGCCACACTGTCAAACTCAGTTTTGCTGACACACTGCTGCTCATCTGTGTAGGATAAGTCAGTGAAGTATGGTTGCTCTTAGCATAGCAAGAAGTAAGAACACCAGGTGTCTCAGTACACACATAGCTACACTGATGTCTGACAGTTCACCTTGCTGTTGCTGTTGCTGCTGAGCTGTGGCACTGCAGAGTGGCAGGCTCACCAGAGCCATGGCCAGTGTAGCCAGAAGGCAGAACACTTTCAACACCATCTTACTTGCTGTAGAGTGAGCTCTGTTCTTGAACTGTGAGCGATATACTCCTTTGTCATTGGAAAGTATGCAGATGGAAAGGGCTAATTACACAAGCTGTTGTCTTAGTGGGGCACGTTTATGATGAAATCCCATTGTCAGTGGTCAGGAGGTTGTGATAAACAATCTGAGTGTGTCAGAGAGGTTGTGATAAGCATGTAGCCTAGTTCCCAGGCCTACCCCATTTTTTCTGTTCTTCGGTTTCCGTTGACAATAATACACGGATGCTGAAGGGCGGCGAAAAACGCGGAAGGCCTGGTATTATTGATCACGTGCTTTGTGTCAAGTGGACATAGGGGGGGTGTGGCCCAACCGCAAATAAGTTTAAAAGTGCCGAAGAAGTTGTGTAGATCGTCTGAGAGTCGCGACTAGCTGCGGAGCGTTCGAACCGAGTCGACTGGATGATGAACAGCCTTCAGGACATGCTGAAACAACTACGGGCCCCGCCCCCCCTACGTCCACCCTTGAGTCCACCTGACGCCACTCACGTGATGAATATTAATGGTACCAGGCCTTCCACTTTTTTCGCCACCCTTCCGCATCCATGTATTATTGTCAACGGAAACCGAAGAACAGACAAAATGGGGTAGGCCTGGGAACGAGGCTAATAAGCATGCATGATTGTAGGCTTGGTTGTGCAGTAATTACCTAAATGCTGCAACAATAGTTTACATCACTGTAGATATGCAACAGTAGTTAATAGCTACATGTAGTGTAACTTTTACAGCACTCTAGATACTTCAGTTGACTACTGTACAATTCTGTCGTGGTTGATAATCTGGAGAGCTGTAGATCCAGTAGAGAATCTAGAGAAAATTGAGATGGAGTCCAAATTGTGTTCAGACTGAGGTCCAAATTCGAGTCCGTAGTCAAAGTCCAGACTCAAGGTTGTACACCAACCCATTGCGTAGGGTGATTGTGCATGGAGAAAAAAAAAGATCACAGAGTCCATATTGCCCACCCCACTGTCCCATCTCAAGCAGTGGTTCCAACCAGGAGAACCACACCATGTGATGGGGATTCACGTACAGTTCTTACCTGAGGTATATACAATCAGGCAGAATGAGCCTCAGTATGTGGGAAGTAATAGCCATGGGCCAGGACAATTGAATTTTTCTTGATGAAATCTAAATATACGTATGTACATAAATAAATGCCTATACTAAACTTGGCTACTGCAACAACGCTTTTACAGGATTACAACTATGTTTGTACATAGCTAAGCATAATGCACATGTCAGCAAACATACTCAGATGTTCAGTTCTCCCTCAATTTCATCTCAGTGAATTTAAGGGAGTAGCTTGGCATCAATGTATTCCATTTCACACCATTACCAAAGGTAGTGTGTGAATCACGATAGTAGAGACCATTGAGGTTTGAATAGTGGCAACTACGATACCACCAGGCACCTTTGTATTGTTGTGCACAGTTGGCACCATAGACATCATTGTCCTGGTCCCTTGTGGTAAACTTGTGTCCATTGTGGTAAGCAAGAGAATCTCCTGCAGTTCCACTGTATCCTGATACTGACAGAGTGTATTTGGATACTGAATCTCCCACACTGAAACTTGAGTATTGTGCATAACGTGAGTTTCCTTCGAAGTCCTGCATGTCAATTCGTAGCTGAGTAGCAGTAGGTGTTAGACGGTGTATCTTGTCCAGACCCAGCCAGAACTCTCCACTAAGGATTCCAAACCCTTGCTGATAATCAGTCCACCTGCGATAAAAGTCGACTGATCCATCCACTCTGCGCTGGAACACTGTCCACCCACCACCATCTGTGTCCATGTTGCAGTATGCTTGGAATGCAGGCTGGTGGTCTGGTTTGATGATGTACACACCACTTGTAATTTGTCCTTGGTTGAAAGCATCCCGGCAGTCACTGAACACTCCTGAGTGATGAGAACAGTGTACTGTATATATGTCTCATGTTGTGGTAGTATGTTCATCATACGTATTATGTAGAGGACCAATGCTGCTTTACAATAGAAGTGCCAGTGCACTTTTATAGTGCAAACTCACTGAGACTAGGAGTTAGGGTTATGGGAGAAAAATTGTGTTTTATACCAGCGGCACAGCACTTACTTTAGCCCACAGTGTATACGTAGACACCTACTATGACAGTAATTGTACGTAGCTAGTAACTAGTTTGTGGCAGTTTAACTATTCATCCCTTCCTGGTCTCGTTTGCTTCTCTGCTTTTGTCTTCCAAGTGTATGATATCTTCTTAGCCTCGTTCCCCGTTAATGCACTACTCCTACCATCGAGCATTAACTCAACTGTACAAACTGTTTACATGTACGTATATTGCACGCACCAGATTCACAGTACCAATATACTGTCACGAGGATAACCGCTCCAACACTGAAACCGTAATATACTCTAGCTACGTACCTGCAGTGTGCTGCTGGTAAGTAACAGAATCATGCTTTCTCATTTGACTTGCTGTAACTAGCACACCACATGTATTTAATATGTACGGTTGGGAGGTCTGGGCCATACTCCCGCTGGTTGATTTCAGGCCTTCTGGGATTGTTTATGACAGTTTTAGAGTAGGAGTTGGACGACCACAGCTATGTAACTTAGCCATAGTGCTTACAAGCTACATATTACACTCAGCGCTCGCTGAACTAGAAAGGTTGTGGCTTTGCTCACGTGTGTCAACAAAAATGCATTTTCATGTCTTCAGAAGGGGCTTCCCAGAAATTTGCTTTAGGGTGATGGGGCTTTCCAGGAAGACTAGAAAAGCTGCTTTCTGAAGATTTGAATTCACTGCCATTTCGTGTCCACTTTGAAGCTTGCATGTGGCTGCCAACTGGTCTGCTGCACGCCACCAATAGCTGTGTGTGCAAGAAACATTTGGTGCCCAAATAGTGGTCAGGTTGAAACTGTACTGATGGCTGTGGCCCTGAGGTGACTCCCTCAAAGATATTCCACTTTTATAGTTGCAAGATACGTACTACGGGTCAGATCCTTTCTCTGGTTGATTTATGCTGCTACGTACTCTTTGTTACATATACCAATGTAAACACCTGCTTTTACATTTGCATTAAAGTCACCATCTTTGTCATGTGACTAATGAACTTGAGTCATCTGATTGGTTCTGTCAACATTCTGGCAGATGCCATTAATTATTAGCACCATGCAGTTGTAATTTTTCCTCAGTACTAAATATGTCTGTCCTATGTCTACCCTTGATGCATGCACATGATGAATGTACCAGCCCCTCCCATTGTTTTGCAGTGTGGGAGCCTGAGAATGAGACTAGATCTTACCGTCCGAACTGCAGCTGGTGTTCTGTAGTAGCTCCACCACCTCGTGATGGTGTTCCCTAGTGCTTGCTTCAGTTGTGTTCTGGAACATGTCCAATTTGTCCTGAAGTGCGTCCACCTTTTCCTGAAGTGTGTCCACCTTGTCCTGAAGTGTGTCCACCTTGTCCTTAAGGTTGGTGTGACCTGCATAATTATGTGAGCGGTACATATAGGTGTAAGCACATACATAACCCTTACCCATTTGAGTTTGAACCTGCGATTGCACAACATTTACTTTTGCATCAGGTGTTTAGGTGCTCTTGTCTCAAGGACATTACGTACGTGATAGTTGCCCAGACAAGATCCACCAGCAAGTACAGCTATGTAGTACTGGTCTACAAGTCTGCAGTCCCAGTGTGCGTGGCTTCGGTGAATGCCTGGACGTATCTGATGTCATACCATCATTATAAATGCACTTTGCTTTATGTACTACTCAGTGATTATACATTTTGACACGCGTAGCGCATGTACATTGCCCGGACATGCCTCAATACCCCTGAATGCAGTATGATTTACTGTGTAGGCAATTATTGGATATCTCTAGCTCCCGAGCATTATAGCTACCTTCATCAAGACTTCTTTATGCATGTGACCAGTTATACGTATCCTACGTACCATCCATGGTGGTATTTCGCAATGTTGCAAGCTCATCAAGCACCCTGCTGGTCTTGTCCTGTTGTTGCTCCATTTTGTACTGGATATTCTCCAGCTTGTCCCGAACAGTCTCCAGCAGGAGAGCTGCAAGTGAGAGAATCTCACAACACAGCTACCACCAATGCCCTGAATTTATGGCAGATTTGATTTCCTTACGTACCTGGGTTCTCCAGCAGGAACCTTTTGAGAATGTGAATGGTGGCATTTTGCCAGGTGTTGAGCTCACTCTCAACAGCAGCTGTCCTTGCAGCCACAATGTCAAACTCAGTTTTGTTGACACACTGCTGCTCAGCTGTGTAGGATAAGTCAGTGAAGTGCGGTTGCTCTTAGCGTAGCAAGAAGTAAGAATACCAGGTGTCTCAGTACACACATACACTGATATCTCACAGTTCACCTTGCTGTTGCTGTTGCTGTTGAGCTGTGGCACTGCAGAGTGGCAGGCTCACCAGAGCCAGTGTAGCCAGAAGGCAGAACACTTTAAAGACCATCTTACTTGCTTAGAGTGAGCTCTGTTCTGGAACTTGTCCAGTTTTCAGCCAGAGAGGCTACTTTGTTTATCTTGATGGGGCACTTTCAGAATGAAGTACCTGTGTCAGGGTTCAGAGGTTTTGTGATAAACATGCTGAACCTGGAGCTGCAGTTTTATTCGGGCAAGCGGAAACTGTGGAAACGGAAAAAGGAAACGGACAACGGAAACGGAAAACGGAAACGGAAAACTGAAAACGGAAAACGGAGTGGAGTGGACTGGACTCACCTAAAACTCTGTAAAATGCCTTTTTCAGTGTAGGACAGAAGCTAAGCATACTTATTCATTCGGTAAGTTGCTTGCATAGCCTGATTTCGTGTCTTCCCTCGAATCGGTAGAGGTCAAAGGTCACGTGCATATTTAATGAGCTTCAATGAAAAGTTTAGAAGAGCATTTATTTTTATTTACTGAGAAATCGAACTCCAGCCTTTTGCTGAAACATAGAAAACAAGAAACAATATTCCTCTATCTGACTGAAGCTCATTGCTGAAGCTCATTGCTGAAGCTCATTAAATATGCACGTGACCTTTGACCTATACCGACTCAAGGAAAGACACGAAAGCAGGCTATGCAAGCAACTTAGTGAATACAATTTAATAAGTATGCTTAGCTTCTGTCCTACACTGATAAAGGCAGAGTTTTGGGTCAGTCCAGTCCACTCCTGTCCAGTCCGTTTTCCGTTTCCGTTTTCCGTTTCCGTTTTCCGTTTCCGCGAAGTCCACTTATCAGAGTCTATTATATTCATCAGGAAAGGTTACACAAACTGTTATCTTAGCCAGACACTTTCAGGATGTAATAGTGTCAGGGTTCAGAGGTTTTTGTAGTAAACATGCTGACTGTAGAGCTGAAGTTCCTTTAATGTGTATTATGTGGAATTGGTTCGATTCATTTTGTGTTTGAACACTGTGATGATGCACACCAGGTCCTACAGACCTGTCAAGGTCGGCAGCCTCACTTGAGTGAGATGAGTGAGATTGGCACAAAATGAGTGAGACCCCATGAACACCCATCCAATATAAACTCATGACACAATAAATACCTTTCACAATGACGAATTTGACCTGTGAAGGTCAAGTTCAAGGCAGAAATTCATGACTGAATAAACATACAACAGTTCTAAACAGCTTCACTATCAAATTCGTTGAGAACTTGAACATGTGTCATGTAAGTGGGTATAATTGAATTAACCATTGAGAAACCAGTCCTATCCACTTAGGGAAGTCAATGAAATGCTTACTACATAGTGCTTCAGTGTTCAAAGGGAGCCAAAATCAACAGTACTGTCGATTTCACTTCGCTTCGAACATGCGTATTTCTGGATTTTCACGGAAACTGTGTTCTGCAAACTCACGCAAAGTGCCCGCAGCTTCCGGACTCCAGCGTATTGCGGGCCGTGCGATTTCCATAAAGCTCCACCCGCAGGAAGTTCTTGCTGCAAAAACTTGGCACGCAATACGCATGTTCGAAGCGAAGTGAAATCGACAGTAACATGCAGGTGGTGCAAGTGTGTGAGATTTGGATATGTATGCGTGTGAGCGTGAGATGACACGTAAATGTGTGTGTCGTGAGACTTGACAGGACTGCACCTAGGTATTACTACAGCCACCATTCAACCACACTTACGAAAACCAGTAGGTATTATAATGGCTTCCCCAGTGGTGAAGGGAGGTAGGGATTGAAAGGCTAGGGGCTTTCCCCTTAACTGACTACGCTAATGCTACAATACAAATATTAGCATGAACTTTACTTTGGCATACTTTGCAAGAGTTTATGGCATCACAAATAAAAGATTAATTAATGGTTGTGGCTCTTAGTGGGTGTGGTTATAATGAAGAAACAAAAGCACCATTGATGTCGAAGCAATGAATGTTAGGGAGCTGTCCACACTGGAAGTTTCTGGGGCCATACCTCACGTGAACATGACGTAATTGACAGATGGCAAATTGTTCCAAACAAGAAAATGTGTCGTTTTGTGTATTGTTCAACGATCTAGCTACATGTTCAACACTTAGCGTGTATGGCTGTCACCCCCCACTACCCAGATAAGTGTGGTATGTTGGCTTGTACCTTCTCTCTTCTTGCTGTTCTGAGCAACAGTGGTGGACCCACATTAATTTGAAGTCTTTCTACCAGTCTTTAAACCCTGACGTCACTCACATGGTAAATTTACCAGGCCCTCTCCCACTTAACTGTACTGCAAGTGATGGAAGCTGCAAGGTGCTTGGGAAGGAGGCCATTTTTCGCACGCAAATTATTGTAGCATTACGGTAATTGATTTTAGTTTGCACTACTTACTGAGTACTGACTGTGGAATAATGGAATGACATTGGCATAGCTATCTACGGCAGGACCAAGCAGGGCATTTGCCCTACCTAATGCTTGCCCTTAGGTATTTGTACATACGTACATACGTGCATAGCTAATGAAAGTTCCTGTCCTTTCTATTCTAGTGAGACTCCTCTGTGAGGTTGAGTTGATATTGTCCCAGAGAACCAACTGTTATAGAGCGAGCTCAGAAGTTGGCTTTTAGTCTGGCTAGCTAGCTGGCAGTTAGTTGCTGGAGGACTAGTAGCCTTGTTCTTATGCTCTTGTGTAATAATGAACCTGGTAAACACTGTTTGCATATGCTCAGTTCCCAAAAGAAATTCTGGGGGTTTGGAAATTTGTGGATACTATGCTGTTCTATCGTTCTGTTCCTGGCAGCACAGACAAAAGTAATTCCCCTCTGTGTCTCTCTCTTTCTTGTAATCACACTCCTGCATAATAACACCGACTAGCTATCTGTATAACAGCACGGTGATTATCCAGATTATTATATGGTTACTCAGGCCTGTAGGAAGCAAGTTTAGTTTGGTCAGGCGGAGAGCACTTTGAGCGATGAAATTGTGGCGGCGCAATGGTGCGTGCAGGTCGCGAATCGAGAAGCGAAGCCAGTTCGCGAAGTGAGCGCGCGAAGCGGCGTGAGACAAGGGGGTCAGGAAAATTTTGCATTTAAGACCTTCTGAGATCGATTCTGGTGCAATCTTGGGATGAAACTGCTAGATTCAACAACTTGCTAGCCAGACTGAGCAAATTATTGGTCCGGCGGCCGCCGCACCTACTCCTACGGCCCTCTTACTACGACAGAAGTATTCAGAAGTATTCACACATGTGCCAACAATTTTTGGGGTCACATGACAATCGTATATTAATGTATTGCAGGCTTGGTCATATTGATACTACAGCAGTGGTAACGTTTACACTGCAACTGATGAAATTCTGCTTTGGTTCATTATCTGGAGTGTTGTAGATCCAGTGTTGATGACATGGAGTCCTTCAGACTGAGGCTCAAAATCAAGTCTGTAGTCAACATCCAGAGTCCAGTTTTTACACCAACCCATTGCGTAGGGTGATTGTACATGTGAGACTTGAGGAGAAAAATAATCATAGAATCCATATTGCCCGCCCCTCTGTCTCCTCACAAGTAATGATTCCAGCCAAGAGAACCACAGTGGCAGTCCTTACATGCAGGAAGTGTAAGCCTTAATGGGAAGGAATGAGCCTGAACAACTCCATGAAAGGTTTCACAGCAAGATCATATACATGTGTACAGTAAACTAATGCCTACTGAAGTTGGCTACTACGTACACTTGATTACAACTCTATACCTACTGCAGCTAAACATAATGCACATGTTAGTGAACATATTCAGGTGTTCAGTTCTTCCTCAATTTCATCTCAGTGAATTTAAGGGAGTATTCGTGTCCCCGCCATCTGCCCCAGTTCACACCATCAGCATAGGAGGAGTGTGACCCACCGTGGTAGAGACCATTGAGATTTGAATGGTGGCAATTATTATACCACCAGGCACCTTTATAGAGTTGTGCACAGTTGGCACCACCATTGGCATCATTGTCCTGGTCCCTTGTGGTAAACTTGGATTCGTTGTGGAATGCAAAATCATCTCCTGCAGTTCCACTGTATCCTGATACTGACAGAGAGTATTTGGATACTGAATCTCCCACACTGAAATTTGCGTATTGCGCATAACGCGAGTTTCCATCGAAGTCCTGCATATCAATTCGTAGCTGAGTGGCGGTAGGTGTTAGACGGTGTATCTTGTCCTGGCCCAGCCAGAACTCTCCACTAAGGATTCCAAACCCTTGCTGATAATCACTCCACTTGCGATAAAAGTCGACTGATCCGTCCACTCTGCGCTGGAACACTGTCCACCCACCACCATCCGTGTCCATGTCACAGAATACTTGGAATTCTGGTTGGTGGTCTGGTCTGATGATGAACACTCCACTTGTAGTCTGTCCTTGTGTCAGAGCGTCCTTGCAGTCAGTGTACACTCCTGAGTCATGAACAGTACACTGCATGCGTAAATGACAGTTAAACCGTAGTTTAAATGAGGTTAACATTCAAAGGGGCCACTCCCCAGGGGCGGGGCCAACAGGCGCATGCGCATGCTTGGCCTGTGGCGCCTCGTGGCATAACGGCCAGTTAGTCTGTTTGGCGTGCCCCGGACAACAGGCAGTCAGAAGCCCTGAGACGACGTGTTCCAGTTTTTTTTTTTTTTTTTTTTTCCTACCCGTGCGCGAGGGGACGGTAGACTCCACCGTCCTACGCAGTCGGCACCCTCGATCCCAGCCAGGAGAAACAAGCGTGTATCCTTTCAATAGTCGCCACAACCTGCGTGTATCCTTTGAATAGTCGCCACAACCTGCCTGTATCCTGCCACTTGTATATTGTGGAGCGCCTGCAGCGCCATTGTCCGTTGACCAGTACAGGCCACGCTGGCTGGTCAGGTTGCGAGGATGGATGTCCTGTGTGGCTGGCTGCACGCCAGAAGGCTGATACTATGAGACAGTCCAATCTGAAACATTGATAATCACACTATTTGAATCCTGGGACAGCCACCAGCAATTGGTGACCAACGCTTACGCTAGGCCATGTGCCACTGTAGTGGGGATTAGTGCTACAGGCACGGGGCTGGGGCTTAGTCAACTGGCCATGGGCCAGTCGCTATGAAATCCTCTGGTAGGCATAACTGTGGGAGTGGAAATCACTCCAAGGGCCTGCTTGCCACCGGCTGTTGGTAAAGAGTTTGCTGTCCCAAGGTAGCTAACAGCTAAGCGCTCCAGGCAGTACTAGACATAGAGCGCTGGGATTGCGGAGGCTTGACACCGCGAGTCAACTTTTCCACTTTTGATAACAGTACAACATTAGATTAAAAGAAGAAAAACAAAACAACAACAAGTGGTTATATACAAGCTGAGGGGCCCTAGCGGCACAGAGGGAACAATGCAATGGGTACAAAAGGGAGGCCAAAACCACTGCATGTTAACACCTAGGTGCGAATACATGAGAGTAGTAAATATTGCATCATAGCTACATAAGCAAAGTAAACATGTCATAACATACAGCTGGCCAAGACTAGTTGACTTCAGAGTAACAGAGTTAAGGGAATTTCATTCCACAATGTGCTCCTCACTTTGGGGGTCTATGGGTAAGCGTCCCCCAGGGCCACTGGTTGGGGAGGAAGGATCGGTTCTCCTAATGACTGGTGGTTTGCCTAGATACTGATGAAGCGTCTGTGTATCTAATTACGGATGAATAATCGGTGTGCTTGCACAAGTGCTTGTACCCGGGGACTCATGAAGAGGTTGGGAATAAGTCGATTGTCCAATTCGGGGAGTAAGCTACTACCCTGCTCAGCGGCTCGCCAACTAAGGGGGGATAATGTGCTTGCCCGTTACGGGAAGTGCGGGCGAACAAGCTGGGTGCCTATTTTTGGCTTGCTGGGCCATGGGTGGAGGAGCTGCTCCCCTAAGTTTTAGCTGAAGTCTTGATGTGATTGCTGCTCAGGTGATTGCTTACATGCCTAGCAGTCATTAAATATCCTGCTTGCCTGGCTGCCACCAGGTGCGACTCGCTGGGCTACATTCTCACGCCTGACTGCCACCAGTTTGCAGGGGTGGCCTAATATTGTCACCAGTGGCAGGTGTTAGCCTGGCCTGGCTAGTTGATGCTGAGTATACCTAAGTATCACCCGGTCGAGGTGGGTACCAAGGCCTGGGAAACAAGTGGTGTGTCTGATTGTGAATGGCCAACAAGGAACTTATGTCCACGATTAAGCTGTGCCCATTTTTCGCTTGCCTAGCCATTGGTGGACAGGCTGCTCCCATAAGTGCTAACTGGCTAGGAACCCATGCAGGTGATTGCGGCTCAGGTGATTGCTTACATGCCTAGCTATCATTCTTGCCTGGTTGCCACCCCACTATGGGAGGGAATTGGCCCTTGTAAAATTCCAACCCTTCCAGGTGTGACTCGCTGGGCTACAGTGTAGTTGGGGCCCAAGTGCCTATTGGCTAACCGATGCTGAATTTCCTCAAGCCTAATGGCAATCTGTTTGCAGGGGTGCCCTGCCTGTCTGGCGAATGTTGGGTAGACTACATGCTCAGCGGATACCAGTTACAGGGCTTGCCTGGTTGTTGCTGAGTGCCCGGTATTCCTGCATACCTGATTACCCCATCAATGGGCTCGCCCAGTCAGTGGGTTCGCCCCGTCAGTCCCATCAGTGGACTCGCCCCGTCAGAGGGCTCGCCCCGCCAGAGGGCTCGCCCCGCCAGTGGGCTCGCCCCGCCAGTGGGCTCGCCCCGCCAGTGGGCTCGCCCCGCCAGTGGGCTCGCCCCGCCAGTGGGCTCGCCCCGCCAGTGGGCTCGCCCCGCCAGTGGGCTCGCCCCGCCAGTGGGCTCGCCCCGCCAGTGGGCTCGCCCCGCCAGTGGGCTCGCCCCGCCAGTGGGCTCGCCCCGCCAGTGGGCTCGCCCCGCCAGTGGGCTCGCCCCGCCAGTGGGCTCGCCCCGCCAGTGGGCTCGCCCCGCCAGTGGGCTCGCCCCGCCAGTGGGCTCGCCCCGCCAGTGGGCTCGCCCCGCCAGTGGGCTCGCCCCGCCAGTGGGCTCGCCCCGCCAGTGGGCTCGCCCCGCCAGTGGGCTCGCCCCGCCAGTGGGCTCGCCCCGCCAGTGGGCTCGCCCCGCCAGTGGGCTCGCCCCGCCAGTGGGCTCGCCCCGCCAGTGGGCTCGCCCCGCCAGTGGGCTCGCCCCGCCAGTGGGCTCGCCCCGCCAGTGGGCTCGCCCCGCCAGTGGGCTCGCCCCGCCAGTGGGCTCGCCCCGCCAGTGGGCTCGCCCCGCCAGTGGGCTCGCCCCGCCAGTGGGCTCGCCCCGCCAGTGGGCTCGCCCCGCCAGTGGGCTCGCCCCGCCAGTGGGCTCGCCCCGCCAGTGGGCTCGCCCCGCCAGTGGGCTCGCCCCGCCAGTGGGCTCGCCCCGCCAGTGGGCTCGCCCCGCCAGTGGGCTCGCCCCGCCAGTGGGCTCGCCCCGCCAGTGGGCTCGCCCCGCCAGTGGGCTCGCCCCGCCAGTGGGCTCGCCCCGCCAGTGGGCTCGCCCCGCCAGTGGGCTCGCCCCGCCAGTGGGCTCGCCCCGCCAGTGGGCTCGCCCCGCCAGTGGGCTCGCCCCGCCAGTGGGCTCGCCCCGCCAGTGGGCTCGCCCCGCCAGTGGGCTCGCCCCGCCAGTGGGCTCGCCCCGCCAGTGGGCTCGCCCCGCCAGTGGGCTCGCCCCGCCAGTGGGCTCGCCCCGCCAGTGGGCTCGCCCCGCCAGTGGGCTCGCCCCGCCAGTGGGCTCGCCCCGCCAGTGGGCTCGCCCCGCCAGTGGGCTCGCCCCGCCAGTGGGCTCGCCCCGCCAGTGGGCTCGCCCCGCCAGTGGGCTCGCCCCGCCAGTGGGCTCGCCCCGCCAGTGGGCTCGCCCCGCCAGTGGGCTCGCCCCGCCAGTGGGCTCGCCCCGCCAGTGGGCTCGCCCCGCCAGTGGGCTCGCCCCGCCAGTGGGCTCGCCCCGCCAGTGGGCTCGCCCCGCCAGAGGGCTCGCCCCGCCAGAGGGCTCGCCCCGCCAGAGGGCTCGCCCCGTCAATGCCCGTCAGTTGGCTCCCCCCATCAGTGGGCTCACCCTGGATCAACATTATTTTGAGCTTGACAGAGTTCATACCACATCAAGGCCTATTGTTGTATTGGAGCATCAGTGATGTCTCACTGCCAGGACTGCTACCTTCAGCCATTTTTAGATGCCACGTTGAACCAAAATTTGAAGTCCGATGGTTGCATGCCGCCACGGAAGTATAATGGCAGCTTATACATGAATGTGACCGATTAGTCTCGCATTATTGGAAACCGATTGTTATTCCAATATAGTTGCCTCAGGCCTAACGTCGGGTATACGGGAGGTACTGTGTACCCTGCTGGGCTAGTTGCTGAGTATCATGCACGTCTAATGACCACATGTTGCTGGCGCATACCCTTGCTGATCATGCATACCTGTGCAGGTGTGTACCCTTGCTGATTACCCGGCGCGCCCGGTGGCCACCTAGTGCAACTGTGCACCCTGCTGATATCCTATGCACTTAATGACCTCTGGTTGCGGGTGTGCGCCATTGCTATTTAGTGGATGCGAATTATTCTGCAGGCCTAATGGCCACCTCTTGCAGGTGGGTACCCTTGTGGGGTTAGTGGGTGCTGAATGGCCTGCATGCCGAATGTCTACCTGTTGCCGGTGTGTACTGTATACCCTGCTGGGCTAGATGATGCGGAATCTGCGGTTATAATGACCACCTGTTGCAGGGGTGTACCCTGCTGTTATACTGATCACCTGGCATATCCTGCCGGCCTAATGACCACCTTTTGCAGGTGTGCATGCCCCCGCTGGGCTACATGTAGTTGCGGCTCAACATCCTGCATGCCTAACGACCACGAGCTGCAGGTGTGTGTGCCCCGCGGGGCTTAGTTGATGCTGACTTTCGTGCATGTCTAGTGACCACCTGTTGCAGGTGTGGGTGCTCCACTGGGCTAGTAGATATTGTGCATGCCTAACGAGCACCTGCTGCGGTATGTGTGTCCTGTTGGGCTACGTAGTCGATGCTGATTATCCGAACTGCTGCCTGTTGCAGGTGTGTGTACCCTGCATGCCTGCGAGGGATGTGAGCGAATCTCTTATTCAACGCTGTGGGTCGTTTGGAGTCACCAGCATTGCACGCTGTAGCGCTGTGGTAGCTTCATGTCTTCCCTGTGGCTGCCATTGCAGGCGGTCGGCTGGGCGTGGGTGCTGTGTGGCGTGTGCACTGATTGGAACTAACTGTGACGCTCGGCTTATTCTTGCCTTGCGCTACGACAAGTCGCACCCAGGGTTGTAACGGCTACCAGGAGTGCGGTTACCAGTATAAAAGCGGTGGATTCTGTATTTATTCTACATGTACCTGGATTGGGGAGTGTGGCGCTTAGCGCCACTGGAGGATGTCAGGTCTGACATACACTCCCCTGCCCATTTCCATGTCAGGGGCCCTACTAATGGTCCAATTATATCGTGGGGCCCCTGTAGTATAATGCTAATGATTACCGTCCCATCAGTGGACTCGCCCCGTCAGTGGGTTTGCCCCGTCAGTGGGTTCGCCCCGTCAGTGGGCTCGCCCCATGAGTGGGCTTGCCCTGTCAGTGGGCATTCCCGGTCAGTTATTTGCTCAAGGCCAGGTCTGGCCGGGGACGCCAGCCAGGCATCCCACTATGGGAGGGGAGTGGCCCTTGTAAAATTCCAAACCTTTCCCCTTCTCGTCAGGAGTTACGGGGATATTGTATGGCTGGTAGTAAAGACTAGCCCCGCATGAAGGTTAACTTATGGCTCATGTTGGTAAGTTAAGGTGGCAGATACCCCTTTACGTTAGGTTACCTTTAAACGTCGGGGGCCCCCGGTTAGGTTACCTTTAAACGTCGGGGGCCCCCGACGTTTAAAGGTAACCTAACGTAAAGGGGTATCTGCCACCTTAAGGTATCATACCTTGAGGTTACATTTGTAGGTACTAATTTTATGTGAATTTTGAAGCCGCAAACAATAGTATTAGTGACGTGACGGTGCATTAATTGGAGCGAGCCATAAGCTAGCCACTTACAAAGTGACCTATGAAATAGGAGTTGGGTGACCAGCTATTACGTAACTTAACCCTAGTACTTGCAAGCTACAGGGCATGTTGCACTCCGTGCTCACAGAAATAGAGAGGATGGGAATTTGCTCGTGTGTCAACAATTTAACAAAAGTGCAATGCATGCCTTTAGAAAGGGGCTTCACCAGAATTTACTTTGGGATGATGGGGCTTTCAAGGCTGTAGGAGCCAGTATGGCCAGTACGGCCCGAGCCATACTACTTTTTCAGGCTGCTAATTTTACTACCGAAGCTGTACACTCACCAAGATGACAGAAACTTCGACCCACGCCTGCTAGGCTTCAATAACCAGTGATTCATGGGTACTATATAGCTCGTGCCGTGGCAAGGGGTCAAGGTTCTCGCATAGCCTCATACCCAGCCTGAACTCAAGTGGACCTGGGTACGAGGCTAGTTCATACACACAGCAAGCAAGTGGTTTCCGAAACGACATAGGGTTAGCCCTATGACTAGTCAGAAAGATGTCACGGAAGCAGAAAGCAGTTATAGTATAGTGCATGTGAAGTTGCCATGAGAGGCCTTCCTGATGACTGGTGATTTTTTCCCCGCACTTCGTGCGGTTTCTCACCTACTTTGCAGTCTCACCGAGTGACACAATGCCCAGTTGTGCTGACAACTGTTATGAGCATTACACCTTCTGCAATGTGGTCAAGGGTACATGGGTCGGTGTTTATTTTTATTCATATAGTTAGCCGTACCAGTACCAATTTGCTTCCTACAGGCCCGGCTTTTCACAGAGACTAGAAGAGGATGGTTCACTGCCATTTTGTGTCAACTTTGAAGCTTGCACGTGGCTGCCAACCAGTCATCCGGGCACGCCAACAATAGCTGTGTGTGCAAGAAACATTTGCTGCCCCGAATAGTGGTTCGGTTGAAACCAAACTAACTGTGCTGGTGGCTACAGCCCTGAAGTGTCTCCCTCCACTTTTAAGGTTGCAAGATACTACGGGTCAGATCCTTTCTCTGCTTGATTCTTTGCTACCAGCATAAACACCAGGTCCTGCTTTTACAGCGCATTAATGCAGTCACCATCTTGGTCATGTGACTAATGAATTGAGCTGTCTGATGGTTCCATCAACCTTCTGGCAGAGCTCTATCTGGCGTGTGTCTATACCCTTCACTGTGTGCACTTGATAAATGTACCAGCCCCTCCCATTGTTTTGCAGTGTGGGAGCCTGGGAATGAGACTAGATCTTACCATCCGAACTGCAGCTGGTGTTCTGTAGTAGCTCCACCACCTCGTAATGGTGTTCCCTAGTGTTTGCTTCAGTTGTGTTCTGGAATGTGTCCAATTTGTCCTCTAAGTTAATCACTTTGTCCTGAAGCATGTCCACCTTGTCCTTAAGGTTGGTGTGACCTGCATAATTATGTGAGCGGTACATATAGGTGTAAGCACGTACATAACCCTTACCCATTTGAGTTTGAACCTGCGATTGCACAACATTTACTTTTGCATCAAGTGTTTAGGTGCTCTTGTCTCAAGGACATTGCGTACGTGATAGTTGCCCAGACAAGTATCATCATCAGCACCTGAGATCCACCAGCAACTACAGCTATGTATATAGTACTGGTCTACAAGTCTGCAGTCCCAGTGTGCGTGACTTCGGTGAATGCCTGGACGTATCTGATGTCATACCATCATTATGAATGCACTTTGCTTTCTGTACTACTCAGTGGTTATACATTTTGACACGCGTAGCGCATGTACATTGCCTGGACATGCCTCAATACCCCTGAATGCAGTATGATTTACTGTATAGGCAATTATTGGATCTCTAGCTCCCGAGCATTATAGCTACCTTCATCAAGACTTCTTTATGCATGTGACCAGTTATATCCTACGTACCATCCATGGTGGTATTTCGCAATGTTGCAAGCTCATCAAGCACCCTGCTGGTCTTGTCCTGTTGTTGCTCCATTTTGTACTGGATATTCTCCAGCTTGTCCCGAACAGTCTCCAGCAGGAGAGCTGCAAGTGAGAGAATCTCACAACACGTACAACTACCACCAATGCCCTGAATTTATAGCAGATTTGATTTCCTTACCTGGGTTCTCCAGCAGGAACCTTTTGAGAATGTGAATGGTGGCATTTTGCCAGGTGTTGAGCTCACTCTCAACAGCAGCTGTCCTTGCAGCCACAATGTCAAAGTCAGTTTTGCTGACACACTGCTGCTCAGCTGCGTAGAAGTATGGTTGCTCTTAGCATGGCAAGAAGTAAGAACACCAGATGTCTCAGTACACACATACACTGATGTCTGACGGTTCACCTTGCTGTTGCTGTTGCTGCTGAGCTGTGACACTGCAGAGTGGCAGGCTCACCAGAGCCAGTGTAGCCAGAAGGCAGAACACTTTCAATGCTATTCTACTTGCTATAGAGTGAGCTCTGTTCTGTGACTTGTCCAATTTTCAACCAGAAAGGCTACTTTGTTTATCTTGGTGGGGCACTTTCATGATGTAGCTAAAGCTGTGTCAGGGTTCAGAGGTTTTGCGATAAACATGCTAGTGTCAGCTTTGCTGAGTGTGGAGCTTTTGTGTAGGCCTATGGGTTACACAAGCTAGGATGCACTTTCACGATGAAATTGTGTCATGGTTCAGAGGTTTTTGATAGACATTCTGAGCATGAGCTGAAGTTCATTTCTTTGTCCTGTACTATTCCAGAAAGGGGTATGCACAAGCTGTTATCGTAGGATGCACTTTCATGATGAAAACCAGTGTCAGGGTTCAGAGGTTTTGCGATAAACATGCGTTTTGAAATAAACATGTTTTGAGAAACTCATGCACTTAACCAGTTGGCAATGGCTCCCCCAGTGGTGTAGGGGAGTAGGGCTCAAAAGGCTGGGGACTTTCCCCCTAACTGACTACTCTCATGCAACAATATGTATTTGTGTGAACTTTACTTTTGCAGACTATGCGAGTGTTTACAGCATCACAAATAAAAGATTGCAACAATTAAATGTATGGATATATATGTGGGAGTGGTTCTTAGTGTGTGTGGTCATAACGAGCAAATAAATGATGTTAAGAAGCTGTCCACACAGCAGTACTGACGTTTCTGCCTCCTTCCATTTCTGTGGCCTTATGAGAGCAAAGATAGTCCATACTTCTTCAGATTGCAGTGTCTTTCTCACTGGGAAGTCACGTAGTTGGCACAGTGGCAACTTGCGCAGCGAACAAGAGCACAAAGTGACATTAACCTTTGTAAGAACTGAGGGAGGGCTAAAATTGAATTTGTCAAAATGCTCACATAGCCTCACTCCCACCCAGTTTTTCATCACTTGTAGTACTGAAAAGTGTGTGTGTAGGAGTGTGTGTGGGGGGGGGGGGGGGGGGGGGATACATTTCTTCATGTGAGCATGATGTAGTCGACAAATAGCAAATTGTTACGAATGGGAATGCGATGTTTTGCATGTTGTTCAACCATCTGCACATTTGATGACATTCTGATTTGATTCATGAGACCAACATAACATTCATCTTCCATCTTCCAACAAGACTCCCATGGAGAGGAGCGAATAAAGCATCATTATATAGGATACTCAAGGTATTATATACAAGCACTCGCAAAGTCTGCAAAAATAAAATTTTCAAGTATAGCTTCGCTCCCTTCGCTCGCTCAGCTACTTCCCCCTTGTTCGCCTAGCGTGAGTAATCCGGTGCCGGACAGCTCTCTGTGCAGAGCTGCTGCTCCCCGATTGTGTCTGCTTCAAATGCTGCTCCCTGTTTGCGTCCGCTTCAGCTACTGTTCTCCGATTGCGTCCGCTTCAGCTGCTGCATGCTCGCTGCTTGTGTCTGCTTCAACAACTGCTGCTCCCCGATCGTATCCGCTTTAACTGCTGCTCGCCCGATTGTGTCCGCTTCGACTGCTGCTCCCCAATTGCATGCATCCCAGCTGGATTCCACCCCATGTTGTCGAACATTCTCTGCAGAGTTGAGGTTCAGTAAATTGAAGCACGAAGGTCACGCGTTGCTAGACTAGTCCCACTCCACGAGACTACACCCCATGAACATCCCACTTCCATCATGCACAGACAGACACACACACACACACACATTAAAATCTTAATGTATTGATTGTGTGTCCCGCAGTGTAGGCTGTAACATGAGGCATGTACACAGTTCAACTTGTGGTAAGATAATTCATTCCATGTTGATTGTAGCTGTTCTGGTCCCGTGACCTCCAACCAATCAGATGTCTCCTTTGGGGTCATATGACAATGGAATATTGCAGGCTTGGATATGTAGTAATTACCTAAATGCTGCAACATTTACATACTGCAATTACGTAACTGCTGTAAAATGATTCTGCTGTGGTTCATTGTCTGGAGTGTTGTAGATCCAGTGTAGAGAATAAAGGGGTTTATGCCCAAAATTGAAATAGAGTCCAAAATTGTTCAGACTAGGGTCCAAAATCAATTTTCCAGACTTCCACCAAACCCATTGCATATAGAGTGATTGTACTCAGTCCCCCTCCAAGCAATGGTTCCAACCTGGATGCGTGATAGGGATGCACTGTCCTTACATGAGGTATAATCAGGCAGTGTGAGCCTCAATAGGAAGGATGAAAACTTTTCACAGGAAGATCATATACCTACAAGATTACACCCCTATAGCTACATGCTACTAATGCACATGTCAGCAGGTGTTCAGTTCTTCCTCAGTTTCATCTCAGTGAACTTAAGGGAGTAGTGGTATTTCCTCCATGTGGACCAGTCCACACCATCAGCAACGGAGGGGTATGGCCCACCGTGGTAGAGACCGTTGAGGTTTGAATGGTGACAATCATTATACCACCAGGCACCTTTATAATCCTGTGCACAGTTGCTTCCAGTATGAGAATCAGCATTATTGTCCTGGTCCCTTGTGCTAAACTTGTGTCCATTGTGGTAAGTAAGAGAGTCTCCTGCAGTTCCACTGTATCCTGATGCTGTCAGAGTATATTTGGATACTGAATCTCCCACACTGAAACTTGAGTATTGCGCATAACGTGAGTTTCCGTCAAAGTCCTGCATATCAATTCGTAGCTGAGTGGTAGTAGGTGTTAGACGGTGTATCTTGTCCAGACCCAGCCAGAACTCTCCACTAAGGTTTCCGAAACCTTGCTGATAATCAGTCCAGTAGCGATAAAAGTCAACTGATCCATCCTTTCTGCGCTGGAACACTGTCCACCCACCACCGTCTGTGTCCATGTCACAAAATACTTGGAATTCGGGCTGGTGGTCTGGTCTGATGATGTAGACACCACTTGTTGTCTGTCCATGGTTGAAGGCATCCTTGCAGTCAGAGTACACTCCTGAGGGATGTCAAATAGGCTGCATGCAAATGTCTCATGGTGGTATAAGTTTATCATGATAATAATAATTATGTTGAGGACTCATTGTCCAATTGTGGCATTAATAGTGCCAGTGGTTTTTGTAGTACAAACTCTCAGAGACTAGGAGTTAGGGAAATAGCAGGTGCTCAGCACTTACCAATTCCTATATACAATCAACATGGAATGATTACTTCACCACAGGTTGAACTGTGTACATGCCAGAGCTCAACTACATACTTTACTCCAGCCTACATATAGAGTCAGTAGACTCTATTATGTGGGGACACGCAATATACAAAAATCTCCCAGTACCTTGTAAACTTACAAGTTATCCCTTTATAATATAACAACATAACATTCATCTTCAGGTGCTTTCATGACCAACAAGACTCCCATTGAGCGGAGTGAAAAAAGCATCTTGAAAGTATCAAATCAGAATGTCAAACAATGGCAATGACCTCCAACCAATCAGATGTCTCCTTTAGGGTCACATGACAGTTGTATACTAATGCATTGAAGGCTTGGTCGTGTAGTAATTACCTAGATGTGTAACATTTACAGCTGTGTAGATTAGCCTCGTTCCCAGGCCTACCCCATTTTTTCTGTTCTTTGGTTTGCGTTGACGGATGCGGAAGAGCGGTTCTTCGCCGCTCTCCCGCATCCGTGTATTAGTGTCAACACAAACCGAAGACCAGAAAGAACGGGGTAGGCCTGGAATGTGGCTACTGTAGATACTGCAATTGACTGCTGTAAAATGATGAATTCTGTTGTGGTTCATTATATGGAGTGTTGTAGATCCCGTGTAGAGAATCTAGAGGTTTATTTCCAATATTGAGATGGAGTCCAAAATTGTTCAGACTGAGGTCCAAATCATGTCTGCATGTAGTCAGCATCCAGATTCCAGTTTTTACACCGACCATTGCTTGCACAAATAGAATCATAGAATCCATATTTCCCCCCCCCCCCCCCCCCCTGTCCCCTCTCAAGCAGTGGTTCCAACCAAGAGAACCACACCATGTGAAATGGATTCACAGACCTTACATGTGATGTTTGAGCATTAATAGGGAGGGATGGGCCCGGACAACTCCATGAAATGTTTTCACAGCAAGATCATATACGTGTGTACAGTAAATTAATGCCTGTACTAACGGTTGCTAATGCTACATGATTACTAGCTATGTCTAAACATAATCAGGTGTTTAGTTCTTCCTCAGTTTCATCTCAGTGAATTTATGGGAGTAGCGGTATCCCCTCCATGTCACCCAGTTCACACCATCAGCATAGGAGGAGTGTGGCCCACTGTGGTAGAGACCGTTGAGGTTTGAACTATGGCAACCACTACCGTACCACCAGGCACCTTTATATTTCCGTGCACATCTGTCTCTAGTATGAGGATCATTGTCCTGTTCCCTTGTGGCAAACTTGGATCCATCGTGCACCCCCGTAAGAGAATCTCCTGCAGTTCCACTGTATCCTGATACTGACAGAGTGTATTTGGATACTGAATCTCCCACACTGAAACTTGAGTATTGAGCATAATGCGAGTTTCCATCGAAGTCCTGCATATCAATTCGTAGCTGAGTAGCAGTAGGTGTTAAACGGTGTATCTTGTCCAGACCCAGCCAGAACTCTCCACTAATGTTTCCAAACCCTTGCTGATAGTCAGTCCAGTAGCAATAAAAGTCAACCGATCCATCCTTTCTGCGCTGGAACACTGTCCACCCACCACCGTCTGTGTCCATGTCACAGTATGTTTGGAATGCAGTCTGGCTGTCTGGTTTGAGGGTGTAGACACCACTTGTAGTTTGTCCTTGAGTCAGGGCATCCTTGCAGTCTGTGTACACTCCTGAGTGGTGAACAATACACTGCATCATGTTGATAATATTATGTAGAGGACCCATTGACAAATCGTGGCATTACAATAGCTGAAGGGCCAGTGCTTTTTTGTAGTACGCTAGGAGTTAGGGTTATGGGAGAACTAGTGTGTTGTAGCAGTTGCTCAGCACTTATACATTAGCCCACCAATTCCTTCAGCTACGTATCTGTTTTGACACTGTACCCTCTGCTATTGAAAGGTGTGGCAGGGGACATACATACACTGGTTGTTGATATACTGCAGGACATTTTGGGGTGAGTGTGAGCAAGCGAACGAAGAGAATGAAGTTGCTAGTGTCAGCGAAGTGACAAATTGAATAGTTGTAGCTATGAAGTTTGTGACAGTTCTGCCCTTCCTGGTCTCGTTTGTTGCTCTGTTTTTGTCTTCCATGAGTATGATATCTTCTTAGCCTCGTTCCCCGTTAATGCACTCACTCTACTCCTACCATCGAGCAAGAGTCTTGTAAGAGTCTAAACTGTTTTGTTTGTTGCATGCACCATGCATTGCCATAACTAGCAGACCATATGCACTTACGTTGACAAGTGGGGGCCTCCCCAGTCCACACCACCTCCTGACCCGTACAGACACACTCCCTGCTCACGTTCCCTAGCAAGTTGTAGCCAGCATCGCAGGAGTAGTTTGCCACAGTGCCAGGAACATTACCATCAAGTACCAGGTGAGTCACCTGCCCATTCTCAGGGTTGGTAAGGGATGGACACACTGGGGGGGGGGGGGGGGGGGGGGGGGGGATATGGAATGGTAAATTCAGAGAATCTGTTGTGAAGACTGCTGTGTCTGGTGAAATGAATTCCTTGTCCGTAGGATGCAGGATGTTTGTACAATGTATAACAGTAAGAAGATCTGACTGGTAGCTATTCAGAAAGTCTTGGGTTCCAAACCCAGCTGGTCCCAGAATTGGTTTGATTTCAAGAATTGCTAGCTCATAACTACAGCTTGGCAGTTATCCTGAAGCACCTAAATGGCCAAAAATAGCGGGAGATGTGACTAATGAACTGAGCTATGTGTTTGATTGGTTCTGCCGAAATTCTGGCAGGTGCAGCCCCCCCCCCCCCCCCCCCCCCCCCCCCCCCCCCCTCCCATTGTTTTACAGTGTGAGAGCCGGGGAATGAGACTAGATCTTACGTACCATCCAACCTGCAAATGGTGTTCTGTAGTAGCTCCACCACCTCGTGATGGTGTTCCCTAGTACTAGCTTCAGTTGTGTTCTGGAATGTGTCCAATTTGTCATCTAAGTTAACCACTTTGTCCTGAAGTGTATCCACTTTGTCCTGAAGCATCTCTGCCTTGTCCTGAAGTGAGTCAAGTGAATCCGCCTTGTCCTGAAGTGCATCCACCTTGTCCTGAAGTGTGTCTACTTTGTCCTTGAGGTTGGCATGACCTGCATGTGAGAGGTACATTTAGGTATAAGCACACATGTACATGACTATGAGTATAGTACTTTTGTTAGTGGATTGAGACAGTTATACAAGTATGTATGGGTTCGATATGCCAGCCATTTTATTCTACTATTACATTCTTACGTTGTCGAGTGTCCACAGTGTATGTTCTGTTTTTTCATTTGGAGAGTGCGTACGTATGCATTTACCCTCATTCTCATTACGTATTAGGGGAAATATTTTGCCGCGTAATGTAACCTAATGAAAATAATTTATTAACGTTTGACTACTTGGGAATGCCCTACAAAGATTCTGACTACATCGTCATGATCACTATCATGCAGTGACTCAACCTTATAATTCTGGTGCTGAAACTCACCTTGGTGGTGGAGATATAAGTGCTTTGGTCGTGCCGTCGGCCGCCATTTTGCTTGAGCACTCCTCTTCGACTTTCTTTGCCAGTACAGCTCTTACAAAGGGCCCACAATGATTCTGACCACACAATGATTCTGAAACTCACCATGCTTGCGAAGTTGCGAGCGCTGCATTATTATTAGTAATTTCTTGTCTTCCCTTTGGCCACCATTGCTAGTGATCGACTGAGTGTGTTTGCCACGTGGCATGTGCGTAAATTGGAACAAACTGCAATACTTAGCTTACGCTACGGCGAGTCGCAACCGTGCTACCACGAGTGTGGTTGCCCCTCAAATCATTACAGTTCAATTCACATGCCGCTATTGTCTCCCATAACTATGTGATGCATTAGTAGCTTGTCCAGCTTTCACCCACTCCCTACAACTCGTTACAAAGTCCGCTACTGAAGGAGAAAAGAGCATACTAAAGCTTAGTGTGGTATACAATTACACAAATGCCTGAGTGGCCTGATGGTCATGCATCCTAATATGTTAGCTCCCCTAGGCCTTACCCATTCAAGTTTCAACTTACGATCACACAGTAATGTACTTTTGCATCAGGTGTTTCTGCGCACAACAACTCTTGTGTCCCCACTTTCTTGTCATTATGGAACAAGACTGGAGCGTTCATCACGACTGTGTCTCTAAATTTTACATACGTACGTAGCTATAGAACCTCATGTTAATCAGATAAGTGCTATACACAGCAAAATTTCTTTCACAAAGATCCTTGTCATGTGAACTGCAAATTATCTGAGCCCTGAACAAACTTCCCAGCCCTTCTGACAATTGAATTGTTCCATAGCTGCTCTACGCTCAAGTACCATCCCATGAACCATGTCAGTAGCTTGCAACTAAGCTTCTGTGATTTCAATAGATTTTAGTCCATGCCAATTCTGTGTCCATAGCTGTACTGGTTCTGAACCTAATCCATGACTGGCAAACTCCAGAGATTTTACTGTGTATGTGGATCTCTATCTCCCAACAATAACATTGCCTTCATCAAGATTTCATTGTGCTTGTGACCAGCTATATCCTACGTACCATCCATTGTGGTATTTTGCAACATTGCAAGCTCATCAAGTGTCCTGTTGGTCTTGGACTGGATGATCCGCAGCTGGTCAGGAATAGTCTCCAGCAGGAGAGCTGTGGGTGAGAGAACCTTATTGCAATGCAAGTAGCACCAATGACCTGTGTTCATCACAGAGTTTCTCACCTGTGTTAGCTGGCAAGATCCTTCTGAGAATGTGGAGGGTGGCGTTTCGCCAGGTGCTGTGTGCACTCTCAATAGCAGCTATCTGTGCAACCACACTGTCAAAATCAGCTCTGCTGACACATTGTGGCTCAGCTGTGTAGCATAGGAGAGATTAGAGCCGTATACAATATGCTTGCTCTTAGGTCCACTAGTGTCAGCATACGTAGCAAGAAGTAAGTACACCAGGTGTCTCAGTACACACATACACTGATGTCTCACAGTTCACCTTGCTGTTGCTGTTGCTGCTGAGCTGTGGCACTGGAGAGTGGCAGGCTCACCAGAGCCAGTGTAGCCAGAAGGCAGAACACTTTCAACACCATCTTTCTTACTGCAGAGCAAGCTCTGTTCTGGAAATTGTCCAGTGTGCAGCAGGAAAGGCTACTTTTATTTATCTTAGCGAGGCACTCTTTGTATTAAATAGTACATACGTAGTGTCAGGGTTTAGAGGTTGTGTGATAAACATGCTGAGTGTACAGCTGAATTCCTTTTCTTGGTTCTGACATTGTAGCCAAAATGGTGTACACAAGCTGTTATCTTAGGATACACTTTCATGATGAAAACCAGTGTCAGGGCTCAGATAAGCATTCGTTTTGCAATAAACATGTTTTTGCAATAAACATGTTTTTATGCTGAGTGTGGTTGGAACCATTGGTTGGAGATATTTTCTTGGTTTTGTATTCCTTTGTCATTATGTATCCAAAGGGGTTTACACAAACTGTTATCTTAGCGTACACTTTCGTGATGAAATTTTTGTTGTCAGGGTTCAGAGGTTTTGCAGTAAACATGCGGTGGAGCTGAAGTTCCTTCAGTCTTTCAATATTGATGTAGTGACATTGGAAATAATTGTGGGTGGCTAGGGACTTCCCCCCTGACTGACTACAGTAATGCTATAATATTTTGTGCGAACTTTACTTTTGCAGACTTTGCAAGTGTTTACAGCATCACAGATAGATTATTAATGACCAATGACTGCAAAAGCCGTCATGAGACTTTCAGCTTCATGATGTCACATCCGGCAATGTCCTTGGGAGATAGGTTCTGCGTCAGCAGAAAGGGCGGGACAGGGGGAGGTGTGTGTCATCAGTGTTCAAACACGAATCAGTACATACACAATTATCCAATGTTTACTACAAACTGCTCTGAACCCTGACAAGGTAGACTCTATTACATCATGAAAGTGTCCCGCAGTGTAGGCTGGAACAAAGTACGTACATGAGGCATGTACACAGTTCAACTTGTGGTGAGATAATCATTCCATGTTGATTGTAGATGTTCTAGTCCCATGATCTCCAACCAATCAGATGTCTCCTTTGGGGTCACAAGGCAATTACCCGGTCCAAAATCAAGTCCGTAGTCAAGTGCATAGTCCAGATTTTACACCAACCATTGCGTAGGGTGATTGTACTCGTGATTATCATAGAATTGATATTGCCTGCCTTCAGTCCCCTCTCAAGCAATGCTTCCAATCAGAAGAACCACACCGTGGGCCTTACATGTGGTATAATCAGGCCGTGTGAGCCTCACTAGGAAGGAATGTGCCCGGACAACTGAATTTTTCTCCAAGAAAGCTTTTCGCAGGGAGATCATATATGATTATACGTTTGTACAGTAGGTAAATGCCTACTGAAGTTGGCTACTACTTGTTCCAAGATTACAACTGTATAGCTGCTACATGCAACTACGTAAGATTAATGCACACGTCAGCAAACATATTCAGGTGTTCAGTTCTTCCTCAATTTCATCTCAGTGAATTTAAGGGAGTAGTAGTATCCCCTCCATGAGTACCAGTTCACACCATCAGCATAGGAGGAGTGTGGCCCACCGTGGTAGAGACCGTTGAGGTTTGAAGAATGACAAGCAGCATACCACCAGCCACCTTTAAATTGTTGTGCGCAGTTTTCATTAGAGTTGACATCATTGTCCCGATCTCTTGTGCTGAATTGTTGTCCATTATGTCCATTAGGCACAATTGCGCCTGTAGCAAGAGAGTCTCCTGCAGTTCCACTGTATTCTGATACTGACAGAGTGTATTGGGATACTGAATCTCCCACACTGAAACGAGTATTGCGCATATGAGGAGTTTCCTTCGAAGTCCTGCATATCAATTCGTAGCTGAGGTGTTAGACGGTGTATCTTGTCCAGACCCAGCCAGAACTCTCCACTAAGGATTCCAAACCCTTGCCGATAGTCAGTCCGGTAGCGATAAAAGTCAACTGATCCATCCTTTCTGCGCTGGAACACTGTCCACCCACCACCATCTGTGTCCATGTCGCAGTGTGCTTGGAATGCCGACTGGTTGTCTGGTTTGATGGTGTAGACTCTCCACCAGTAGTCTGTCCTTGGGTCAGAGCATCCTTGCAGTCTGTGTACACTCCTGAGTGCATGATGTAAAATAGGCTGCATGCAAATGTCTCAGATTGGTAAGTTTATCATAATCATTACACTATCAAAATCAGCTCTGCTGACACATTGTGGCTCAGCTGTGTAGAGATCATGGAACTGAAGTGTGGTTGCTCTTAGGTACACTAGTGCCAGAAAGTGTAGTTATTTCAGTGCACACATAGCTACACGAATATCTCACAATTCACCTTCTTGTTGCTGTTCCTGCTGGTTTGTGGCACTGCAGAGTGGCAGGCTCACCAGAGCTAGTGTAGATAGGAAGAAGAGCACTGTCAACTCCATCTTGCTTACTGTGGAGTGAGCTCTGTTCTGAGCGAACTTTAAATACTCCAATGTTCAGCTTCAATGTTAATTACCCTTTAAGTGCTGCAACCGCAACCCTATACTAAAGCTTCCTACTTGGCTACCTAGAAGCCATTAAAGGCTGCACTTCTCTGGTTAGCTTGCAAAGGTAATGATTGTACCAT
Organism: Axinella damicornis; assembly: GCA_963931865.1. Classification (NCBI taxonomy): domain Eukaryota; kingdom Metazoa; phylum Porifera; class Demospongiae; order Axinellida; family Axinellidae; genus Axinella; species Axinella damicornis. The sequence continues at coordinate 11,187,376 of OZ007513.1, read as the reverse complement.
GGGCAGGGTTCAGAGGTTTCACAATAAACATGCTGAGTGTGGAGCTACTAGGATCTGTGAATTTCCTTTGTCATTATGACATTGTAGCCGGAAAGGGTTATCTGAGTAAGCCAGCAAGACACTTTGATAATGAAGTACCATTTTTTTTTTTTTTTTCTATGAAAGTTTATGCACAAAAAATGCATAGGACAATGCAATAGCCACTGGCTAATAATAGCATACCCAAGAACACAAAAGACTATACTATATGGTACATATGGTTAACAAGAGATGATTTAAATACAGACAAAGTATTGGCATGAGTAATGTAATCTGGTAAATTATTCCAAACAGAACAAGTTTTAGGTACAAAGGAGTGAAAAAATGCGTTAGTATGAGCAAAGGGCTGGCAGTAGAGTAACTTGGATGATGATCTTAATGTGGTGGTCTTAGGCACAAACAGATCGTAGGGGAAATAAACCAGTTCATGAACTACCTTGTACATGGTACACAAACTCAGGTAATTTCTGCGATCAACTAAGCTGGGTACATTAAAAAGATTGAGCAAATCGGCATAACCCAAGTCCCACTGTTTTGCACACATACGCAAAGCGAACTTCTGTACGCGTTCGAGCTGATCGATGTCCTTTTGCAAATGAGGATTCCAAACCTGGCTAGCATACTCAGTGTGTGGTCTTACCAAGGCAATATACAACTGGAACAGACTTTGTGGGCTTGTGTTCTGATAAAATCTCCTGTACAGTAATCCAACCATCCTTTTAGCTCTAGAACAGATTTCATTTATGTGTTCTGACCAACATAGGGTCGATGTCAGGAGAACACCAAGGTATCTATAGGAGTGCACTCTGTCTAGAGCAGAGGAACCCAGCTTCAGGGCAGGAGGATGTGATGGATTTTTCTTTCTGGAGAGCAGCATATATTTACATTTTGAGGAGCTAAAGGTAAGGTAGTTGGCAGTCACCCAATTGTTCAAACCATCAAAATCATTTTGGAGATCTGCATAGTCAGCATTTGACTTGAGACCTTGAACAGCATCATGTCATCAGCATACAGAGAAATCTCGGACCCTGGAGACAAATTAGTGTTTGCAATGCCATCAATATATATAAGGAATAAAAGGGGGCCCAAGACTGATCCCTGAGGTACTCCTGAGTCGACTGATGTGGTACCAGATGACTCGCCGTCCACTACCACCTTTTGTCTCCTTCCCATAAGGTAACTGCAAATCCATCTAGTCAAAACAGGGTTGAGGTTCAGTTGTTTGAGTTTCTCAAGTAGTGCTCTGTGGGGTACAGTGTCAAAGCTTTTCTTAGATCAAAAAACACAGCACACACTTCTCTTCCTGCTTCCAACTGCTGAAACCACTTGTGGGTAGATGTTAATAATGCCGAAACTGTAGACTTTCCAGACTGAAAACCCCACTGGTCACTTGATATGGGGTGGTGTGAGGATAGATGTTCAGTGAGCAAAAAGTGCATATGATGTTCCAGAAGTTTACTGAGAATTGGGAGAAGTGAAATCGGTCGATAGTTGGGAGGGCTGGAATGATTGTTTGATTTAGGGACTGGAACTATGTTAGCCATTTTCCACATGGTTGGAAAGCAAGCAGACTTGATGGACAGGTTGAATAGCTCCGTAATAGATGGGGCTATACTAGGAGCTACAGCCTTTAGCATCCTAGCTGAAATTCCATCTGGACCGTTGGATTTGGTTGTATCAAGTCTGTTAAGTAACCATTGCACTTCATCAATTGTACATAGAAAGTCTTCGGGACATTGTTCTGTGTGATCTATCTCATCTAGATCTGGAAAGCCAAGAGGAGGTAAGGCGTGATTAAAGCATTCACCGAAAAATGCATTCAACATGGTAGCTTTCTCAGTGCTAGTGGAGGCATCAACTCCATTCCAGGAGAGCACAGGTGGAGGTGAGTTCTTTTTGGTCAGATTCTTAACAGCTTTCCAGAATTTCTTCTTGTTGGAAGGATTGAGTCCCTGCATGAATGTTCTTTTTGCATCTCGTAACATAGTAGTCACTTTGTTCCTCATCTTCCTGTACTTTGATAGGAGTTATCACCACTTGACCTTCTGGCCCTCTTGTAAAGATAATTTCTCCTTCTGATGGATTGGGTGATTTTCTTTGACAGCCAGGGTAGGTTACGTCTGTTAGGCGGTGAACATCTTGGGATGCATTGCTCCATAATCCTCATGAATCTTGCCTGCCATTTTGCCAGTGACACATTGACATCCTCTCCAATTAGGGAGTCCCAATCAGTGGCGTCAATCATTGCCCTGGCACTATCGAAGTCGGCCTGGGCATATTTCCAGATGAGCCTGGATTTCCTGGGTTTCCGGACTGGCGCAAGGGGTTGAACAATTTCCAGGTGCAAGCCTTGGTGGTCAGAGTTCGCCAGTGGGGGGACAACAGAACATGAGCTTAATTGTGACAAATTAGACATGAATACAAGATCAATAAGTGAGGAAGTACAGTTAGGGCTGACATGAGTTGCAGATTGCACAACTTGATGTAAAGAAAAGGGAGACAGTGAGTCAGTTAGCCTTTTATATAAAAATGAATTGGTACTAAAATAGTCCACATTAAAATCTCCAATGAGTACAAAACTATCATAAACAGAGGGTGTAAGACTTAATAATGCTGCACAAAGGGAGTCAAAAACCTCAACATTAGAGGAAGGTGGACGGTAAAAAAGGCTGATACAAAATTTACTATTTAAAGTAGAAACAGATACAATAAGCAACTCAAGATCATTGGCTCCAGCTGACAAAACTTGGGATGACAAAGAAGAATGAATGTACATGACAACACCCCCACCACGACGATTTCTATTCAGTCGAAGAATTTGGTAGTTGTCAATTGCGAGCTCATTGTCTGAAATCTCATCAGATAGCCAAGATTCTACAATGCAAATGACATCAGGACTGGTGGCCTCTGCTACTGCACAAAGTTCATCAAATTTAGGCACAAGACTTCTCGCATTGTAGTAGATAATGTGTAAAAGTCTAGAAGTGGGCCTGGGGTCACAGTGAGAGCTGACGCCCTCCATGGGATGAGGTAAAGGATTTAGTCCACCTGCCTCAAGGGGCTCACCCCCTGAGGACGTATCACCAAAGGGTGACTTGTTACTGGTGATACTGGGAGATGCTGACTTACTGGCTGAAGTGGGGTAGGCTGCTGTCCAGGTTGCTCCTCACTGTTCAAGTCCTCTGCGGCAACACTATGCACTTGTTCTGTAGCAGGACCAACAGGGTCATCACCATAGCTGAGTACAGGCTCAAGCCTCCACAGAGTCTGAACACTTATTGCTGACCATTTATTTTGCAGCTGTTCAAGAACACTCTCTTCACCCCTGACAACGAACCACCATTTCGTTACTTGATCTTTGTCATTACGTGCTGTCTTGAACTTCCTTTTGACTGCTAGGCCCTTTGTGTTTATGCTTGTAAGAGTTTTGAGGGCATTTTCAACAGCAAGAGTTGTTGTACTGCGGAGAGTACCCCACACTTTTCTAGCACCCTTTACTGGTATACGATTCCTGTGCACATGACCTTGCTCAGAGGGACCATCAGCATTAGAATTAGTAGCCTTGCCACTGGGTGGTGCCAGGCCTTGACATGCCACCTTTTGTGCATTACTGGAGCCCTTAGGCTTGTACCCACTGCCACCAGGGGGCCCCTTACCCAGGCGCTTGCCCCGTTTCCCACCACTAACTACCACATTCCATGGCAACTTGCCTTCACCATCCGAACATTCGACGCCCTCCAGGCAGGAGTTGGAGTTCGAGCTCCGGAGCACAGCGACGGTGACCTTCAGTTCACGGACTTCTTCTACAAGGCTACGGACCATACTCTGGAGTTCATGGACGGGGTGCGCCTGCTGTTCAGCTTTGAGTGCCGCTATTTCGGACTGCAGCTGACTCACTACAGCTTTGTGAACGTCCTGTGAACATAGAAGACAAACGAACGGCTTCTCGCTGTTGGCCAGGTCCTTGAAGTGACTCAGAGGCACACCAGCACAGTAGCGATGATACCACATTTGGCAAGTAATTCCCTCGCACTGTCCCTCGCACTGTAGCGCATCTTGTTCAGGGAGTGTGTCACGGCCTTTGTTCTCTTTGGTGGCATAGCGCTTCACTCTCACTAGGGCTTTTACTGTACAATATTCGTTCACTGACACAGTAACACAGTAAACTTCAAGAGCGAGAAAATAGTCACCACTTTCGAAAAATTTGCTTTGTACTGATCAAACCATTATCAGGGTTCAGAGGTTTTGTGATAAACATGCTGAGTCTTGAGCCAAAGCAGTCCTTTGTCATTATGACATTATAGCTGGAAAGGGTTACACAGCAACTACGTACTTAGTGAACCAGTGTTAGGGTTAAGAGGTTTTGTGATAGACATGCTGAGTCTGGAGCTAAAGTTCTTTACTCAATTTGTAGTATTCTTTTGGCAATATGACATTATACCCGAAAATGAGTAACAAGCAGTTATCTTAGCGAGACACTTTGATGATGAAATACCAGTGTCAGGGTTCAGAGGTGTTGTCATACACATCCCGAGTCTGGAGCTGAAGTTCCTTTTAGTCTTTGAACATTGACATAGTGACATCGGTTTGTGTAAAATGTGTACTAGCAATTCGTGTGTTTGAATACTGATGGTACACCTGCAGTAGGTAATGGTTCCCCCAGTGGTGTAGGGGAGTAAGGCTCAAAAGGCTAGTTAGTTTCCTCCTAAAGCTACGTACCTGCTGCAATATTTTGTGTGAACTTTACTTTTGCTGACTTTGCGAGTGCTTACAGCATCGCGGATAAAAGATTGCAACAATAAACTCGCGAGTATAAGTACCCATCAATTACAAGTACCCTATGAATTTAACTACCTATCAAAACTGTTACTACCCATTTCAATTCCTGAATAGAAGTACCGATGCGAACATAAGTACCCTATGAATAATCGTCGCCCATGGACCGCGGAGTACTAGACACAATGCGTGCAGCTTTGTGATAATATTATAGCCTAGCCAACTAAAGCATGAATACATGCAAGGCTAGCCTAGCCACTATGCATGCACAGTAGCTATCACAGTAGCATGCGCATAGCTATCATTTACACTGAGAGTGCCTACCGAGCTAAAAGAACTAACTTATACGTACGTCAAATAAAACTCACCAGAATTTTTTTGCCACCTGATTTACGCCATTGTTTGACTTTCTGATTTGATACTTTCATGATGGTTTTTTCACTCCGCTCAATGGGAGTCTTGTTGTTCATGAAAGCACCTGGAGATGAATGTTATAAAGGGATAACTTGTAAGTTTACAAGGTACTGGGAGATTTTTGTATATTGCGTGTCCCCCTGTATCCTACATATAGAGTCTACTGACTCTATATGTAGGCTGGAGTAAAGTATGTACTTGAACTCTGGCATGTACACAGTTCAACCTGTGGTGAAGTAATCATTCCATAGATGTTCTAGTCCCATGACCTCCAACCAATCAGATGTCTCGTTTAGGGTCACATGACAGTTGTATACTAATGTATTGAAGGCTTGGTCGTGTAGTAATTACCTAGATGTGTAACATTTACAGCTGGGTAGATTAGCCTCGTTTCCAGGCCTACCCCATTTTTTATGTTCTTTGGTTTGCACTGACGGATGCGGAAGAGCGGTTCTTCGCTGCTCTCCCGCATCCGTGTATTAGTGTCAACACAAACCGAAGACCAGAAAGAACGGGATAGGCCTGGAATGTGGCTACTGTAGATACTGCAATTGACTGCTGTAAAATGATGAATTCTGTTGTGGTTCATTATATGGAGTGTTGTAGATCCAGTGTAGAGAATCTAGAGGTTACGTTCAATATTGAGATGGAGTCCAAAATTGTTCAGACTGAGTTCCAAATCAAGTCCGTAGTCAGCGTCCAGAGTCCAGTTTTTACACCAACCATTGCGTAGGGTGATTGTACAAATATAATCATAGAATCCATATTTCCCGCCCCTCTGTCCCCTCTCAAGCAATGGTTCCAGCCAAGAGAATCACACCATGTGAAATGGATTCACAGTACGTCCTTACATGTGATGTTTGAGCATTAATAGGGAGGAATGGGCCCGGACAACTCCATGAAAAGTTTTCACAGCAAGATCGTATACGTGCGTACAGTAAATTAATGCCTGTACTAACGGTTGCTAATGCTACATGATTACTAGCTATGTCTAAACATAATGCACGTATTCAGGTGTTCAGTTCTTCCTCAGTTTCATCTCAGTGAATTTATGGGAGTAGCGGTATCCCCTCCATGTGTACCAGTTGACACCATCAGCATAGGAGGAGTGTGACCCACCGTGGTAGAGACCGTTGAGGTTTGAATTGTGGCAATTATCAAACCACCAGGCACCTTTAAACACTTGTGCACAGTTGTTTGCACTATAGGCATCATTGTCCTGGTCCCTTGTGCTAAACTTGTATCCATTGTGTTGGGTAAGAGAATCTCCTGCAGTTCCACTGTATCCTGATACTGACAGAGTGTATTTGGATACTGAATCTCCCACACTGAAACTTGAGTATTGCGCATAACGCGAGTTTCCATCGAAGTCCTGCATATCAATTCGTAGCTGATTGGCAGTAGGTGTTAGACAGTGTATCTTGTCCAGACCCAGCCAGAACTCTCCACTTAGGATTCCAAACCCTTGCTGATAATCAGTCCAGTTGCGATAAAAGTCAACTGATCCATCCACTCTGCGCTGGAACACTGTCCACCCACCACCGTCTGTGTCCATGTCACAAAATACTTGGAATTCGGGCTGGTGGTCTGGTCTGATGATGTAGACACCACTTGTTGTCTGTCCATGGGTAAAGGCGTCCTTGCAGTCAGAGTACACTCCTGAGTGATGTAAAATAGGCTGCATAGACCACATGCATTTACAGTTGCTTTCGTTGTTGACAAGTGGGAAATAGCAGGTGCTCAGCACTTACTTAATTAGTCCACCAATTCCCTTCGCTATGTGTCTATTATGACACCATCTGCATGCTTGTGAAAACCTTGTGTGGCAGGACATACATATATATACACTGGTGGTAGATGTACTGCAGGACATTGTGCATGGGACGAGCTCGAGCAAATGAATGAAGAGAATGAATTTGCTGAGTGTCAGCGAGGTGACTGTAGTTGTGGATAGGATGTTTGTGGCCGTTTATGCCACATGCATTTACAGTGGCTTATCTTGACAAGTGGGACCCCCCAGTCCACACCACCTCCTGACCTGTACTGACACACTCCCTGCTAACGTTTAGTGTGTGGCCAGTATTACTGGAGAATTTTGCCACAATGCCAGGAACACTGCCATTGAGAATCTGAACTACTTGCCCAGTGTCTAATCATAATCATTTGCTGTCAGACCGATGTTAATCAAAGCACTATTGGGGACTGCAAAGGCACCCCCTGTCCCAGATCATCATGCAACCATATTCATCTTGATTACCCTCTGAAATGCTGTGGATTATTGCAACCTGCCACCATCACAGGGCCTGAAAATTGCCATTATTAACTATAGTCACCATCTTGGTCACGTGACTAAAATGAACTCGGCTATCTGATCGGTTCTGTCAACATTCTGGAAGATGGCATGAAATGTTAGCTAACGTAATGTAATTTTTAGCTACTGCTAACGAAAGTCGAAGCGAGCATTTGAACAATGGTGGCTGACAGGAAGACAAAAGGACTCGTAACTCCACCACCAAGATGAGTTTCAGCACCAATTTTATAATATGTTTGGGTCACTGCAGTATAGAGATCGTGATGTAGTTCAGAATCTTTATAGGCCGTTCTTGAGTAGTCAAACGTTATTACATTACATTACGTGGCACAATGTTACTGTAGTCAAAAGGGGTTACACAAGCTGTTATCTTAGGATACACTTTCATGATGAAATAGTGTCAGAGTTCAAGAGGTTTGCAGTAAAAGTGCTGAGTGTGGAGCTAAAGTTCTTGATTTGTATAAAATTGTGTATGTAGCAATTGTGTTTGAACATTGATGATACACATGTAGATATTACTGCAGTCACCATTGAACCAGTAGGCAATGGCTCCCCCAGTGGTGTAGGGGAATAGGGCTCGAAAGGCTAGGGACTTTCCCCCTAACTGACTACTCTAATGCAACAATACGTATTTTGTGTGAACTTTACTTTTGCAGACTTCGCAAGTGTTTACAGCATCACAAATAAAAGATTGCACCAATTAAATGTATGGATATGTGGGATTGGCTCTTAGTGGGTGTGTCATAATGGGCAAGTAAATGCACCATTGATGTCGAATCAATAGATGGTAGGAAGCTATCCACACACCAGTATTGACGTTTCTGCCTCCTCCTGTTTCTGTGGCCTTATGAGAGCAAAGATAGTCCATACTTCTTCAGATTGCTGTGTCTTTCTCACTGTGAAGTCACATAGTTAGCACGGTGGCAACTTGCGCAGCGAACAAGAGCGCGAAGTGACATCAACCTTTGTAACAACTGAGGGAGGGGCTAAAATTGAATTTGTCAAAATGCTCACATAGCCTCACTCCCACCCAGTCTTGTAGTACTGAGAATTGTGGGTGTGGGAGTGGGGGGGGGGGGGGGGGGGGGGGGGGTACATTTCTTCATGTGAGCATGATGTAGTCGACAAAATTCATCACTTGTAGCGCTGAAGTGTGTGTGTGGGAGTGGGGGGAGGGGGTACATTTCTTCATGTGAGCATGATGTAGTCGACAAATAGCAAATTGTTCCAAATGAAAATGCGATGTTTTGCATGTTGTTCAACCATCTACACACTTTATGATATTCTGATTTGATTCATGATACCACATAACATTCATCTTCCAGTGTTTTCATGACCAACAAGACTCCCATGGAGAGGAGCGAATAAAGCATCAACGTAGAAGTACTCAAGGTGTTGTATATTATATTGTGTGTCCTGCAGTGTAGGCTGGAACTAAGACTGGCATGTACACTGTGGTGAGGCAGGATGTTCTAGTCCCATGACCTCCAACCAATCAGATGTCTCCTTTGAGGTCACATGACAATGGACTATTATAAGGGGTGGCTGGTGGCCTAGCGGTTAAAGCATCCGACTGCTAATCTAAAGGTTGCAGGTTCGAATCCCACCATTGCCATAGGAGAGATTTTCTTTCTCTCCTAGGAGTTGACTCAGCTCTACCCTTAAAAATGAGTAGGTGTGTTCCTGAAGGTGTTTTCACCTGTTACAGTTCACACCGCATCCTTCGGAGGGGATGTAAAAACGTTGGTCCCGGGGTACTGGTTAATATTAGCATTCATGCTATTCCGGTTACCTCGTTAGCCACTCTACATGGTGGTTTCTCATAAAATAAAATAAATTAATGTGTTAGTCACACCGCAACAGTAGGATATTGCAACTGACTACTGTGAAATGATGAAATTCTGCTGTAGTATATACATAGGGAGTATTGTAAACCCAGTGTAGCTAGAGAGTTTATGTTCAAAATTGAGATGGAGTCCAAAATTGTGTTCAGACTGAGTTTCAAAATGAAGTCCGTAGTCAAAGTAACACAAACCCCGGATTGCCTTGGTTGATTAGACTTGAGGAAAATTACTAATCATATAATCAGTATTGCTCACCCCTCCCTCTCACCCAATGTGATCCTTAACAGGAAGGAATGAGCTCAGACAACTGAAATTTTCTCCATGCAAAATTTTCACAGCGAGATCATATAATAAATGCCTACTAAAGTTGGCTACTGTAAGTTGGCTATACTGTTACAACTATTATAGCTACATGCAGCTAAGAATAATGCACACGTATTCAGGTGTTCAGTTCTTCCTCAATTTCATCTCAGTGAATTTAAGGGAGTAGTTGTATCCCCTCCATGCGTACCAGTTCACACCCTCAGAACCGGAGTAGTGTGGCCCACCGTGGTAGAGACCGTTGAGGTTTGAACGGTGGCAAGCATTGTACCACCAGGCACCTTTATATCGTTGTGCACAGTTTATACCAGTTGCATCATTGTCCCGGTCCCTTGTGGCAAACTTGTGTCCATTGTGGTAAACAAGAGAATCTCCTGCAGTTCCACTGTATCCTGATACTGACAGAGTGTATTTGGATACTGAATCTCCCACACTGAGACTTAAGTATTGCGCATAACGTGAGTTTCCTTCAAAGTCCTGCATATCAATTCGTAGCTGAGTGGCGGTAGGTGTTAGACGGTGTATCTTGTCCAAGCCCAGCCAGAACTCTCCATGAAGGTTTCCAAACCCTTGCTGATAGTCAGTCCAGTAGCGATAAAAATCAACTGATCCATCCTTTCTTCGCTGGAACACTGTCCACCCACCACCATCCGTGACCATGTCGCAGTATGTTTCAAATGCAGTCTGGTTGTCTGGTTTGATGGTGTAGACACCGCTGGTAGTTTGCCCTCGTGTGAAAGCATCCTTGCAGTCGGTGTATGCTCCTGAGTGGTGAACAATACACTGTGTCATGTTGATAATATTATGTACAGGGCTCATGATGAATTGTGGCATTCAATAGCTGAAGGGCCAGTGCATTTTTGTAGTACACTAGGAGTTAGGGTTATGGGAGAACTAGTGTGTTGTAGCAGCTGCTCAGCACTTATACATTAGCGTTAGCCCACCAATTCCTTCAGGTACGTATCCGTTTTGACACTGTACCCTCTGCTATTGAAAGGTATGGCGGGGGACTTACATACATTGGTTGTTGATATACTGCAGGACATTTTGGAGTGAGTGTGAGCAAGCGAACGAAGAGAATGAAGTTGCTGAGTGTCAGCAAAGTGGCAAATTCAACAGTTGTAGCTAGGAAGTTTGAGACAGTTCTGCCCTTAATGGTCTCGTTTGTTGCTCTGCTTTTGTCTTCCATGTGTATGATATCTTGTTAGCCTCATTCCCTGTTAATGCACTACTCCTACCATCGAGCATTAATGCATGCACCATGCCCCATCACGTAAGAGTCCAAACTGTTTCGTTTGTTGCATGCACCATGCATTGCCATTACTAGCAGACCACATGCACTTACGTTGACAAGTGGGGGCCTCCCCAGTCCACTCTTCCCCCAGGCCAATCCTGATACACTCCCTTCTCACGTTTCCTACCAACCTGTAGCCAGCATCGCAGGAGTAGTTTGCCACAGTGCGAGGAACATTGCCATCATGTACCAGGTAAACCACTTGCCCATTCTCAGGGTTGGTAAGGGTTGGACACACGATTTCTGTGGGGGCTGAGTAAAATTCTGGACCACTAATATTACGTACCAATAGGTACATGTGCATGTGCATACATACACACTCTGAAGGTATAAAGAAACAACTAGTGGTAAATTCAGGGGATTTATACCGCTCTAAATGTGAGGGAGACTGCTGTGTCTGGTTAAATGAATTCCTTGTCTGTAGGTTGCAGGTGTTGTTTTTATTTGCAGTGTATATAGTGCTAAGAGAATCTGACTGGTAGCATCTGATTGGTTCTGCAACATTCTGGCAGATGGCGTCAAATGTTAACTACCTGATGCAATTTTTTGTCTGTACTAGATATGTCTGTCCTGTGTCTACCCTTGATGGCATGCACATGATGAATGTACCAGCCCCTCCCATTGTTTTGCAGTGTGAGGGCCTGGGAATGAGACTAGATCTTACCATCCGAACTGCAACTGGTGTTCTGTAGTAGCTCCACCACCTCGTGATGGTGTTCCCTAGTGCTTGCTTCAGTTGTGTTCTGAAACATGTCCAATTTGTCCTCTAAGTTAATCACCTTGTCCTGAAGTGTGTCCACCTTGTCCTTGAGGTTGGCATGACCTGCATGTGAGAGGTACATATATGTAGCTATAAGCACATTTGTACACGGCTATGATTATGCTTTGTGATGCACTGGAGACCATATTGAAGCTCAGTAGCCAGCCTGTCAGGTTTGTTTGTTAATGGATTTGGACAATCGACAAGTACTGGCAAGGATGTAAGGGATCGATTTGCATTTTACTCTTAAGTTTTGTGTCAAGTGTGGTTTTGCCTTTTGTTTTTGGTTTTAGCTTGCATTTGTTTATTTATGTAACACATGGCCCCAGGGCATGTATCAAACATCCAAGGAAATACACGGCTCCAGTTGCTGTAGATGTTTACAGTGGCTACCAGTATGTTTGATCTGCCCACGCAACGTGAGGTAAGCCATTCTATCACATGGATTTGGATTGAAGGCGTGTGAAGTTTCCTTAGACACAGATAATTGCTATCACAGCAAACTTTCATTGTTCCTTTCACACAGATCTTTGTCATGTGACCTGAAGTGATCATACGTTATCTGTGGACTAAACAAACTTCCCAGCCCTTGTGACGATTGTGTTGTTCCAGTAGCTACTCTAGTCTCAAGGACATTGTAGTGCCATCCCTTGAACCATGTCGGTAGCTTGCAGCTCAAATAATAATGGCTTCTGTGATTGTGATAGATTTTAATCCATGCCGATTCTGTGTCCATAGCTGTACTGGTTCTGAACCTAATCCATGAGTGGCAAACTCACGAATAGCAGGGATTTAATGTGTAGGCAGTTATCTCTTTACCAACTAGCTATAGACATTGGAGGTCAGTTTGATAGCTTATAAACATACCCTAGATAATCCCATCCGTTTACAAGCACATAGAACTACACACACAGAGGTAATTATAACTGCCGGACATCCGTCAAAGACCGAGCAAAGTAGCCAAAAGACTGCCCATAATCACTAATGGCCGGCCTTAAAACCGCCTACTTGTGAGGACAATCAATTATCAGCAGCCATTTAGCAAGCCCCACCATCAGCCCAATAGTGTTAGGAAGCCACGCAGGAACAGGAACTGTCTGTCAGACCAACAATCAGTATGATCGGCCAAACTGAGGTGTGGTCTGATATTTTGCCAGAAAAGATTATAATTAGCTACCTCTGCGCACTGCCATGCTTTCTACATTCATGACTCTAACCACACCCACTTGTTAACGAGTATGCAATCAAGATGCTCAGGCAATGGTAACTCACCCTAGCAGATAAATCACTAGAATTTGCAGCTACATATACAAGGTGAGAGCACTGTTTTCTTGGCCCTTTTACGCTTAAAACCCAAGAAATGGCCCACCTGGCTCCATGCAACCAAGGGCTATTCACAGCTACGCCCAGACGCGGCCATGCTGTTTGCACCCTTTGGGTGTACCAGGAGCGCATGAGCCGCCGAAGGCGGCGAAGGAGCGTGTAACTTCAGTGCTATGTAAATACAAATTAGTTACGTACTTCCACGTTTGAAAATAGATCGGGTACGTCATAAGTTTTCTGGGGGCAGTTTTATTGCCGTGCAAGCCTTCAAGGGCGTCCTGACACTCGCTGGTTCCCTGCCTGTTTCGCTCTTGCAAACTTCAGCACGGTCATGCTCCGTTTGATAGCGCGTCTCATGGGAGAATCCTTCACCTGGCGCATAGAAAGTTGCAGGGAGATACTTCCTGAAGGCTACAAGCTGAAGCTTTCTTCTAGCACGACCCTCGGATCGGCGTGGAGTTCCTTCATCAAACCGAACTCGTTTCGCTTGAGGTGTACGCTTCGCCATTGCGGCTGGCTCTGTCAAAGCAATGCTGTACTAGGCTAAGTATGAGTCACATGCACTGTAATGGCGTCACGCAACGTCTAAATGAGCTTCCGCTTTCCAAATATGGAAGTCATTACTACTACAGATTTGTATTTACATGGCACTCACGGGTATTCGCGAGTTACACGCTCCTTCGCCGCCTTCGGCGGCTCATGTGCTCCTGGGTGTACCCACCCACCCACCCACCTCCCCCTGTCCCGGCTTTTCTGCTCCCCAGAACCTATCTCCAGAGGACATTGCCAGAGTCACATGTGAAGCTGAAAGTCTCATGACGCGTATATGCATCACTGGATCTCTTTATTCTACGTACCATCCATGGTGGTATTTCGCAACGTTGCAAACTCATCAAGCAGCCTGTTGGTCTTGTCCTCCATTTTGTAGTTGATAATCTCCAGCTTGTCCCGAACAGTCTCCAGCAGGAGAGCTGTGAGTGAAAGAATCTCCTAACACAACTGCCCACCAATGTTTATAGCAGATTTGATTTCCTTACCTGGGTTCTCCAGCAGGAACCTTTTGAGAATGTGAATGGTGGCATTTTGCCAGGTGTTGAGCTCACTCTCAACAGCAGCTGTCCGTGCAGCCACAATGTCAAACTCGGTTTTGTTGACACACTGCTGCTCAGCTGTGTAGGATAAGTCAGTGAAGTGTGGTTGCTCTTATGTAAGAACACAACGTGTCTCAGTACACACATACACTGATATCTCACAGCTCACCTTGTGGCAGGCTCACCAGAGCCAGTGTAGCCAGAAGGCAGAACACTTTCAACACCATCTTGCTTACTGCAGAGTGCATGAGCTCTGTTCTGGAACTGTGAGAGATATACTCCTTTGTCAGTATGCAGGCGGAAAGGGGTTTACACAAGCTGTTATCTTAGTGGGGCACGTTTATGATGAAATCCCCATTGTCAGGGGTCAGGAGGTTGTGATAAACATGCTGAGTGCGGCAGAGAGGCTGTGATACGTAGATGCTGGGCATGGAGACCGAGTTATCAGCATTTGATCGAACAACAGTGGCGTTGATTATTGTGACGTGTAAGAGTATGCAGACAATGCAAGTCCTAAAATGGTGTCACTAGACTCTAATAGTGTTAAAGTGCACTAATTTATAGTTGAAAACACGGAGGTTTATGTCCAAAATTGAGATGGAGCCCAAAATAGTGTTCCGACTAAATCAAGTCCATAGTCAAAGTCCAGTGTACAATTTTTACACCAACCCAGGGTGATTGCACTTGTGAGACTTGAGGAGAAAAATAATCATAGAATCCATATTGCCCACCCCTCTATCCCCTCACAAGCAATGGTTCCAACCAAGGGAACCACACCATGTGAAATGGATTTACTGTCCTTACAATTGTGGAATCAGGAAGTGTGAGCCTTAACGGGAAGGAATGAGCCCGAACAACTCCATGAAAGGTTTTCACAGCAAGATACATGCGTACAGTAAACTAATGCCTACTGATGAAGTTGGCTACTACTACACTTGATTACGACTCTATACCTACTGCAGCTAAACATAATGCACACGTCAGTGAACATATTCAGGTGTTCAGTTCTTCCTCAATTTCACCTCAGTGAATTTATGGGAGTAGTGGTGTCCCCTCCATCTTCCCCAGTTCACACCATCAGCATGGGAGGAGTGTGACCCACTGAGGTAGAGACCATTGAGGTTTGATTGGTGGCGACTATCATACCACCAGCCACCTTTATAGAGTTGTGCACAACTATCATCAGCGGCAGCATCATTGTCCTGGTCCCTTGTGGTAAACTTGGATCCGTTGTGGTAAGCAAGAGAATCTCCTGCAGTTCCACTAAATCCTGATACCGACAGAGTGTATTTGGATACTGAATCTCCCACACTGAAACTTGAGTATTGCACATAACGCGAGTTTCCATCAAAGTCCTGCATATCAATTCGTAGCTGAGTGGCAGTAGGTGTTAGACGGTGTATCTTGTCCAGACCCAGCCAGAACTCTCCACTTAGGATTCCAAACCCTTGCTGATAATCAGTCCAGTAGCGATAAAAGTCAACTGATCCATCCACTCTGCGCTGGAACACTGTCCACCCACCACCGTCTGTGTCCATGTCACAAAATACTTGGAATTCGGGCTGGTGGTCTGGTCTGATGATGTAGACACCACTTGTTGTCTGTCCATGGGTGAAGGCGTCCTTGCAGTCAGAGTACACTCCTGAGTGATGTAAAATAAGCTGCATAGACTACAGTTGCTTACGTTGTTGACAAATGGGACCTCCCAGTACGCACCACCTCCTGACCTGTACTGACACACTTCCTGCTAACGTTCAGTGTGTGGCCAGTATTACAGGAGAATTTTGCCACAGTGCCAGGAACACTGCCATTGAGTATCTGAACTACTTGCCCAGTGTCTAATCAAATACGGAAACTTTGCTGTCAGACTGATGTTAATCAAAGCGCTATTGGGGACTGCAAAGGCACCCCCTGTCCCAAATCATCGTACAACCATATTACCATCTGAAATTCTGTGGACTTTTGCAACCTGCCACCATCACAGGGCCTGAAAATTGCCATTATTAACTGTAGTCACCATCTTGATCACGTGACTAAATGAACTCAGCTATCTGATCGGTTCTGTCAACATTCTGGAAGTTTGCATGGAATATTATGGCTACCAGACGTAATTTTTCCTCAGTATTGCATATTTTTGTCCTGTTTCTATATATGCACATGCATGATGAATGTACCAGCCCCTCCCATTGTTTTGCAGTGTGGGGGCCTGGGAATGAGACTAGATCTTACCGTCCGAACTGCAGCTGGTGTTCTGTAGTAGCTCCACCACCTCGTGATGGTGTTTCCTAGTGCTTGCTTCAGTTGTGTTCTGAAACGTGCCCAAATTAATTTGTCCTCTAAGCTTTTCACTTGGTCTTGAAGCATGTCCACCTTGTCCTGAAACATATCCACCTTGTCCTGAAGGTTAGTGTGACCTGCATTTGAGAGAAATGTATGTTTGAGAGTAATGTATGCAGGTAAGCACATATTTGGCTATGATTATAATATGGCACTGGGGAGCACATTTATGCTCAGCAGGCAGCCCGTCAGTTTTGGTACTCCTGAGTATAATGTCAAAGGTTCCGTTTTTGCCAGTTTTGGAGATTACGTATGTTGTGTCTATATATTACCCTTGTGTAGCCCATTCTGAAATTCAAATCACATGCTGCTGTAATCTACCAGCTCTGTGATGATACTCCATGTTCGCAATTACGTATCCACCTCTTTCTGTGTTTATCTGGGTGATCCAGTAGATTGTCCCGCTTTAACAAATTATGTACAATGTGAGGCATAATATTGTAATTATACACAAAGTCTCTATAGTTGCCACTATACTTAGGGGGAACATACTCAAGCTTAGTGAGACCGACCTCCTGAATGGCCTGATGGGTGTGCGTCCCTTACCCACATGAGTACTAGTTTGGATTAGCCTCGAACCCAGGCGCGGAGGGGGAGAAAAGAGCGCCTGGTATCCACTGTTTGCGCATGCGCTTAATTGTACTTCGGAGGCTCCAGTTCCGACATAACGGTGTGTTTAGTCTTCTGCCCCGCCCACTGACAGCAAGTTCAAAGTTTAATTAATCTCACGTGATCCCCTGGCGCCATCACCTAGGATACCACCATAGAATGTAATCAGTCTTCTTTCTTGCTCGCTGACAGTTGTAGCGTGTTTGTGCACAGATTTGTTTGTGAGCGTTCTCTGGCGTGCGATGTCTTCGGAAGAAGAAGACTGCCTTACCCTGGACACCCTCAGTGCAGAGGACATCAGGACTATTGCGCAGAATCCCAAATACAAGCAGCTTTTTAACGAGCTGTTTGAAGGGCACCGTTCGGCAGATAATGAAGCCAACGAGGGCCGGGAGGACGACGATTCCTCCGCTGACGAAGGAGATGTGGTTGACCGCACCACCTTCGAACAACAAACAGAACTACTAGTGGCTGACCCCACGCAATCCGAAGCAGAGGACACCGTTCCTGACCGAACGGCCACTGCTCGTTCAGATGGCAGCGTTCTTGACCGAACGCCCATCGCTCAACTGGGAAAACGCACTCATTCGCCAGATAGAGAAGACCTCCCTCCTCACAAGAAAGGCAGGAAGGACTCAGAGACGGCTACCACCAGTCGCGCGCCTGTATTCGATCCAGTTCTAGCCGGTTCCGAAGAGGACGATTACCATTTCAGACCGCATAAGGTCGTACACGACTACCTGGAGAGACACTTCCGCAGAACCTTGTCCAAAAAAGAAAGGAAAGCGATGATAAAGGCGGACCCTAAGCCAGACTGCGAGGCGGCAGTCACGCCAGAAGTGGACGAGTTTCTCCAAACCTTCTGGAAAGGGAAGGTCAATAATAGCCAGGATGGTGATTTGAAGCAGATCCAGACCGCATTGCTCAATACTACGGGTCCACTGTGTGGCCTATGGTCACAGCTGCTAGAACAGGGGCTTGGGAAGGAGTCTGACCTTATCCAAGCTCCAGTCGTCTTGGATATGATCCAACGTACGCTGGTTCTTCTGGGAAACGCAAACAGCCTCATTAGTGAGAGAAGGCGAGCACACATTCTCCACGCTGTGGACCCCAAATTGTCGAAGTATGCCAAGGGAGAATTCCCCAAGGCGGGAAAGTCCCTGTTTGGGCAAAGCTTTGTGAAAGAAGTAGTGTCTCAAGTGGAAGCGGACACGGCAATTTGCAAGGCATCGGCCTTAGCTAACAAAGCGCAGAGAGAGGTCCAGAAAGGGAAAGGCCCCTCACCCCCAAAGCCGACGTTTTTTCGAGGGGGCCGGAGCAGCGGGTATGGTGCGGGCTCCGGCAAGAACGTGTTCAATCCGTACACCAACAGGTCTTCCTTCCGGGGAAGGGGACGATTCCGCCCAAACAGCAGGAACCGAAGTTTGTTCACCCGACTGGGACCCAGTCAAAACAGCTCAGAGAGTTCTCCAAGGAGCCAGAACTGACAGTGCCTACCTGTTCTGTACAAAAGTATATAGCAGGAAACATCAAATTCCATATACCACGATGGCTCACAATTTCACAAGACAGCTGGATTCAACAGGTGGTGAGAGGGTATGTCATAGACTTCAGCGTACACCCACCACCAAGATTCTCATGCCCATCGTACCACATGAGCAGAGAGCAGGAAAAAGCTTTAGATCAAGAGGTTGCGGAAATGGTCACAAAGAAGGTAATAGAGGAAGTCAGTCCTCAGGAAATGCATTTCATCAGCCCAATGTTCGTAGTACCCAAGAAAGGAGGCAAATGGAGGCCAGTCCTGAACCTGAAGTCGCTGAACCAGTATGTGAAGAAAACACATTTCAAAATGGAAGACATCAGGAACCTCAAGGATATCCTCCAGGAGAACGACTTCATGGCCAAGTTAGACCTGCGGGAAGCGTATTTCTCCATCCCAATGGCAGAGGAAAGCAGGAAATTCTTGCAATTCAAGTGGAAAAGGAAATGCTTTCAGTTCACCTGCCTACCATTCGGCCTCAGCAGTGCTCCTTACGTTTTTACAAAGCTACTCAAGCCAGTTCTGACTTGCCTGAGGGAGCAGGGGATCCGTTGCCTGATGTATATAGACGACATGCTGATCCTAGGGAAAACTCAGGAGGAGCTCAACCACAACTTTCGCATCTGCAAGTCTCTCCTCATGTCACTGGGCTTTGTGGTGAACGAGGAGAAATCAGTGGCAGGGCCAATACAGGAGCTGGAATTTCTGGGTTTTCTCATCAGCTCAAAGTCCATGACCCTCACAGTAACAACCGAAAAGCTGAAGTCACTGATATCTCAATGCAAGCATTTGATACAAGCTCAATGGACGACAATTCGACATCTGGCCCAGATAATCGGTACAATGACGTCACTGAAACAGGCGATCCTCCCTGCACCCCTCAACTACAGAGGATTACAGGAGCTAAGGAACGAAGGACTCTCCCTCCACCACTCATACGATTCTCAGATTCGTCTGACTCCGAGAGCGAGGACGGATCTGAAATGGTGGATAGAGCAAGCGGGTCAGTGGAAGTCAAAGCCGATTCGCTCCAGCAAACCAGTGATGACCCTGGAATCGGATGCATCCAATCTAGGGTGGGGTGCAGTTCGATCAGCTCCACAAGATTCAACAGGTGGAGTATGGAACAGGCAGGAGAGATCCATGCACATCAACAGCAAAGAGCTCTTGGCAGCTTGGCTGGGCCTCAGGTGCTATGCCTCCAACATGAGAAGTTCACATATCCATCTCAGAATAGACAACACCACAGCTGTTGCTCACATCAACAAGATGGGAGGCACGCACTCCTGGCACCTGTGCCAACTGGCAATCAAAGTGTGGAACTGGTGCCTAGACCGCCGCATAACGATTTCAGCAGAGCACCTTCTGGGATCACTGAATCAGTTGGCGGACACAGAATCCAGAGCTCAGGCAGATTCATCAGAGTGGGCACTAGATCTGGCCATATTTCAACAGCTGATGGCGAAGAGAGGACCCTGTACAGTGGACCTGTTTGCGTCCCGACTATCAGCGAAACTTCCGACTTACTACAGCTGGAGGTCAGACCCGGGAGCGGCAGCGATAGATGCTCTGTGCCAATCCTGGAATGTGGTGAAAGGGTATGCCTTTCCACCCTTTTGCCTAATAGGGAGATGCCTGGCCAAGATAAAATTGGAGAAAGTGCCTCGGTTGGTTCTGATAGCCCCACTGTGGAAATCACAGGCATGGTTCCCATTATTACCAGAAATGTCAGTGGAGAAGCCCATCCTACTTCCTTCCTGCATGAGGCTTTTGACCGATCCAATGGGGTTCAGTCATCCCATGGTTATTCAGGGCCATTTACAGCTAGTCGCTTGGACTGTGTCCGGAGTTCTCTCCAGAGTAGAGGACTTTCAGAGGAAGCTATTGCGCTCATCTGTGCTTCATGGAGAGTCAACACAGAAGCCTCATACTCTAGTGGTTGGAGGATTTGGTCAGGATGGTGCTCAACCAAGGGTTTCAATCCCATTAATACATCTATCGAGATTGTGATTGAATTTCTCACTGCTCAATTTCACCAGGGAAAACAGTACAGCACACTGAACTCGTACAGGTCATGTATTTCGGGCACGCACATGCCAGTTGACGGTTTCCAGGTAGGAAAACATCCATTGGTTTCCCGCACCTTGAAAGGAGCCTTCCACTTGAGACCTCCTCAACCAAGATATAGTGGAAGATGGGATGTGTCAAAAGTGCTGCAACACTTGAAATCGAAAGGCAACATCACAGCCTTATCGTTGAAGGACCTTACGTTCAGGCTTGTCATGCTGTTGGCTTTAGCAAATGCTGACAGGGCATCTGATTTGTGGGCACTTGATGTCAAGTTTCTCTCTATGACATCGGAAGGTGCCAGCTTCAGATTGGTTTCTTTAACCAAGACGGCAAGACCAGATAGACCCATCACTTCATGCTACAGTCCCTTACCGGACGTATCGTTGTGCCCTGTGCGCACACTACAGCAGTACTTAACTCGTACTGTCGATTGGAGAGAAAGTGCTGGAAAGAGCAACCTTTTCCTCTCCCTGAACAAGCCGCATCACCCAGTAACCTCAGCTACTATAGCACGTTGGCTAAAGCAAGTATTGAGGGAAGCTGGAGTTGCTGAGAACTTCTCTGCTCATTCCACTCGAGCTACAGCAGTTTCGGTAGCCTTTGACAAGGGTGTACCTATTTCGGACATTATGAAGACAGCAGATTGGTCTTCAGACTCTGTATTCAAGAAATACTATTATAAACCAATGATTTCTGTAAACCCTGACAGGTTTGCCAATGCTGTTCTAACCAATGATTAAACCTTTGGTTTCCTTCACTGTCACCTGAACGAGATTTATTCGTTAAAAGCTTTGAACAACACACCGTTATGTCGGAACTGGAGCCTCCGAAGTACAATTGATGATCTCACTAGGGTCCGCAGGACCTGCGGTGAGATCGAGATTGTATGAGGAGGTGACAGTGAAGACATCACGGTGTGTCCCTCCCAGTAAGGAATTGACATCGAGAAGTGCATCACGGATATTTTATCCACTTCTTTGTCCCACCCTACAGTGTACATTTGTACAAGGACCAAGCTCGCAAGGCAAGACTGATTACATTCTATGGTGGTATCCTAGGTGATGGCGCCAGGGGATCACGTGAGATTAATTAAACTTTGAACTTGCTGTCAGTGGGCGGGGCAGAAGACTAAACACACCGTGATGTCTTCACTGTCACCTCCTCATACAATCTCGATCTCACCGCAGGTCCTGCGGACCCTAGTGAGATCATCAATTATAACATAAAACCACGTGGATTTATGCAGATGACGTCGCAAAATTTTCCAAGTGTAAACAATGACGTCTATACCACACAACGAATTCACGAAGACTTGATCGCTCTCACGCTTGGAACTTGGTCTGTCATCAGTGCCATGAGGGATGAGACTACAATGACTACGCTGTGATCTCGGGCAAGCTTCACATCAAACATGGACGGTACTAGCTAGCTAATAACACAATGACTTACCAAAACCAGCGCGTAGCCGGAGTCTCTTCGTATACTGGCTTCGAAGATGCCCTCTGCTCGGGTTCGAGCGTCATCGCTGCAAATCCAAGTCGCTGGAGGTACGAAACAGCCTGGTCTAGGTCTTCCATAAAATCGCCATTGTGACAATACGACCGTGATACGGTACGTACACGTATCTGACGTCAACAAGCCACGGGAATGACGCCGTATTATCCGGGATCTCCCCCCTCCGCGCCTGGGTTTGAGGCTATAGTTTGGATCTGCAGGTGTTTCTGCATACAAAGTCCCCAATTCCATGTCATTATGGAACAAGTTGCCTTGGAGTGTTCATGATGGCTGTGTGCCTCTACTTTTCTTGAAATTTCACATAGCTATTGAACCTTGTGTTAATCATTACTCCATGGGAGTAGCTGTCCTACATATTTGTAAA
Organism: Axinella damicornis; assembly: GCA_963931865.1. Lineage (NCBI taxonomy): Eukaryota > Metazoa > Porifera > Demospongiae > Axinellida > Axinellidae > Axinella > Axinella damicornis. The sequence goes on along the minus strand of OZ007513.1, from coordinate 11,164,768 downwards.
CCTTATATGTAACTATGTATACGTAGTGTATGCCACTCTGTGTCGCATGAACTGGGATTGAAGACTGGGAAGTTATATACCTAGACCACAGATACGTAACTGCTATAATTATATACAATGTCATACGTAAGTGCTACACACAGCAAAATTTCATTGTCCCTTTCACAAAGATCCGTGTCATGTGATCGAACTGCAACAATCATATTATTATGTGTGGCCTAAACAAATTTCACAGCCCTTGTGACAGTTAAATTATACCAGTAGCTTGTCTCGAGGACATTGAAGTACCATCTCATGAACTAGCTTGCAACCAACTCAGAAAACAAGGTCCTGTAGTGCTATCCCTTGAACCATGTCGGTAGCTTGCGACTCTGCTTCTGTGATTGTGATAAATTTCAGTCCATACCAATTCTGTGTCCATAGCTGTACTGGTTCTGAACCTAATCCATGTGGCAAACTTCGGCATACCAGGGCTTTTACTGTGTAGGCAGTTAGGTATCTCTTGTTCCCTAGCAATACCTTCATCATGAATAATTTTATCAAACATGTCACCAGTTATATCCTACTTACCATAAATGGTGGTATTTCCCAACGTTGCAAGCTCATCAAGCAGCATGCTGGTCTTGTCCTCCATTTTGTAGTTGATAATCTCAAGCTTGTCCCGAACAGTCTCCAGCAGAAGAGCTGCAAGTGCAGCCACCGCAAATGCACTAGCTGTGTTTATCACAGATTTCAATTTCCTTACCTGGGTTGTCCAGCAGGAACCTTTTGAGAATGTGGAGGGTGGCATTTTGCCAGGTGTTGAGCTCACTCTCAACAGCAGCTGTCCTTGCAGCCACAATGTCAAACTCAGTTTTGCTGACACACTGCTGCTCAGCTGTGTAGGATAAGTCAGTGAAGTATGGTTGCTCTTAGCATAGCAAGAAGTAAGAACACCAGATGTCTCAGTACACACATACACTGATGTCTGACGGTTCACCTTGCTGTTGCTGTTGCTGCTGAGCTGTGGCACTGCAGAGTGGCAGGCTCACCAGAGCCAGTGTAGCCAGAAGGCAGAAAATGAACACTTTCAACGCCATCTTACTTGCTGTAGAGTGAGCTCTGTTCTGTACCTTGTGCAATTTTCAACCAGAAAGGCTACTTTGTTTATCTTGGTTGGGCACTTTCATGATGTAAAGCTGTGTCAGGGTTCAGAGGTTTTGCGATAAACATGCTGAGTGTGGAGCTAAAGTTCTTTCTTTATGACATTGCAGCCAGAAAGGGGTTACGCAAGCTGTTATCTTTCATGATGAAACCAGTGTCAGGGTTCAGAGGTTTTGTGATAAACATGCTGAGTGTGGAGCTAAAGTTCTTTCTTTATGACATTGTTGCCAGAAAGGGGTTACGCAAGCTGTTGTCTTTCATGATGAAACCAGTGTCAGGGTTCAGAGGTTTTTGTAGTAAACATGCTGAACTGGAATTCTTTTCTTGATTCTGTAAGAGTGGAAACTGCACTCCTGGTAGCTGGTGAATCGTGGCCCAGGTCTCTGTTATACCTGGGCAGACTCTGATTGCATCCACCAGCTCATTCTCACGGCTACAGCTAGCATTGTTCAAAGACCACCTGTATATAGGCAGATGGCTCACTGATCGTTCCAATTAGTGGTGCACATGTAACGTGAATTAACACACGTGTCATGTGATGACCATGCTGCCAGAGTTAAGCAATGGTGGCCAAAGGGAAGACAACAATTATTGCAACACTCGCAACTTCGCCCCAGGGTGAATTTCGGCACATAAATGTCCGTGCATGATGGCAATCACTACCATGTGATCAGAATCTTTGTGTGCCTTTCCTAAGAGCTGTACTTCCAACGAAAGTCGAAGTGAGCATTTGAACAATGGTGGCTGACAGGAAGACAAAAGGACTCGTTACTCCACCACCAAGATGAGTTTCAGCACCAAAATTATATGTTTGGGTCACTGCATTATAGCTAGAGATCACAATGTAGTTCAGAATCGTTGTATGCCATTCCTGAGTAGTCAAACATTAGTTACATTACGTGGCCTCCCTCCGTTTCTGTGGCCTTATGAGAGCAAAGATAGTTCACACTTCTTCAGATTGCAGTGTCTTTCTCACTGGGAAGTCGCGTAGTTAGCACAGTGGCAATTTGCGCAGCGAACAAGAGCGCGAAGTGACATTAACCTTTGTAACAACTGAGTATGGCTCGACTTGTCTTGATGCCAAAGCATCATAATCGGCTCCACCACGAGTTGTACAACTTACTGCTGACATACAAAGGCCGTCAATAAAAATCTGTAGTGAAAGAAATGAATAATGTAAACCACCCTCATCACAAAGTTGATACCACACAATACACAGTTAATCCAGTTTCAGCGAATAAACCTTTATAGCATTAGCTGGTGCATGTGTGGTAAGAGAACGTAGGACAAGATTTGCAGTATAACTGTACCGGTAATTGATTCATCACTGTACACTGCTGGTAGACAATAAGAATTAAATTAGGCTCAGAACCAGACTGGGATAACCGACATTCAGAAGCTGCTAAAATCTGTGCATACCTCTTTAAATTTAGAGACGGTATCTGTTGCTCTGAAATATTTTTACGTATTGGTACACAGTAAAAAGAACTCATCTTTTTAATAATCAAGTTGTAATCTAGTGAAATGAATAGATTCCTGGCTATGCAGTGGGTTAGTTAATGCTAATAATTCTGTAAATTCATTTCGTACAGCACTTTATACTAGGATACACCGGTCCTTGAATTAGCTGTAATCATAGATAGATGGTGTCTCCTTTGCAATGTACTGTATAGTAGTGTTGTTTTAGTTAACTATAACAATAACTAAATACCCTTTTAGTATGGGGTTTTGACTTGTAGTTAATCAAAACTATAACTAACTAAATCAATACTGAAAATCGATAACTAAACTATAACTAACTATAATGTTTGGTTGGCTCAAACAACTAAAACTAGAATGAAAACAGTGAATTTCACTAGTTTTCTTTTAGTTAACTAAAACTAAAACCCTTTTAGTTAGCCTTTTTCCATTTTAGTTAACTAACTAAAACTATAACTAAAAGCTTCTGAAGGAGCACAACAATAACTGTAACTAACTAAATCTGTCCACTGAATCCAAAAAACTAACTATAACTAAACTAATACTCGGATAGCAATACTAAAACAACACTACTGTATAGGTTGTATATTGCTTTGCAGAAACTAAGAAAAAAAATATCTGCTAGCCAGTCACTCACGGATTCGATGTTCCAATAGACCTCAGCTATGTCATGTGTTTATGCATAATACTGTAGCTAGTACCATCTCTTCATTAAATTATCTATTGGCTGGAAGTGCATTGGAATGAAGTTGCCATGCACGATGCACCTGAAAGATAAACGACGTGGATATTGGTCCGGCAGGAAGTACATACTTTAGGTATCGGTACCGGAAACGCGCGCGCATCTAGAACAGGCCCTGGCCCTAATATACCTAACCCATTGCCCTACTTCCTGCCGGACCAATTTCCACTTCGAAAAATAAATAGCATAATTCACTAGTATAGCGCAGGAAGGAACAGCACTCACTACTAAGGGCGTGCACGAGGTACGAGGTTCGGTACGTTTATACCCCGGGTACTGTATACTCGATGGCCTTTGCAATGTCAGCTCTAATCTGTTTCCAACCGGAATTAGCCAACTGGTTCTGCAGGTATTATATGTTATTGCTTAGCATGCCTGTAAGGCTCTAACAGATCTATTCACTCACGTTTAGAAGTCACAGCAATTGACTCAGGTTGAAAGCTGCTAGTGATGATTGCATCAGCTTGCACTGTTTGCTGAATTCATAATTATAGTTTAGATCCATGGATGGAATTAAGGTCCCAAATTCGTATTAATTATAGATATAGCCTTACAAGGAATATGAGGTGATCATGGTTGTACTCCCACTAGTATATGAATTCTGTTTGTATGCATGCCATCCCTTTTAGTCCCCAGAGATTTCATTCTTGAGTCCTGCTGGCCTTGACTCCTTTATAAACACAACACAACTAGCTATACAATGATGTAGCTATACACAGCGTCCAACGATGGAAGTCCATGACAACGAAGTGCACTCTGTTGCATTTAACTCTAGCTAGTTACAGGGTCACTCCAAGTGAGATGTAGCAAGAAGTCTTGGGGATACAAGGAAGGCAGGTGACGGTGTAAGAAATGACGGGGACGCCACATCCATCCGTCATCCGAACCACATTGTAGTAGCTACTGAATTTCCAAATGAGCTAGCTACAAATCCAAACCATCCCTGGCAGTGAAAGGTATTCAGCTAAGGTAAGATTAGGGTGAGGGCTCACCTCACCTTAACGGTTTATTCCCATTTGGTCAATTCCCATTTGGTCAATTCCCACTTTGTCAATTTCACTTCGTCAATTCCCACTTTGTCAACTTCCCACATTGTCAATTCCCACTTCGTCAACATTGACCAAGTGGGAATTGACAAAGTGAGAAATTGACAAAGTGGGAATTGACGAATTGGGAATTGACAAAGTGGAAATCTATGGTAAACATGGTATGCAAACCAAGTGTGCATAGTAGCTATAAGGCTGGCTATAACAACATGGGTTGTGAGACTTATTTCTCCAACAATGTATGCTAGCTTTCTTAGGCATTCATTGACAACTATACATCTCTTTCGTCTGGGTGTCATGTGATCCTGCTTCAAGTTGGACTGCTGTGAGTTCCGTAGGTGCTTGCTCTTCTTTGATGGTATCCACCAGTCGGTAGCTAGCTGTTAGTATGTTGCCGACTGATGATTGAATTAAACTTGCTGTGCCATCCCATGCAAGTGATTGCATGCTTGTTCTGCTCCCATCAAGCTCAAAGACACTCCACATTGCAGGACAAAACTGCCCACCATCTAGCCAGCTAGGTGTTTTCAAAATAGCTGAGAAGATCGTCCAACTGAGGGAGTGCACTGGGCATTTTTGCTTGAGCTCGGAGTAGTAGATTGAGATCTTCCACTCTGCTAACTCACTGAAATTGCTCACCCGCCTCCTGAGGGTTCCTCCCTGACAATGCACATGCCTTGTAATTGAGCCCTGAGTCTCACAACCCATGTTTGCCATACTATGCACCCTTGCTATGCAGTATTTACTATAGATTCCTACTTTGTCAATTCCCAATTCGTCAATTCCCACTTTGTCAATTTCTCACTTTGTCAATTCCGACTTGGTCAATGTTGACGAAGTGGGAATTGACAAAGTGGGAAGTTGACAAAGTGGGAATTGACGAAGTGAAATTGACGAAGTGGGAATTGACGAAATGGGAATTGACCAAATGGGAAGACACCACCTTAACCTCACCCCACCTCAACCTCACCCAAGCTAAACCTAGCCTGAATGGTTTGGACACAGCTGGAGCCATTCAAATTTTGGTGGGAAACGGAAACGCCCTGTGCACCCGTAACTGTTGTGTGTGTTTCTATCTCTGTTGTTTTCTTCAGTTGACCTCCTCCAATAGGCAGTACACCCTCTGCCATTGTCGCTCCCTCTGTTGCTGCCCTTTTAGCTGACTCTGAATGCTGTTCTACTGCTCTATACTGCTGCTGCTGCTGCTTGAGAAGCCCTTCAGCTTCAGCTTTGGCTTCTTGTGCTTCAACTTCACACCAAGGGGTTCAATACTGGTCTTGATCGGAACAACGTACGAAGTACCAATTTGACAATACAGAGGCACCCAATAGCCCTCTTCCTAAGACACTGGGTGGGAGCATGGGGGGTGGGACGGAGTAAGCCATCAGACTTCGATTCTGAAGATCTGCTCTTCGAGTAAGAAGCTTGAGCACCATGCATCTCGCATGCTCCCACCCCCAACGCTCCCACCCCCCATGCTCCCCCCCCCCCCCCCCCCCCCCCCCCCCCCCCCCCATGCTCCCACCCCCCATGCTCCCACCCCGCATGCTCCCACCCCCAACGCTCCCACCCCCCATGCTCCCACCCCCCATGCTCCCACCCCCCCATGCTCCCACCCCAGCCCCACCCCCCATGCTCCCACCCCACCCCAACTTACCATGGCGGTGAAAGGTATTCAGCTAGGGTAAGGTTAGGGTGAGGGCTCACCTCATATTAACCTCACCCGAGCTAAACCTAACCCGAATGGCTTAGACACAAATGGACTCTCCTTTTATACCCGCTGACGCCTAGCTGCTGGCAAGCATCACGCTCATCTCTGTCCGCAGTTTACGCGTGCACAAGGAAATTTCCCGCCATAACTGAATAATCGCAGATGCGAACCAATCAGATCGCAGCATTACGGTCCATCAGCCAACGTATGCAAACGTAATGCTGCGATCTGATTGGTTGGCATCTGTGCACGCGTAAACTGTGGATGGAGATGAGCGTGATTCTGTCTCTGTCGTTTTTCTTCGCTCAACGATGCCGCTGGCCTCCTCTGGTAGGTCCTCTGCCATTGGCGCCATCTGTTGAAGCCCTTGTAGTTGACTGGGTCCGAATGCTGTTCCGTAGGCAAGTAGCTAGCTAGCTAGCTAGCTAGATAGGATGGTGCCCAGACCCGACAAGGCTTGGCGTCTATAGATAGGAACGGTGCCGTGGTTGTTGCTGTGACAGTAGGCTTGAGACTCCATTTCTGTTAGCAGTCCATCTGGCCGAATGTAAGTGAAGAGAGAGAATGGGAGGGAGGGAAGTAAAGAATGGAAGACATGGAGGAAGATGTCAACTGTCCTGTATGCATATGTAGTAAAAAAAAAAACCTGCGGAGATAGCCACCATGGTCATGCTAGTTTAGTAGCTAGTTATAAATCTAGTTAGCATTGTATTAATTTATAACCTGCCAGTGAAGTAGGCATCTAGCTACTGTGCTTCTCACTCTTTAGGAGAAGACTGAGGAAGAGATGAGGGAGTTGGTAGATGACCTCCTGGACAGGAGAATTGAGACTGGTATAGTGAAGAGTGCATGGATGATACTACATAGCTCTTAAAACTGAGGAAGTGGATGTGTAGTATATAGCCCATTGAGTTTGTTCATGCCATGGTATAATACATTATAGTTAACACTAGCTGTCCAATGGTTCCCAAGGGTGTTTAAGTGGGCCGAATTAGAGCTAACGCTTACATATCTTACTTAGACCATGCTCCATAGCAACTACTTGAATGAGGCATAAACACCTGTGGAAGCCCAGAAAACATCAAACCTTCCTCCTAATTGGGTGAGTGTGAGCGACCCCACACTAGTTGTAGTCAAGAGTGGCTCACGCTGTTGTCGATATGTCCCCATACCGTAAATCTGGTGCATGCAATATAACATACGAAACTTTGCACTCGTTTCCAGACATCATACTGTAAATCTCCGCCGTGTCTGGTACTGAGAAGTTCAGGTTGCTGTTTGATAGACGATGGCGACAACAAAGACGCAGACCGCCGCTCGTGACCTACCTATTCATTGCCTAGAGGCCTAGAGCAAACAGTCTACCTCTGTACCTCCTCAGTGGCGTCAGCAAAGACGAACACCCCTACTGGACCTACCTATGCATCGAACTCTGATGACATGTCCTACAGAACACATGGTGTGCTGGACCAGTGTGCTGCATGCATAATAGATTGTGAGTTACCTGCCATGTCGCCTGCTAGACTGCTTCAGCTAGCCTGACTCGTAGTTCTTTGTGCATATGTGCATGTGTACTTTTGGTGTGACATTATATATTTCTGGGGCCTTTGTGAGGCTCATGAAGTCACATTCTGATGACAGTACTAGTCTTGTATATAGAACTGTTCTACATGCATGTTCACTCGCCCCACAATGTCGCACATTCCTCTAGTACAAGTCATGTACATGTATTAGCGCAGTTCTGCATGTTGGCCACTCGCAGGAACAATCTGACTATAATATACAATAGTCTCGTGCTCAGGGTTAGGGTGTGTGGTCTGGGCATGAGACTACTGACAGCTGACTGATGGAAACATCCATCAAAGAAGGAACGGTGGAATTACAAATGGGTGCATGGGAAACCCACCCGCATGACACAATCATACCATCTCAGGTTGTGCAGTCCTGCATGTTCAGATCATATTGTTCACATTACTATAAATTTGAAGGTGAAACTTTGGTTGCATGCTCAGACACTTCATATCTCGGTGGAGGCAGTCCACCAAATTATGACCATTGCCTGATCCTAGGAGAATAGATCTACCTCTAAAATAGGCACTACACACAAAACGAAAACTAATATTCAGTCAGAATCTGAAGAGGAGCTGCTGCTGCTACTGCTGCTGCTACTGCTTGAGAAGCCCTTCAACTTCAGCTTTGGCTTCTTGTGCTTCTTCAACTTCACACCCAGAGGTCCAATACTGGTCTTGATCTGTGAAGAAGAGAACAACAAAGTATCAATACTGGTCTTGATCTGTGAAGAAGAGAACAATGTGTTGATCTGTGAAGAAGAGAACAATGAAGTATCAATTTTATAATACATAGGCGTAGGAATGGGTGGGGTGGGTTCTAGTACCAGACCATCGAACTGCAATCAACCAATCAGATTCTTCCCACTGAAATTCCACGGCGTTCAAATTTTCATGTGTGCAAGTGCACCAGACCCTCCTCCGTGTGCGAGGGTCTGGTACCGTGGGTTCTACATGTAGCTACTTCCAATAAACTCTCTTCCTAAGACACTTGATGGTGCTCAAGCTTGAGGCAGGTCTTCAGAAACGAAGTCTGGTGGCTTACTCTGTCATCGTCTATTTAGTTATATCAGATCCTACATGTAAGTTGAAGGTTCAAATATGGCAATGTGCAATACGTAAATGAATAAGTTATAAGGCTCAAGTTGGACAGCCCCCTCAAAGTGAAATTATTGCTCTATGCCTATGCACTACTGGTGACAAGCTATGGGAACTGTTGATATCTTCAATGCTAGCAGCAATTAATTCAGCCACGGACACATACGAAGCTGCACTTCAGTTCCTGTGTTGTATTAGCCTCGTTCCCAGGCTGCGCAGCCTGGGACGGAGGCTAATGTTGCGTACAGTGTAAATTGAGTGCTACCAATGTCTTCTCAAGCTCATACAACAATGGCCTAATCTCACCTTATCCTTGTGTACTTTGACCTTTGGTTTCTTCACCTTGTGGTGTTTCTGTTTGTGTTTGTGTTTGTGCTTGTCCTTTACATGGCCCTCCAAGTGGTGAGGGTCGTGTGGGGCATGGTGAAGGTCATGTGGGGTGTGGTGAGGGTCGTGAGGGTGGTGGGCATGGTGAGGACCGTGAGGGTCGTGAGGGTGGTAGGCATGGTGAGGGTCGTGAGGATGACCCTTATCTGTCACCTGAGAGGAAGAAACTACAAGTGTCTGTTGGTTGGGTTTTGCACATTACTCATTCTAAATTGGAATACGTTTTACAAAGCTAAGTGCTCATACTAACTCTAACTGCCAGGAATGAGACGGGCATAAGCATACGGTCTGGGGATGAATGCAGCATAAGTAAATGGAGAGTACGTCTATACACGTACCTTCGTGCTACCCATACTATTCCCTACAGGTGTACATCAGTGCACAATATAATTTTTAAAAACTGGTCTGACATAATGTCTGACCAACACCGTTATTGGTCGGACATGATCTGACACTGAAAAATTGCCAGGCGGGAAGCTAGACTTATGATCTTTCGGTGTGGAGTGGTAATCTGAGGGAATGTATGTAGGTATGCATGTGTGTGAAGCGTTCAAGTGTCTGAAACACAGTCTGAAATGTTCATTATTGTGGCCCACAGCGAAGTCAATACCTCGTATGTAGCCCTACAAATGTGATTATGGGTTTTGGTTAGGCTGTTTCATGAATAATATTATACTTTCACGAACTGTGAATACATAATCAGAACTGTGAGTACATAATGAACTATGAATACGTAAAGTAGGCTCCCGCTATGTTCACTGTGTGGCTTCCCACTGCGTGTTCAATTGACCGGCCAATTTGTCAGCGCAGAACAGTCAGTGGGCGGCCATATCAGCGCTTCGCCCGGAATATGGCCGATGGCCGACTGTTATATTGTGCTCTGATGTTACATTGTAAAAGATTTCAATTCAGAAAAGTGTATGAGGTTTGCCCAGACCCTCGCGTATGTGGGTCTGGGAATGAGACTAAGGTACGTACGTACGTACATGTTCTCCAGGAGGGTATGGGTAACCTGCGGCTGGCGGTGGGTACCCCTGAGGAGGGTTTCCCTGTGGAGGGTACCCCTGCGGAGGGTACCCCTGCGGAGGGTACCCCTGCGGAGGGTACCCCTGCGGAGGGTATCCCTGAGGAGGGTACCCCTGAGGAGCGCCTGGGTAGGCTGGAGGATCCACAGCAATCCCAGGGGGCTGAGATAAAGCAGTCAGACCAGTGACACATTCACAAACCAGCTATGTACTTTATTTGCAAAGTAAACAGTCATGTCTGATCAACATAACCCTAAATCTGTTTTGAACCTGAAAGCAAACTAAGTGTCTGTAGCTACAATCACAAGCAGTGGTGAGTACAGGAGTGAGCTCTACTGTTACTGTATTGGGCAGTGCTGCACAGAGGATGGAGGAATCAGAGAGTTGTCCAGTCGTCTCCTGTACTCTACGACAGAGAATGCACCGTTCTTAACCGTACTCCCAGTACCGTAGTGCTCACTTCCTGATACCAAAGTCTTACCGGCGGTTGCGGTGGGTATGCAGAGTCGGGAGGAGGGTAGCTCATGCCCACGGGAGGAGGGGGGTAGGGGACATCGGGATTGGCAGGGGGAGGGTAGGGATAGTTGGGGTTCGGCGGAGGGTAGGCCATACCTGCACAAGAAGAGGTTTTAACACTGAAACTATAACAAAATGCATAGCGTCAACAACAGCCTCTTTTTGGTCAAGTAGTCGACACTACGGTGCACGGCATACCCTAAGCACCTTCTTGACTCACCCACATGCAGGTTTATACCTGTGCCTGTGACACCATGATAAAACGCTAGCGTCAGAACCAAACCCATCAACCAGACACTTTGCACGGCAAAGGGGAAGGGTCTGGACATGTGCCTACATTCAAGCTGTCCCCAGGCCAGAATACTGGTCTGACTAATCGGAACGTTGATTGCAAATCACAGTGATTTGCCGTATGTACATGTAGCCACTGGCAATACTGAAAGCCTGCATTTCCATGATGTCAACTGCCATGTTACCCCTAATGTTTGCCAAAAGTTTTACCCCGAAATGTTTGTCAAAACTTGAGGGGCACAATGAGCAGGTTGGTGGTGGTCATACGCGTGGTATCACCACTGATCGCTAGCCTTGTTCCCAGGCCGCATGGGAACGAGGATATACTAATTGCTAGCTACCCATGCACGGTTATATTCCATAGGGACAATTCAAAGGTAGGCACACACCCAGATCCTTCCTCCCTGTGCGATGGGTCTGGTTCCAAGACTAGATAAAACGCTTGTGGTCCTATGACTTGTGACCTACGGAAACCAGGCTGAGACCAAGATTTCAAATCCTCGTCTCAGCAGTGATCCACAAGGGGTGACACTCCCACATTCACTGTAGTCACAGCTGCGACCATGAAGCTTGACCCTAGTCTCATGCCCAGACCCTCCCGCACGTGCAAGGATAGAAGGTCTGATGTCCTGAGCTACAATTATTGTCACATAGGGCAGAGCTGAGTTCGGATTTGAGATCTTGAATCAGATAGCAAAACGCAAATGATGTACGCAAATAGGCAGACGGCCTACAATAAATCATGTAGTCTCGACGTAGTGAAGACTTGACTCGCGGCCTGTTTTCAGCTGTCCGACTTCACGGCCATATCAAGCTTTTGCAAACCGTACTGTGTAGTAGTCTATGCGCACTGAGGAGTCAGAACGGGACTTCAAAAGTGCAATATATGACATTCTTTATGCCATATGGCCCCGCCCCATGTGACAAGAAATGCCGCTCAGAACACCAGACCCTATTCCACACTCCAGGGAGGGTCTGGGAATGAGACTAGGCTATATATAGGAAAGGGGTGGAGTCGCTACACATTCGATCTTATCGGGTCAAGGGAAAAAATGATGGTCAAGATATTTCTTGACCCTGGTCGCAGCTGTGACTGCGGCATCTATGGGAGTATCACCCCTTAACCACCCAATGGCCCCTCCCCCACTCAAACTTAATTTGGGGTGGGTGAGCTGGAATTTGCCAGCATATTATTTGATTGGTGGCATGCCAAACACACACACTCACACAACACACAGTGAGCGACACAGTGATACACGGTACACCATACACGTACTTGAGCATACCTAAATCAACTGGACAGGGTCTGTACCCCAGATCCCGGAACCCTAGAACTGCAAAATTAAGAATAATTATGACGTCATTGTATAACAGTCCATCAAGATCTGCTGACAGTGCAATTGCCATGTCGTGTAGTACTATACAATTGTCAGAGTTGTGCATTAGCTAGCTAGCTCTCTGTCCAGCCGTATACCTGAATGTCCTAGCTACATAGTATTAACCTTCAAGCGCGCGCACGTACACTTTGTAAGCGTGGCTACCCTCCGTTCGTGTCGCAGATGAGTATCCAGGAGCTCCGTCGCCCGACAGCGACTCCGGATCCGACGGCGCCACACAACAGCCTGGTGATGGAAAAGAAGGGAGGGATGGATACTCCTCAAGGCGTGGAGCGGTCCTTCAAGAGAAGAAGGAGCTTCAGTGAGTGGAATTGGTGCTAACATTAATATAATAGCTAGGCCTAGCTGTGTCAAGTCTCTATTGGAGTAGTATTTACCTCCTCTCGATGCTGTGCATACTGAACTTATAACGTTGGGCTTGTGTCCGGCATAAATCATGTATATGCACTCATGCGCCAGTGAGCAGAATAGGATAGGATAGGAATTTTGGACAGGTACAGGTAGGTCCCATCAGCCTGGGGCTGGTCAGCAAAAGAACACCCAACAAGTTAATGATCTCCGCATGAGAGCTCTCATGTCTCCTCTGGTGATGTTGCTAGGCTCTGAGTCTTCCCCTCATCGGACAATCCGCCAAGTCTTGTACCCTGGAAGCCAAGCTAATGGTTTCTGTGAACAGTTTTGCATGCAATAACTCGTGTGCACTTTTCCAAATGCTTCTAGTACGTGCATGCATAGTAGTCTTGCAGGCCAGCCTCTTGCCACACCGCCCGCGAGACTATATACATACATAGTGATTGTGGAGATTGAGAGCGCAAAATTGCATGGGGGTGAAAAGAATGAGAAACTACAATAGATTAAGATTGGCCTAAATTGTGCTGTATGGGCAATTGGTAACATCATACCACAGTTTACAGTAGCCTCGTGGAGGCTCGTTCCCAGGCCTTCTCACCCCAGCGTTTGTCGCTTGCACTACTAGCGACAAACGCTGGGGTGAGAAGGCCTGGGAACGAGGTTAAGTTCACAGGTGGCATTGAATTATGTTCTGTACATGTAGCAGAGGAAACTGGAGCTTATGTAGGAATTTGTCGTTTCCCCCAATCAACTTTGGGGAGTGTCAGCTCTACCAAGTATTTTGCTGTCCTATATAGTGGCTAACAGTACATGTATATTGCTTTTGAGGTATGTTAACAGTACATTGGTTCCCCCCAGTAGGCGTGAACGAAACGTGGGATTCATAGCTAAAATACAGCTAGACATTTCGCACCTGCATCCTGCAATGACCTATGCCTGCAGAGTGTTATTAACACATACCATATTCCAGCTGCTGTGTTCCAGAACAATGCTGGAACATTCTTACCTTGCCCGTAAGCAATTTCTTCTGTTGGGTGTTAATAAGTCAAATATCCTTCTAACCAGATACATGTACCTAAAGGTGTTATGTTGTGAGCATGAATCATGAATTTACGTTCCTAACCTCGCCAGCCTCATTCCCACGTCAGTGTGGCCTGGGACTGAAGTGCCAACGAGAAGTGAAGCTACCATCGGAAGGTAGGAGTACGTTGAAGACTCTTCCGGTTGGGAAGGCCTCCAGTTGGAGTACCGGGAGTGTCTCCTAACACTGGCTTCCCGTCATCCCGTGCGGCCGATCCTTCAAGAGGCCGTACAGTCTAGAGTTGAACCGGGTTGACAGCATAATTATTTGGAATCTACTCTGATGTCAAATTTGTTGAGATACTCGTAAAGCCTACCGAGAACACATTTCAGTATAGTAAACCTCCATATAAATTTGCCTACGCACGCAGGTCACATGACCATGTCCGACCTCCTCAGCCTCTGGTGTCAGTGTGTATGTTTGGAGTGGGTCTGGAACATGCATGCAATCCCACGTTCACATGTGTGAATGCTCTGGGACACGTTTGTTTGGAGTTGGATCTGGGACATACAATCCCATGTTCACATGTGTGAATGCTCTGGGACACATTTGTTTGGAGTTGGATCTGGGACATGCAATCCCATGTTCACATGTTTGAATGTTCTGGGACACACGTTAACCTTATTGGTGACCCGCTAAGTGCGTAGCTACAGTGTGATAATGTAGGAAGAGATACAAAGTGTTGGACAGTCTTCTTCTAGGAACAGCACTAGTTTCAAGATTCTGCCAGCACAGTTGTTTCAATCCCTGTCTGTGATACCACCCAAAGTAGCCTCGTACCGAGGCCTTCTCACCCCAGCATTTGTTGCTTGCAGTACTAATGCACAGCGGTGTACCTGGACGTTGGGTGGATGGGCACATTCCTTCTGTATAGCCCCAGAGGCTGAACCCAAAATGTTGCCAAGACTGCCTGATGTCGACCGTTCAGTCACACTGTGTGTGGTCCATGGTTGTGATCGGTAGCACACTCACTTACAATACATGTGGTTTTTCTGCCACTCCTCCACACGTCCACCCAGCGTCCTGGTACATCACCACACGTCAGTAAAGAGTTAACCTCCACATGCTCAGTAAAGAGTTAACTTACACATGCTCAGTAAAGAGTTAACTTACACATGGTCAGTAAAGAGTTAATCTCCACATGGTTGGTACATGTGGAGTGGTCTGGATGACTTCCTTTTGGGAACCGCTTGTGTTGTGCAGAGTAGCAGACACCAATTCATCATTATCTAGACTTCGGGGATTTCCTAGTGTAAAGTGTAAAGTAGCCTCGTACCCAGGCCTTCAATCGCCTGGGTAGAGGCTAAGTGTAAAGCAGCTGAGTGTGGTACACTAAGGAGCGCTTTGTTTGTGGCCGTTGCCATGGCAACTGGTTTATTACTGAGACCTGTGTGTGAGGGTTTGATTGAGACTGTGACTGTGTGTGTGTGTGTGATAACTGACCATACATTCACCATGAGCCGCTCATTACCTCACAAGCGCCGACAGACCCCTAGAGTGTGTAAAGGAAGTATGACTTGTGGTCACACAATTCCTTGACTGCGGACCAGAAGTCATATCTGCCACTGGTTAAGTCCTGGAGGTTCATCATGCTACCTTTTACCTTAAAAGGAAATAATAAACTGGCATGGATCCCTACTGTTGCTGACCATAACATACACAATGTATGTCATGTGAGCCACTTGTGGCACACCTGCAATGAAGATGTACCGAAGCACTTTTGGTTTTGTAATGTGGTAGTCTGTAACATACCTGGACAGTATGGCACACCTGAATAGGGCACCACCTGCAGTAAAGCTGTATGGAAGCACCTCTGTATGAGTAGTACTGTGTAGGCCATAACATACATGTACCTGGACAGTATGGCACACCTGAATAGGGCCACCTGCAGTAAAGCTGTATGGAAGCACCTCTGTATGAGGAGTACTGTGTAGGCCATAACATACATGTACCTGGACAGCATGGCACACCTGAATAGGGCACCACCTGCAGTAAAGCTGTATGGAAGCACCTCTGTATGAGGAGTACTGTGTAGGCCATAACATACATGTACCTGGACAGTATGGCACACCTGAATAGGGCCACCTGCAGTAAAGCTGTATGGAAGCACCTCTCTATGAGTAGTACTGTAGGTAACATAATTATGTGGTCATGCCCACAATGGTTACCCTGATCCCAGAACTCCAGTTAGGACAGAGTGTGGTCATGGCCACCGATGGTTTCCCTGAGCCCAGAACTCCAGTGAGGAATGTAGTAGTAGTGTTGTAGCTAATCACATTGGCTGCATTGTAAACAATACAAGTGCTTATGTTGATGAAGCTGCTATTCCACTTGGATTACCCAGTGATTCGAAAATTCCCGGCTTGTATTGAAATTGATTTCAGGCAGTCCCTAATTTGTGTCACATCACCTTTTAGCAGGTGGTGTTATCAAATGTTCTGTGAAATTCAGGTTGACCATTGACCACGCCCTTTTCCTGTATGCAAGCAGGATCATACCTGCCAGCTGGTCAACTGACCTGGCCATGGCCTGGGAATTTTAGCAGTCTTTTCTTGTTTGTTTTGCCATCGGAGGCTGTTTGAGTGGGTCCCGTAGTCCAGTACACTGGACAGACATGACCTTGACATGGTCTGCTTAGTGATCCAAACAGAGTACTTGTGATCCTTTAGAGTCATGTTACCATGCCCAGCTCTATAGCAATTGGATCTCGGACATAGACGGTAGCTTGCAACAAATTTACGTTTCAATTGCAGTCTGCTAATCTTCTTCAGGCATCAAGAAGAAGATTACCGGACTGTAATCAAAACGTTGCAAAGTAAAATTTGTTGCAAGGTACCCCTCTGTGTCAGAGAGCCAATTGCGTACTTGTGTGTAACATTACTTCATAGCCAGCTAGTTTCATGTGCACCTGGTTGTGCTCAGTTGACATAGCAGCTTTGATAGGAACCACTGGAATAGATTCTGCTAAACAAACTTGGGCAGTAGTTCAAAGTTTACAGCTGAGCATTAAGGAATTACCCTCAGTGTGTGTATGAGAATCTGTGAGCGTGCTACCAGAGGCTGTCAGTAACACAAAGGACATTGTGTCTGTGTGGATGGCCTTTTTCCTGATGAGGACTTCCGTATGCGGCAAAAATTTGCCAACTGAAGACATTAAGCTCTAGCAGAGAACCCTCTTTGGTTCTCTGCTGCAGTTACGGTCTGTGCTTCAGTACTAAGAAGCTCGTAATCATCTCAGTGTAATCAGTGCATGACTTTTGCAGCCTTGCACTCCTCAATCAACAGGTGAGTTTGAGATGGTTGAGATTACCACAGTTGCTCTCGTTACTAGGCGCAGCTAACTTATATTTGCTGTTATGTGCAGGTTTGACTCTCGTCCGAGCTACTCTTTATCAAGAAACTTGGCCTTTTTCAATCCTACAGAGTGGAAAAAGCTGTAATTATAAATGAAGCACACTTCCTATTCGAGGAATGTCATTCGAAATTAAGCACATCTTACTTATAGGCACATATTTCCTTCCTATGGAGATGCACCTAGTAACTAGCACCACGGTATTCTCCTGGATGATCAAAGTCTGTGATGACTCTCACTGTATGACATGAAAGGTCAGTCCAACCCACAGCTGACAACAGCCAATCTACATTAACAAAGGAAGTCATTGCCAGCTAAGCCTAATCACTGGGTGCAATGAATCTCTGCTAGCAGCTGCTGTATTTGTGTTCAGGTCACAGTACGTAGTTTGTATTCATAGGTCTATACATGTAGAGGAGCTGTGCATCATAGTAGTGATGGTGATGATGACAAGAGTCCTAGGTGGGAAGGAGAAAGTCTCAACTTCAGGTCCTGAAGCCTTTGAGCCACTATTGAGGTGCTAGAACTGTTAACACATTACCTATACTACTACAAACAGCTTAAAGAAGCAGAAGAACATGTACAAAGTATTAATGCCAAATACTAAATCCCCTATATAAATTCTTATGGGCTGATGGGTATCCTCTGGGCTCATTTGGCTGCTACAGGGTGCATAGGGATTAGCGAACTTTCAATCCATCTTAGCTGAAAAATGGGCCATGAATGCTATTGAAATGGAGACCCTTCAAAGTGAGACTGCTGGTTTCTAAGTTACACCAAAGAGGCAGAGGCAGACATGGCCGACCCAGTGCCTGCCAGCGAAAGCTTCTCCACACTCAAGCAGTGACACACCTTCCCCTGCCCCTGGTACAGAGCCAGTACATGAAGTGACATCACATGGTTGAAGGTCTCTCAATATCATACAGTGAAACCTGCCTTAGCGGTCACCTGAATAAGGCGGTCACCTCCACATTGCGGTCAGCTTGGGAAAGTCCCGAAATTTGAGCCCATAGTCTCCATACTTTACTGTTCTTCTATAGCGGTCACCTGCGTAATACGTAATGCGGTCACGTTGCTCCACCCCCAAGCACGCTATAGCACGCTATAACGCACTGCCAATAACGGCCACCGAGTGTGCGCGTGTGTTGCGTACGTGTGCCCGTGCGTTTAACAGTATAGAAAGTGCCAAATTGAACATACAATTATGAAACAATCAAGGAACTTACTTGAATCAAAGTTGCTCAGTGTCGCATGAACCTTTGTAATGAGGTCAATCACACTAAACTTCGCATGACCGCTTTAGAGGGGTTTTCTGTATTGCAGCCACCTGTCTAATGAGGTTGGCCCCCAGGTGACCTCATTAGACAGGTTCCACTGTATTGGGTCATTGGTCTGGAACGAGATGATTAATGAGAGGTTCACAGTGCTTGCATACTTGATGTTGTCACATACGCATGTGACATCAAAGATTTCTGGTGTGTGTGTGTGTTTGTTTGTCTGCCTGTCTGTCTGTGAATGATGCAAGTCAGGGGTTACGTGGGTAGGACTAGACCAACAACTGACCTTCATTCATTACGAGGGTGGGTGCTTTTTCACGAGACTACGGTAACCAAACTGAGGTGTGAGATTATGAGACCTGTGACGAGAGAGATGGCCAGTGCACTGAGGGCCGGAGCATTAGCTGGAGTGAACAAAGCTACTTGTAGGCTTTATCCGTGTCATAGCACCATTAAAAATGCAGTTTCATGCTTGCTCAGTGATCACATGGTGTCGCGTAATATTCAATATAGAATTGAAACTAGCATGTGGTGGGTTAGATAAAGAGTGTTTGGAGTAGGTGCAGTTCAAAGTACAGAACAAAGCATATTCATACCAGCCCTAGCCTCTCCCCAGCTCTGTTACCTTAGCAATGTGCTTGACCTTTGAACTGGGCAAAGATATGTATAAAACAGAGCTGTAGTGGGCCTGGGGACGAGGCTACTGTGCCACTAAGCAGGTTACTACAAACTAGCATCGGGTGTAATGAGAGGTCCGATCAGCCCAACTCCCCCTACTCCCCCCATCCCGACACTCCTGTACTGACGCTACATAGAATCGGGTGTAATGGGAGGTCCAAGCAGCCCCCCCCCCCCACACACACACACACACACACACCCAAATACTGACACTCCTTACTGATATTTTTCCTGTTCCACAGATAGCAGAAAGCGGGATGTTGATGCCATTACAAAAAAGCATCCTCGTAAAGTCCCGGTGAGTCGTATCCACTTGTCACTGTGCTCATTTTGCCCACACAAAATAGTACTTCAGGGAAGTAGTGCGATACACACTGTGTTACTTGGGGCCCCATATCCCAGGCCCTGTTGTGACCATGCACTCCTCATGTAGGGCCTAAAAGTACAACCCACTTGAATATGCCGTAGAATACGCCCAAATACACGTGCTTAGTATACTTTATGTGCCGCACTAGTTTGGCTTTACTTAGCGAACAAAGTTGTCAGCCTGACACACGGAACGACCTTTGCTTTTGTCCCTTCCTCTCCTCCCTCCCTCTCCTCCCTCACCTCCCTCCCCCCACCTCCCTCCCTCCCTCCCTCCCCTCCCTCCCTCCTTCCCTCTCTCCCTCCCTCCTTCCCTCCCTTTCTCAACCTCAGTTAATAATAGAGCGTCGTAAGAATGAGAAGCACCTGGGATTGCTGGACAAATCAAAGTTTCTTGTGCCAGAGGAACTCACAATGAGCCAGCTCACTGCAATAATCAGGTAACAATTATTACCCAAACATGTTGGAAAAGAAGGTGACCTCCTACACATATACAAGGATATCTTTTGTATATATAGTATGTACAAGTAGCTGGCCCCTAATGCAGCTAGCTGTGCAGATGTTTGGCCCGAGCTCTTGCCTCCCTCGTGGTGTTCACAAGGCCCACAACATTTCTCTCTTCTGAAGTCTCACTAGCTCTCACTAAGTCTCACTGTGTGTGCATGAATCCGGCCTAGCTCATCACTCTGATGCACCAACAGCAGGGTTTCAGTTTTGTGGGTGGTTACAATTTGCATTCGAGAGATGGATGGTAGCCTCGTACCCAGTACTAACACAGGGAAAGGCCTTGTACTGTGCCATTTTATGCACCAAATGGACCTGTGGAAGAGTGGCTCATAGCTGTGGGGTAGCCTCATTCCCAGGCCCGCGCGCCGCATTCGGTTGCACGAAAGAACGCGAAGGGCCTGGTATGTTTCCTCACATGTGTGACATCGAGGGTAGAAAGGTGGTAGAAAGGACTTAATTGAACGTGGGCGAACTGGAGCTCAGAACAGCAAGAAGAGCAAAGGTACGAGGTAACCTACCACACGGATTTTGCTAGCGGGGGGCGACTGTTATACACACCAAGCGTTGAACGTGTAGTTGGTTGAACAGTACGCAAAACTTCGCTTTTTCGTTCTGAAAATTTTGGCTTTTTGTCGATTACGTAATGCTCACGTGAGGAAACATACCAGGCTCTCCCCGCTTTTCCGTACTGCAAAAGCGGGCAGGGCCTGCATGGGAACGAGGCTAAGCTGTGGGGCCCCTTTCCGAATCGAGAAACATTGCCGATGTCATCTACTCACTGGTCACTGTTGAACACTTTGCAATCGGTAACACACGCTGGACAAAAATAAAAGACTGCCTTGCGTTTTTTCCAGGAATGCACACGTCCATCCAACTTCCACGTATATCACTGTACATGACAAAGTTTGCCTGGCCTTCCCCCGAGTTAATCCTGTAAGCAAACAAACACTGGAGTGAGAAGGTTGGTACGTGGCTATGGATGGAGGCCTGGAATTAGGCTAGCTCATACGTAGCTTGTTGTGTATGTTATTATAATGCTTGTTTCTCTTTCATTCCAGGCGGCGCTTGCAGCTAGCAGATACCCAGGCCTTTTACCTTATCGTGAACCGTCGCACCATGGTCAGCGCATCAATGACACTTGCTGAAGTTTATCGAACAGACAGAGACTCAGACGGATTCTTGTACATTACGTATGCCTCACAAGAAATGTTTGGATGATGTGATGTAATCATTGTATCACAGAAGGCAGGTGGATGTGTTTGCTTTCCTGAAAGCCTCGTCTGAAATTCGACCCCCCAGTATCACCAATGTGCCTAATATTTGTGTTCACTGTATGCGTACTGTATGAATGTACTAGTCATGTTCTGTGTATAATATTTTTAGCACCAAATAAACAATGTGAAGCAGATCGAGTATAGCTACTAGTTGCACTTTCTGCGGCACAGTCTTGTTTGACTGTGCAAACTTCCTTCACATCATTGTTCATTTCAATCATTGCAGGTGCACTGGAGTTGTTTTGTGTTGTTTCATTCAGTTTGTGTAGTTTTCTTTCGATTTCATGATTATTGAACTCACCTTGTGGGGTAGCTAGCTGGTGCTGGGTTGTGAACAAGGGTCACTATCCGATGGGGCTTCTTCTGAGATACAGGTGACAAGAGTGCATGATGACATCACAATGATGTCATCATGCACTTGCATATGGATATACTCCTTTTGAGCCATCAGGTAAGATAAATCTGCAATTGGTCTTGTTACTGCATGCATTGGATGATACAAACAAGGATGGTCGGTAGTTTTGTTCCCAGGCCTACTGTGTTCAGTGTGTTGACAACAATATTGTCACATGCAGGTGCAAAATAACGTGAATCAAAATACTAGGGACCTTGCAAAGGCAGCACAGAACTTTACATGTAGCTAGCTAGAAGCTTATAGGACCAACAGCAAACCAAGTTTGCTGTAAATGACCCTTAGTTCCTCAGTTGGGATAAAAGAAACAACTCGGAGAAAGAGATTTGGGGAGGGGATGTGTGTAGGTTGCTTGCCTAGAGGGTAGCTGCTAGTCTCGGAACCAGGTCTGGTTCTGAGACTAGTAGCTACATGCAAAATTGACCACTAGCTGTCTTCATGTGCGACCTGATATGGGCTATGATTGGTCGCTCTTCCAGAGGTGCACCTCCCTTCCTGGGTTTGCGGTACTGTAGACAGCGGAGATCTAGAACGCTTGGTGCGTGTGCATGTGTGTAATAATATCTATGTCCTCCATCAAGTTTGCCACTAATTATAATAATGAAGTCACAGTGATGCTTACAGAAAACGTTTAGCTGTAACCCTCGCTGCTGTAGAATCTGATGATGTCGGCGAACTTGACTGCCAGAGGGCTGAAGAGTAGGAATACATGCATTGTGGAAGTCGGACTTCCCATTCCACGTGACTTACAATGGGGTGGGGCTGACATTCAGCTTAATGGGGCGAGATCTCGACATCGAAAAATTATCCAGTGAGTGTAAGTTAGATCAGGAGATCGTGGTAACCAATGCAAAAGATAGCTGCCAGCGTTTTATGCAGCCAAGTTTTGCATGCTGCAATCAATTTGGGCACTATGTTTTAGCTAGCTATATAGCTAGCTAGCTATAGCTAATGGTTTCATGCAGCATGGACAATAATAGGCTTGCACCCGCCTTTGTTCCACAGGGTGTATAGCTTTACTGAATGTTCATCCTTCCCTTTCCTATATCTCCACCAATCAGCTGTGAGAGTAAGAGCTAGAGAACGGTGAGTACAGTCAATTTTAACCACTTTACTACAAGTCGGTATAATCCTCTCTGTCATGAGTGTATGAAAGTAAACATGACATTTCAATCTGATGGTGTGAAATCTTTGACTCTGCTGCAAAGCTATTAGTTAGAGCAGTGCCTATTAATTACACCTCCATCAAAAGTTTCTCCATGATGACCTATTATAGTGAATACCATTCTGTTATCAAAAAGAGCACATGCCTGCTGCTGTAGCTTGTAGTGCAGCTGAGCTCTCAGGAAGTAAACAAGATCTCTGCATGTGCTGGCCATGCATAGAGGACTGTCATGAATGTCACTTTTTTGTTCTCATAGGATCGGTATTACTACGCAGCTGATGGGGATGATGCAGCACTGTAAGGCGTGTCTGATGAGACGGAAGTTCCACCTGCTAATCCCAGCAGTATTCCTAGCAACACTCATCACATTACTGTTAAAACACAACTCAAACTCCATCCGGGGAATGTTGGGGCGTACAGATACACCATCTTCTAACCCAACAGGTTATGGTACTGGTGGCTATATTGTTGCTAATGGATACTCAGGACAACAAGGGTCGGGTGTACGAGCACTGGTATCGCTTCAGTGTTGGGCGTCTTCATTTTCACTTCCAATGTATATAGTTGAGCCTTACATTGAGAGATACTCGCTTGGTAGTAGACTCAAATCCAAGGAGTTAAAAGACGTGATGAAATTTAGTGATTACTTTGATATGGATCACTTCAATAATGCCTCCATTGAAGAAGGTACGCCTCCCCTGATATCTGTTGAACATTTTATAGAGAAAGCCCCTCGTCAAACAATCGTGGTTAGGTTACACAATGACTACACCTGCAGAAAGAAGCGGCACCCTGAGTTTGAAGTGTTGGAAGAGAGCAGGGGAATGGGCAGGTGTTGCAGTTCAGACTGGTTGCACAACTGGCAGATGAATGAGGCCAAGTTCTGTGTGGTGAAAGTAGTCCGATTTGGAGGTTGCATGTCTCTACCATCAGCTACAAAGCGAATGTACAAGACCATCTTCAATGGGTGGGACCCTAGCAATGTAACCGTTGTGTTCAGATTGTGGGCCGCCAACTGGGACAAGCTCCAGAACCCTAGCAGTAAAGGGAGGATGCTCTGCAAGGATTCAAGTGGACAGAAACTGAGACACAAGTTCTACCCTAGTCCCAGGCTTCTCAAAGATGCCGAGTACTATACTGGCACATATCTCCGAGGCATGAACACGGTTGCTGTGATGATTCTGGTGATCGGCTCAAGCAGTTGAACTCCTGCTTGAAGAACGCCATAGAAGCTGCAAGGAATATGAGTCATAGAAATTCTGCTTCAAAGCATGGCGGCCTATTCTTGACATTGGACATTGGAAAATATGGAAGCAATTCCGTTGAATGGGTTTTGGGATTGTCAAAGTATAATTTGCAGAACAAGTCTTCAGATGTGATTGACTCAGTGAAAAAAGTTGTTCCTGAGCTCTATGAAGGATATCGGACATTCGACGAGTGGGAGGACAGTTTCGTAAAAGCAACTGATGGTGTTGAGAACCCTGGCTATATAGCATCATTGCAGAGGACCATTGCAAGCAGAGCAGACTGTTTGGTCCTGTTGGGTGGAGGTGATTTTCAGAGACTAGCGTTGCACGATTACCTTGAGCTCCACCCGGAGACTTCCCAACAGTGCCTCCAATTTATCTGCTTCAGAGAAGGTTTTCAGGAACAGTTTAGTGACATTGTGCAGTATGATGAAGAGGATGAGGATTCTTAATCTCAATGGATTGGTCATACAAATTTTTAGATTGTGCAAGCAACTATGTAGCCTCATTCCCAGGCCTTCTCACCACAGCGTTTGTTGCTTGCGGTACTGCAAGTGACAAACTCTGGGGTATACTGCAAGTGACAATGCTGGGGTGAGAAGGCCTGCATGGGAATGGGCTAGCCACTATGTGCCAGAAGTTACCCCCCCCCCCCCCCCCCCCCCCCCCCCCCCCTCCTCCAATAGATGCTAATTTAATAAGACAGGGATGGAGAACAAGCACATACAGTTGTTATGACAACACGTCATGAGATGATGCCGAACTCCTTGACTCTGATCATAATGAAATTAGTAATGTTTGTTTGGTTTGGCTGTACCCCAGTTTTGTTTTCCTTCTACACTTAAGCATGAAAACAAATAATTAAACTACATGCCCCACATGCCCCGCAGTACTAGTGGCTTGGTTGCTGGAAATGCATACCATTGTCCAGACAGGCAATACACCATTTATACTTTCACTTGCTTGTCTACGTCTGGCACAGAGGATGAATGCTTGGTATTGTACAACTGTATAGGCAACACAGGTGTGATGTTCTCCATGAATATAGCGTCCACATTCTGCTACCATGATACCCAGTTTTGATCCAATTGCTGTACCTAATAAGTACTCGTTTACAATGTTGGACACTTAGCTAGATGTCTGTGAAGAAGTGGGTCATGCACTGACCTTAACTCATTACAAATAATGACCTTCACAATGTACTAAACAATGGCTTAGCTAGCTACTAAACAGTGACATTAGTGCATGCATATATATATCTACTATCTAGGGCATGGGTCATTCACAGCCTGTATAGAGATACCATATTTGTTACACAGTGGCAGCCGTTAACTAGCTACATTAAGCATCCCAGAGTTGCAACATGATTATATTCCTCACTGATACATGGATGGCTTCTGTTGCTAAAAGTTAGCTGAAGGCAGATTTGTACATCCTCAAGCAGCTACTTCTAACTTGTTGATTGGCATATGTGGCCTGGCTGCAAAAATCACTGTTACACTAATCAACCAGCGACCTGGCTACAACACCATGTACTACTACATTCACTGGCAATGTACTCTCTACCTAATGTGGTTATGTTTGCACCCAACATGCTCTTGAATGGCTCTGAGGGGGCTGCATAAATATAAATATGCTTGCAACACACAACTCAGCACACGTATGAAACCGCACACAGTTGAGAAGGAGGAAAAGAGTCGAAGAGTAAGTTGCTTACTTCTACCCATGTTCAGGATGAGATACAGCACACAGCTTCTTCTGCTGCTGTCTATCCTGTTTTCAGCCACTGAGCCAAGAGCCGGATCACGTGAGGTAGGATTACTTCAGAAAGAATTAGCTACTGCGTATTCTCTAGTTCCCTTGGTGTGTTTCAAGTGATACCGGTAGTGTATTAGCATGCTATTTGACACAGAGCATGTAGCTGCTTTGTTGGGCTAATCAGACATTAATCAGAACATCAAATCCCAACATGCAAGTTAGTGTACAAGTGTAATATAATGTGCCGTACTTCTTTATATGCTGAGATGCTAAGAATGATGAGTAATATTATACTCCAAATTATAGTCTGGAAGCAGACTAATATTATAGCAGGATTGAATCTATGGTTTTCTAACAGTGAATGCGTGTAGATCGAAGAGCCCAATTGCTATAGGTAGTACAATACTGCTATCCTTCTTATTCACAGGGACGAGAGAATGACAGTAACACTAAAGAAATTCTGAACAATGTAAATCCAAACAAGCGGGCTACCAACGTTAGGCTGCAGGCTATACGTGCTAGATACTGGTGCCTCTCTGGCTGCAACTGGGCACTTCAGTTTAACCGTAATTTTGCTCGTTTTGGTCAGTGTTATGTGGGATGCATACGTCAATTCCCAGTTCCACCTACGACTACCTCACCACCGTCAACCACTTCCACCACACCCACTACATCAACTACATCCACCACATCAACAACAGCAACAACATCAACGACATCAACAACAGCAACAACAGCAACAACGTCAACGACATCAACAACAGCAACAACGTCAACAACATCAACAACGTCAACTACAGCAACAACAATGCCAACTACTGATCCTGGGCTAAATGATCCAGAATCAACTGAAGATCGAATTGTCCCTATTGGCCAGGCCGCACCCCAACAGGCGCAGCTACAGTTGCCTCAGAGTATCGCAGAAGCTGCAGTATCAAATTTTGCACTACCAATAACTGCCAACGTGTGGCTTAGCATTGTGTTGCTAATAGTCAGTTTTTGCATACAATTACAATTACCTGTAGGGAAGGTAGCTACATAGTATTGGAAACTTGGACACTGGGTATATGTCATAGCTATTGTATCTATGTTCTAAGTAGCTTGCACGGAGAAATTGTTAATTCGAGCTAATTAGTATGATTGCCGTTTGTTTTGTCATTCTTTGTAATTTAACACCTTTCTAGCTACTGATTTATAACTCTGCTACATGTATGTATATAGCCTAGGCTACCAGAATTACAGTATTCTGTTGTCATAGTAATCATCTTGAATACAAGATGCAAACCTAGCTGACTTATCCATTATGTAATAATATTATAGTTGCCAATTTGTTCTGTGAAGTGCTAAACCTTTGTTACAATTATTAGAGAACGCTGTGTATTGGCCCTTGTCTATACTCTTCCTCCAGCCGCTCATTCCCAGGCCCATGCCATTTTGGTTACACAAAGAACTTGCAGTTCGGGCCTGGGAACGAGGTTAGCTACTCTTCATCCTCACCTTCCTTGGTGATGCCTGTAGGCAGTATTATAAGTTGAATAGGCATGGAATTTCAAAACAGGTGCTACCTGAAGTATGTGATGAAATCATGTCATCATGGTATGATCTGTCATTTTAGGATCTAAAATGGGTAGCTAATATGTGGTCGCTTCGATGTACCCATAATATTGGACTGCTAATGGTTTAACACCACCTTCACCACAAATAGCTTCTTGGAACTCAGCATGCTGGAGCACAGACAGGGTAGTCTTGGTGTATGCACCCCTCAAGAAAATTTTACAATGTCTCGTTCCCATATCCATGCAGGAACGAGACGGGTGTATAGTGTGTGGACGAGTGTAGTTGCTACAGTTGACTGGGAAGTCGGTAGCTATTGATCACACTTTTACGAGAAGAAAGGTATAAGGATTTGAGAGGAGGCACTAGCTGCCTCCACTGCCTCAATGGTAGTTACACCACCCATGATTGCGAGGCTATATCACCATGGAAGCGATGTCTCTATTCAGTATTGTAGCTACTAATATGATTTCTGTAACAGGATTCATCCACTTACAGAATCGAAGGCCACGTGTACTGGTCAGTTTGGCAAGCAGCCTGGTAACTATTATGTCGCATCAGCAGGTGTAATGATTAGCTGTCCTTCAAGCCATGTACACCTAGGTAGGCCTGTACAGTGTTATTGATTAAGCACTTAACGTAGAAAGCAAGTATGTCCTTTTGTCAAGTGTTGGACAAAAGCCAGCCAAACCGCAATGTTTGTCTGTTGATGTTGAGCAACTTTACTCACTGACAGAATGCAAACTATTTACAACTGTTTGTTTGGTTTGGCTGTGTCCCAGATTGTTTGCTGTCTACGGTTAATTTGTTGACATGCAAACAAATAGACCATGACGTTTTGGTCAGCCCCCTATGCAGCACCTGCAGTACTAGTTTGGTCCTGTAAACACGGAGCATTTAACTCATTTGATGTCCTTTGCAGCTACGGCTGAAACCTGGTGCATGCCTCATTGCCCGAACTGTTTCACGGTACATATACACAACTCACCCCCAGGACAATACGATCACACACAACACATGGTATGTTACTTGTTTAACAATGCAAGCTTTGGGAGAGAAATAATAATCCACAGAAAAAAATTCTGGGACCAGAACCCAAGACCTTCTCAGTACTAGTCAGACTAGCCCAGGCCCAAGAAGAGGGAGGAGCCTGGGAATGAAGCTATAGTCAGACGCTCTTACTGCTAAGCCACAGGGCCAATGGCAGAACCAAGTCTGCGTATAGCAGCGCAGGCTAGAGGACTTAGCTAAGCAAATTTTAGTAAGGGGGTGTCGAATAATGACTGTCTTAACTAAATAGCTAGTCTTTTGATCGAAACTATGACTATATTATGAAAAGACCCAAAAGGCAGTTAACTAGCTACATGTAAACTAAATGTGTCACTGTATTTCCTAAGTTTGAGTTTTATGTTACATCAAACCAAAATCTTTCATTCCTGGTATAATATAGACAGTATCTCAACTCAGTATTAATTACTATTCTCAGTGCCTCTAGAATGGTTCTCAGCCTTACATTTGTACAGTAGTCAGTATGTGCCTGAATCAGTGCACAGCATATGCATGCCCTCCTCACTTTGCTTCAGCTGTCTATGGGACAGCCTTTCTCACAAAATTTCTATGCAATTAATATTCACAGATCTCCTAATACACCCAACCAATGCGATTTTCAGGTCAAGTTGATCGGCAACTCATTGAGATGCCATTAATTTGATCCTTACTTCAACTTCTTACCGAAAAATTATTGCCATGGTCGCCCCATAAGCATGTAAGATTTATATGGGGGGTAATTTTAGGTGTTTATACACATTTTTTTGCTGGTTTAATCAGTTTCCTAGCATTGGTGGAGAACGTAACACCGTTCAAGTGTACAGGTAGGCTGCACCTGTTGGCTACTAGAAAGCATGTCTGCAAGCGGAGAATTGAATGATGTTTATTGGAACAACAAACGATCAACAATTGAGATCAGAGTTGGAGAGCAAGCTGGATCAAAGGTATCCATTCCAGTATCACAGAGGCCATTCCAAGTGCTGACCAAGAGCGCATGATGACATCATCGTCATTGCAGGGGAGGAGGATGATGTCATCATGCACCCTTGCATGGTGACAGCAGTCTGCTCTTTGGCAAGTCTAGCTGCAGACAGGATTTCCTGGTCTAGCTACTCCTGGCAAAGAGAAATGACTGTTTGGCAGTGTACAACCGTGGGACAACACACCAGGTGGGTCAGCATGTAATATTCTCTGTAAAAGGTCATGCTGGTACACACATTCCGTTGCTTACAAGTAGTTGTTTATGATATGTTTACTCCTGTAAATTAGTGAGATTTTGGCTTGAACAATGACCAGCTGCAATCCAAACAATCATTGTGTACTATGTACCTTGTTTACAACATTCAATGCTATAGAATTAGCCGTTTAGCTAACTGAGATTAGGACCTCAGCTACTAAAATTAACTAAACTACAGCAATAATTTTATGCAGACAGGCCGTGAAAAGTGGATTACAAGCACCGTGTAGACAGAGCTTGTTAGTGCTGGAACTGCAAACACTTCCAGTTCATGAAACGTAGCTCATACATGCATCAGAAAATAGCTATAGCTTTGGTGCAGATCGTAAATCGATCCACCTTAAAGGAAATTGAGTCTGAACGAACAGTTAAGGTAATTCAGCCTGTAAGTTTACATTCTGGTTGCACTCGTACTTTGTACATGTGCCATGTTGTGACCAGGTGCTGAGCTCAGTAGGACGGCTCCCAGTCATGCACCCCAGCCTATGACAGCCACCGATACTTCAGAGAATGTAATGAGGTTGTCCAGTTACGTCTATAGCACAGATATACAGCTACACAGTAGCTATTTTCAAACTCTCCTTCTATATCACAGCAGCCTGAAGGAAGCATACAGCCTCAAAAGAGAAACTCCACACCATGTAAATTCAAACAAGTATAGGCTGCCAATTAGACTTACTACTTGCTAGACAACGCTGTCACTCCAACTGCTGGTGATTTCAGATAGTTACATATGGTCCGAAACCTTGGTTGATTTCATCAGCATTATATAAACTGCAACCAAATTCATCTAACCATCAAATCCCCCCCCCCCCCCCCCCCAACCCATTACCACCGATCATTACTACTAACCATGGAAACGTTAACTACAGCAACTATGGCAACATCGTCTGCAGTAACCGTTGTCCACGGCAACTGCAGTGACCATGCACGTCAACTGTTGCCAAAATCAGCTCACAGCAGATTTGGACATCCTCAAGTTTACTTCTAAAATTGTTGATTTGTGGTTTGGCTGTAAATCATTGTTACACTAATCCAGGTGGCTTTGAAAAGCGACCTGGCTACAACAACAATGTACTACATTCAGTATAGCTGTGTGTCCGGTGCCTAATATAATTGCATGTGCTTACAAACACATGTTCATCTTTGACTTTGAAAAAAACTTTATAAATAGCTTGCAAAACAGCTCAGTGCACATTTGCAAAGGGCAGTTAAGTTGTGAAGGAGGAAAAGAGGCGAAACTTCATTGTTCACTTCCACCCACCACGTCCAAGATGAGATACTACGTACCACTGTTTCTACTGCTCTCTATGGTCATTGCAGGCACCGAGCCAAGGCCCACATCATACGAGGTAGGATTATGATAGAGCTCTACCCTCAATTCTAGACCACCGTACTGCAAGCTGCTTCCACATAATAATTGATTACAAATTGAGGCGGGAATGTCATGTGTTTATCACCCAAAATATCCATACAGCTAGATATATATAGTTAGCCCTGCATGGACTGATATTTTTTCCTTCCTATTCTCGAGTTTACAATTATTCCTTTTGCCTTAATAAAAAATGGGATGCAGAACAAAGACCATTAGCCTAGCCAAGACGGTCGTCGGTCACAAGAGACCACACGGACAGTGCAGCATCTAATTTAAGATCTTATCCCCAGACTGAATGTGAAAAGCACCTGTGAACGTAATTGCAGTATAGTGTAGCTGTATGTTATGTACCTGCTACAACATACCGTACAGCGGGAAAATTTGGCGGGCATTAAATTTGGCGATTTCAGCCAAAACGCCGTATTTTTAAATTTGGCGAATTTTAAATTTGGCGATTTCGATCCTCGATCAACGCAACACAAATGACGTAACGGCAATGACGTACGCGCGCGTACGCCTAGCGCCTCGCCTCAGCGTACGCGTATCGATCGAGTGCGACCAGTTAGTTACCAGCTAACCATGGAGACCTTCGAAGTAGAGGGATGTGTCAGAGGCCATCACGTTTACCATACAGTGTGGAGCCCCACCGTCCGAGAGCGGCGACTGGATTGCGCTGTGGCGGTGATGCGCTCGAGCGCAATCGTGGGCCCCGTCCCTCACACTCTCGTTAACGGCTTGTAGTTCCTTCCCGGAGAGAGAGGAATCCCTGATGTCGCGTTCTCTTGGGAGTATACAGCAGCTGAGTCTTTTCTGGCCTTACTAATGTGCGCGCGCATACCCGAGTGGCCCGGCCGGCTGGGGTGGGGTTTAATATTGGCGGAATTTAATTTGGCGATTATTTCCTGCACCGCCAAATCGCCAAATTAAACCCCCCGCCAAATTTTCCCGCTATACGGTAGCCTATAATGCTGGCACAAAATTCCTATAGCTACATAGTATCCGTCAGGTGCTGCAAACCACAAAATGTAACTCGTTTCCTTCCCTGCATGGTGTGTATAAAGATACCATGCAGTGCATGTAGCCATTTGCTGGGCTAACTGCTGGAATCAGATTTTGATTGCTCTGTATCAAGGTAGCTATTATTTAATTTCTCTGTAGAATCCCAACGTGCAAGTTAGTATATTCATAGTATCCTACAAGCGATGTGTAATCAACTGTACAGTTGATTACATGCAGTCTCGTTCCCAGGCCTCCGCCCAGATTTTATCTTGCAGCTTCATCTCCACGGCTGTAAGATAAAATCTGGGCGGAGGCCTGGGAACGAGGCTAGATTACGTGTAGATTGTGGGATACTTTGAATACATGTAGTTTGAATCTCTGAGAATGATGACAATATTTTATCAGGCCTACATTCTTTCATTCCGTTTGGCCGTGCAAGGCTCCAATCTTTGCATGCTTTTCTGAATTGTGGCAACATGTACTACGTAGAGTCCACATGACTTGTAAATTCTCACAGGACTACACTTACAATTACACATATTTACCTTCTTTAATGAATTTGTTACTCTGGTGAAATAAATATGTCCGTACAACAGCCTCCTACTCTTGTTTACAGGAAGAAGAGAATGATGCATACAACCACAATGAAGAAATTCTGCACAATGGAAATCCAAACAAGCGGGCTACCAACCTTAGGCTGTTGGCTATACGTGCTAGACACAGGTGTCACTCTGGCTGCAACTGGGCATTCCAGAGAAGTCGTAACTGGATAGGATTTCTTCCGTGTTATATGGGCTGCAGACGCCAATTCCCAATCCCAAATCCAACCACAGCAATCCCGGCGACAACCGCGACAACCGCAACAACCGCAACAACCGCAACAACCGCAACAACAGCAACAACCGCGACAACCGCGACAACCGCAACAACAGCAACAACCGCAACAACAGCAACAACAGCAACAACAGCAACAACAGCAACAACAGCAACAACAGCAACAACAGCAACAACCACAACATCCACTCCACCTGATCCTAATTTTTAGTAGCGTGCACAGAATGGATTTTGTTACATGTATAATTATATGATCTGGTTAACTAATATTTCGTTGTGTTGTTTCTTGTACATACAGCTAGCTGTCAACGCCACATTGTTATGCTGTCTTCTGTAATTGCAAATATACGCGTATGGTAGATGCAAACGTATCCATCCTAATTATGTACATGATTGTGCTGTAACAAATTTTTAAATAACAGTCCATCAGAGAACATCTTTCAGTATTGCCCCTTGTCTATGCTCCTCCTATACATAGAGCGGTATACTGCGACTGCAAAATTTTTTTGCAGTCGCAGTACATGATATCCAGTAGAGCATTTACAGATCGAGCACCCTAGTGTATATAGTCCACTGCTATGACCGAGTATACATTCTATATGTGCTAGAAATGATAACTAACCATGTGACATGACATCGTGTCCTCCCTCTTCTGAACAAGAGTATTCATTCAGCAATCGTTATTGACATGTGTTGCCAGTCAAGACAATCCAGCACTGCTGACATGTTATTATGTACAAGAATAAACATACCATATAGCTATAAGGAAATTTTCATTATTAAAATATTTTCGCGAATGCCACTGAACAGAGAATGACTGTTTGGCATCGTACAACTGTGGGACAACGCACCAGGTGTTAGGGTCTGCATGCAATATTCTCTGTAAACAGTCATGTTGGTATGCACATTCTGTTGCCTTGATATCTTACAAGTACGTAGTTGTATACAATACGTCTATTTTTGTAAAATTGAATGATTCAATAATATAAGTGTGATTTGGCTTGAACGATGACCCAGCTGTGATCCAAACAATCATTGTTGCAATTTGTACCTAATATTATGTACTTGTTTACACATTCAATGCTATAGAATTAGCAGTTAATATGCTAGGACCTGAGCTACTACAATTAGCTAAACTGCAGCAATAAGAATACTCCAATTCATGAAACATATAGCTCTCACATGCATCTAAAAATTGTATATTAACTTAGGTGTAGATCTATATGTAAATCGATCCACCTTAAAGGAAACTGATTCTGAATGAACATTTAAGGTAATTCATCCTGTAAGTTTATATTCTGGTTGCACTCTGTACATGTACCATGCTGTGACCAGGTGCTGAGCTCAGTGGGACAGCTCCCAGTCATGCACCCAGGCACCTCAAACTCTCCTTCTACGTGTATATCACAGCAGCCTGTAGGAATTTGAAAAATACAGCCTCAAAAGAGAAACTCTACACCATGTAAATCCAAACAAGTAGGCTGCTAATTTGGACTTCCAACTAAATTGCTAGACAATGGTGTCACTCCAAATCCCCCCCCCCCCCCCCCCCATCCATGCATTACCACCAATCATTACTACTAGAGCGACCATGGAAACATTAACTACAGCAACTATGGACTATGGCAACATCATCTGCAGTAACCGTTGTCCATGGCAGCTGCAGTGACCTTGTCATCTGTTGCCAAAATCAGCTCACTGCAGATTTTGACATCTTTAAGGTTACGATGTACTATTCGATTAAATTTTTTGCTGGTAACTTTGCTGCTTTATATCTCAGGAACTATAACAGATATTAGTCTGAAACAAGTTCCTTTCCAACATTACAATACCAAATGAAACTCCTGGAACAGGAAAGTAAAATGCCCCAGGGTATTTGGACCTAGGCAACTAGACTCACTGCTCAAGACTCTTGCGTCAAATTACTGAGAGGCAGACTGGAGCCCAACCCTCAAAAATTCTCTGGCACTACTACGCAGTATTTGCTAGGTCGTGATGAAGAGATATTCGGTGATCTGTGTATATTTTTAGCTATGTGCACTAAAACTTACCGGATCACCCAAGAAGAGTGTGCTCTAGGCATGCATAATCTTCGTTTCGTGCCCAAATTTTGTGATTTCTTTTCATGCCGCCCTGCAAAATACACCAGGCTACCCGTGCAACAAGTCAAAACACGTGAGAAACAATTTCCCTTCGTAAAATTTGACGCATGGTATAAGGCCTCATTAGTCTGTGGTTAATTGAATTTGTACCACGTTTACATGTACCGCTTCCGATATGAATAATGTTATCTCATTGTTTTATGTAAACAATCTGGCAGCTGCCTCCAACTTGTACATCGTAACCTTAAGTTTACTTCTAAAGTGTTGATTTGTGGTTTGGCTGTAAATCACTGCTACACTAATCCAGGTGGCTTTGAACAGCGACCTGGCTGCAACAAAAATGTCATTAGCTGTGGGTTTGGTGCCTAATGTAATTGTGCTTACACACAACATGTTCTTCTTTGACTTCAATAAATAGCTCGCAACTAACAGCTCAGTGCACATTTGTAAAGCACAGTTGAGTTGTGAAGGAGGTAAAGAGGCAAAACTTCATTGTTCACTTCCACCCACATCCAAAATGAGATACTACATACCACTGCTTCTACTGCTCTCTATGGTCATTGCAGGCACCGAGCCAAGGCCCATGTCGTACGAGGTAGGATTTATGATAGAGCTCCCTCAATTCTGGGCCACCGTACTGCAAGCTGCTTCCACATAATTATGATTGATTACAAATTGAGGTGCGAAAGACATGTATGTTTATCACCCAAAATGCTATGCTATATTTTGCCCTGGATGGACTGTTATTTTTACCTTCCTATTCTCAAGTTTGCACACATATTACTGTTCCTTTCGCCCTACCTATTATTCTCAATAATTAATGGGATGCAGAAGAAAGATCATTAGCTAGCCAAGACGGTCGGTCACAAGAGACCATATGGACAGTACAGCATGTAATCTAAGATCTTATCAGACTGAATGTGAAAAGCACCTGTGAACGTACCATGATTGCAGAAGTGTAGCTCTATGTTATGTTATGTATACCTATTACAACTTAACCTATAATGCCGCACAGGATTTTCCTATAGCTACATAGTATTTGTCAGGTGCTGAAAACCTCAAAATGTATCTCGTGTGTATAAGAACACATGCATATTTATGTCATTGTAGCATATGCAAATTAAATTGTATTCACAGGGCACAAAGGGTCCATTTACGAGAGTTCATTATGTTGTTTACTTTCCATTGCCACCATTCATTTTTGATGAGTATACAGCATAGTTTACAAGAGTTTACTATGTTGTACAATTTCCATTGCCACCATTCATTTTTGATGAGTATACAGCATAGTTTACAAGAGTTTACTATGTTGTACACTTTCCATTGCCACCATTCATTTTTGATGAGTATACAGCATAGTTTACAAGGCTTGTTAAAACTAGTTCATCTACTAGAGTTTACACAATGATTTACTAGCAAAATTGCTAGTTTAGAACATCATCAACTCTTGTAAATGGACTCTTTTGGCCCTGTGATTCTAACATAACATTATAGTGCATGTAGCCAAGCTCTTGTTGGGCTATGTACAATCACATTTTGGTTGCTCTGCATCAGAACAAATCAACGTAGCTATTTTCTGTATAATCCGAACATGCAAGTTAGTATAATTATTGATAGTATCCATGTCACTGTAATCAGCTTGTAGGATACTACAAGCTACGTAGGATACTAGGATACTATAGGATACTATAAATACATGTAGGCCTACTTTGCATCTCTGAGAATGATGACAATTATCTCTGGCTTGCATTCCGTTTGGCCAAGGCTTCGATCTTTGCATGTTTTTCTGATTTGCAGCAACACGGGTACTACGTAGAACGGTTCACATAGAGCTGTAGACTCTTACAGGAATACGCTTACAATTATTGCACAGTCATATATAACTAGCTAGCTACCTGCTTTAATGAATTTGTTACTCTGGTGAAATACGTCCATACAACAATTGTCCTACTGCTCTGCTCCTATTTACAGGAACGAGAGAATGACGCATACAGCCACGATGAAGAAACTCCGCACAATGTAAATCCGAACAAGCGGGCTACCAATCTCCAGGTTATACGTGCTAGACACAGGTGTCGCGCTGACTGCAATTGGGCACTTCAGAGAAGTCGTAACTGGATGGCATTTCTTCCATGTTATCTGGACTGCAGACGCCGATTCGCAATCACAAATCCAATCCCCGGAATAAGCTTGCCTGGACCTGCATTTTCGCTATTTATACCTAATACTACTAATTAAAATTAGTAAGCGTGCAAATAATGTTTTTTTTATAATTATATGATCTGGTTATTGTTGTGTTGTTTCTTGTACACACAGCTGGCTGTTAGCCCCATATCACTATGATGTCTTCTGTATATATAGCCATCATATGTACCTGTAACAATACATTTTTAAATAACAGTCCACCTTAAAGTTTCAGTATTGCCCCTTTCTATGCTCCTCCTATGTATCTGTATACATACTGCTCATGGTTTTCAATGCACCTTGCAGCAGCCAAATGAGACAGGAGAATACTCATAAGCCCATAAGCACTTCAAAGGACCATAATTATTATGCCAACCACTTTTGAATTAACAGCACAACACTAACAGTTACATTATCCATTATTCATGGGAAACTTCATGTACCAGCTGCAGAATATTCCCACAAAGTGAGAAGCTTTTGTGCCAGTTACCATATTCAACCCAAAAACCAAAACATGCAGCCGTTGGTCTTTGAAAGGTGTCTAGATAATGCACACTAAAGTGTGCATTAAGCGAATGTTGAGTCATGTGATCAATTTTGAGGCATCTGATTCGTTGAGGATCATGAGTAGCAACATAACTGTCCACACTAACAATTACAGTACTATAACAGTTAGCTACATAAGAGCATCACAGTGCTTAAATCCCATACCTAGCATAAACTCAATCTGAGAAAACTTTTAAGCATCCATATTAGCTAAACTGCTCTGAACTAACTAGCTAGCTCCTTTTCTGTTCATCATAGCTAGTTGCCTTGTTTAAATCAATATGGGAAATTCCTGCACACAGTGCATTAAACATGTGTTCATGACAGTTGGAGAACAACAAATCCTTTGCCAAAGAACAGAATGAGGGAAGAGGGTGGAGGGAGCTTTAGGCAGAGGACTATTGATACTACAGACTGGACAATGTTGAGAGATACGTTCATGGCAATTAGCCTGCATGTAGGCAATATTAATCTTCAGACAACTAACAAAACCTTTGCCAAAGAACAGATGTTCCAGTGGTATAGGGAAGGAGGGAGCTCTAGGCATGCAGAAGACTGAACAGCTGTTCCAGTGGTACGGGGAAGGAGTGAGCTCTAGGCATGCAGAAGACTGAACAGCTGTTCCAGTGGTACGGGGAAGGAGGGAGCTCTAGGCATGCAGAAGACTGAACAGCTGTTCCAGTGGTACGGGGAAGGAGTGAGCTCTAGGCATGCAGAAGACTGAACAGCTGTTCCAGTGGTACGGGGAAGGAGGGAGCTCTAGGCATGCAGAAGACTGAACAGCTGTTCCAGTGGTACGGGGAAGGAGGGAGCTTTAGGCATGCAGAAGACTGAACAGCTGTTCCAGTGGTACGGGGAAGGAGTGAGCTCTAGGCATGCAGAAGACTGAACAGCTGTTCCAGTGGTACGGGGAAGGAGGGAGCTCTAGGCATGCAGAAGACTGAATTGTCTTGCTAGGCAGGACATTATGTTGAGAGAAGACAGGTGGAGCCCTGTAGCTAGCTAGAGCCAGAAACACTCTGTGAGCATGAAGATCGTATCCATGACTCCCGGGCCTCCAATTCTATACACTAGCTCCTATTAAGTTTAAATTCTGCCTGAATGGATAACAGGATGGCTAGTGTTGCCAAAATTAGCTGAAGGCAGATTTGAGGTACTTCTAACTTGTTGATGTGGTTTGGCTGCAAGTCACAGTTATGCTAATTATGCTGCACCCAGTAGCTAGCTGTGATTACTGTGTTTATACAAATTTAATATGCCCTTCTTCGGCTGTGAGAAAACTGCATAGCTAAAATGCTTGCAACATGCAGCTCAATGCACGTTTCAAACTTACCGTCGAGGTGTGAAGGAGGAAGGAGGCAAAGGCGACGTTGTTCGCTTCCACCCTTGTTTGAGATGAGATACCGTGTATATACCACTAGCTACTATGGCTTCTGCTGTTCACTGTGGTAATTTCAGGTACCGAGCCAAGGTCCAGATCAAATCAGGTACTAGTGAAGAAGCTATATAAGTAGTGCTGGTACCCTAGCCTCAATTCTTGGACATTTTTGAAGTGAAGATTTTCCCGCTTCAGTTTGTCATATGTGGAAGCAGCTGAGAACTGATGTATATGCACGTAGCTAACAATGAGCTATATTATACATGTACCAGACCCAGGATTCCATATACCACATCTTTTGTATTACTCAGAAAGTACTGTTATATGCAAGTTAGTGTTTGCTGTGTCCTAGTACGACTGCTGTATGTCTCGAAAAATATATGAGGATTGCATGCTTTCATTTGTCAAGCCCCATGCTCCAGTCTATGCGTCGTACAAAGTGTTCAAGCAAATATGCACTGCAGACACTCTGACAGGAATACATGCACTTGCTATTTATTGCATCTCTAGAGAAGTAGCTACTCTTTGATGCACACAAGCATAGAACAGCTAAACTGCTACAGCTACATATACCACATACTGTATTCTTGTTACTCATAGCAATCAGAGAATGGAGTACGTGGTCATGATAACGAAGCTCCGCACAGTGTAAACAAGCGGGCTACAAGAGCAGCTTCGCGTGGTTGATACAGCTGCAACTTGGGACTCCATGCAGTTAAGCCGTAACCTAGCACATTTTGGCCCAGTCCCTACCTCACTATCACCACCCATAGGTACACAAGCACCTCAGCGATCCTCCGGAAATTGAACACCTGGATTTTAAGTATAGCTGCACAGAGAAAGTTTGATTGTAAAATGTTTTTGTTATGAATTTTTTGCTTGTATAATATTCATAGCTAGCACTCAACACCATTATGCTGTCATTCTGTAATGCCCATTAAGTTAATAGTGTATGCAAACATAGCTGATCGACTTGTGCATCAAATTGCATCTGCTCTATTAGTCCCACTTCGCAGGTAAAGTTTCATGCTTCAATGTTCAGTTCTCTTACAAATTAAACCAACTGTTCACTGGCAAATGATGGCATAGGATAAAATAGTCAAAAAATAATGGCAACTCACTCTGTACGAGAAGCAATTTTTGCCCCTTTCATGACTAGATGACTTCAACCGGAATTCATACTTCTGTTTAGCTGAACTGCACCATTAGCATATACCTTTACACACTTCTTCCTATACTATTGGAGGAATCCATTCACTAGTTGGCTACAATATCCTAGAATGGATGATCTAATGGGAAGTGCTGTAGCCATTGGTAAATTCTTGACATACGATGGAGCCAAATTGTGCACTTGTACAAGTAAAATTACTGGACAGTCATGAATACAACTAATCTATGAGATGTGTGGCCATGGTACTGTCTTGAAGTAAGTTATTTCTCCGCCGCACTTCATAGTTTAATGGATTTGTTAAGAGCAACAACGAATCAGAAATATGAAACCATCATCACAATGCTGGAAGCTATTCACTAGCTGATGGATTAACCATCCACTTCAAAACAACGCAAACACAGACTAGAGCAATAATTATGCAATCTCAGGAACTGCTTCAATATAGCACCTTCAGGAGTGGGACATGCATTGGGACTGTCACAAACAACTTTGCTTGACTGGTTTACACTATGTAAAGACAAAATTCATTGTACAAGCAGCCAACCCATTCACGTGTATGTGCATGGAATCTCAGAATCTGACATAGCTATTGGAAACACTGCAGTAAACACGTATCATGCATGGGTGTATTGTGAGACAGCAGGTCTCCTTCCGGTAGATGCTTACTGATGGTAGCTAGTTGTGTGGGTGGGGAAGACCATTATAGACACTGAGTTGGAGGACACAAACATGTGGTGCAACATTCCACACTCATTGGAAACAACACCTTCAGCTTACTGTACAGCATACTACAGTGGATACAGTAGTCATTGTCAACAGCTATATATTGACTTGCAGGTGCACAAACACCGGCCTGTGTGACTGGGCCCCCCGCATTATGTGTAATATATTGGGTTTGTGGCTTCAACCATTGTATAAAACCTGACACAATTTACAACTCCCGTATCACCTGTCACCTGCAGCAGCCTCGAGCTCAGTCTTAAAGCACACCAGAAATAATCTTATCACTCGCCTCTAATACCGGTACTTCACTGGATTCCAAACACGGAGAGCTGCAGAATCAAGTGAGAATATCCAAGATGAGGAGTGGAGTTCTGGTCTTCCTCACTATTTCTCTGTACGCCTTCCTTAATTGTGATGTTTCAAGGGCAAGCTGCCACTGATGCTGTGGACACGCTACGTATCAATGGCACCACAGCTGAACCTAGTGCAGCGGCTAATGATCCTCTCTGCAGGATTCTTCGCAGAGCTCGGAATCTGCGTGACTGCATAAAGCTGTGTATGGATCTAAACAAGCTCTCTGGAATTCGTTTTCCACCATTTGATCTCAACGCCTGCAACCGCAAGTGCCTGGAGCTGTTCTAACCAAAACAGCACGCGACGAACTGCTCTTTAATTTGCATACTATACACAGCTACTATTGTTGCATGATTTTGGTCCTTTTTTATAATGTCATTGCATTGCATCTTTTTGGAACAGAGTCAGTGTACCACTTTGCAGGCAAAGAATAAAGCTTGATTTTTGTTCTGTTCCGTGTTACAAAACCATCCAACAGTAGCTGGACTGAAAGAGTTTAGTCATGGTAAAACATAACAGCTAAAAGGGCACAAACAGTGAACGATCGAGTCTCCATTTTCTGCCCTAACTATTATGTATATCAGTGCCAGTGCACAGGAATCTACTACATTCCTTCTAAGCAGAAAATAAACGAAAGCCCTAGTAGCCAAGACATGGATACAGTTTCAGTTAGCATACTTGATATCACTCGCCCAAAGTACTAGATGGAGAACCT
Organism: Axinella damicornis; assembly: GCA_963931865.1. Classification (NCBI taxonomy): domain Eukaryota; kingdom Metazoa; phylum Porifera; class Demospongiae; order Axinellida; family Axinellidae; genus Axinella; species Axinella damicornis. The sequence goes on along the minus strand of OZ007513.1, from coordinate 11,122,678 downwards.
CAATGGAATATATATCTGTGGTATTTGCACGCATAATGCCCAAGCAGAATGAAATGCATGGTCCAAACATTTTCTTTACAACAGGGGGAATTAAACTTCAAGCATCATGAAGCAAATAATATAAGCAGACCAAAATACAGCAGTCCTCCAGGTCATTCTGACTTTAGAGAGCATGTAAATGCATGAGACTGCCTGGGAAGGATGCATGTGTCCACATAACAGCTATCAATACTACTTGAGTGTGGTATTGGTGTTTTGTAGATCATGTTGAAAGTATTAATAAACTTCCTATAATTATGTAATTATTCTTATGCGCTTTATGGATAACTTATTCTCTGGGCTTATTTGGTTGCTACGGGGAGCAGTAAGGCCAACTCATGCAATGCTTCCCATAGTCAAATCCTCTACATGATAGGGACTCTATAATTATGATAGACCTGTCTACAAAGGGTGGTCATCGAATTCTCCTTGCCTCGGATAGAAACACTGAAACAAAGTGCACCCTTGTCATCACACAAAGGACAACGTTTTGAGGTCCAAATAATACCACCAGAACCTCGGAAAAGTGGGCAGCCTCTCTACGAAGGATGTGGTATCCTGTTTTGCACAAGCAGCCAACCCGTTCACGTGTATATGCATGGAATCTCAGTATCTGACATCCTGGAAATACTGCAGTAAACATGTATCATGCATGGGTGGATTGTGAGACAGCAGGTCTCCTTCCGGTAGATGCTTATACTGTGTGGGTGGGGAAGACCATTATAGTCACGGAGTTGGAGGACACAAACATGTGGTGCAACATTCCACACTCATTGGAAACAACACCTTCGGCTTATAATTACTGTACAGCATACTACAGTGGATATGGTAGTTGTTGTCAACAGCTATATATTGACCTGCAGGTGCACAAACACCTGCATGACTGGGGCCCCCGCATTACATACATTAGATTTGTGGCTTCAACCATTGTATAAAACGTGACATGATCTACAAATCCTCTATAGCACTTGGTCCTAACTCATCCACAGCAGTCTCAGTCCAAAACTATACTCAGATATATTGTTCACCTGCTTCATTGGATTCCAAACACTGATATATACCTGCAGAATCAAGTGAAAGCATCCAAGATGAGGAGCGGAGTTCTGGTTTTCCTCACTATTTCTTTGTACGCTTTCCTTGTCGTGTTTCAAGGAGAAGCTGCCACTGCAGATGCTGTGGAAAGGGTACGTTTCCCACCAAAGTTGGGCAATGGTACAACACCTGAACCCATTGCAGCAGCAGCTGATGATCCTCTCTGCAGGATACTTCGCCGGGCTCGAGATCTGCGAGATTGCATTAAGCTGTGCAAGGATATCGATGACCTCTTTATCTTCCGGATTCCACCATTCAATCTGAAGGAGTGTATCTGCAAGTGTCTGAAGCTCTTCTGACCAGCTCAATGTCACACGGATGTACATATAATTCCAGCTGCTGCATTCATGCTAGTAAATGATTGTTATTGCCTGCGAAATGTATTACTATTGGTGCTGCATGCTATTCATTCCCCCTATGCACTGCAGCCGGTCTGCAGTACACAGGATATAGTTTGAGATATACAATTTGCTGATTCACTCATAAATGATTGTACCATGCACTTGCTTCAATTGCTGAAAATTAATGTGATCACTTGATCTCTGCATCTGTAACCACACGTACACAAAACACTATGAGGTCTCCAGTTTATAGCAGTCAAAACACCAAGGCGGTTTAATCATTAATCTTGGAGAAGGAAAGATAAACATCCAAAAGAACAAACACATGGACGCTCAACCTGGTGTAAAAGAATATTGCTGTAGCTGTTTAGTAGTTGTGGGCATTTTAGAGAGTGTTGGGGGTACATTGGGAATACTCTATACCAGGAAATTTTAAATTTGGCGAAATGGCCTGAAATGGCTTGGTGAATACTATTAGTCTTCCAATTCATACCACACAAGCATGAGCTTGCTGTGAAAGTAGGAGTTTGAAAGTAATTAAGAGCTTGCCATACAATTTGACTTTGTGATCAGCTGAAATATCTGCTTCTTAGACAGAAGAGCTCGCTAGTGCATACAACAAAATAGTTTTGTGCGGTACCGAAACATTGAGCTACTCTAACATTGCTAGCAAAACAACAGTAGAGACACATCTTCATGCTAACATAGTCCATATGACATAGAATGACTTAAATCGTACTGGCAACATGCACCTTTAATTGCAGCTGCACACAACCGTCTGCAAACAAACCACTCTTAGCTCTGTGCTTGTACACTGCTGGCTGTTTGTAAATGTTTTTTATGCACTTGAGCTGGATTCGAGCCATTATCTGGCTGTGTGATAATTCACGTATCTATCACTTCATGCTGGCAGAAGTTGTGAATTAATTTTAGTATAGCTAATAGCCAAAATAGTAACACAATAAGAGAGTTTCCAGCACGTGCTTTTCCAAGTCCGTGTTTACATAACAGTATATAGATGCATATATAGCTACCCCTTGCACACACATGTTCAAGCACCCATACATACACAGACACACAATTAAACTCAAAGCTAGCTACTTGTAGTTTGCTATATACCTGTTCAGATTTGCTATAGTGTATAATATACATCAAGTCATGCAGCTGCATGGAGTGCATGCATGCAGCCACAATAACAGGTTGGTGTGCAGACTAAAGTGTGGGAGGTGTCTGCGCATCTTCTATCCATGCACGCCAAAAGAAACAACATGTACGGGATGGAATTTTTCCAGTCCAGATGTTGCCTACGGTATGTTCCAGTAACTTAATTGTGATGGAACTATCTGTCTGTCTCCGGATCCACCCTCGCATGTGGCTGTAGTGACTACTGGCTGCTTGATAACAGATAAACAATCTTGCCTTGACAAACAGGTTTCAGGGATAAAAGAGTTTGCTTCTAGTGTCAGTGGGTGGAGTAGCTACACCAATATCAGCTGGGTAACATGTGTAAGCTCATGAAGCTAAAGTTCGTTTACAGACTGGTGTATATACGTATGCATTTTTGCAATTGGTCGCTTACAGTATCACTTACAGTAGCTATACTGTGAGTGACCAAAAATTGCTGGAGGTGTAGAAGGCCTAGGAACGAGGCTTACATGTTCTATCCATAATAGCTAATACCAGAAGCTGCCTAGACACATAGATGTTATTATACCTGCATAGCTACATGCACGTGCACACAAGCACCCAGCCACACACAAACACATGTACACACCAACACTACCCACATTAATTTTGTTGATTGTCTGTCAAGTTTGTTATGAGCAAGCTCTGTAGTCACTACAGCCATGTGTGTGGGTGGAGACAGGTAGCTCAAAACACACTGCGGCACTGCACCTATACCATTGATGTCAATTGCAATCTACTTCAGTAGTGCTGTTCTTGCCCATGCGCTTCTATATAGACGTTGTATAACTGGGAATGAGGCTGGCTATACCCGGCCCACAAGCAAACTGTTCAAACCCACAGCTTGCATCATAATTATGTTAAAGGCACCTACTCACAATTACTACATTTGTAAGTGGATGTAAACAATAAACAGGACACTCTGTATATAAGCAAGGAACAATAGCAGCCTAATCAGAGCTTCCGTGTCTTGAACGCATTGTCCACTCCACATCATATACAGTATGAAGGTGCTGCAGATACTCGCCATCGTCGCTCTTTTTGCAGTCCTAAACCTGCAGTTCGGTATTGTCGAGTGCGTTACTCAGAGACAAACAGCTCCAACAGCTCAGGCAGTACAGCCAGACGCAGCAACCGTGGCAAGCAGTGTCAGCGATGAATCTCTGTGCAAGATACTGCGAAAGTCATCCAACTTCCGTGACTGTGTGAAATGCTGTGGATATCTTGACGACATTTGCCTTCAGATCAAGCACTCGCACAAGAAGTGCACCAAGAAGTGTGAGAAACTTTATCCAGAATGAACTCGATCAGTCAGTAATCACCTTATCTGTATAACTGTACATTGCAATGCCTGAAAAGACAGCCTACAGCATGAGTTTTAACTGCAGTTTGGATTTACTTGTGTGTTCATACAATCTTGTCTTGGAATGCTTGTATTGATTTATATGTTCACAGCCCGCCATATTAAATTGCATGTCAAATATTCATGGTGGGAATGAGGCTGCATGACTGTGGCCACGCAGGGCCTGTAGAATTGGCCCCAAATTGGCATAGATCAGAGACACTTTTGAAAGGGTAGTGATTATGGCAGACTATACACGATAATACATTCTTTCAAAACTATAATTACAAATGTAGAGTGTGAACAACTACTTCACCATGTCTAAAGTTGCAAGGATGAAAGTGATGAAATGAAATATGTTGCAGCAGCAGATGACACAGTTGTTGGTAACACTTGTCTCACGGAGCAGAATCTGATCTCCTCTGGTCATCTGATGCAGTTCCATCCAGAGCCGACACCTACCAAATACACACTCACCATGAACATTGAAAAATAGTACCATATATCGGGAAATTTTCGTGTCGCGAACTGCAGTGATTAAAGTGAATCTTCTTTTAATGACTCTGTCCATGTTGTTACAGTAGTTGCCGTTCTTTTCACTAACACGCCGACCCAGCATTTTTTCGGGAAAACTCGAGCTGCTGTGGACAGGACCCACCATGGCCGTGACAAATGTAAGTACTTGCCTATTCCAGTCTGCTCCTTCGCACTGTGTGCTCAATGTTCTGCTCCCGCATCTTGAACCTCTCCGTCCACTTGAGCGATACTTTGGGATCTTTGGGAAGGTATTTCCGTCTTGAGTAAGGCTGGAAGTCCATCATTGAAAGCAGCGAAATGGCTACAGAGCCGTGAATTGCACAGTAATGTACGTGTTCGTTACCGTAATCAAATATCCTTGCCGTAATTTATCTGCTTTCCTTCGTATTCGTAAATTATATTTTGCGTGATAAATTTTCACGTTTAGTGGCATTCACGAAAATATTTTAACAACCAAAATTTCCCGATACACGGTATGTAGACTGTCTAACCAGTCACACATCGTAATAACTCTTTGGGGTCCAAGTTTATTGAAATCTCCCCCCACAGCATAAATTGGCATCTGCACACAGCGTTTAGCGTTGCCTAGGGTGCGCAGCGTTCAACGAAACTCGGGAGAGTGCCCCTGGCTGTTAGCAGTAACGATTACACTCACCGTTGACCAAGGCAGGAAGGGGCGGAGGCACTGGGTGGAGCCGATAACTGAGCTAGCTGTCTGGTTATCGCGCCGTTCGACCAGCTGCTAAAAACTCGACTGTCGTCTTGCCATACGTGCAGGACCATCGCTACTTACTGTATTGCTGCAGAGGGCAGAGCAACAGCAAGTCAAAGCAGGAGCATTAATGAAAGTAAGTATATACTGACGGCGAGATAAAGCTCTGTAGCTTTACCGTTCGATTGACTTAAAATGGCAGACTTGTTTCTGCCCGTAACAGCTGCCAGCCCAGATGCTTGGTGCTCTTACTTCTGTAGTTATACAGAGGGGGACTACTGACAAGTCACCAGGAGCAGCGCTAGTCGAAGACCGTCCGTCACCACGAAGTGGGAAGCCATAGTATGAAAGGACGCTAATTGCACTATGGACCCTAAAGAGTTAAAGTGCTCATTTGCTGGAAATTAAGTGTATCCCATTATTAGGAGCATATTCTCTTCCTGTGGGGATATAGGTGCATCTGCTTAATAAAGTGTGACTACAGTGGCAGACCTGGCTGTACAACAGCGACAAAGTATGGACCAGCTATGGCAGTTTTATGATTATGAGTTTCACAAAGCACTAATTGGAGGGAGGGCCAGACATCTTGTAATAGTCACAAGAATCACCTCAGTAGAAGATGGAACTCACCCGATCCTTGAGGGAGATGAGCGTGTCTGTGAGGTCATCCAGTGCTGCCCCCACCTTCTCAAACTGGTCACACCCAGGACACACATCTTTGTGTGCGAGCGTGTGTGTGTGCAGTGAGTGTGTGCAAGTGTGTATACGTGTGTGTGTTAATGTGTGAATGTGTGTGCAAGTATATGTTTGTGTTCATGTGTGTGTATGGTCACGTGTGTATGTGTGCGTCTGCATGTATGTTGTGTTTGTGCATATGTTGTATGTACTTGTGCGTGTGTGCGTGCATGGGTGTGCAACATTAATGTGGGTGTGTACATTACAAGCACAGGATGTAATGATATCAATTACAGCCCAATTTGGAATGCACCCGTGCCAAGCATGATGGTGGTCCTCTTGTGCATTCCTGGCAAGCTGACAAAAACGCACACTCTGTCTTTTGTACACCATGTCATATATGCTTTCCCGTAGGGTGATATTTTCACAGTGCTATCGTACGTTTATCACAGGGTACTGTAGAGTAACCTCCTCAAAAAACGGAGGGAGGAGAGAGCCTGGTAACATCCATGAGAAAAGCTGTCGACTTCCGGTGCCTGGATCTGGCGGCGCCAATCAGATTGCACCACAATCCATGCATTAGCACGGCAGTGAAGGTAAACATCTTCAAGATAATCATGTGTTCACATGGTTTTGTTTTGCAGACTCAGAACTGAATGCTCCGGGACAGAGTACCCCTCAATGGTTAGCGAAAGGCAGACCTAGATGAAGCAGGGGATGCCTTGAAAATGAAGAGCGACATTTTGAACAATGTGTAACTGATTTGTAACTAATGTGACATTACCACTAAAGTAAGTGTCCTTCGTTATCACATGAATGATGATGATACGACGGAAGTCAACAGCTTTTGTCGCAAAAGTTACTAGGCCCTCTCCTCCCCATGTTTTTTGAGGAGAGAGCCTGGGATCAAGGCTACTATCGTGTAACTATGGCTATGCCAGATCAGCACATGTACACCGGTCAGCCCCAAGGCCCCAAGGAAATAATAGTGAAGGCTTCACCCATGCCTTAGGCACTCTTGCAACACATGCCTCAATGACTCGTGACATTATGTACAAAGCAAAAGCAATAGCGTAGTAGGTCACAGACTACCACAATGGTCACTAAATGGTGAAGGTAGTTTGGTGGGTTTTGGATGGGGGCAAATGTGTAAGACCAATCAGATTATCGGTTCTGAGTCATGACCGTTGACTGTAGTATTTCTGAGCCACTTGACCATTGACTGCACTTTATGAGCAGCTTTGACCTTTGACCAGCTGTGGTCGTAGCTGTGATTGGAGAGTCTACGGAAGTGACCTCCCCCCTGGGGTGCACTCCGCCCTACCACCAACCTTCCTGTCCTTTGGAGGGGACATTAGGCCATCTGTCCTGGGGGACCTCGTTTAAATAGGCTCTGCCTTCTCCAGGTCCTCGTTAGCCACCATGGTGGTAACCCCTAGGCCCTCAGGGTAATAAAGAAATCCCCCAAATCAAACCATCTGTTTAGTGTAAACCACCGCTCACCATTTTCCTCCTCCCCTTGTGAGAATGCTGGGAGAGAGATCAGAAGAACTGCTCCCAGGAGAAGCAAGGTACCTAGAACGGCTGTCCTCATCCTGGTGATTCTATGGCACGGCACAGTACAGGTAGTTTGTGTGCTCAGACAAATGTGCTGACACAGCATGCGGTTACACGAGGGATTTCCCCTGTATAATGTTTCTGATTTCGTTTAATTAGAACGGGGGGCGGTTGAAGATATAGATAGATACAGATAGATAGTGGCCCAAGGAGGCGAGGCAGGTAGGTAGTAGGTACAGGAAACTGGAGCTCACAGCTATTGGAAGCGAGGTTCCCTGTAAGTCGTACTATTTGCTAACAATAGCACGGAGGTAACGGAGGGGTTTTCCGGACAGTTGCATAGCTACCCTACCTTCGAACTTTCCAACGCTGTGCAGTTGCTCCTAGAGAGCGAAAACTAGGGCCGTGACGGTGTCCGGAAATCCCCTGCTGTCCGGAAATCCACAGTCTTCAGTTTAGCTTGCAGGGAATTGTGGTTTGGACACTAGACTCCTGGACCTTCGATGATCAGTCCAGTGTAGCACTGAACTGACCAACGGCTCCAGCAACATGTCCTATGTGTGGGGAATGTGAGCAAACTTTTCCTTGCAGTAGCTAGCTACGTACTGCAACTGATCAAAATGTGTAGCTACCGTTAATAATGTCCACATAGCTATACCGGTACTAGGCAGCAAGCTATCAAAATTATGTGTACTACAAACACTCAAAAGTGCAGACTGGACTATACTTACGGCACATATGTGTGGGACAGGAGATACGGGACTGCATATACCTCACGTCATCTCTGGAGTCCGGACATTGGTTGCCATCTTGAAAGCTTGAGTATGTAGCTAACGCCGGAGCACAGTGTGACTCGCTGGTTGCAAGAACACACAATGTATACGTATACAATACTAGCACTGACAACTATAGTGCATGGTGGTGGCCGATAACAAGACATTTATTTCCACTGCATCCTTCAGAGGGGTACTGGTTAGTATTGACAATCTCCGTTGCTATAGGGTGATTACTCCAATATGCAATCCCTAGTTTTGACCAGGCCCCATATGAAATATTGAGGAAGATGCCAAAAATATCACAGTAGGTGGTTTATATTGTGAGACAGTAATGCAAGCACAATAATTGAATATGAATACTGTCACGATTATTACCCATGGAACCCTAGAACCCTAGCTGTTGAATACCTGTCTTGACTCTTGACTGTTGTTCAGTGGCAGTTAAATGTGAACACAGCACGTACTGGGATGACTGCATGGCCTCTTGTGTGGTTTCAAACCTCTTCTGCAGATTTTATTGCGCGGGGAGGAGACCACCAAGGAAGATGAAAGGCCTGAAACCGTCCATCCGAGGTACTGGTAGGCACTAATAATTATATGGTATTCACTTTCACAGTATAGTCCCATTTTATGAACTAATACCGGACTGGCTATTCCCAGTGTTTATTTAAGGACCTTTGGGGAGGGGGGAGTTTCCACCCCTAAATGTGAAGTCCCCCCTCCCAAATAATATCTCTAGAAAAAATACTGGCTGTTCCAAAAGTGAAACAAATACCTGCCCGGCCCTTAACAAGCTCCTCGTTAACTTCTATGAAAGCATGGTTTCCAAAGTTGTTTGGGGCAGTCGGCATGCACTGTCTGCTCGCAAGATTTTCCTGCTTCACTAAGCATGACGCCAAAGTTGCTGGCCGTGCAAGGAACATTTAACAGTGTATGCACGTTTGTGATCACTTGTAAATGACATCTAAAAAGACATCTAAAATTAACTACATTTTGTTCCACCTGTCCAATTGGTAACCCAACGCACCCTGTAACAGCGCGGATAAGCCCATAAGAAGGTAGTATTTATATATGAGGTTTAATACTTTGTACATGCACAGGTGCTTCTTTAAGCTGTTTGCTTCTGGTTGTATGCTAGTAGGTAATGTGTTAACTTAATTAAGTTAAAAATGTCACCAAATTGCTATAATATCTACAATTAGCAGTACAGCATCACTGACACACCTGGAACCCTGTGAGAGCTGCACACTCTTACTGTTATATCCTATACTTTGTCCTCAGATTTGGACCTCAATGATCTAAATGTGACCGATGTCTTAACACCTGTCAACGACTGGCGCGGGCTTGGCCTCCAGCTCGGTGTTCCTAACTACCAGCTCAACAACATGGAGAAAAACTTTCCCCGGGATAACGTTAGGTGCAAGAGTGAGATGCTGTCCTACTGGTTTCGTAATGCAGAAGAATTGTCCTGGGATGTGATTGCTGATGCCTTGGAGAAAATAGGTCACCGCAATCTAGCAAATGAGATCCGAGGCGTTCCTTCAGATGGTATGTATATTACAATGCAATAGCGTATTGCAATGTCGTGGTATAAGAGAGTGGCCCTAGCTCCTTCCAGATTTAAACACCCTTGGGCAGTGTTAATTGGTTTCTGGCTGTGCCCTCGATCAATTAACACTGCCCTCAGTTCCCAAGGTGTTTAGTGACTCATTTGAAGTTTTTGCCCTACAGATTCTACATAGTTTCTATTTCTATTTCTGTTCCCTTTCCCACTTTCCCCTCTCTTCTCCCCCTCCCCACCCACGCACACACTGGCAATCCCAGCTACCTCCGTCAGGTCACGAAAACCTCATGTACCAAAGGAACAGCATCATAATGGTATGTAGCCTCGATCCCACGTGGCCTAGGAACGAGGCTAAATGGTACGGTGCTTCCCATGCTGGTAGGCACTACATAAACCCTTCAATGTTATAAGCATGAGGAGTTTGGCCAATTCTCTATCGTTATACACAGTCATGTATGACACCTGAAAGGCAATGCCTTTTCAACATCTAAATCATTAGTTGTAGTTCGATAAAAGCTAGGCGAAACGCCATTTGAAATTGTGTACTTAGGCAGCACCAAGTTTTTAGCTTCTGGCAAAGCATGGTAGTTATGGCAAAATAGTAAGTAGTTGTGGGAGAGTTACTGCTAAGTTTCATACTTAAAACTCTGATAACTGAAACAAAATGGTGGTACAGTTTTGCTTAGGATGGGATTACATATCTGGGTGGATTGACTACAACGACATTGCCTGAGCAGAACATGGAGGTAGACTAGTGTGGCCAGTTAGTATATGACTCTTCACGAGCTACCGTAGTCGCGCGTTATTAGGCGCATCTCACTTATAGGCGCATATTCGCTGTTAGGCGCATGTTCAACTCTCGTCCCAGGTACTCGCTGTTAAGCGCTGCAGTTTTCTTCCAGAAACTCAGCCATTTTCGATCCTGCGGAGTGGAAAAAGCTATAATTCTAATTGAAGCGCACTTCCTATTCGAGGAATGTCATTATAAAAATATTCGTTATTACAGGCGCATCTCGCTTATAGGCGCATATCTCCTTCCTGTGGAGTTATAGGCGCATGCGCCTAATAACGCGCGACTACGGTATACCTGTAGTTACTCACAGTATGGGATGATTGGCCACTGTCACATTCCAAGCCTCCTAGTGCAGCTCTGTATAACATGCATCTCTGAACAGCGTACGGATAAATGATTATGCTACAAACCTATAAATAAAGCCAAATAAAATTTGACAGTGCCAGGGCAGAAGCTTAAAAAGTAGCTAATGAGATTTGTCTGGTTATTATTGAGGGGTGCCATTACTTGTCAAGGTTGTCATTTGACGTCTCTGCTACTGTGCAACAGATAAGGCTACTGTCAGGATATTAGGCTCAGCCTCTAGTACTACCAGAGAGTGCCAGTTTCGTGAATTGATTCTGTAGTACTGGGTAGATTTATTTAATCTGTTGAATGTGACATTATATTCCATGTACTTCGGACTAATTTTTTGCCATGTGTTCAGTATTAACAATAATTATTATCCTCCAATGAATGATGAAGTCACAATGACGTATGCCATGTTCCTCACCAACACAGGGAACTTGCCAAGAGTCCCATCATCAACTGCGGAGGGCAAGGGATGTCAACGTTCCTGCTGCCTGTTTGTGATTACCACTGCTGTTGTGGTTGCTGTGGTTGTCACTCTGTGGTTTGGTTAGTTCAACTTATTGGAATTCATAACAGAACATAAATTCAGGGGTGGAGGAACAGCCCCCCCCCCCCCCCCCCCACCTCGAAACATACTATATGTTTTGTGGGCCTTACACCTGCTAGGTTAGACGTCCGATCCGAGGGATCTACATGATTTAGAAACCTGGGCTGTAGCGTCCCGAGTCCAGCGAGGGTACTACTAAGGGCCCGAGGGTTTCTTGCTTAGTCATCATTGATTGCTCAAACTTACGCTCAGTCAGAGTAATGTATTGTGATATAGGGCGATCAAACTTCCCAGCGGACATGGCAATTTAGTACTGTAGAACCTCAGTTGTCAACAAATTATTATAACACACAGGTAAGAATGGAGTCGAGGACATAAGAAGGCAGCCTGTGGAATACTGGGACAGATGTTAGCACTTACGTCACACCATCCGCTATCACTGGTAGCTGCGCACAGTTGAGCCTGATAAATCGCTCCAGCTCTTCCCTATCAGCTGTTAGCATAAATACGGTAACTAAGTGAGCACTCGGTTGTCAGCGATTTAACACTAATACCGTATAGCGGGAAAATTTGGCGGGGGTTTTAATTTGGCGATTTGGCGGTGCAGGAAAAAATCGCCAAATTAAAATTCCGCCAATATTAAACCCCACCCCAGCCGGCCGGCCACTCGGGTATGCGCGCGCACATTACATAACTACGTACGTAAGGTAGCCGCGCTGTGCCAGTATTTCAGAAAAGACTCAGCTGCTGTATACTCCCAAGAGAACGCGACATCGGGAATTCCTCTCTCTCCGGGAAGGAACTACAAGCCGTTAACGAGAGTGTGAGGGACGTGGCCCACGATTGCGCTCGAGCGCATCACCGCCACAGCGCAATCCAGTCGCCGCTCTCGGACGGTGGGGCTCCACACTGTATGGTAAACGTGATGGCCTCTGACACATCCCTCTACTTCGAAGGTCTCCATGGTTAGCTGGTAACTAACTGGTCGCACTCGATCGATACGCGCGTACGCTGAGGCGTACGCGAACGTCATTGCCGTTACGTCATTTGTGTTGAGGATCGAAATTGCCAAATTTAAAATTCGCCAAATTTAAAAATACGGTGTTTTGGCTGAAATCGCCAAATTTAATGCCCGCCAAATTTTCCCGCTATACGGTACATACATTCATATGCCCTGTGGGGTGGCCTCCATACATGTATTGTCCACCATCAGGGACACTGTCACTGATTCCATGTTCCAAGTTCCAACTACCCATTCAGTACATGCATGCAACCAGGAGCCCATGCATTCACGGTGCTCATAAGCTCCTGACTGCAGTATAATTATAGTCAATCAAAACTAGGGCCATGATTAGAGTTAAAGCACTGTATGCCATCCTCTATCTAACTATCATTACGATCAAACCAGTCCTCTTAAGGCACCAAGAGCCAAGAGCTGCATGAGCAGGTGCTGGCCTGGTACACAGTAGGCCTGCGCACAATCTGCCGGCAGAAATTTGAGAAAAATAGGCATGCTCTAGCAAGAAGCATAATGCTGGAAAAATAGGGGTGGGGTGTAAGAAAAATGGCTCATAACTCTAGTCTCTGGCACGTGCATCATTTCAAGGACAGCAGGAGAACATTACAAGACTATTCGATCATGCTACAGTACAGATAATTATTACTGTGCTATTTGTCCTTTACAGTTTGTTTTTTTTGTGAACCACTGAGCATAATATGAGAAAAATAGGCACAGCTAATGAGCAAAATAGGTAGAATTTATGAGAATTGCAAGCAAGAAAAATAGGTAACATTGGAAGCAGATTGGGCTCAGACCTAGTACACAGCTGTCATACCCAATTAATGTATTGTAGTGCAGGAGTCTCCCCACCTATTATCAATGTACTGTTGTCCTCTGTAGGTTCTCCTTATTACATGCCGAGTGGGTCAGACTCTACAATAGTAGATCGCAGTTCACACAGCCGTCCTAGTTCACCCAGCCATCCCAGTCCACCCAGCTCTCCTGATGAACAAGGTATTCACTTCTTTCAGATATCTGTATCATACTGAATAAGTAGTTCTGCACATGAGGCCAGAGTATTCCTCATGCATACATATTTGGCCTGTCACCAGTTGCCACTTGTGAATTGAACAAAATTATTGGTTAGAACAGTATGGAGCGTATATAGTCTCTAGTATTTGTAGAACATTAAGACTGTTGGTGGGGATTTTGTCAGTATGTATGTATGGCAGTGCATGGATTTCTCCCACAGTAAAAGACAATATTATGCATGCTGTCTGAAGTAGGTACATCTATAGTAACTGTGTACTGTACTTGATTGTTTATTCTTTTCTTACAGCCCCCAAACTCAACTCTGAGTGCCACCTTATTAAAGCTGAGATTGATGTCCGAGATGAACTGCGTACTGTTCAGGACTGGAAGGTGCTTGGACAGGAGCTTCGACTGCCTCAGGAGATCCTCGGAACAATTGAGTATGATAACCAGCTTACTGAACATAAGAGGAGAGAAACCATTCGCCGATGGTTCAATAGTAAAGAGAAGCCGTGCTGGGAAACAGTTGTAGGGGCTTTGAAGAGGATGGTTTTGAATAAATTGGCTTATCGAATAGCTGAAAAATATGGAGTGAAATACGATGAGGTGTAGCTGACACCTTGATGCAAGCTTCTTGATGTCCACAAGCAACATGATATGAAACTGTTAGCAATTTTTGTACCATACGTAGTTTTGTAGGGTTCTGAAACTCAGCATTGTACGTTTACTAATTTGTATAATTATTTTTCTAGTTCAATGGGGCACAATTATATATGTATGCATGTTAGGGACATGCACATTATGCAGGAATTTCTTTTGGAATAATAGGGGAAATTTTGGAATGGGAATAATGCGAGAATAATAGGCATGAATTGCATTGCAATGACATCATGGCGTCATGTGATTGTATTGTTATGTTTCGTCGACTATAACAACGGATCAGGACGGATGCCTTCACTGACCGAGAGGTTGTCAACCATTTACAAATAGATCTCTTTCTGTACAAAACACATACAGTCACGTGCACATAATAATTACATTCCAGATCAACTGCGCATGCACCAATGCATACATAACAGAATACAATGCACATAGCACAAAGCAGGATAAACACAACACTACAGTGATCAACCGTGTGGGTATAATCATCATTACTAAAATGGAAGCCCATGAGAGTACCACTGAGCCCTTAGCCAGAGTCTAGTGGCGAGACCTGTGTGATGAGTGATCTAACTGGAGGGAGTGAGTCTGAAAGTCGTCCGAGATACACTCAAACTTAGCCCGAAAGTGGAAATGATTGTAAAATTCTGTTAATTGAAGTAGAATTTTGTAGGAATAATAGGGGGAAATTCAGGATAAAAACGGGGGAATTAAGGAATGGGAATAATAGGGACCTGTTTTAGAATAATGGGCCTGTCCCTTATGCATGTCCGCATTAGTCTAGAGTACGCCCAACTCCTGCTCCAAGGAGCTGGAAATGTGCATGTTCACATTAATCATGGGGTGTGGCGAGAAGAGTGAAGGCGCGCGCGCTATATATACCAGTAAGCAGCCCCGCCCACCGTATTATCGTTTAGTGGGCGTGACTAGAGTGCAGTTAGAACTGAAAGATGCTGTTTCTAATCCTGAGTTTGTGCTTAGTTTTTACAGTAAATGGCCAAACGCCACAATGTCCCCTGATCCAAGGCAGCGAGCTGGGAAGCTTCGACGCACCGGTTGCTGGCGGTCTTGTATCCTCGGCGTACAGACAGGGAGACGGAGACCAGTCACCCAGGGTGCAGATATTCGAGTATAACGTCGTGTGCCTATCGGCTGGCACCGTTAGAGACACCTACCGATCGGTATCGGTAGTTGTGAACTACACCTGCATAGGGGTGAGTGAGTGTGAAGACAGGCCTTTTACGATTTCCCAATTTGAGTTCGGATGTACCGCCGAAGTCAGCGGAGCACAGTGGAGCCCGAGCCTGGGCGGAAGCATGGAAGGTATCCGGACTACGCCCGCAGATGGTAGCCTCGCTACCCCTCTCAGAACAGATTGTGGAATATGTGGCAGCCCTGCACGATTCCCGTTTTCTAACAATGAGAACCACTGTGGAGGTAGGTGTGATTGATGGTTCTTCATCATCAGGTGATCATTGACTACTAAGTACGTAACATTAAACCTCCTATACAAATATTGTTATATAAGGGCTTAGGAGTATTCTCTGGTCTCATTTGGCTGATACAGGGTGCATTGGGTTCTTAATATCAACATGCAACATGGCAAGTATATATACACCCCACTTCTTAGCTCAATCAGTTTTCAGCCGTTGCAAATTGACGGCCGTAGATATGTGAATTTTGTAAATGGCTTTTAGGCAAACTTGTGTGGTCTCATAGCTACGCAGATTACTATCCGTCTGCAACTCACCCACAAATGGTGGTATATTGGATAATTAATTTGTAGGTCAACTTCAGTCAGCCATATCCTTCTGCCATGGGACTTGTCCAGTAATACATGTATGTGCGCCCTTGGTGCATGATTATAGGTGCATCCTGAAGGTACTCTTAACAGCTAAGAAATCGACATGCTTGAGTGATTAACCGGCTTAGACTAGGGGTTATATCTTTCAGTTTCTCTGTATGAAATATGAATTTTTGGTGAGGTGTCTATTTGATTTTAGAGACCTCATTAAGTTCAAAACATCAAAGCACATTATGCATACCATAGTCTGAATGAATTTTTTCACATCCATTTGCACATGTATATTAGCCTGTGATATCAGCTGCAACGAGGGTACAATGATGTGCTTCAATCGTCAGCCTACTAGCTGCTGCAACTACTTTGAGGAAAACCGATGTGTCGCACAGTGCACGTCTTCACTTCAGCCCAATGAAAACTTCAGTTGCAGTACGTCTATAACTTACATCATTTAATGACCACCTTCTTTGTAATCGTACGGGGCGAGGGGGCGGGGGTTCAGTTAATCGGTTCATTGGCTCCACCCCTTTAGAATTCACACATGATTGCCGAGCATTCTAGGCTGCTGCAGGGCAGTCAAATCTGAGCAAGTGTGTACATGCTTAGGAATACGATAATTATGTATGTCACTCAGACTCACTCAGGTGCACTCACACAGCGAATGTGGCACCTGAACTATCACAGAGTTGGAGCTACAAAGATGATTCACAGGTTTCATGGTGACTTCATGAATATGATTACCAGGCCATGAATAAACTATTAATGTGCATGGTAGGATAAGTATATTATACCCAGTGTGCAAATGCCCAGTGCATAAACTCACATACCGGTACTCAACTGCCAAGTACTAGCTCACTTCCCGTGAGGCTAGCGCTCTTCCGTGTGCATTAAACTAGAGTGTATTTATGTTGTGTCTCAGTACTGCAATGCAGGCAGTGCATGATCTATGTCAATACTATAGTGCATACTTTCTGTATTCCGTATCTGTTGCCAAGCTGCTGGTCAGCCCAGAATGATGCTAGCTACACCCCAACTGCAAGAACAAACTTCGGGTTGGGTGACACTAGGCTGTATATGCATATGGGTCAGGCAGGAATCCATACAGATTTTCATTTGTAAGTACAGGGAATTTTGAGTTCATTTGATCCTATGACAATCGGGTCAATTAAGTCAGAGCCCACACTGGTGCTTCATGCAGCTGGGCTCGAACAGTCACCATATTGTGACCTGCATACTGATGTTGTGGACAAATCAGCGCTTGTCATCACTCACTCATCTTCGATCTTTTTGTCACTTTTCACAGCCATCGACTGTGGAGGTTTGAGTAGACCTTCCAATGGTGAGATCAGCATCCCTGCTACAATGCTGGATTCCATGGCCACTTACAGCTGTGACCCAGGCTACACCCTGGATGGAAATGCATCACGTATATGCGGGTCTGATGGGCAGTGGTCTGGTTCACAGCCCTCTTGCAATGGTGAGTGCATAATCTCTCCTGACCATTAAACATACACCATGCTGCATTTGCAACATTTTTCACAGCCATCGACTGTGGAGATTTGAGTCAACCTTCCAATGGTCAGATCAGCATCCCCGTTACAACGCTGGGTTCCATGGCCACTTACAGCTGTGACCCAGGCTACACCCTGGATGGAAATGCATCACGTATATGCGGGTCTGATGGGCAATGGTCTGGTTCACAGCCCTCTTGCAGTGGTGAGTGATCTCTCCTGACCGTTAAACATACACCATGCTGCATTTGCAACATTTTTCTCACAGCCGTCGACTGTGGAGATTTGAGTCAACCTTCCAACGGTCAGATCAGCATCCCTGCTACAACGCTTGGTTCCATGGCCACTTACAGCTGTGACCCAGGCTACACCCTGGATGGAAATGCATCACGTATATGCGGGTCTGATGGGCAATGGTCTGGTTCACAGCCCTCTTGCAGTGGTGAGTGATCTCTCCTGACCGTTAAACATACACCATGCTGCATTTGCAACATTTTTCTCACAGCCGTCGACTGTGGAGATTTGAGTCAACCTTCCAACGGTCAGATCAGCATCCCTGCTACAACGCTTGGTTCCATGGCCACTTACAGCTGTGACCCAGGCTACACCCTGGATGGAAATGCATCACGTATATGCGGGTCTGATGGGCAGTGGTCTGGTTCACAGCCCTCTTGCAGTGGTGAGTGATCTCTGCTGACCGTTAAACATAAACTGTTGTCACCATGCTGCATTTGTGTCATAGCCATCGACTGTGGAAGTTTGAGTGCACCTTCCAACGGTCAGATCAGCATCACTACTACAACGTTTGGTTCCATGACCACTTACAGCTGTGACCCAGGTTACATCTTGGATGGAAATTCATCACGTATATGCCTGTCGGACGGGCAGTGGTCTGGTTCACAGCCCTCTTGCAGTGGTGAGTGTGTACAACTCGTCAAGAACATCATGCCATTAAAATAATTGCAGCTACAATATAGCTATACAGGACTTGAGCTACAACATGCAAGCTGCGTAGCAAATGAATATTGGGTATACATATGGCCAGACGTATTGCACTCTGGCACTCGAGGGATTGATTTTATACACTTGTCACCATTCCACACTCCCCAGCTGTTGACTGTGGGACTTTAAGTGTACCTCTGAACGGCCAACTAAACAGCTCCACCAGCACCTTTGGTTCAGTAGCAGTGTACTCTTGTATACCACCCTATACTCTCAGTGGCACTGTGATGCGAACTTGTCAGGGTGATGGAGAGTGGTCGGGCAATGAACCAGTTTGCAGTAAGTTCAGTCAGCCTATAGCTACACGTATACATGAAGATGTCACCGTACATTTCTGAGAGTATATAGATCTACATAACTATGTGTGGTTAATATAGAAGGAAGTTATCAATCATCAGACACGATACACGATCGGATATACCTACACACTGCTGCTTCATGCTGTCCCAGAACATTTGTGAATGTACGTAGGAGCTGATATTCTGTGGTAGCCAATGATTAAGAATTTGCAGTGTCCAAACATGTAATTTATTGGTAATTTGAAGCCAATTTTGGCAACTTTTGAGTCCGTAAAACCCTAAATTTATTATGCACTTTCTGAGCAGAGCTGCAATTGACCCTACCATGCAGCTGCTAGTTAAGCCACCGAAGTTAGTTGTACATTCCAAATTAATCAACTCTAAACTGCAATAATATTGTGAAAACAAGTTACAGATGAAAGAAATTTAAGAATACAGTGAGATTTGTGACCAACACACCTCACCACATTCTCCAGGCTGTTCCCTGCTGTGTGAGAATACGGGCACACCCAATGCAAATTGTACCGCGTGTGACTGCCCAATGGGACTCACTGGAGGAACGTGCTCTGTGGACATCGATGAGTGCGATGGCCTGAACCCTTGTTTGAGTGGCTCGTCATGTCGGAATGAATTCGGTGGATATAGATGTGAATGTGCACCTGGCTTCACTGGGCAGAATTGTGGAGAGGACGTCAATGAGTGCACCAATAATCCGTGCTTGAACAGCGGCACATGTACAAATGAAATTGGAGGATTTAGTTGCAGTTGCACGGACGGCTACCTTGGGGAAACATGTGGGGACGTAGAACCATGCTTCCGGAACTGTTCTGAAGCTTGCTTGCCAGGTATGGATATTTGTACTGAATGTAGTATTGGTAGGGATGAGTGGTATTAGTCGCAAGGTTGCTGGTTCGAATTATAGGAGATTTCACTGAAAGGAGTCAACGTACTTGGCTAAAATGAGTAGGTGTATTCTTGAACATGTTTTCACCTGAAATAGTTTACACCGCATCCTTTGGAGGGGATGTAATTAAAGCCACCTGTCCCAGCTAGGGTGGTGGTTAGTATTAGTTGCCTCGTTAGGCACTCTATTAATTATATGCATTTGGAGGTATACAAGTGATGGGCTACACATGCACTATAATTTCTTGTGGCCAGCCACATTTCATCTTTAATGTCTCTGTGCTGCACAACAGCGCAATGGCAGAGAGACCTTTGCATCTTCTACAATGAGCTGAGGGAGTGGCGGTCCACGTCAATCCAGTGTGGGCTGCAGGTGCCCATCGTTGAGCCAAGTGGTCAGGGGACAGCCGAACAACAATGGTCTGAAGCTCGAGGATACTGGAACACACTGAGGAACCTCTGGACAATCCAAGCTCAGAACAGGGAGATTGCCAACATAGCACCTTCTCAACCAGCAGGAGAGGGTATGTCTTCTATAATAGTGATGCATAACCCTCATTCTATGGATAGCACTTGTTATATCTCATATACAGTTACAATCTCAAGGTTTAAGTTATGACCTAGGCGCTCCCACATTCAGTCCATCCAGTAAAGGGATTGATCATCGAGTCCACTTGTATGGCATGGGCGTAGCCTCGTTCCCAGGCCGCGTGCTCCCACGCGGCCTGGGAACGAGGCTATAGGCATGGGCAATGCACAGTTTATAAGTTATACATGCCCACTGTATCTCAGTTTCCAGTGTGTTGGATATACTCTGGCAGGAAGAAATAACAGACTGGAGAGCAGAATTCAGTGCCTGGCAACAGTACGCCATCTCACAAGGCTTGCCGGTTGCTTTCAGTGCAACAAGCACATCTGTTCTCCCTGCTACCTGGACAGTCTTTCTAAGTGAGTGGTCGTCCAGCAACAGGCTTTACGATGACGCATACTCACAAGTATGTCCAACTGGGAATTAGCAAAGACACACATCGATATCACTCAAGTTGTCCTTTAACACTTCTAGACATAGAGAGTTCATTAGCATTATTAATTTTATATTCTTTTTTATACACAAATGCAAAGAAACAGAATTAGTTTTGTGCATAGCTAGTTAGAGACCTGTCCTTACTTGGCCGATACTCCATGATCCATTTTTATTGCTTTACGTTGTACAGGATTTTACCTCCAGAAAGAAATTCAGTGTTAAAAAAATATCTCATCGGCATGCCATAATAATGATATATGATATATCAAAACTACAAATCGATCACACCGAGATCTACATACCCTAGCTGTGCCAATTGAGTGGTTGAAATCATTAATTTTGTTCACCATGTACAGAGGTCAGTCTCTGTCCATAGATTAGATTGTTGAACTTGCAACAGGTAACCCCCCCCCCCCCCCCCCCCCCCCCCCCCCCCCCCCCCCCCCCCCCCCCCCCCCCCCCCCCCCCTTCACTGGCATCTCTGCAAACCACACCCACTCTCTTCTTAGAGAAAATCTCATCACTTACCTCAGATGCAGTGCACGGTAGTGCAATCTGCTGATTGACAACTGTACGTACAAAAGTGATGACGACAACAGCAAAATACAGTTCAGTGGTACTGTACATGAAATTGGTAATTGATTCATCATACACAACGGCACCTATACTGGGTCCTAAGTCTACGTCCTAATCCGGTCCTTTCTCCTCGACCTGAAGAGGCTCCTAATGACGAACACCTGCATCGTACCCACACCAAGAATCACCGCGCATCCAGTGAGCGACCACCAGAGGACACGCCTGTTGTTGCTGTCCAACGTGTGGCGATGTCGGGACTCACGGGCACGGAAGAAGCTTTGCGTGTTGATCATTTTGTCCAGCTTCACAGCAAGTGAGTCCAGTTTCATCTGAATAACAAATTTTTTATTCACAGTGGAGATCTCATAATACAGAGAACCCCACTTGAAGGACACCATCTCATAATACAGAGAACCCCACTTGAAGGACACCATCGGATAATACACAGAACCCCACTTGAAGGACACCATCTCATAATACACAGAACCCCACTTGAAGGACACCATCTCATAATACACAGAACCTCACTTGAAGGACACCATCTCATAATACACAGAACCCCACTTGAAGGACACCATCTCATAATACACAGAACCCCACTTGAAGGAAACCTCTGAATAATTAAGCACCTCCCCATGAAGACACTCCACCAAGTGCCAAGTCAAGTCAGATCCAAGCCAAGCCAAATCCAAGCCAAGCCAAATCCAAGCCAAGCCAAATCCAAGCCAAGCCAAATCCAAGCCAAACCAATTCAAAGCCAAGCAGAGCCACATCCAACCTAAGTTCCAAGCTGAGTCAGTATGCTCAATTTGTGGAGTAGAAACTTAAATTCTGCCCTTCCATCTCCCTCCCCTTTTCCCCTTCCCCCCCCCCCCCCCCCCCCCCCCCCCCCCCCCCCCCCCACCTATCTCCCCCTTACTCCACCCCCTTCCCTCTTCCTCCTTTGTGCCCTCACCGTTATGTCTGCGACCTTCATGTCCATGACCACTGCCTCTCTGCTTAGCTGGTAGGGGATGGTCTCTTTCCCCTCCCCCTCCTCTCCAACATCATCATCGATTATTATGTCCAGAAAGAGCATCTTATCTATGGAACAGTACACATACACATTGGATGGGGCCATTGGAGTTAGAGCATAGTTGTATGAATCAGACTACTTACTGGTTTCCTAGCCTCGTTCTCAGGCTCACATGTGGAACGTGGAAGTGGGCCTGGTGACACTTGGCAAAATTCCCGTATGTGCTGAGCTCAGCAGCCTTGGCAAATCACATTCGTCCATTGCCAATTAATGCGTAGTAATTACATTCCTTACCCCGTGAAAAGTGTAGCCGTTCGTGTTCTAGCCTTCAAGACTCACCTCTGGTCGCTCCTAGACAAGGACTTAGCCATCACCAACAGCTACCTTCCGCGTGATTTTGAATGCATCCAAGTAAGGAATGTAATCACTTATGCAATTAAGCTGACTGAGCACCTACGGGAATTTTGCCAAAGTGTCACCAGTCCCTCTTCTGCGTTCCACGTGTGGGCCTGGGTACGAGGCTACTGGTTTCCATGGATGGTGGATAGAGTCCACCCGCAAGGCAATTTGGATTTCATCGAGACAACTGAATGACATGATACCACCTGTGTTTACACTAACAACAGTAACAAAACTGGTAGGGCGGAGCCAGGTTGAGGGGTGGAGCTGTTGTCTGGCTAGTGGTTACAGCTGGGCTAGCTGTTTGGTGTTTCCTCACGTGAGCATTATGTAATTGACAAAGGGCCAAAATTTTCAGAATGAAAATGCGAAGTTTTGCGTATTGTTCAAACAACTACACGTTCAATGCTTGGTGTGAATGACAGTCGCCCCCCGCTAGCCAGATACGTGTGGTAAGTTACCTGGTACCCTAGCTCTTCTTGCTGTTCTGAGCCCCAGGTTGCCCACATTCGACTAAGTCCTTTCTACCACCTTTCTACCCTTGACATCACACACATGAGGAGGCCCTTCGCATAAACTCTTTCGTGCAACCAAAAGCGGTGCGCGGGCCTGGGAACGAGGCTAGTTCGGTATCAGTGTCCTGGTGTTCCGTAGGCCGCATAGCTCCTCTTCTTATGTCCTCTGACTCCATTCTTACCCATGCATTAATTATTGCATCAACAACTGAGAGCTCGCTCGCCTAGTTACACTCTAGACATCCAGTCGAATGGGATCTAGAACCCGCCCAGTAGCATCCTCACTGCACTTGGTGTGATCTAGAACCCTCCCAGTAGCATCCTCGCTGCACTCGGTGGGATCTAGAACCCTCCCAGTAGCATCCTCACTGCACTCGGTGGGATCTAGAACCCTCCCAGTAGCATCCTCACTGCACTCGGTGGGATCTAGAACCCTCCCAGTAGCATCCTCACTGCACTTGGTGTGATCTAGAGAACCCTCTCAGTAGCATCCTCACTGCACTCGGTGGGATCTAGAACCCTCCCAGTAGCATCCTCACTGCACTCGGTGGGATCTAGAACCCTCCCAGTAGCATCCTCACTGCACTCGGTGGGATCTAAAGAACCCTCCCAGTAGCATCCTCACTGCACTCGGTGGGATCTAGAGAACCCTCCCAGTAGCATCCTCGCTGCACTCGGTGTGATCTAGAACCCTCCCAGTAGCATCCTCACTGCACTCGGTGGGATCTAGAACCCTCCCAGTAAAATCCTCACTGGGATCTAGAACCCTCCGAGTAGCATCCTCACTGCACTCGGGACACCAGAGCTCAGATTTTCTGATGTGTGGATCCCATTTTATCCTAGATTCTAGGTTACTTTTAACCCTTTCCATGATGTCATGAGACCTCCTTGGAATTGTAAGCACTGGTTATACCATTAAATTTGTACTCCAGATAGTTATGACGACTATGTGGGTTGTTCCTAGTTATCATAACTGGGGGTTGTTGCAGATGACGTATGTACACACACGCTGCTAGCGTAGCCTCGTTCCCAGGCTCCTCCCCAGCTTTTTGGTGACAAAAAGCTGGGGAGGAGCCTGGTGACAAAAAGTTGGGGAGGAGCCTGGCGACAAAAAGCTGGGGAGGAGCCTGGCGACAAAAAGCTGGGCAGGAGCCTGGCGACAAAAAGCTGGGCAGGAGCCTGGGAACGAGGCTAGCTTCTAAAGCACATAATACGACTCAATGTGCCAAACAAGACTGAGCGGAGGGCAGGGTGGAAAAAGGGAATACAAGTTTTAGTTTAATTTGCATTGTGTAACAAAACACCAAGGTAGGGTCCGTAATTGACACCCACTCCTCCATATGACCACCCAACGTCTGCTGGGTGAGAAGGCCTTAGAACAAGGATAGATTTCTCATACAATGTGACAACAGTGTGTACACGTTAGTGTTCCAACGATACCAAATTTTTACCGATTCCGATATTGGAATATGTGCAATAATTATGCTGATATTGACACCACTGCGTCACAGGTACATACTTAACACATACTCTTGAAATTCATTCTTTGCAACAAGCTTTGCTTTCATCCACAGAATTGGTACGAGCCAGGGAACGAGGCTACCACTCAATCAGACTCATCAGTACTACAATAGCCGGTAGCTGATAGCTCACAACTGCATGGTTCGATACCGACACCGATAGCAGCATCAGTGGAACCCTAAACACATACTACCGGGCTTCACAAATGTACCACAAGTGATGCAAACTGTTGGGGGAAGGTCAGTTTGAACGTCACCTGTGAATCTGCTGAATGAGTTGTCCAGACATATCTCGTGTTCTCCCGTGGTCTTGATGTCAATAGCATGCAGGCCGTCTGAGCTGGATGCATCCATTACCAGAGCACCGTGGCCAGGACCGTTCACGATAAAGTTGATGTCTAAATCTCCACCTTCAATCACCTGAAAAGGACGGTCAATACGTCACTGCAAGTGGTGGTGTAAGTAGGTACATCCACACTTCTTCTGAATTGTGGTCATGTAATTTTATCCTCTGATGCATACTACAAAAAACCTAATATGACGATAATTGTGGGCTCATAGCACCCATCCCTACACAACAAATCTATGCATGCATTCCGGCATAATGGGATGGTTTACCTACTTCTGTTATATCAGTTGTACTGAACTCTCAGATGGAACCACACTGAACGGTAAAGCTCAAGGGTAGAAGAAATTAGTGCAGGGTAGGCACAGGCACACATTGCCATACCAGCTCCCAGGAGAATCATGATATACCCCTTACGTCCACCTGACATCAATTGGATAATACCAGGCCTTCTCCCCGTTTTTCGCCACGCCGCTCTTCCGCATCCGTCAACGCAAACCAGAAAACAATGGGGGTAGGCCTGGGAACAAGGCTAGCCCTTACCCAAACCCAGCCACAATTAACTGCATACGGAAGCTATCGTATGGCTGCGGAAACTTGAACTTCATGCAAGAGGGGAGTCCAGGACTCAGGCTACGCCCTGAATCAACTGCTGAGCTCAACTGTCATGGCACATTTCTATTGAAAATCCTCCATGGACAGTACACCTATGGTTTAGGTTGCACACCTGATACTCGACTTCCAAGAAAGCACCCTCGTGGATGTAGTCGTAGAAACATTCGGACTTCCCCGCCGGGAGCTTGAACGTGAAGGTGAAGTCTCGCGCGCTGCAGGACGCCCACAGGAGAACAGAGAACACCAGCAATGCAGACGCAGAGTAGGCCATTCCCTCCTGATCCTCAGACGGTGATCCTATTTAAAGCACATCCGGTCTCCTGCTGGCCACGCCTACATTGCTACATAGCGCTAGCGCTGCAGAGTCAATAGTAGTCTGGTTCCCAGACCCAACCCGCGAGTAAGGGTCTTGGCAAATGAACCGCGCTTCCGCACAGTCAAGGAATTTCATTCAGTGTGCATTATTAGTTGCTGTGAGTTGGTGAGAAGCCGCAGGCGCTTGACTCGCGACTGATGAATGACATTACTAGCTATATAACGCAGTCACACATACTAGTACTAGTTCAAGTAACGTATGGTTTTCCCTAATCAACACTTTCGCTGAATGCAGCGCTCGCTAACCAAAAATCTCTGGTAGCCACAAAGAGCGTGAGCAACTTGATTCTGGCGGTGGAGGTGCGCTGTCACAAGGTGCAGGGCATGGCATGACGGAAGCTTGCGATTTCCGGGTTGATCGACCGCGCCCCCTCACATATTTGCCAACCTCCTCCTCGATTTCCGAGGTCAAAGGTCACGTGCATATTTAATGAGCTTCAACAATGCTATAGTTATGCATGACATAGGAATACTCCTGTTTCTACACTACAAGAAAGGCTAGAGTTTGGTTTCTGCTGATAATAACTGCTCTTTTTCTAATCCTTCAACCACACAGAGCATTCTGACTAGAGCTCTAAAGTTTGACGAATGTTCTTTTCGCGTGTGATCTCCATAAGCAACTGTCGATACAAGTCATGGGTGCTCAAAGCCGGTACAGAACCCACAAGGATTCAGCCATAGCCACGCGTGCACGTGACCTTTGACCTCTCGGAAATCGAGGAGACGATGCCTCAACAGGCTAAGAAGCAACGGCTTGAGAAAGAGCTGGAGAGATAATAGACAACCCTTCGTAGCTTTGGTTACGTTTGCTGTCTGTTTTGGTCAGTCCAGTCCAGTCCATAGTACAGTCCATGGTCCAGCCTAGAGTCCAGCTATTACAGAGACCCTCCAAAAGGGTGCATGCGTACCGCGTCAGGTAGAAAATCGTCACCGGGACTAGCGCATGCGCGGCCATGCGTCAATAGAATGGGGCGGGCCCCTGATCATAGATTGATCTATGCGCTTTCTTGCAGAACCCTTACGGTTGTATACAATCTCGTACCTAGCTCCTAGTACGGTCGTAAGTCACAAGGTGTCCAATTTAAAGAAATGTCCGTTTCGTACGAGTCGAAGCGCTGTAATGTTGTAGTCTTAGGTGTAACGGGATCCGGCAAATCGACGGTCGCCAATAGAGTCCTTTGCCATGACATTTTTCCTGTTGAATCGAAGCCTACAAGCGTGACAAATTTGATTAAATGCGAAGAAAGAGTTATCGAGGGGCCAAATAAGGTTATGTACTCCGTCAAGGTGGTTGACACAATGGGATTCGCTGACCCCAAAAGAAATCCTGATGACACAATAAAGGCGATCCAGAAGTTCTTCCGAGAGAAGGTTGTAGAAGGTGTCAGTCTTGTGCTCTTCATTATGAAGGATGAACGCGTGGATGAAAAAGTGGTCGAGATGATTAAACGTATTAAGAAGCACTTTAACCAAATCTCTCCTATGTCAGCGTTGTTAATAACACACTGTGAACAAAAGAGTGATGATGCTCGTAAAAAGATTGTCAAAAGTTTCAAGACTAGTACAGACCAAGACGTACTCAATATCTGTACGTTCATGAAGAAAGGGATATATACAGTCGGATTTCCTGATCTCCAACTGTTCAGGGAAAAGTTCCGGACGCAGTATGCAGAAGAGATGGAAATTGATGTGCAGACACTGCATAAGGTGATATACCAATCCACCGAAATGCTACTGACAAGTGAGATGTTTTTTGATGAGAAATTTTGGGACACAGTGAAAGAGAGTGAAGTTCCATCTTCGGCGTCAGGGTGCAGCATTATGTAGCGTCAGGGTGCAACATTTATTATATGAATGAATGAATAAATGTCTCGTCACATGACGGCAGGCCATAAACTTTGACCTATGGGACCACAGGTGCAAAATTGGGGTGCTCATTTGCATGTTCCAGAATAGCACCCTGCTTGGGGTACACCGGTTTCCATGGTAACATTGGTACTAGACCATGGTTTTAACAGAATCTGATTGTTCTTTGTTCCCATGAATTGATTGTCACTATGGCAATTTGTTGTAGCTGCACACACTTTATTGTGGATCCATGTCCGGGGATTCAGTGGACATGGATCCACAATAAAGTGTGTGCAGCTACAACAAATTGCCATAGTGACAATCAATTCATGGGAACAAAGAACAATCACAACTCACAACGGCAAAGCATCATGACGGTTGGTTTGGTCACCTCAGTTGCAGCTCATATGGTCATGGGATGCATCTGCATTACATGTGACTGTTATTGCGGTACTCACAACTCACAACTGAAAGCAAGTCATGGGATGACAAATGTATTGTTACTTCAACTGTTCAACAATGCATGTAGTTTCTACAGTGCGGTTTTATTATATCATGGAAACCATGCATGCCACAACAAAATTGTTATTTAGCAAAGTAGTTGTTAGGACAGTTGCATGACCATATACCATTGCTAATTCAAAGTATGCAGTGATTACTAGTGGGTAGCTGCTGAAGTTTACTTAAGTATGACTTGTTGTATACTTGTACTAGCACGCTTTAACGGAACACTCAAATTCTAATTCTGACTTACAAGAAATACAAGACTGCTTATATACAAAACCAAAGTCACACATAAGCCTTTCAAGAACAAAGGTACAAGTGTGCACATGCAATCCCAGCACCCAGGGTGCTATATATTCTGGAACATGTGAATGAGCACCCCAATTTTGGTATTTGTGACCATGCATATAACTTCATACTGCATTGTACATGTCCTACTGACTGTTCTGGTTCATGTCGTGTGCGTGCATGTGTGTGTGTACAATAGTTACTGCAAATTACTCAATGTAGCATCCCTCACTCCAGCATGAATGCCATGCATTTCAGTAGTAAAGGGGTGCATGTGTGAGGGATATCCGGATGTGTGCACAGCTTCATTATGCAGGTGATGATTCCTTACCAACCCTAATGAATTGTCATGGCCCCACTCGATGATAGACTTCAGAATATCACCTCTCACTCCTGAATGCCAGGCATTTCAGGGTGTAAGAACAAGAAGAAAGGGTGGGTGCGACAGGTTTATCAGGTGATTGCCATCACTTCCTCATCAGATTTGATAATACTTTACCCTTAATGACTCGCTATGCATGGCCGCACTCAAGAACTGACTTCCCAGCGGTGATCATTGCTTAACATTAGTACTTGTTTTGAGATTCAGTGGTTGTTACTGCATTTTCCAATTTACTGGCCGGTGGTGATGCAGTAGCAAATTGTAGGTTGTAGCCATGCATGCTTCACAAACTGAATGAAGAGTGCTATTAGATATGCAGGAAGGTAAAAAAAAACAAACTACTAGGTATGAAGCAGCACACTTCAGTAGCTCACGTCTCAGGAAGAACCACAGGAGTTACCACGTGAAATTAGCTAAATTAGATATTGGGTAGCAATAGCAATTTCAATGGCACCTTATAGCATATTAATGCATGCTGTCTGGATGTACATGTACCATGCATACAACTAGACCTATATCAGGAATTACTGATGTCAAGAATTAATGATCCTTTCACTGCAATTTCAACTTCAGAATCAGATAATTCTGATCCATGTAAAATTAATCTTCAACCTTCTCTGTCTTCACTTTAGGAGAAGGCCCACTTGCTGTGTGTCTTCCGGCCGAAACTGCATTGGGCACACAATAGACAAAGATACATACAGACTTGTTAAGATCATTAGCAACTGCAGCAATGTCACAGTAACCACTTCTCCCACATAACCACCTATTATTTCGTTAACCACCTATTATTTCACCTCTTTTTGTGTAAAGCTTCTGATAAAATTTTTTCTCAGAGAAAATTGCATGCAACATCAGTCAATCCACCTGTTGAAGATGTCAATTAGAAATTCTCAATAGAAAATAGAACACGTTAATATAGTATGCAGACAACATGTAAACTGAGCCCAGTAATGGTAAATTTGCCAGTTGTGAATTGCACTTCTGGTATAATACTATGCAGTTGTTAGTTTCTATTGCAATAAAGCAATTATAAGGAGCTAGCTATGAGTTTAGGAATGTACAAAAAATTTAACAAACAAGAATCGGTTTTCAACGCTATATTATACTACAACTAATATTACTGAAGGGACTTTTTCCTGTATTAACTTGCGTACCATTATTCTTTGCCATTTCGGTTTCTGTTTCTACACCCTCCGGTTCTTTTCTTAATGTTTGGATTTTTGATAGTACCGTTTGCTTTCGCGATGTTACTCTTTGCGTTTCTAAAGATAATTGTTTCTCTTTTTCTTTTAGTTCTTTCAGTTCTTCTAATAGTATTTTCAATTCATCGGCTGGTTGTGATGCAGTACATTCTCTATGCATCGTGTGTTGATGTGGTCCTACACTTGGTCCCTTGCTTTTTGCGAAAATCTCTCCAAAATCAACAGGACTGTTTTGCTTCATGACCACCGCCTGAAGAATTTCCTCGTCTTCCTTCATCTCCTCTGCAATCGCCTCCTTGAGGCCGTCTCTTATTTCGGAAATATTAGGAAAACCGACTGCGTAAATGCGTTGTTTCACGAACTCAGCGAAACGCTTTGTTAAAGAATCGCGGCAGAACTGCTCTACAATCTTATCTCGTGCTGTTTTGTCTTTTCCTTCGCAACCGGTGAGCAAGAGTGCTGATACATTCGATACGCATTAATGTAGTCGGTTTAACATAATGTCTATGTTTTCCTGTTTCACTTCAGTTAGACGTCCAGAGTCAAACACAAACAGCACAAGATTGACTTTCTCGAAGTTCTGTGCACCCGGGTCGTACTCTCCTTCGAGTCCCAAAATTTTGGTTTTGTATACGACTTCACCCGTACTGGAAAATCCTTGAATACGCTCGTCAATGACTATCTCTCTACCAGTATTACCTACAATGACGATGTTACGGACGTTAGAATCGAGAGACTGTTGATCAGCCATGTCGACGGCTTAGGATCATGCGCAACTTGTGTAATTTATCGATTTATGTTGTACGAACTACAACTACGCGGGTATATAATTAGTATGCAGTAGCTAGCTAAGTCTCAAATTATAATTATTATGACGTCATGTGAATTTACTTCACGGCGAATTTGTTTGTGCAGATCTATATCTACGCATGCGCTGTTAACGACACACCCCTAGTCTAGTATGCACGTTCGAGGCAGTGAAGCTTTTTTCTCCGTCTTGACAGGCGATGGTCGGCCGAGAGCCGTGACTATTGACTGTCACCTGATGGGTAGTCTCGCGGGGCCAGACCCTCACGGAAGGGTAATAAGCTGAAGGATATTGGCTATCTTCTGCGATGGATCAGCAACTATCTCTACAACCGACACCAGTATGTTCAGTTGTGGTGGATGGTGAATCATCTCCTAGCCTCGTTCCCAGGCCTTCCACACCTCCAGCTTTTGATCGCTTCTGTGGAAGGCCGCTGGGAACGAGGCTATCATCTCCCCCAACCCAGGTGTTGTCTGGAGTCCCGCCGTCGCGTAGAGCTTTACGTAAAAAAGCAAAAAATCCCACGTGTAGTACGTGGGACGATTTTACGTGCCCAATCCCACGGGTAGTACGTGGGACGATTTTACGTCAACAACTCCACGTACAGTACGTGGGACGATTTTACGTACGCCCAAATGACGTAAAAAAAATCCCCCAGTGTAAGTTGGGATAGTATATCTTACGTGGCAGGATTTTACGTCGATTGAAGTGACGTAAAATCTTCCCTCGTAAGATGCATGGATCGACTGACGCAAGATACGGAATAAGCATGAGTGATATTAAGTGGGAGGAGCTGGGTAAAACTGCAATTGGAGGGCGGGGCTAGACGTGATGGGCTGGGCGCGGAGGATAGGTCAACCATGAATCTCATCATCATCGGAGTAAGTAGATCCACGGCCATACACGTAGCTATATGTGGCCCATTAATTTTGTGCAGTAAATTAAGAGGACGTTGGTCCTGCAGGAAGTAGCTACATACTGTATACGTAATGGGCATGCATGTGCATTCAGCACTGGCCTTGGCCGATACCTAACTTGATTGCCCTACTTCCTGCCGGACCAATAACCACTTTGTACATGTGAATTTCATGATGTACTCCTGCATAACTGATATTCCGTGTTCCATCACAGAAATGAATAGATAATTAAGGTTATAAAATGTTTATGAATGTTGCCATGGCATACCGCATTACAAAAGATGTCAGGTGAAGTGATAGTCTGCCTTGAACAGACAGTATGAGTTTTCACCTGAAAAATAGATAAGTGGCTTGTATATCAATGGGTAGGAACTCACCATTGTGTAGAGTTGCTGCTGTTGTATAGTGCATAAGTATAAGCGTTCTAGGAAACAATGCAATAGTCTTTATCATCTGCCTTGAAGTATGGTCACTTGGGAAAAAGGCCGCATATATGATCATTTGTTGGATTGTACTGGGTCACCATGCCTGCCCACCAAGTATTTGCGGTACCATTCTCGTTTTCAAACTCCATTTCGATATTTTTTCCCATATCTGGGGTGATGCACTGCTGTTTACTTGTGTGTGAACACAAGTAAACACTTGGGTTGTGGTTGGTTGTATATCGTCCATTTTCCTTTTCCTACATTTGAGAGCGCTTTACCCTTACTAGTGTTTGTTAGATCTTTAAGCACTGACTTACTGGTGCCTTGAAAGCTGCATTTCTTATCAGGTGGTCCGTATTGGGCATCCGGATCCTGGTGTGATCTCTTCTGGTGTGAACAAATTATTATTATAACGTCTAGTCATACGGTGGAGATTCTATAGACAGTGTAGAACATGTTCTAGCCAATGCTGTTTTAGTTAACAAAAACTTAAACTATGATGCATTTTAGTATGGTATATTTCACTATAGTAATTAAACTAAAACTAAAATGAGGACTGTCTCAGCCTGTTAATTAAAACTACAACTAAAATAATATTTAAATCACCCCCAAAAGTGGTTATTAAAACTAAAAGAGCCTTTACTAACCCTTTTGAGATTTAGTAATTAAATCTAAAACAAAACTAAACAATACGACTTCTACCCAATTATGACCAAAAACTACCCGCCCCCAACTGTGCAGCCCCTCTCACAAGCCTAGCCCCACCCCCTAGCTGTACAGCCCACCCGTACCCCTACCTGTGCAGCTAGCCTAGCCCCGCCCTCAGCCTAGCCCCACCCCCAGTTGTACAACTCGCCTCCAATTGCAGTGTCATCCAGCTCCTCCCACTCCCTACTTATGCAGCTAGCCTAGCCCCGCCCACCAATTGCAGCCAGCTCCTCTCACCCTCTAGTTGTACAGCTAGCCTAGCCCCGCCCTCCAATTGCAGTTGTTACCCAGCTCCTCCCACTTATATCACTCATGCATATTCCGTATCTTGCGTCCGTCGATCCATGCATCTTACGAGGGAAGATTTTACGTCACTTCAATCGACGTAAAATCCTGCCACATAAGATAATACTATCCCAACTTACACTGGGGGATTTTACGTCATTTGGGCTTACGTAAAATCGTCCCACGTACTGTGCGTGGAGTTGTTGACGTAAAATCGTCCCACGTACTACCCGTGGGATTGGGCACGTAAAATCGTCCCACGTACTACACGTGGGATTTTTTGTCTCGGCACCGAAGTGCCGAGACACAGTGCTGGATGCGTAGGTACGTACGTACGTACGTACGTGGTACGTCGCTTTTCGCAATGCGCCCGCGCAAGTGCTGCATGCATGCTCTACACCCTTAATAGGGTGTCAAAAGTATTTATAGCCTGCAAGTAAATCTTCAAAATTGATTATGGGTTTGAATGGCTGCTCATGAATCCTCTTACCAAGACTGCTGCTACGTAGCTCTAATACTTAATTCAGGACAATGAATACTCACTGGCCCATCCAGTGTGCTGCACTCAGCCATCCCAAGTGCATACTAAAGCTCACTCAGCTCTAGCTAGCTAGCTATAGGCCTATAGATAAGTGCTGAAAGAATTGGCCAAGGTGTTGACTACACATCAAGCCCAGACTGCTTTCACCCTTTGGGTGAACATTCCTGACCCACCCCTTGCTCACACAGAACCTCCAAGGATATTGACGCTCACTTGAGCTGAAAGTCTCGTAGCTAACAGGTTTTTCAGTCATAATAAAGGGTTAAGCAGCTGCCATGTCCTCTGCATGATTCTAGCTGATACCAAGTCATGCCGAGACACATCAAGTCTTTTAAAGACTCACTTGTTACTATTTTACGTAAAGATATGCACGACCAGTCCCGCAAGGCTCAGTTCTCGGACCGCTACTGTTTTTGATTGTATTGCATCAGTGCCGCTGACTGGTGACTCTAAACTTGTTCTCTATGCGGATGACGTTTTGCTCTGCCATTCTGACGACTACATCGAGCTCCAGACTGACATCAATGCAATACATCAATGTGTCAGGAAGTGCCACCTAACCCTGAACCCATCTAAATGCAAGGTTCTTATTGCGTCCAAAAAAGGACTCCACTCAATCCAACTGTACCACTATTATTGGATGGCAGGCCCATGGAACAAGTCAGCAACTACCGCTACCTGGGAGTTATGGTTACCAGCAAACCTGGTCTGACCACATTGAGCAAATCTGCACCAAGGCTCAAAGTTTAGTTGGTATGGTGTATAGGCAGTTCTATTGCTGGGCAGATACTACTACATTGCTCACACTTTACCTCACATGCATCCGTCCACACCTTGAATATGCCTGTACCCTATTATACATGCAAGGAAACTCTGAATCTGTGCAGAAATTTGCCTGTAAAGTCTGTCTGAAGTGCTGGGATTTGAACTATGATGCTATGCTGCATCTCCTGGGTATCACACATTTATCTACACGCCGGCAATACTTGATCATGAAACTAACTTCTTGTCTGTACAAGGTACTTCATGGGTATATATTCCTTTCCCCGCCTGGTGTTTTTGTACATACACTTTCTCACACTCGCATAGTAGTAATTAGGATGTAATTCGTCCTTTTTGTCGTACTACTTACTTGTATCATTCCTTTGTCCCCAATGTTGCTCATTTATGGAACTCTTTACCTGACCCTAACTTCATCCTCCATTTCTATTTTCAAGAGACATTTGTACCACTACCTAGGCTCATGTTAATATTAGCCTCGTGCTATTCATGTACCGCCTTGTATTCCACACAGAATTATTATTATAGGAAAAAAAAAGGGTGGGTCAAGTTTGTTCTGCGCAGTCAGCACGTAGACCGTACCTAGCTGACACTGTTTTTTGGTGCTTGATTCAAGATTCATTCATTGCGACTGACCAGTGAGGTATGCGCGTAATTTACAACAGGAAACACACAAACACACACACACAACTTCAGTTCAGGCAAATAATAACTCTGCATCACTTCAGCTTCAGCCCGACCCGTGGCTGTTGGCACCATGTACCGAAGGGGCTACCCGTCCCACCATGACACTCACAGGTGAGCACGACTCGGTAGTGAGCATTAGTCCCGCCTGCCACGTGTACATGTCTAGCGGCCACAGGCCTGGTCAAAAAGTGCAGCATAGCAATTTTCTGCCTCGGTGAAACATCGATGAATGTCTGTTCAGAGACAGAGGAGTGTCCCTTTCGTCATGAAACGTAAACACACACACAACTTCAGTTGAGGCAAATGTCTCTGCATCACTTCAGCTTTGGCCCGACCCATGGCTGTCAACAGCATGTACCGAAGGGGCTACCCATCCCACCATGACTGGTGAGTACGACTTGGTGGTGAGCATTAGTCCCACCTGCCACGTGTACATGTCTAGCGGCCACAGGCCTGGTCAAAAAGGTTCAGCATAGCAATTTTCTGCCTCGGTGAAACATCGATGAATGTCTGCTCAGAGACAGAGGAGTGTCCCTTTCGTCATGAAACGTAAACACACACACAACTTCAGTTGAGGCAAATGTCTCTGCATCACTTCAGCTTTGGCCTGACCCATGGCTGTCAACAGCATGTACCGAAGGGGCTACCCATCCCACCATGACTGGTGAGTACGACTCGGTGGTGAGCATTAGTCCCACCTGCCACGTGTACATGTCTAGCGGCCACAGGCCTGGTCAAAAAGGTTCAGCATAGCACTTTTCTGCATCCAGTCGATTAGCGATGAATGTCTGCTCAGAGAATAGTGTCCCATGGGTGAGCGCGGGTTAGCTTGAATCCATGAAGCGCTACCGCAGCCTTGATTGCCTGCCTAACACCCCTGAGGTTTGCTGGGGTGTCAAAAGTGTGGGTCTGCAACGCAAGACTACTTTCCATGATGGGTAAGGTAAATCGGGGTAATTCCGGTCACCGCACAATTCCGGTCAGTATAGCCCAAAAGCTAAGTTTACATAGAGCAATGCGGATATAATTGCAGTTCTAGTACGAGGAGCACTTAGTGTTACTGCAGCATAAGTGCATGGGACTCTCAAAGAATCTATCGTGTACAATTTGCGGTGGCTTTTGACCGGAATTATACTGTGACCAGAATTACCCCGTTTTACCTTATAGGTGTGGTTAAAGTCATGAATGTGTATATAGAGGATTGCATGTATGCATGGTCATGCTCAAGCTCACAGATTCATAGAAGTCACGATGACCACAGAAGAATGCTGCATTATCTGAGATATAGTTGCATCTAGAGTTGCTGGTACCCATGAATCATTAATGATTCATGGGTACCAGCAACTCTACTAACATCAACAACAACCAGCAACTCTACTAATATTAACCCATTAACCGATAAATTATTTTTCTCCGGAGGTCTCTAGTAGCGTATGGATGCATTAAACCTACCATATCTCCAGTTCTCTCAGCTTTTCAGCCCCCAAACTCCACACACCTGACCTTGCAGCAATCCTCTACACTTTCGTGACTTTAACCACACCCACCCATCAAGGGACATCCAATAGTCACGGCTCTCGGCCGACCATCGCTCGACTAGACTGAGAAAAATGCTTCACTGCCAGAAAAGGAGGGCCTACAAGGCGAGAGGACTGTTTTCTCAGCCCATTTGTGCAAAGGAGGACAGAAGTGGCCCGCTGGGCTCCAACCAAGGGCTCTTCAAGGCTAAGCCCAAACACCGCCATGCTGTCTGCACCCTTCGGGTGCACCCACCCACCTCCCCCTGCCCCGCCCTCTCTGCTGGCGCAGAGCCTATCTCCCAAGGACATTGCCGGGAGTCTGACATCACATCTCATGCTGTCTGTAGACGGCTTCATCGGTTAAAGTGTTAATGGAAATACATGTAATATTTTTAATGATATTCATGAGGCTCTAACCATGCACCGGTGTCGACTAAAAGCTGAGAATGACAGGTAACTGTATTTGGCTTCACAGGCACCATCAGCATGAACTCCAAGCCCTTTACCATGCAGAATAATAGTAAGTAGGCTGCTAATGATATTCATGAGTCACTTAATGATATTCATGAAGGCCTTGACCAGAATTGGAGTCAGTGTAGGGCTATGTAGAGGCTTAGTGCTAAGTTCTGATTTAGCCTGCCAGCTGTACCTCACGATATCAGCGGCACATTTCAGACTTCATAGCCACTTATTAACAAACAAGTGTACAATGAAATCGAATATATTAGGTGCCATGGCGACGTAATTGTTTCCGGTAAACAATCCACTAATTATGACTGTCCTTAACCGCTTCTTTTCCGTTTACTGTTATCAAAATGCACCTAAAATTGCCCAAATTATATATCATTCGAAAGCTTTCGGTACGTGCTACAGTAATCTAAGTGGAAAATTTGCACTATCCACTGTTGTTGAGAGATACGCGAACAAATAGCTAAATTTAGCGTCAAAATGCCGCCTAATTAAGTATTCACGAAGGCCCTGCTCTTACCAGGAATTAAAGTGTAGGACAAATTTTCCACCCAGAATTCGAATGTACAAGCATGGAAGAATCTCCTACCAAAAACTGGTCTCCATCTATGTAGCTAGGATTTGGTATATAGCGGTAAACGATAACTCGCACGAACCGGTCCGTTTGCTATTCCGTGCTTCCAGCCTGCCAAACTAGTCAATTAGCATTGTGGGACACGGTAAACCACAAATTATCAGACCAGCACGCCTTCGATGAAATTTCACCCCCTCTTGAGTCTTTTCAGCCGAAGTGTGCTTGTATAAACATTTGCACAGGAAGTGCAAATAGCTACTATTCGCCGGGCGCTGTTTTGTACTGAGCTTGATGTGAGTGTATTTGGAGTTTGAGGCCTGAATATAATTATGATGCATGCATGTGACTCTTGATTTATATCGATGATATCTAAAAGTCAGGGAACAAGTAATACAGTTTTGTACCATAGTGAGTGGGCATTTGATAGTGTTAAGCTCATCCTGGTAGTATTACCACTGTACGTCATCCAGTAGCAGTTATCCTCACCCCTCACCATGGGTATACACTTTGACCCAAGAGCGCATAAGTAGGTCGCGCCCTACTTATGCGCTCTTGTTCGACCCCATCGCTAATTTTGCTGAGTGACTGACATGTGCAGCAACTTGATTTGTGGTGTGTGAGCATCATAGACTTGGTGAAATTAATTTTATCACAGTCATACCACAACTAGATATAAAATTAATGATTGGTAGTCAGTTTCACGATTGGTCCATTGTCGGTAGAGCTAGCCTGCAACTGGGGATAAACATCACACTGATGATAGGAGTCCAGGTGCAATATAAAATACCACATGGCTGTGACCAGACATCTCTCTAATAAACGGTGCAGACGGAGTGCTTCCATGGAACCCATAATGAACTGCCTTGCATTATAAACGAGCCAATAATGAGCCAACTCTACTATACTTTCATTTTCCGTATAGCTGTTCCATAGCCTCGTTCCCAGGCCCTGCCCAGGTTTTCATCTATCGCTTTCGGTACGGATGAAAAGCTGGGCGGGGCCTGGGAACGAGGCTAGTTGCTCCAACAACAGCAGACATTTAGAAATCATTTCCATGGAAAGTATATTAAAACAGCTGCTTCATTGGTGGCACTGTCGGCTTGCTGAGCTCCCGGCTGTACAATGGCAATCTGTGTGGGGACTTACTGTACGGCTTGTGCAGCAGCCGCTTCTTGGTGTCCACCTCCAGTTGTAAGGATGAAATGTCGTACACCATGCATTCAAATATCTGTCCAAGAAAAAGACTGTTAGCAACTTAGCATATTAGTACACTACATGCAGTGAATACTCTCTACCAGGTGTTTATGAGCACCGCAAACTGATCACTCCTTCCTAATGCGAATGGCTATAGCGCTACACAGTTGGCAATAAAAGACTGCACCCCGGATAAGTACTAAATACGGACATACGTTACATCCGGTATGCTGGGTTACATCCTACAGCACCTCACAGATGTAAACCCACTGATGTATGTACAGTGAACGAACCACTGCACGGAGTTACCGTGACTTACTGTCTGCAAGATCTCCAGCTGCTTCCTTTGAGCCTGAATCAAGTTCGCTGAGAAACAAGAAAAGTAACGCAAAGTTCGTCAACATGACCGAGCAGTGG
Source organism: Axinella damicornis (assembly GCA_963931865.1). Taxonomy (NCBI): domain Eukaryota; kingdom Metazoa; phylum Porifera; class Demospongiae; order Axinellida; family Axinellidae; genus Axinella; species Axinella damicornis. Next base: position 11,083,023 of record OZ007513.1, on the reverse strand, counting down.
AGGTACAACAAATCTAGTTAATATCGGCTACCCAGGGGGCCATCTTTGGTTGTATGGCAGCTGGAAGACAGGACAAAGAGGGCTAACTTTTTATAGTCTCGTTCCCAGGATCTCCCAAGCCCAGGAATGAGGCCACTGTGGTATTTACTGGGACTGCAGCCTAGTAACCCCTGAATTGTCAGCTGAATCATGGGTGTCTCTAGCCTCATTCCCAGGCCCTTGCTAGGGTGTCTCTAGCCTCGTTCCCAGGCCCTTGCTAGGGTGTCTCTAGCCTCGTTCCCAGGCCCTTGCTAGGGTGTCTCTAGCCTCGTTCCCAGGCCCTTGCTAGGGTGTCTCTAGCCTCGTTCCCAGGCCCTTGCTAGGGTGTCTTTTGAGGTCAGTTGATATGGTCTTGGACGAAATTCCAACATTCCAGAAACCAGACAGTCTACCTGATGCCCACACATGATTGGACAACATTTACACACTCTAGTTGTGCACATGCGGTTCCACAATATACGATATGGAATGAAGGACAGACAATGTCACAATGTGCCAATGTACCTTTCGTAGTCTTAGAATTCATATTGTCTGCACATGAGAGGAGAAAGAGCATCATGCAATAGTCGGTTTCAAGGATGATATGCCGTATTTCTGCGATCAAAACGCCGCACTCGATTAGTGGCCGCCCTCGAATAATAGCCGCACCTCCCGAAGGGCTGAATGAAATAAACGCCGCCCTTGTTTAGTAGCCGCGGCTAGTATTCGAACGGTCGGCGATCGATCGAAGCGCTTTGTCTAGCCCTCGAGGACCGTGACTATTTCGCTGTGAGCGTGAAGAGAGGAGAACTAATTGTTGGTCATATTCCCCGATGACTGTCTAAGCGTTTGGCATTTTCTGTGGTCGAGGCACGCGGGGCGAGCGACGTATGACCGGTGAAATCTTTGTGACAGTAATGGCTTTGGCGTTTCCTACCGTTTTGTCGGGATGATTATGACAATACCACACGGCCCAGGGCTGAAACAAAACTTCTTCTTTGTGCATACACGGTGCTCCAATCCGCTTCGAGTTTAATAAACGCCGCCTTCGATTAGTGGCCACCCTCGAATAGTAGCCGCAGTTAATCGCGTGATGAAATAAATAGTAGCCACGGCGTTTGATCACGGAAATACGGTAGATGTACGATTACGAAACGCGATCTTATACTCACCAAATATTCTAACTACTTAATTATCTTTCGCGATTCAGTGATTATATTAACTTGACAAGCCATTGATGTGCAGTCGAGTAAAAAATGAAAACAGCACGGAAACCTGTGTAGTGATAGATCGGGGCAAGGTGCTCTAGTGGCCTTTCAGTACAATGATAACATAGGCAGTTTCATAAGCATTGCATTTTCAATCAATCGGCAGTGCATGCTTGCTCTCCACTGCATATGCCACTGCTTGTCCCCATTTCTTCATTGGGTCTTTTTGTTGGAGGCGAAAGTTGGCGTGTGGCTGTATATGTATCAGCGAAGTCTCCATGGCAAATTAAAATCTTGGCACTGGGCTGTTCTCCGACCGGGTCACAAATCAATCGATCTCTGTGCTTGAATCCAAATCAAAGAATACTGCTCTAGTATGCTCAAATGAATAGCTTTGTGCACTTTCTATGCTCAGTACCATAGATGTTGGCCAACTATTCTGATGATGTTGACACCCAGCAACCTTTGATAAGTTCCTCACTACCTAGTCATCCTAAAATGCATGCACCCCCCCCCCCCCCCCCCCCCCCCCCCCCCCCCCCCCCCCCCCCCCACACACACACACACAGTGTCCCAGTCAGGAATTGCGTAGGCTGTCACTTGGAGGGTCACACTCACAGACTTATGTAACAAGACCTAGCAATCGTGAACATAATTCATACCCTTGTACATTGTACATACCGTTCAGAACTTGCAAGACCATGTCAAACGTTGGTCTGGCCTGCAGAGGAGATAACAAGTTGAAACTTAATTCCACTGTCCAAACAGAGATCAACGTTTCGTCAAACAGAGATCAACGTTTCATGAAACATACATACTGTGGCCATAGATAACTGCACAGTGAAGAAACATTTACAGGTGAAGTAAGACTGCGGTTAATAAATGTCTCACAGCTACTGTATATCGGCCCTTCATGTTCCTGGGCTCTCATTCACACAGTAATTCTTCCCCAGTTGCTGCCATGCCCACACAATTTGATCACCAATTCTTTCCCCAGGAGTCACACATATACGAATGATTCTTACACAGTGGAATTTTCATGGTGATGTAAAATTCCCCTGCTAAATGTTGGTATATATATCAGCTAGACCGTGAGATTGTTGTCACGTGAAATAATCAGTGGCTACATAGTATTCTAATAAACATGAATGTTTCTGTCATCTCCACAAGATGGATATAATACCGTGTGCAGCGCAAGGTTCAATCACACGTACCACCAACCTCCGACACATGCATAGCTACATGCAAATAGAGGAAACAAGATTGAAAAAAGCACTTTCTGATATCCTCCTTCCTGATATCCTCCCTCCCTCCCTCTCCCCCCCCCCCCCCCCCCCCCCCCCCCCATCCCTCTCTCCCTCCCTCCCTCTCTCTCTCCCCCCCCCCCCCCCCCCCCCCCCCATCCCTCTCTCCCTCCCTCCCTCCCTCTCTCTCTCTCTCCCCCCCCCCCCCCCATAGTGTCTCATGGGTCAACCATGCATCGCCTGTTGCCTCATGGCGTGACAATTCATTCATGCAACTATCTTGCTGGGTGATGACGTACCTCGGGTTGTCCCTTCCAACACTGCTGTATGAGCTTCAATAGGTAGGCGTCACCTGACTTAGGAATGGGTGGACGCTACGTGCGTGCATGGTTGAAAGAATTTGGTACGTGTGAACAACACAAGATTCTAGTAAGTTATTAATCAACAATGCCCGTACATGAATCTGCTGAAAACAGAGACCTTAACAAAGCATCTGAGAGCCAAGCAAAGCACTGGAAGACATAAGCAAACTCTATGCAGAAAATCTACGCAGACGCTCCAGCTAATATTATTTCCAAGAAGCCTTCTGTGTCTTCAAAAGTAGCATTTGGTTTCACTCAAGGCAAAGCTGCCCTGCAAATGTCTATTTGGGAAAGTATTCTGAACGACAGTGTCATTCTTACAACACACACTATACAGTCTATACACTATTGCTCTACCTTTCCACTGATGATATCAGCAACCACAGAGAGGGCTGGAGTATCAGAAAATGGCACCTCTTGGGTCAGAATCTCCCAGATGAGTATTCCATATGAGAAAATGTCGGATGGCTTTGAGCACTCCTCCCCCAGGTGCTCCCCCTTCAACAGCTACATGTGAATGCACCAATGACAGGAAATCCTGTCTGATTGATCTGTTACACATAGCACCAAACAGTTAGCCACCAAACAAGTCGTCTGAGCATGCTCAGTTTCGTCTAAAATTTGGTTTGTCAATATTCATATCATCACTCTGAGAAGCTTGATACTACCGTAGACCCTCAATAATATCCCCTCTCTCCTCTCCCTCTCCCTTCCCTCCCTCACGCACCTCAGGAGCACTCCATCCAAAGCTGCCCATCTCATCCCCCCCCCCCCCCCCCCCCCCCCCCCCCCCCCCCCCCCCCCCCCCTCCACTCTCCCCCTTCCCTCCCCCTTCCCTCCCCCCTCCCTCCCTCCTCCCTCCCTACGCACCTCAGGAGCACTCCACCCAAAACTGCCCATCTTTGTAATGGTAGTTCGAAGTGAGGAAACAGTGTTGTTAATGCAGGGATTAAAAATCTGTAGGGGAATCAGGACAGAGAAACATAACATCTTATGTGACCCTCTCTTATGCTTCAACCATGCCTTCTGCGCAAACAATGAACTTGAGAGTTCAAAGTTCAATGTTCATGCACAGATTCTGGCCATATGATGCATTCATTTCTAGCGTATGGACTTCGACTTTGTAACGGTATATACTAAGTGTGTGCAATAATTACATAGCCAAGGAGGAACTGAGGTCTGATACACACTTGGGAAATTTCAGTCCTGCAAACACGGACGCAGTATACAAATGGTTGGATTAGCGATCATCTTCATCAGCAACACATGGGCTCTCCGACATGCAACATAGCATTTTCACTGCTGACAAAAATGTAGTGAATGGGTATTATAAACGCCTAAAGGAGTGTGTGTATACGTCGCACACCAATTATCAAAATGGGTGTCATTTGTAATTTCGATACATGTACGCACTGGTGCTTTCCAGCTCAGATTTTGTGTAGGAACTTTGGAGAAAACTTGGAATGAAAGTCTAGGAGGATTTTGCACTTGATACGATGCCGCTGCGGACATAGGAAGCTGTGTGTCCTCCTGGATGCTGAGTCATGTTGGGCTTGGTTCCCCAACTCACCCACTGACAATCATCCATACAGTGTACAACGAGCATCGTTACTGTGGATAAGACATGAAGGTGGCATCACATCATGTGTGAAATCCTCAGGCCTTCCTTCCAAGTGTTCTCCAAAGCTGTGAAACACTAACGGAATAAAAAGCCTGGTTACGAGGCTACGAGTGAGTACCTTTGCTCTCATATCAGCAGCAAGCAAAACTGAAGGAGAAGAAGTATGAAAGTAAACATAGTTTGCTCCCCCATCTATAGCAGCAGCTGTGTATGAATGCGGAGTACTGTCATGTAACACAAACTATACTCCAACACTCTGGACACTACCGGTATAGCACAACAAACGAAAGCACAGGAACAGGTCAAAGGTCAGTATGATCCTCCCTTGGATGACCTACAATAATTTTACAATGCTATTTCCATTAGAGAGAATGTGCTAGCATACATGTAAGATTTATGCCTGTGTTGTTGCTACATACTAGCACAACTACCGTACCCAGTAGCCGCTTCCCTGGCTCTTTTCCACTGTCACATGCATCCACTTTGATGTTATTGCAACAGTATACAGTACGTGTCTTTAAAACTGTTGCCGAGATTCGGAACACTTTTCCAACATGCATTTGCGGTGCAGCTTCGCCACAACTCAGAAGGCTTCTTCCAAGAATCGGAAGGCTTCTTACGAAGATGCAGAAGGCTTCTTCTAAAGAGCGCTGGCTTTGTATGTACAGTACCTAAGTTTCCGAAAAGCAGTGCAGCTTCACTTACTGATATTCCAGGGCTTCTTCATACAGGCCTTCCAGAGCTGAATTCATCGTGTAAATCTGGCACTGCGATGGAAGCGATTCTGCAAATGCATGTCATTCTAAAGACACGTGCTGTATAATCGACACCAATTAAACCCCAAACTGAGTGTCATGTGCTATCTACACGTAGGTGATGACACAACTTACCTCTGCTTGACCTCAGATCAAAGTGAACAATACCTCTGTCGTGTAGGTACTGCATGCCTACAGATGATTGAACAAGAAACATACAATCCCTCACAGCATGACCTGATATCATGTAGAACATACCGTATGGCCGGAAAATTTGGTGGGGAATTTAATTTGGCGGTTTGGCGGATTATGAACGCACCGCCAAATTAAATTCCACCAATATTAATTTTTGTCATGACATGTTGTGGGCGGGGTCTCGTAGCGACGCTCGAGCTACCTCTCGCCGCAAGCACTCATAATACTATAGTACCTCTGTCACTGATCTGCCAGAAATAGCAGCAAGCAGCTGATCGGCCAGATATAGCGAGCAAGCAGCTGATATCTTCCTGGGTTCTTGGCCGACGACAATGGCGCTCCTTCGCATCACTGCTACTGCGTACCACTCCCATCCTAGAGGTTTTTGTAGACGTGGTACCTCGAACACAGTACCGCAAACTCGGACTCCATCGCAGCCTACCGACACAAGATCTCACGTAAACCACGAGCGCTCCACGGCCGCGCCGTGCAGTTAGTATGACGTCATTCTCGCTCTGCAAATTTCCAAATCCCCAAATTTTAATCCGCCAATACAATTCACAGCCTTTTAGAGCCAATCCGCCAAATTTAATTCCCACCAAATTTTCCGGCCATACGGTACAAAGCATACAAGGCGGCCAACAGGAAGGCCATAACTCCACCACCAAAGTGATTTCATGCACAAGTACATCACACCAAAGTGTCCATGGATGACGGTGGCTAGTGTAGTCAGAACCCTTGAGCGTCTTCCGCAGTGCTCAAACATGGAGGAGTGTAACGTGTGTTCATGAGCCATATGCGTATGTTCATGAGCCATATGCGTATGTACATGTACGTACTAGCTGTATACGTACCAATTGCACGCATGCAACACAAACTCTAGGATACAATTTGCAACCGGTTGCAATGCGGCTACCAGGAGTGCGGTTTCCCCTCGATGTGAAAAGGATAATTGTAAACCACCATGATATGACAATGATGGGGTTTTAATATCCTGAAATTACTATCGATATATCAATATGAAGATAGTTGTAATCCCACTGCACCACAATACGATTTTGATGGGCTTTTAATATCTCGATATAATATCGACAAATCCCCCTTCCCTACTTCCCCATCACTTTATATTGCAGCTGCTCATGGTTGGTAGGACCAAATCCCCCATCCCTACTTCCCCATCACTTTATATTGTAGCTGCTCAGGTTTGGTAGGACCAAATCCCCCATCCCTACTTCCCCATCACTTTATATTGTAGCTGCTCATGTTTGGTAGGACCAAATCCCCCATCCCTACTTCCCCATCACTTTATATTGCAGCTGCTCATGTTTGGTAGGACCAAATCCCCCATCCCTACTTCCCCATCACTTTATATTGCAGCTGCTCATGTTTGGTAGGACCAAATCCCCCATCCCTACTTCCCCATCACTTTATATTGCAGCTGCTCATGTTTGGTAGGACCAAATCCCCCATCCCTACTTCCCCATCACTTTATATTGCAGCTGCTCATGTTTGGTAGGACCAAATCCCCCATCCCTACTTCCCCATCACTTTATATTGCAGCTGCTCATGTTTGGTAGGACCAAATCCCCCATCCCTACTTCCCCATCACTTTATATTGCAGCTGCTCATGTTTGGTAGGACCAAATCCCCCATCCCTACTTCCCCATCACTTTATATTGCAGCTGCTCATGTTTGGTAGGACCAAATCCCCCATCCCTACTTCCCCATCACTTTATATTGCAGCTGCTCATGTTTGGTAGGACCACTGTACATGCACACGGTTTAGGGAATGCTAACAGTGACATGCTAATTGTTACCTTCAGCAATTTGTCTTATCCAGAGCAGACGCTGGTCTTTGAGTGGAGTGTTCTTCTTCTCGTGCAGGTAGCTGAAGAGTGAGCCATTCTCCGCGTACTCTATGCAGTGGGGGACATTAGGAGACTGTACTCAATTGCTATAGTCTTATACCCAGGCCAGAAACAACTGAGTTGTGATTGCACTGACAATCGTACCTTTCTATGGCACAATATTTCAGACGTTGAGGGCCTAAGCTTCAAAGACTAAACAAAGGCTAATGATGCTCTACAATCTAGGACTGTGGAATACAACAAGCAACAAAAATTACACCACAAAGCATTTTTCCTCCAGGAGGGTACCCCGCTTGTACGTACACACAACGTACCACACTACGCACCTGTTACACCGTACTCGTCTTGCATTGTGTCTTGAGCAATCCCGTAGAACTCAATCACGTTGGGATGTCGCAGTGATCCGAGCGTTCTCACCTGCAAGAGTTGACAGGCGAAAATGGCCATCAACCACCTAGGGCAGCCTCATTCCCAGGCCACACTACTCTGTGTACCAACACTTGTGCATCACTGGATGAAGTGTTTGTGACCAGGATCAAACACCTACATTGTACACACACATCTCACATAGACCTCCTCACACACATACTTCACACATATACACTTCCCACACACACACGCACCTCAACACACACACCTCCACACACACACACCTCCCCATACACACCTCCTCGGCATAGAGTTTGCGTTTCCATGGTAGAATGGAAGTCTTCTTGACAGGTATTGATGTTTTGGACAATAAAATACCTCAACCGCAAAATATCCAAACTTGGGCTACAGGTTGCCTATCGAGAAGATGCTACTTTCAGTCGGTTTGTACGCCAAACAGTGGCACTTGCTTTCGTGCCTCTTTGATTTGTTCGGCTAGCATGGCAACCAATCAAGATGTCTGTCCCAAACCTACCGAGGGTTGATGAGTTCATCTCGTATTTTGAAGCAACATGGCTGGTGGACAATTTCTCTCCCCGCTTATGGAATGTGTACGAGACAGATTCCGGCAGCCCCAGGACCAACAAGGTTGGCATAACAAACTCAAGTGTGTGGCCAGAAAAGCACACCCAAATGTTTCAGAACAATAAAATACTTTTTTCAGTTGAGTAGGCGAAATGGCACTAATTCATTATTAGTAGGCGAAATGGGAGTAGGCGAAATGGGAGTAGGCGAAGTGGCACCAATTCCCCACACACACACCTCCTCACACACACCTCCCCACACACACACCTCACACACACCTCCTCACACACACCTCACAGTCACCTCCCCGCACACACCTCCCCGCACACACCTCCCCACACACACCTCCCCACACACACCTCCCCACACACACACCTCACACACACCTCCCCACACACACACCTCACACACCTCCCGGGCCCCACACACACACCTCACACACACCTCCTCACACACACCTCACACACCTCCCTACACACACCTCACATGTACACACCTCCCCGCACACACCTCACACACACCTCCTCACACACACCTCCCCGCACACACCTCCTCACACACACCTCCCCGCACACACCTCACACACACCTCCTGACACACACCTCCCCGCACACACCTCACACACACCTCCTCACACACACCTCCCCGCACACACCTCCTCACACACACCTCCTCACACACACCTCCCCGCACACACCTCACACACACCTCCTCACACACACCTCCCCACACACCTCCCTACACACACCTCACACACACCTCCCCGCACACACCTCCTCACACACACCTCCCCACACACACACCTCCCCACACACACCTCCTCACACACACCTCCTCACACACACCTCCCCACACACACACCTCCCACACACACCTCCCCCCACACACCTCCTCTGCACAGAGTTTGCGTCCTCTGTAGATGGATACCACCAGGTGTCTTGACTTCCAACGTCCCTTCCACTGCGTGGTTCCAGCCTCGTCTTCTCCCTCGCGCTTGATGAACTCCAAGTCTGAGTGCTCAATCTCAACAGCTGAAGGAAGCGACAATAAACAGTTGACAGCTCCCATCAATGTCATGTACCACAGCTTGTTCAAAGCATATACCCACTAGCCTAACCACTAGCTTTTGTCTCAGCGCTGAAGTGGCAAGACAGTTCATTTTGATTTGATAACCCAGGAATGCCGCATCTCCAATGCAGACAATTTTCATGCAGGTCCTGGTGGGGTGGTGATGACATCATCACTGAACTCGCTTGAGTTACCATAAATGGCATTGCTCAAACTTGCTTTTCTGGAAGGCCAAAGGGCAAATTCCTTTTTTAAGGCGAACCACCTGAAAAACCAAGGGCTTTAGTGGGATTCGACATAGTGCTAGGTACGTGTATGTACGATGTCTAGCATCAGAAGGTTGCACTACCAAACCAGCTAGGAGGGTCACCAGCCAAGACACTGGCAGACATAATCAAATCCGTTACATAGCAGAACTTGCACAAAGATTCAACATTGGCTTCCAAAGAAGTGAAATATTACCTGCCAATCAAACACTTCCTCAACATGCAACTGGACCCAGCATCCTGCGCTACACAACTCACATTCATCATCCGCCGGCACACGGGAGTAGCTCCACTCTGTGTACACTACAGAAGGACAAAGAGTCACTTCATTTGAATTCACTCCTACATCCTAACCCCCCCCCCCCCCCCCCCCCCCCCCCATATCCACGAGGTGAGAGTGAGACCTGAGGCATCACTCTGCCAAGTGAGTTTGCCCTAGCCTCGTTCCCAGGCCCCGTCGCCTGAGAACGAGGCTAAGTTTGCCCTACACGTTGAACCAGCCCACCAGTAGCCTCATTCCCAGGCCCCGTCGCCTGGGAACGAGGCTAAGTTTGCCCTACACGTTGAACCAGCCCACCAGTAGCCTCATTCCCAGGCCCCGTCGCCTGGGAACGAGGCTAAGTTTGCCCTACACGTTGAATCAGCCCACCAGTAGCCTCTCCCAGGCCCCGTCGCCTGGGAACGAGGCTAGGATTGCCCTACCTGTTGAACCAGCCCACCAGTAGCTCATTCCCAGGTCCTGTCGCCTGGGAATGAGGCTAAGTTTGCCCTACACGTTGAACCAGCCCACCAGTAGCCTCCTTCCCAGGCCCCGTCGCCTGGGAACGAGGCTAGGATTGCCCTACCTGTTGAACCACCCCACCAGTAGCTCATTCCCAGGTCCTGTCGCCTGGGAACGAGGCTAAGTTTGCCCTACACGTTGAACCAGCCCACCAGTAGCCTCCTTCCCAGGCCCCGTCGCCTGGGAACGAGGCTAAGTTTGCCTTACCTGTTGAACCAGCCCACCAGTAGCCTCATTCCCAGGTCCTGTCGCCTGGGAACGAGGCTAAGTTTGCCTTACCTGTTGAACCAGCCCACCAGTAGCCTCGTTCCCAGGCCCTGTCGCCTGGGAACGAGGCTAAGTTTGCCCTACACGTTGAACCCGCCCACCAGTAGCTCATTCCCAGGCCCCATCGCCTGGGAACGAGGCTAAGTTTGCCTTACCTGTTGAACCAGCCCACCAGTAGCCTCATTCCCAGGTCCTGTCGCCTGGGAACGAGGCTAAGTTTGCCTTACCTGTTGAACCAGCCCACCAGTAGCCTCATTCCCAGGCTCGTGCCGTTTTCGGTTGCATGAAGAATGCAGAGGGCCTGGTGGTATCTTTCCTCACGTGTGACATCAAGACTTAATTGAATGTGGGCGCACTGAGACTCAGAACAGCAAGAAGAACTAAGATACCAGATAACGTACCACACGTATCTAGCTATCAGAGGGCGACTGTCACCAAGCATTGAATTTGTAGTTGATTGAACAATACGCGAAACTTGGCTTTTTCATTCTGGCGATTACGTCATGCTCACGTGAGGAAAGATACCTACTATAAACTGGGCGGGGCCTGGGAACGAGGCTAGCCCACCAGCAATGTGGCTGCCACTTGAAGGGATTCAGAGAATCGATCGGCTAAAATTAATACCCGCAAAATATGCTATATACCCAATTCGCTATTTGAAACTATTACATGCACCCACAAAAATAGCTACAGTGACCTTTGGTCTCCAGAACCTCCAGGATCCGGTCAAATGGTGGTCGTGCCTGAGATATGAGAGATTGAAATGTAATCAATTGGGTGATAAACACTTTGGGATACACGCCCACATTCAACGTACTATAGCCCATCTTTGTTTGGACAGATGTTTGTGAATTGCGAGTTTGTTTTAAGCGAGCAATAATTAGAAGCAATATTCTTATGACTGCAGATACAGTGTAATTTGCCTTCAAAATCCTGTGTTTTTATTGCCCATTCAACACCAGTGAATTGCATGTGAATACACACACGGGCAACATGGAAATAGAATGCTAGCGAGCTTAACCTCGTTCCCAGGACCTCCCAAGCCTGAATTTAACCTCCCGTTGAGCCTGGCCTCATTCCCAGGCCACGTTGGCCTGGGAACGAGGCTGCCCTGACACAGACCCTGTGCATACCTGTGAGTCTTCCCTCCAGCACCGACTCATCAACATGGCCAGGTAGGGCGCACACGAGTCTGGAACACATGGACGCTACAGCAAGGAAAGTGAATGGTTCAATGTCTTTTCAGATTCTTTCTTGGATACTCCTGGATTCTTCAGTAAACTCTGATTACATCCAACAGCTTGGATTATTTTTATGGTTTGTCCCAATTAACAACAACCTCCCCCCCCCCCCCCCCCCCCCCCCCCCCCCCCATTAATTATATACAGTCTTCCTTGCCTTCGAGGATCTGGGAATATTTCAGTGACTTGTTTCTCAACTCCTTTGTACACTAAGGTATGTTTGCGAGTATTTTATAAACTGCTAGGCAGTACGTATCACTCTATCTCTGCATGCTTGGTTTGGGGGTTTGTAGCTTTTGTGGCCACTGTCTTGTTATTGTCAGTACATGATTCAAAATTTCCTTGGCCATCCCTTAAATAGAGAACGCATTCTCTGATATACCTTTCCTCGGAGGACCTCATTGGGTACCAGGAAGGAGCTGACGTCGGAGTAAGGGACGCAGTGCGTGAACAGCTCCCATAGCAGGATGCCGTACGAGTAGACATCACAGGACTTGTTGACCTGTCCGTTACTCAAGATCTGTGAATTGCAACATGATACGGATCATAGCAACTTGCTCTCTACTTAGCATATATATTGCGATGGTGCACATCTGAATTAAACTGTTGACTGTTGATGGACACAAGTACTGCACCATATGATACCCTTAACAGGTTTGCACTTTAGAGTTAACCCCTTACCACCTATAGCTTTCTAGAGGTCATTTTCAGCCCTTTAGAGCCCTCAAGTGTTACTCCAATCTCTGTCCCTCGTGCTCAAACCATGTCCCAGAGGTAATTTCAGCTACTTCAGCTACTTCCTGACTTTAACCACACCCACCAATTAACAAACTAAGTCTCTACGGAAAATCGGGCCTTGAATGCTGAAAATGGAGGTCCTACAAGGTGAGACGGCTTGTTTGTAAGTCCATTTATGCTCTCCCAGTGTCAATCAAGGCCTTCCAACAGCTGAGCCCAGACATGGCTCTCCCCATGTTCAATCATTTCTGTGCATGCAGAACCTATCTCATTGCAAGTAGTGACGTCAGAAGCTGAAAGTCTCATTGCTGATGAATGCGCCCGTGGTCCCTAAACCCTTTACAGCCCGAGGGTGAGCTATCTACAGGGAGAATCCTGTTGTCCCCATGCCATGACACTCTGAGGTACAGTATCAAGACTGACAGGGTTACCTCAGGCGCTGCCCAGGCATTAGTTCCAACAATCGACTTCTGGCGAGTCGTGTGGTCGAGCACTCGGGCTGAGCCCAGGTCACAGATCTACATACAGACAAGAGAGTGAAATGCAATACAGTCAGTCAGTGCGACCATGACGACCAGAGGAGACAAGGTCTTGGGAGATTTGGTGGCATGCCTGACGTCAGGCAGACAGAGGGTAGACATACGTGGGGTGGTGCCCGACCAGACATACAGACCTGTTACTGGCATTCCAGAGGAACAAGCGGTATTGATACTTCCTTGTAAACAATCCGGGCTAAGTACTTGAACTGAAATCACAAGAAAGAGTTCAACGGGCACTAGCCTCCCATGTGTCCACTGTCCACCGAATGTCACCAGATCTCCCAGGCCTTCCCCCTCTGTATTTGCATACTGCAAGCGATCAAAGACTGGAGGTGTAGAAGGCCTGGGACCGAGGCTGTACATGCGTTCGTCACTGCAAGCACGTACCTTTGCTATGTAGTTCGAGGTGAGGAGAACTAGAGGAAAGACAAGACAGGGAATCATGTTATGTCCACATACCCACCAGCACGGCTAGCTTCATACCTAGCCTCATTCCCAGGCCTGAGACGGTTCCCTCTCTTGGGCCTGAGAACGAGGCTACGTCATACCCAGACCCACATATGGACCAATGCAGTTTACAGTACTGACCGTTGCTTGATTTCAAATCCCTGTGTGTGATGTCCCTCTGGTGGAGGTACTGCATGGCTGTGGATGAGGCAAATGAGAGACATGAAGATATTGCGACCGTCAGTGTTGCGTACATGTATACACATAATTGTGATGCACAGTATAGCAAACCTCACACCAAGGGCCTAGCATTTATCACTTGCAGGGGAAAGCCCCTTGTATCCGGAGAAGTATGAAGCCCGTCTTTCGCCTACACATAAGCTCTGGCCATAGACAGGCAACTCAGCAGTAGTAACGGTCTTGATGACAACTCTCGGTCTCAGAAGGCCGGTGGAACTCCTCCACACGTCCAACTAACGTACATGCACGGCATTGCACATGACAAGCCTTACCAGAGACCCCCACCATTAGCACTGCAAGCAACAAGTGCTGTGGTGAGAAGGCCTGGGCAAGAGGATAGCGTTCACCCTAGGTCTGGCTCCTGGCCTGGGGTGACTGCTTCCCTCTTGAGGGTGGGACCAGTCAAACAGGTCACACACCAGATGTTTCATCATAGTTACCTAGGGCGATTTGTTCAGCCCACTGCAGACTTTGCTTGACATTGGGTTGGCCCTTGTGCTTCCCGATATGCTTATCGAGAGAACTGTTGGCGGCATATTCTAAGAGGAGAGAACGGAATGCGGGCAATGACTACTTTCCTTTCCTCTGTCTGTTTCTGAACACTACACACGCATACCTGCACAAATGGATATCGTACCTGTGACCACAAATGTTTCGGCAGCAATTAGAGCTGGCTTGTCAATGACAGTGCCGTAAAAGCGAACAATGTACTGGTGGTCAAGTGAACTGAGTAGATTGACCTGCAGGGACGGGAGAGGGAAGTTGGATGAATACTTCAGTAATCGATATCTATAGTAATCCCAACTGGGGATTACTAGAGGTTACTAGAGGTTACTAGAGATTACTAGAGATTACTAGAAAATTTCAGTGATGTCTAGGAAACAGTAATCTCCAGTAATCTCAACATTAACAGTACATGCTGTAGTTGAGTAGAGCCTAATGATTGCGTACCCACCTCTTTCAGCCCCATCACTTGAGAATCAAGGGTAATTATCTTCTTCACAGCAACTATCATCCGTCGGGACTTCCAGGTCGCCCGATACACCACGCCAAACCCCCCTAGACCGATCACCTCCGTCATATCCAAATCCGAGTATATGATGCCATGGGCTTTCTTCATGCCTGTCACAAGATGTAACACAGTGTAACAACCATGCACCTCTGCTATACAACGTAACACAATGTAACACACTGTAACACAATGCAGCATTCCTGGGTTATCCGTCACACAATCATGTGACGCCCTACTTCGTCCAGTACCATAGCATCAGTTCAGTTCTGCTCACTGATTTTGATAATCCAGGAATGCCACATCCAATTATGCAGATCCTGGGCCCCATTAACGGGGGATGGTGATGACATCATCACTGGACTCACTTGCCACAAATGGCATCGCTCAAACTTTCTGGAAGGGCAAGGCGAACCACCTTTCAACAGAAAAGCCAAGGGCTTTAGCTGGACTCGAACCCAGACCAGAGCCAGAGTCAAGCACTGGAGACTCTCACTCTACCTGTGCACCACCGCACACCCTAGTCTCGCAAGCCAGCCTCTTTTTCTAGAAAAAAGAGGCTGGCTTGCGAGACTACGCACACCCCTCACAGCCTACATAAGTGATCCACCCAGCGACCCTTTTCGTTCACTGACTTGACCCGCTAGCCTGGCCCCACCCCAACCCTTACCCAGGCCAGGTGACTGGTCTACGTATGCTACTGAAGCATGGGATTTCCTATCGGCTTTATAGTAACTTCTGAATCGCTATACAAGCATCCAAATCTGCATTGACATTACCTGTAGCATAGGACGCCATATCGCTCCACTGATACACGAGGTCCAGGCTGATTATGCACGCATAACATGCATAACTTTTGTAGAAAAACTCGACATAGTATTTCCTCCCTGACAGGTAGTTACCAGTCTCGTTCCCAGATCACGGTCTGGGAACGAGACCATAACAGTTACAAGAGGTGCGGTCTGCCTATAACAATGTAACTTCCGCGTTTCGTGTGTGGGCCTGGGAACGAGGCAAATAACAATGTACGGGACCGAAAGTGCATGTCCAATTACAGCTGTAGCTATATACACATTGAGCACGTCACTCTGCTGCTACCTAGCTACAGCTACAGCTCGATCGCGTAGCATAATTATGCTACCTATTGCCTTTCATGATCATCTTGTGGCGCATGCGTCAAACTAACATACGGATGCAATGGGAGGTCCAGGCAATAGACAGTATAACAGCACAAGCAACACATAGCTACTGATCAGGCACAACCCAACAAATGCACAACCAAATGCAAAACTAAACAAGTTGGATGGGCTAGTAATAATAAGGGAGGGCACAGTTGATTTAGAGTGCAGGACCAGTGCACTCAGGGGAAACCTCAACACACTCGTAAGACCTTGACAGGAAGGAAAAAGAGTGAGGAAGGAAAAAATCCAAATCAAAAACATCCCAGTGCACCAATGTACTTGATGCTGCATTACTTGGTGCATGCAACCGTCTAATGCTGCTTCACAGATTAGTGAGATCGATGATTGGTGAGCCAACTAGCTAAATGGGAGAAAGTGAAATGATTGAACTTTGAAAAAATAACTACTCTGCAAAATTTTACTGTGTAACTAATAACTTGTGCGAACTACTTCATTTTGGTGATTTAGTGATCAGGCAAATGCAACACCAATTGCACAGTTACTGCTTTGTAGCAAGCCCCTATAATTATAGCTTGCTTGTAACATAGCATCTTTTGGTACATGTTTGCTTTGGTGCTGGTCACCATTTACATCACTTATTAGCTAGCTGCTCTTTTAAAACTTACCTCAGCTGAGTCATGAGTTAACAACTTATATATGGCTATTTGGAAGACATTGAATAACATTCAAAACTTCAAAACAAACTAATAAGGTAAGTCGGGGTAATTTCGGTCACGGTTTTTTTCCGGTCACTTAGTAAAGAAGGGCTTCTCTATTCTAAAAACACAGTAGCTCAGTTGCTTCCCTGTAGACGTAATAGCCGCGCATACACAGCTCATGGATAATATAGTACGCTAACTCGTCCTCCATCGGCGCATCGCGATGCGCCGATGGAGGACGAGTTAGCGTAGGCCTACTATATTATCCATGAGCTGTGTATGCGCGGCTATCACGTCTACAGCGAAGCAACTGAGCTACTGTGTGAGCGTAAGCCCAGGAACACGAAGGACAGTAACTGTTATGCCTAGCTGTGGAAAAATATTTCGCGCGTTTAATATTCTTCATCCGCGAATACCGCGAAAATTTCGCCACCGCGAAATTAACTGCAACGGTAATAGAGTTGTAGCTACTATCGGACAATCTTGTCTGCTGAATCAACAACTATGCCTATCCTCAGTGCCTCTCCTGCCACACTATAGCTCACTGGCGGATCCAGGGGTACTTCGTTGAGTTCGGACGAACTACCCAGAATTAAACCCACAAAATATCGTAGCCTACGTATCGACCAGTGGTGGATCTAGGGGTGCGAGCGAACCCCCCTTTTTGACCCTTGTTAACATAAACTACTTGTATTATTGTAGCTGTGGTTGGTAATACCTTGACCGTTCGCGGGCTGAAAGCCTGAAGGCAGACATAGTCATGAGCTAGCTAGGTTTACGCTGCTACACAATTTTAATTTTACATCAATTATTTTGTTCTGTATATACGTATAATTAGAAAATAAAGCAATAACGCAGTGTTGTCCACGTACGTGGTTGTAATCCGTCGACGATGAAAAGAAGGAAGCTAAGTCCCACACATCGATACTTACTGGTTACTTAGTCAATCTTCTTTGCGTCTGGGGTTAAGTTAGTCAATCTTCTTTGCGTCTGGGAACAAGAAAGAGCGCTTCCTGATCGCTAAAAAGAACACGTAAAAAAAGCGGCTCTGCGCACCGCCTTCGGCGGTGCGCTGTGACAGTGTATGTGCCAACCGAACCACCCTTTCAAAATTTCTAGATCCGCCACTGTAGCTAGCTATTGGGTGTGAACTTTCACACTACCCACCTATGGACTGCTATTCCGCACATGCTGAAGAACGGTAACCCAGCTGGTCAGGGCTAATCGCTGTACTGGAAAATGGTGGAAGATGGTTATGACTATCCTCGTTCCCAGGCCCCGCCCAGCTTTTCGTCGCTAAAAGTACGGTTTTTGTCCGCGCGTGGGAGAGCCTGGGAACGAGGCTAGGTTATGACATTCATGCGTCGTCTTAGGTTACGTGCATAGCCTTAGTAGTGGCGGAGGGAGCTCCCAATTTGTGAGTCCTCGTCGTCGCTGTGCATGTGATGACCGCGGAAGAGTCTGTAGTTGCTGTGGCTTCTGAGCTCGAGAATGGATCCACCACATCAGAGGTGCATCCGACTTTCGACTTTAACTTCACCGTAACAGTAACGTTATATATATATATAGCTATAGCCAACTTGATCAAACTCTAGCTAGCTACTTTTATAATTAAGACCGAATTCGTGGTACAAATTATGTCTAGAAGAGCTCTGGATTGTAGCTAGCTATGTGATGCAAGTATGAGCAGTGTGTTTACTGTATAGGTAGCTAGCGGGCCCATACTCGGAGTGTCACAGGTTATTAGTTCAGCAGCAGGCACGAGGGCTAGCCGTCCTAGCCTCTGTCCTAAACAGGAAGATAATTTACAAGCTATGAATAAGCCACCAACATTCATGTTTGGAAATCAACAGTTGGTATATAAACGGAGTGATAAGAATTCAGACAATGCCTTTCAGCAAATAACTACGGTGGCATGAGTAGCTACCTGCTGAGCCTGAATCTAACTGCTTATTGTAATTTGTAAAGTACTTTAGGTTTAGAGCTTAAACCTCATCATTATTACACACTTAGTGCTACTCACGTGACCCTCAACGAGTCAGACGCCTCAGACTCGATCACATGACGGAGCATTAAATCGCTTATTGCACACTTTAGTGTGCATTATCTAGATAATGCACAATTTTCGAAGATCAAAGGCTGTCTCGGGTCAGTAAGTAGTTTAGATACCAGTTTGCAGTGCATTACGGGCTTTAGTGCACTCGGGCAATCTAGTTAACGGTCGAGGGCGGATAATGCCTCGCCTTCGGCCTAGATTGCCCTTGTGCACTATAACCCGTAATGCACTGCAAACTGGTATACGTATTTAAATATTACTTAAGCAAGTAATTAATACTTGCAATGTATTTTCCCTCTTGCTACGAACTTACACAGCCACCCATAATAGACGTAGAGAATCTGATCAAGGTGGAGATACAAGCTTCTCCGGATGTAAAACTTGATGCTGATGTTATCCAGAAGAGTGTGAACAACGTAAGGAACCTTAGATAATTATAGTCTCGCCTGAGAACAAGGCTATAAAGTATAAGGTCCATTGCATAACCACTACTAATGGTTTCTACAAAGAATATACAACCTATACAGTACACTGCAAAGGCCATCTAGCTAGATTACAGGGTGTATCCTAGTGCGTCAGGTGCATTATAGGGCATGTCTGCTGTGCTGAAACTTTCCAGGTACTATGGCATCCATGGGTCAGTCAATGTACATGACATGGAGAATACGCACTGGGAAAAACAATATAGTGTGCGGAAATAACTATGTTGTGAGAAACAGTATTTCTGTCACTGCCCCAAAATCGCTATGTTTCAGTTCAGGGGTTGGCGGGTTGGTTGAAGGATTACAGTAGCAAATCACTCATGCGTGCATTATTCAATGATAGTTGATATCCAGGCTTAAAAGCACTGAGTGCATGATGCTTGACACGTTAGCCTACTCAGCTGTGCTAGCAGAGATCCCTCATGCAACCAACCTATAGCTGCAAGACCGGGGTCGGTTTGACCAAAGCAAAGTGCCGTGTGTATCCATGGAAACAATTATGCACAACACCAGAATGATGTCATGTGTTCATCTACCGGTCCTACTGGGACAGATTACTGCTTTTAAAGAGTTTGAGTTCCAGTATTGCATTCCAGCCTCAAGCATTTCGTTCCACCCTTTCGAAACAAATGTCACAAGGTCCAGTACCATAATGGGTCCCCATTTTCCTGGGAATAATGACTCTCACACTCCTGCTTACAGGTTTGAAATTGGTCTTTACCTTGTTGCCTGTGCTACCTGCTAGCTTCGTTTGGGCCTTCTGTAGCTCCATATATTTCTAGAGCTGCATTTGTAGTGGAAACCCAAACCATGCAGCCACAGAAAGGCTTCCGAATCTAGGCATCAATTTTATAATGCGTACAGCACCCGTCTCTTCTGTGCTGTTCTTCACAGGAAAAACTAACGGTGGACACAGGACTGAACGAGCACTGTTATCGTCAAAGTTGCTCTATGTCAATGCTGTATGCATGAATGTTCGAGTCCGTGGTGGGAACGCTCCATTTTTAAATTTTATTTTAGGCCCTGGGGACAGGTGTGGACATGGAGCTGCTCTGACCCATACCTATACGTTTCCCTATGCTTCTGTCTCTCAGTACATAGTACCATATAATTTTTTGTACACTATTTCATTCTTAGCTGAACAAATTGATTAGAGTACATAAATTACCAAATATTTCCGGAAACGGGGGGTGTGCAAATAAATAGAGGAATCGTATGAAGTGTCTCAATGGTAGGCCAGGAGGCATGAGACACCTGGACCTCCACAAGCTGTTGAAGCGAGCAAAGGGGATGCCGAAGGTAAGACAAACAAATTATTGGCTGTGCTGCTGTCTTTCTTCGAGTAACGCAAGGGCCCTTCACCTCCTCCGGCTCCACCGTCACCACTCAAACCGACCCGCTGTACGAATGTTAGAATTATAATTTTTACATGTACGAGTTGATTAGAGTACATAAATTACTTGGAAATGGGGGGGGGGGGGGGGGGGGGGGGGGGTGTCCACATTAATAGGGGGTACAAATTATTACGGTATGTTCTCTACTGATTGCTTGTGCAGGCCATAGAAGGCAACTCGGAAATTACTCAAAAATGGACGGCCGTTGTTATACCCACTTCAATCAACTTTGCACCAAAAACTTTGGCCATAGTGAATCTCTCCAGCAGCCAAGACTGCAGTGTTCAATTTTGGAAGGTAGTAAAGACAGTGCGCACAACCTTGTTATCGAGTGACATCCTTCGAAGGTTAGTTCTGTACATCTGTCAGTTCTGGCTACAGTCAGTCTGCTCAGATAACCATGGGTTGAGAGTAAGACCTGAGGCATGATTCTGAAACATGAGTTTGCCCTATATACCTGTTGGAGTAGTTACTGCTATTCAAGAAGTAATTCCTGTTCAAATTGCGACAGGTAATTATATATCAACGAGGCCGGTATTTGTAATACTTCTGTTATATGCATCTAGCTAGGTGCTGAGAATGCTACACTCAAGTTTTGTCTCATTTACGTATACGGTTAAGTCTTCATACATTTTGTGAATGCTTTAATTTAATGCACACATTAATCTCATCCCCACCACACATGCACACATTAATCGCATCCCATTGCATCCCCACCACACATGCACACATTGCAGGTATGGAATAACTAAACTCAGTGAAACAGTTGTGCAGTGCGGCTCAATCAATACTCCTGCTGCTTTCATTACTCCTGCTACACCAAATCCAATATGGCCTTGCATCTTATTATAAGATTATGCTCTCTGTATAGGCATCTTTATCAACTATTTTGAAGTCACACGACAGTTTAGATGAGGAATTCCATTGATGTTGTCTGTGCTATTTGTAGAGTAGTCTCTGAACCAAAATGTCATTGCATTTTTAGTAGTAAACTATTAGAGTAGTCTCTGAACCAAAATGCCCCAAGGAAAGTGAAATCTAACCATTACCATAATAGTTAGCCATCTTGAGTAACAAGCACTGGTGTGCATATATTATTCCAGATGTCTGCAAGTGTACTTAATTCCTTCACTGGAGCTGTGCTTGATGGTTGACCAACTTGGTACGGGCAGGATATGTGCGTACACTGAACCGTCAAAGACCCACTGTTTTGAGTTTCACGCAAGTATTGCAGGGTCAAAAATTACCCACTTCAGACAAAACGGGCACATTTTATTTCACTATCACAACAATGGAGAAATGTAATCAATCACTGATGGAGCATTTTTCTATTGCCTGAAACTGAATTATGTAAAGTAAAAGAAAATGGTTGAGAGCATATATATAACGGAATGGTTACCTTACCCCAGGTTGGGTTATCTCACTTGCAGCTTCACTTATGAAGTCACAATAAAACTTCACAATTAATGCTGCATGGTCCATGCTACAACTCACGGACACCAAGGAGAGGTTGACCCTGCTTTTTCACCTCACACCTCACCTGGTATGAATGCTAGTGTGTGTGAGTGTGTGGAGATATAAGGAAAATGCAAATTTGCAGTGTTGGTCCACATGCTATAACTCATGGACACCAAGGAGAGGTTCCTCCAGCTCTTTCACTTCATCTGGCATGATGTGTGTGCATGAGTGTGCGGAGGAGACGGCGTGTGGTGGTGCACTGGTAGAGTGAGAGTCCTTTCCTCTGTCAGGCTGTGAATGCTTCACTCGCACACTTGTACAAATGGATATCGTACCTGTGACCACAAATGTTTCAGCGGCAATCAGAGCTGGCTTGTCAATGACAGTGCCGTAAAAGCGAACAATGTACGGGTGGTCAAGTGAACTGAGTAGCTTGACATGCAGGGACGGGAGAGGGAAGCTGGATGAGTGCTTCAGTAATCTATAGTAATCCCAACTGTGGATTACTAGAGATTACTAGAGATTACTAGAAAATTTCAGTAATGTCTAGGAAACGGTAATCTCCAGTAATCTCAGAGCATGTAGTTGAGTAGAGCCTAATGATCGTGTACCCACCTCTTTCAGCCCCATCACTTGAGAATCAATATCTTTTTCACTGCAACTATCATCCGTCGGGACTTCCAGGTTGCCCGGTACACCACACCAAACCCCCCTAGACCGATCACCTCCGTCATGTCCAAATCCGAGTATATGATGCCATCGATGGCCATGGGCTTTCTTCATGTCTGTCACAAGATGTTAGTGAATGAATGAATAAGTATGGTTAGCTTCTGTCCTATACACTGAAAAAGGCATTTTACGGAGTTTTGGGTGAGTCCAGTCCAGTCCGTTTTCCTTTTCCGTTTTCCGTTTCCATTGTCCGTTTCCGTCGTTTTCCACTTGCCCATCTTGAGGCGCATGCGTCAACTAACATATGGATGGGTCCAGGTAATAGACAGTATAACAGCACAAGCAACACATACTGATTATGGCACAACCCAACAATGCACAACCAAATGCAAAACTAAACAAGTTGGATGGGCTAGTAATAATAAGGGAGGGCACAGTTAATTTTAGAGTGCAGGAACAGTGCACTCAGGGGAAAAACCTCCACACACTCGTAAGACCTTGACAGGAAGGAAAAAGATCTAGAGTGGGGAGGGAAAACCCAAATCAAAAACATCCCAGTGCACCAATGTACTTGATGCTGCATTATTTGGTGCATGCAACTGTCTAATGCTGCATGCGCGCTTCAGAGATTGCTGATTGATGAGCCAACTAAATGGGAGAAAGTGAAGTGATTGAACTTCGAAAAGACTAGTATCTAGCTACTCTGCACAATTTTACTGTGTAGCTAAATCATGAATATTATATTAACTTGTGTGAATTAATTTTGGTGATTTGGTGATCAGCAAATGTAACACCTACAGTTAGCTACTGCTTTGTATGCAAGCCCCTATAATTATAGCTTGCTTGTAACATAACATGAATATTACATGTTTGCTTTGGTACTGGTCACCCTCATCACTTGGCTTTTATTAATTAGCCGTTCTTTCAGTCATGAGTTCAAAACTTCTGTTTAGAAACTACGTGACATACAGGACTTGTACCACAATACACTCTGAGTAAGTTCCGACCTGCAAAAATTCATTTGAATTCTCCATTGCATAACATTCAGGACTTCAAAACAACTGTGAGCCAAATTAGCGTAACCATAATACTCACTGAGATCAGGCCATAGATAATGGAGTTGTAGCTACTAGTATAGCTATCTGTTCTCAGGATCATCACAACAGACAATCTTGTCAGCTGAATCAACAACTATGATAGCTGCTAGCCTGGATTTAGCCTCATTCCCAAGATTTCATCTTGCAGCCGTGGAGAAAATCTTCTCCATGGCCGCAAGCTGGGCAGAGGCCTGGAAATATCATAAATATCGATTGTCTGTATCAGAAGTGCATGGTATTGGGTGTTAACTTTCACTGTTATTGTACCTAACAATGTCCAGACCTAAATTAGAGTAATATAGTAGTGAGGTGTATACACAGTACACCCACACAACAGCACGCGTTACATAGCTGTACTTGGTATATACATAAAATAATGTCTATTGTACCAACTATATAGCTAGGGATAAGCTGAGAGTATAAGCATACAACCCACCTATGGACTGCTATATATGCCGCACATGCTGAAGAACGGTGACCCAGCTGGTCAGGGAGTGCATATCTCTAATCGCTACTGGAAAACTTGCACGGTGGAAAATGGACTTGCATGGAAATATGCGTTGTCTTTAATGTTAGGCCAGGGGTCAAAGGTTACGAGCATGGGAGAGGGAGGGTCCCTCTCAATTTGCGAGTCCTCATCGTCGTGATGACTGCGAACGATACTGTAGTTGTTGTGGAACTCGGGAGTGCTTCTGCGCTCGAGAATGGTTCCACATCAGAGGTGCATCCGTAATAAACAGTAACGTTGTATAGCTTGATCAAACTCTAGCTAGCTAGCTATACTTTTAAGACCAAATTCGTGGTACTAATTATGTCTAGCAGAGCTCTGGATTGTTGTAGCTGTGTGATGCAAGTATGAGCAGTGTGTATACTGTATAGGTAGCTAGCGGGCCCATACTCGGAGTGTCACAGGTTATTAGTTCAGCAGCAGGCAAGAGGGCTAGCCGTCCTAGCCTCTGTCCTAAACAGGAAGTTAATTTACAAGCTATGAATAAGTCACCAACATTCATGTTCGGAAATCAACAGTTCGTATAAATGGAGTGATAAGAATTCAGACAATGCCTTTCAGCAAATAACTACAGTGGCATGAGTATATACCTGCTGAGCCTGAATCTAACTGCTTATTAAAATACTTTTAGGTTTAGAGCTTAAACCTCATCATTATTACACACTTAGTGCTACTCACGTGACCCTCAACGAGTCAGACGCCTCAGACTTGATCACATGACGGAGCATTAAATCGCTTATTGCACACTTTAGTGTGCATTATCTATAGTTAATGCACACTTTTCAAAGATCAAAGGCTGTCTCGGGTCAGTAAGTAGTTTAGATACCAGTTTGCAGTGCATTACGGGCTTTAGTGCACTCGGGCAATCTAGTTAACGGTCGAGGGCGGATAATGCACTCGCCTTCGGCTCGTGCATTATCTCGCCCTCGACCGTTAACTAGATTGCCCTCGTGCACTAAAACCCGTAATGCACTGCAAACTGGTATTTAAATATTACTTAAGCAAGTAATTAATACTTGCACTGTATTTTCCCTCTTGCTACGAACTTACACAGCCACCCATAATAGACGTAGAGAATCTGATCAAGGTGGAGATACAAGCTTCTCCGGATGTAAAACTTGATGCTGATGATATCCAGAAGAGTGTGAGCAACGTAAGGAGCCTCAGATAATGATAGTATAGCCTTGCCTGAGAACAAGGCTATAATGTATAAGGTCCATTGCATAACCACTAATAATGGTTTCTACAAAGAATATAAACCTATACAGTACACTGCAAAGGAGGCACCATCTACTAGATTACAGGGTGTATCCTAGTGCGTCAGGTGCATTATAGGGCATGTCTGCTGTGCTGAAACTTTCCAGGTACTATGGCATCCATGGGTCAGTCAATGTACATGACATGGAGAATACGCACTGGGAAAAACAATATAGCGTGCGGAAATAACTATGTTGTGAGAAACAGTATTTCTGTCACTGCCCCAAAATCGCTACGTTTCAGTTCAGGGGTTTGCGGGTTAGTTGAAGGATTACAGTAGCAAATCACTCATGCGTGCATTATTCAATGATAGTTGATCCAGGCTTAAAAGCACTGAGTGCATGATGCTTGACACGTTAGCCTACTCAGCTGTGCTAGTAGAGATCCCCCATGCAACCAACCTAGCTGCAAGAACCGGGGTCGGTTTGACCACAGCAAAGTGCTTGAAGTACCCTTGAGGGGTTTACCACAATATGGTGGCTAACGAGGGCCTGGAGAAGGCAGAGCCTATGGACCCAGTGCCGTGTGTATCCATGGGAACAATTATGCACAACACCAGATGTCATGTGTTTGTTGTTCATCTACCGGCCCTACCGGGACAGATTACTGCTTTTAGAGAGTTTGAGTTCCAGTATTGCATTCCAGCCTCAAGCATTTCGTCCACATTAATAGGGGGTACAAATAATTATTACGGTATGTTCTCTTCTGATTGCTTGTGCAGGCCATAGATGACGACCCAGCAATTACTCAACAATGGACGGCCGTTGTTATACCCACTTCAATCAACTTTGCACCAAAAACTTTGGCCATAGTGAATCTCTCCAGCAGCCAAGAGCGCAGTGCTCAATTTGGGAAGGTAGTAACGACAGTGCGCACAACCTTGTTATCGAGTGACATCCTTCGAAGGTTAGTTCTGTACATCTGTCAATACTGGCTACAGTCAGAATCTGCTCAGATAACCATGGGTTGAGAGTAAGACCCGAGGCATGATTCTGAAACATGAGTTTGCCATATATAAACCTTTTGGAGGAGTAGTTACTGCTATTCAAGAAGTAATTCCTGTTCAAATTGCGACAGGTAATTATATATCAACAAGGCCAGTATTTGTAATACTTCTGTTATATGCATCAAGCTGGGTGCTGAGAATGCTACACTCGAGTATATTGTCTCAATTACGTATACGCACACATTAATCTCATCCCCACCACACATGCACACATTGCAGTTCCGGAATAACTCAACTCAGTGCAACAGTTGTGCAGTGCAGCTCAATCAATACTCCTGCTACACCCAATCCCATATGGCCTTACATCTTATTATAAGATTATGCTCTCTGTATAGGCATCTTTATCAACTATTTTGAAGTCACACGAGTTTAGATGAGGAATTCCATTGATGTTGTCTGTGCTATTTGTAGAGTAGTCTCTTAACCAAAATGTCATTGCATTTTTAGTAGTAAACTATTAGAGTAGTCTCTGAACCAAAATGCCCCAAGGAAAGTGAAATCTAACCATTACCATAATAGTTAGCCATCTTGAGTAACGGTGTGCATATATTCCAGATATCTGCAAGTGTACTTAATTCCTTCGCAGGAGCTGTGCTTGATGGTTGACCAACTTGGTATGGGTGCATGGGATATGTGCGTACACTGAACCGTCAAAGAGAGTTTTCACGCAAGTATTGCAGGGCCAAAAATTACCCACTTCAGACAAAACGGGCACATTTTATATCACAACAATGGAGAAATTTGACCAATCACTTCAATAGTTACTGAGGTGCACAAGTCTTCACAGATCTGCCATGAATGCTATACAGTACAGTGTGGAGGTGCAGATGGATAAGACCATGTTACGAACAGTGCCTTGAGGGCCGGGAGAGAACACACGCAACATCTCTGGTTGAATGAATGTTGATCCACACTAACTCACCAAAGAGCACGGTATGTTGCTCATCTGGCATGAACGCTATACATGCAGTGTGTGTGTGTGAGCATGCGGGTGAGAAACATGGTTGAGAGCATATTATAACGGAATGGTTAGTTTGGTTACCTTACCCCAAGTTGGGTTATCTCACTTGCAGCTTCACTAGTGAAGTCACAACTGATCAATTGTCTATCTCAACTCTCAACACCCATATGAATGTCCCTACTATAAACTGCCTATGCCATGGTCTTCAGACAGGGAGAACTCAGTGGCTTTGTCATCCATCTAGGGAACAGTTGACTTGAGATGCCCGGGCCTGATTCTTCAGCCAATGCTGGAAGTGTAATACCTGCAGCGTAATATTGTCCACATACCAAGGCAAGGACACCTACTGCCTAGGTGCCTGTGAGGTCACTGACTTCTGTAGCAAACTTCAGCTCAAACATGCGCCTGCTGCCAAAAAAACTTACATAAACAAGTAATAACAAGTGAGTCTTTAAAAGACTTGATGTGTCTCGGCACGACTTGGTATCAGCTAGAATCATGCAGAGGACATGGCAGCTGCTTAACCCTTTATTATGACTGCAAAACCTGTTAGCTATGAGACTTTCAGCTTAAGTGAGCGTCAATATCCTTGGAGGTTCTGTGTGAGCAAGGGGTGGGTCAGGAATGTTCACCCAAAGGGTGAAAGCAGTATGGTCGTGTCTGGGCTTGATGTTTAGTCAACACCTTGGCCAATTCTTTCAGCACTTATCTATAATATAGCTAGTCTAGCTGCTAGCCCCTCTCCGCCCGGCCGGGCAAGCGGGCGCACGGCGAAGCCACGCGCGGAGGGCGGAGAGGGTCTAGCAAACATTGCACTTGATTGCGTTTCAACTGACCAATCAGATCTCACTGAAGCGATTCGTTCCAATTTTATTCATGACTCTTGTGGTTGTAAACCGAGCCGTTCGCGTGCGATCAGCCCGGTGGAGAGTGTCTAATAGCCTACACTCGAGCTAAACTAGTCCAACCTGGATGCCTCCAAGCGTACAGAAGTCGTCCTCAACTCCAGCTGGCACTTCACCGGTTCACAGGTACATGTAATTGGCATTCCAGAGAAACGTGATCAAGTGCAATGTTTGCTAGACCCTCTCCGCCCTCTGCGCGCGGCTTCGCCGCGCGCCCGCTTGACCAGCCGGCGGAGAGGGGCTAGTGGCTAGACTGTAATATAGCTAGCTAGCTAAGCTAGAGCTGAGTGAGTTAGTATGCACTTGGGATGGCTGAGTGCAGCACACTGGATGAGTGAGTATTCATTGTCCTGAATTAAGTACAATAGCTACAGTCTTGATAAGAGGATTCATGAGCAGCCATGCAAACCCATAATCATTTTTGAAGATCTACTTGCAGGCTATAAATACGTTTGACACCCTATTAAGAGTGTAGAGCATGCAGCACTTGCGCGGGCGCATTGCGAAAAGCAATGTACCACGTACGTACGTATGTACGTACGTACGTACCTACGCATCCAGCACTGTGTCTCGGCACTTCGGTGCCGAGACAAAAAGTGAGAACACAACATCTCTGAAGAAACCAAGTTGAATAAAACTTCACAATCCATGCTACAACTCATGGACACCAAGGAGAGGTTCACCCTGCTTTCTCACCTCATTTGGCATGAATGCTAGTGTGTGTGAGAGTGTGGAGGTAAAGGAAAATATGCTAATCTCTGAAAGAAGCAAGTAATGTTGGTCCATGCTAACTCATGGACACCAAGGAGAGATTCACCCTACTTTTTCGTTTCTCACCTCGTCTGGCATGAACACTAGAGTGTGTGGAGGTGAGGAAATGTTGAGACTAGTGCCTTTGTAGTGTTCCAGGCCTCCGCCCAACATCTTTGAAGAGAGCAAGTTGCATGAATAATTTTGCAATGTTGGTCCATGCTACAACTCACGGGCACCAAGGAGAGGTTCACCCTGCTTTTTCACCTCATCTGGCAAGAAGATGTGTGGCAGGGAGAAAAATGGCTGAGAGCTTAACACATGCAGTAGTGCATTTTGAGGGTAAGAATGACAACATCTTGAAGAAAGCAAATTTGCAGTGTTGTTCCATAAGCTATAACTCACGGACACCAAGGAGAGGTTTCTCCTGCTCCTTCACCTCGTCTGCCATGAATGCTGAGTGTGCATGAGTGTGTGGAGGAGAGGGTGTGCGGTGGTGCACTGGTAGAATAGTGAGAGTCCTTTCCTCTGTCAGGCTGTGAAAGTGCGAATGCTTCACTCGCACACTTGTACAAATGGATATCGTACCTGTGACCACAAATGTTTCGGCGGCAATTAGAGCTGGCTCGTCAATGACAGTGCCGTAAAAGCGAACAATGTACGGGTACCGCGGGTGGTCAAGTGAGCTAAGTAGATTGACCTGCAGGGACGGGAGAGGGAAGTCGGACGAGTACTTCAGTAATCTATAGTAATCCCAACCGGGGATTACTAGAGGTTACTAGAGATTACTAGAAAATTTCAGTGTCTAGAAAACGGTAATCTCCAGTAATCTCAACATTAACAGAGCATGTAGTTGAGTAGAGCCTAATGATCGCGTACCCACCTCTTTCAGCCCCATCACTTGAGAATCAAGGGTAATTATCTTCTTCACTGCAACTATCATCCGTCGTGACTTCCAGGTCGCCCGGTACACCACGCCAAACCCCCCTAGACCGATCACCTCCGTCATATCCAAATCCGAGTATATGATGCCATGGGCTTTCTTCATGTCTGTCACAAGATGTAACACAAGATGTAACACAATGTAACACAAATGTAACACAATGTACCACAATGCTAGCCTCGGTCACCGTCCCAGGCTCTCTCCTCAAAACGGGGGGAGGAGAGAGCCTGATAACATTCTCGAGAAAAGCTGTCGACTTCCAGCACGTCGTCGATCATCCATGTGATAAACGAAGGACATGCCTACTTTTGTGGTAAATGTCACGTGAGTTACAAATCAGTCACACGCTATTGAAAATATCGTACTTCGTTTTCAAGGCATCCCCAGCTTCACCGAAGTCCGAGACACTAACCAGGAGAGCTCACCTTGTGAACCGTCGATCCTGTAAGCGGCGACAAACGAAGAACGAGCTGGTCCGGCAAACAAACCGCCGTGAACAGTGAGATCAGACCAGTGGCCCTCTCGCACAACTGCCTTTGAGAGGTACGTACTCTGTCCCGGAGCGTTCAGTTCTGTGTCTACAATTTGTGCATTAGCACAGCAGTGAAGGCAACGCCTACTAAATAACAACGTGTTCACGTGGTTTTGTTCTGCAATCTCCGCCAGATCCAGGCGCCGGAAGTCAGCTTTTACGCGAATGTTACCAGGCTCTCTCCTCCCCCCGTTTTTTTGAGGAGAGGGCCTAGGAACGAGGCTACCGCAATGCAGCATTCCTGGGTTATCTGTCACACAACCATGATTAATTTTGACCCCCTAACTTCACCATCACTTCCAGCACCATAGCGCCAGTTCAGTTCAGCTCACTCATTTTTGTAACCCAGGAATACCACACCTCCAATGCAGGAGGTTTTCATGCAGGTCCTGGGCTCCATTAATTAACCCTTTAAGCCCCATTGACATCTATAGACATCATTTAGACCCTATGCACTTGTAGGGCTTCTCGTCAGCCCAAAAAGAGACCAAAAAGGCTTCAGAGAGCCTTGGGAGACTTTGAGGGACGAACTCAAAAATTTGGTCAGATTTCGGCGCGCATCCCCCACTAAATGTAGAAGCGGGGGGGGTATCGAAAGGGGGAGTGGCAGCCCCCCTTCGCCTGTCGTGGGCGGGTTTTTTTTATGAGATTCATTGACCCGAGGATTTTTTATTCTAATGATAGACCCCACCCAGGGCCTCAGGAAAACAAGCAAATTGGTGGTGTAAGGTGTGCTATCAGTCAGATCTGGCCCAAGTTTAGGGAAATGCTGGGCGAAAATCCGGCTGACATCCACCTTTGACCTCCGATTGCTGGGCTTGTGGGGGGTCATGAATATCATTAACGGTATTGCCAGAGGGGTCTCTCCATGTGTGCTGGCTCCACCAAGTTTGGCCGCTGAGGAGCGAATGCTGCGGGATAGGAGTACCTACGAAAGTGGTGTGCGCTGAATGCATGTAAATGTGTTGTCTTGGTGGGAAGAATTCGGTGGTTAAAGGGTTAACGGGCATCATCACTAAACTCGCTTGCCATAAACGGCATTGCTCAAACTTCTGGAAGAGCAAATCTTTTTTAAAGTGAACCAACCTTCAACAGAAAAGCAAAGGGCTTTAGTTAGATTCGAACCCAGGACAGAGCCTAGTCTTGCGTGGCCCAGACCCTTCCTGCGACGATTAGTGGGACGGGGCGAAATGGGAGGGGAGGGAGGAAGAAGGGTCTGGCAACTCTGAACAGGAAGTTGTTGGCTCTGCCAGAATGCTGGCCAGCATGTCATTTGTGGTCACTGTTAAGTCTCCTTCGCGTACTACTCTTCGGCAAGTCTTTTGAGGCAGACGGTGCAGCGCTCTTCCTTGATAGCCATGGCTCTAGCTCTGTGCTCGATCAACTACTAGTATATACTGTAGCATACAAGATAAGTCACGTGCAATATTATTACATTTACGGAAGATAATTACATTCCATTTTGAAACGGTATCTTGTTCAGAGTCACCAGACCCTTCTTCCTTCCTCCCCTCCCCTTTCGCACTGCCCCACTAATCGTCGCAGGAAGGGTCTGGGCCACGCGAGACTAGACAGAGCCCGAGTCAACCACTGGGCCATGGGGACTCTTGCTCTACCTGTGCACCACCACACACCCCTCACAGCCTACATAAGTGATCCACCCAGCGCCCCCTCTCGTTCACAGATAATAGCCTGGCCCCACCCCAGCAGCCCAGCCATTACCCAGGCCAGGCCGCCAGGTCTACGTACGAATGCATGGGATTTCCGCCGGCTTTCTGAATCCCTATACAATCATCCAAATTTGTATTGACATTACCTGTAGCATAGGAAGCCGCCATTATCGCTCCACCGTACCGACACTGTCACACGAGGTCCTTGCTGATTGGATTTCCTCCCTACCGGGCAGTTACTAGTCTCGTTCCCAGACGTGGTCTGGGAACGAGACAATGCAGGTACAGGAGGCGCGGTCTACCTATGCTCCACGCCCACCTATGTATACGCTTTCTAGCGCTGAGGTATGCAATGGGTCCGGGTGGGGACAGGCAACAGAGAGCCAGCAAAGCATGGAGGTGAGTGTGCAGTAGTCTCGCAGGCCCCTCCCTTCCGTGTGGGTCTGGCCCCGCGAGACTAGATGTGCATGCGCAGTGGTGTACTGGTAGAGTGAGAGTCTCCAGTGCGCAACTAGGCTCAGGCTCTGTGAACTTGTGTGAATTAAAGTTTGATGATCAGGCAAATGCAACACCTACAGTTAGCTACCGCTTTGTATGCAAGCCCCCATAATTATATGTAACAGTTACATAGCATCTTTTGGTACATGCTTGCTTTGGTGCTGGTCATCCTTTACATCACTTTTTAGCTAGCTGCTCTTTTAAAACTTACCTCAGCTGAGTCATGAGTTAACAACTTATATTATGGCTTGCAAGACATTGACATTCAAGACTTCAAATCAAACAATGAGCCAAATTAGCATAACCATAATAGCTACTCACTGAGATCAGGCCATAGATAATAGAGTTGTAGCTACTATCTATTCTCAAGATCATCCCAACTGACAATCTTGTCTGCTGAATCAACAACTATGCCTTAGTTGCTCTCCTGCCACACAATGTGGATTGTCTGTAGTATTGGGTGTGAACTTTCACTGTTATTATAGCTAAAAATGTCCGGACCTAAATAATTTATAGCAGTGAGGTGTATACACACTACACCCATGCACACTCACACAACAGCACGGGTTGCATAACTGTAATTATAGTCTAATAAGGTAGCTAGCTAGGGATGATAGTAAAGCTTACAACCCACCTATGGACTGCTATGCCGCACATGCTGAAGAACGGTGACCCAGCTGGTCAGGGCTAATCGCTGTACTGGAAATGGACTTTATACGGTGGAAAATTATGACATTCATGCGTCGTCTTAGGGGTCAAAGGTTACGTGCATATTTATACGCCTTACGTATCGGTCGTGGGAGGGGGAGGGTCCCTCCCAATTTGTGAGTCCTCGTCGTTGTGCATGTGATGACCGCAGAAGAGTCTGTAGTTGTTGTGGAGCTCAGGAGTGCTTCTAGCTAGCTACTTTTTAAGACCGAATTCAGCATTGCTGTAGCTATGTGATGCAAGTATGAACAGTGTGTATAGGTAGCTAGTGGTCCCCATACTCAGAGTGTCACAGGTTATTAGTTCAGCAGCAGGCACGAGGGCTAGCTATAATTTGTGTGCATCCTGGCTTCAGTCCAATTGCAAAGCAGGAAGATAGCTTACAAGCTATAAATAAGTCACCAACATTCATGTTCAGAAATCAACAGTTGGTTAATGGAGCGATCATGAAGCCCATCCATACCAGTGGAGTGTAAATGTACTTTAATTGCCCATATCAGACAATGCATGCCAATGTTTAATTTAAGTGACAAATAAAATAGCCACTTGTAAATTAGCTTTTGGTTTAGAGCTTAAACCTCATCTTTATTAGACAAGCAAGTAATAATACTTGTATACTGTATAATTAAATTTTCCTCTTGCTGCGTACTTACACAGCCACCCATAAAGGTAGAGAATCTGATCAAGGTGGAGATACTAGCTTCTCCGGATGAAAACCTTGATGCTGATGATATCCAGAATAGTGTGAGCACGGTAAGGGACCTCAGATAATATTATGCAAGGGACCGTATACATATAGCCTCGTTCTCAGGCGAGACTGTAATATTTTTTGGTTTCTACAAAGAGTTTATGCAATATACAAACCCTATACAGTACACTAATTCAATTGAGGGTGTATCCTAGTGCGTCAGGTGCATTATAGAGCATGTCTGCTGTGCTGAAACTTTCCAGTATACTCTGGCACATTAAAGCATTGGTCAGCCAATGTACATGACATGACCAGGAAAAACAATATAGTGTGCAGAAATAACTATGTTGTGTACTGAGAAAGCTAATAGCAGTGTAATTATAAGGTCTGCCAGTGTCCCTCTGGATGATAGCTGTAGATCGGTTTGTGCTAGTTGTATGGTAGTTGCTAGCCTCGTTCCCAGGCCCGAGACGGCGACCGTCTCGGGGCTGGGAACGAGGCTAGGTAGTTGCTTGTGTGATTCCCTGGCGCCACTCATGAAGTTGGAGGCTGTAATAAACATTGTTGTGGATTACAGTGTACTTGCAACAATGCAAATACAGAACTGTAGATGTGGTTGCTATAATACCACTTGTACTGTTGCAAGACACAGTGTTTTTGTCACTGCCACCAAAATTGCTATGTTTCAGTTCCGGGGTTGCGGGTTTGTTGAGGGAATCCCTCCTACAGTAGCAAATCACTCATGCGTGCATAATTCAATAATTGATCCAGGCTTAGTACACTGTTATTATGCATGCTTGAGATGTTAGCCAACTCAGCTGTGTTAGTAGAGATCCCCTCATGCAACCAACCTGGGTCGGTTTAACCACAGCAAAGTGTCGTGTGTATCCATGGAAGCAATTACACATAGCTCCAGATGTCATGTGTTTGTGATTCATCTGCCGGGTCAGATTTTACTGGTTTTTAAAGGGTTTGTTTCTGTCAGAGTTCCGGTATTGCTTTTCAGCTTCATTCCACCCTTTCAAAACAATGTCACAAGGTCCAGCACCAGTACTACTACTATCATATAGTGGCTCTCACTCTCAACCCTGCATTACAAGTTTGACTCTACCTTGTTGCCTGTGCTACCTGCTAGCTTCGTTTGGGCCTAGCTGTATTAGGTCTTCCGGAGCTGCATTTGTAACTGAAACCCAGACCAGCCACAGAAAGGCTTCCGAATCTCGGCATCAAAGTTAAAATGCATACTGTACCTGTCTCTTCCATGTACTGTTCTCAAGTGAGGCTATAATTCTCAGGTGCGTTATAGGGCATGTCTGCTGTGCTGTAACCTTCCAGGTCCCCTGAAATTGGACAGCAACTGGGCTGCTAGTAATTATTGTTTCCCGGTGCTTCAATACGTGGTATGTTCTCTTCTGATTGCTTGTGCAGGCCATAGATGACAACCCAGCAATTACTCAACAATGGACGGCTGTCGTTGTTATACCCACTTCAATCAACTTTGCACCACAAACTTTGGCCATAGTGAATCTCTGCAGCAGCGAAGAGCGCAATGCTCAGTCTGAGCGGGTGGTAACGACAGTGCGTACAACCCTGGATGCCATCCTTCCAATTAGGTTAGTGATGAAGAGTTCTTAGAGTCTTATGTCTATCAGCTATGGAGTGTATATATGATTTAGGACTGGGCAATAAGATGCTGTGGTTAGTATTAGAGCTGTGACTAATTGATTGATGTAGAGATCTTAACCAATTATCAATTATTGAAATCTGTTTATGGGTATGCTAGTGAGCACAATAAAGCGAACAGAAAATGGTCATATGCAACAGTTTAGCACTTCAAACTAGTAGCAAACCATATGTTGTAACAAGTAACAGTACATACAACATAATCGGATAATCGGCAACTATTCAACCCAGGATAATCAGCAATTATTCCACCTCCAATAATCAGTGTTGATTCCAGGAGCAATATCACAACACTAGTTGGTATAATATACATCTGTCAGTACTGCATGGCTACAGTCAGAGTCTGCTAAGATGCTAAGATAACCATGCATGGGGTGATCGAGAGTAAGACCTGAGACATGATTCTGAAGCAGGAGTTTGCCCAATCTGTTGGAGGGGTAAAATCAAGATGTATTTGCTGGTGAACTTGCGACAGGTAATTTATATCAATGAGGTCGGTATCTGGTCTGGGTGCATGCTGAGAATTCTACACTCGATTATTGTCTCATTTACGGTTAAGTCTTCATACACTATCATTGCTTGCTAATTTTAATGCACACATTAATCTCATCTCCACCACACATGCACACATTGCAGTTATGGAATAACTCAGCTCAGGGAAACAGTTGTGTATGGCTCAATCAGTAGTCCTGCTGCTCTCATTACTCTTGCTCAGACACCAAATCCAACATGCTCTTGCATCTTATTATGAGTTGAGCATCTTCTGATTTCTGTATAGGCATTATCAACAATGTGTCACGTCCAATATGGCCTTGCATCTTATTATAAGTTGAACATCTAATTATGATTTCTGTATAGGCATTATCCACAATGTGTCAGTGTCCTAATGATGCCACTAAAAGTTGCAACAATAAATTCCTGTTCAATAGTTGCTGAGATACACAAACCTTCACTAATCTGCTATACAGTGCAGTGTGGAGGTGCAGATGGATAAGACCATGTTACGAACAGTGCCTTTGAGGGGTGAGAACACGCAACAGCTCTGGTTGAATGAATGCTAACTCTCCAAAGAGCAAGGTATAATTTTTTTGTTTTTTTTTTCACCCCATCTGGCATGAACATGCAGCGTGTGGGTGAGAAAAGTGGTTGAGAGCATAATAAACGGAGGTTGCAACTGAGATGACTCAACCGTTTTTACAGTGATATATATATATATATATATATATATATTATATAGCTAGTGCCTTTGTGGGTGAGAACACAACATCTCTGAAGGAAGCAAGTTGAGTAATGCTGGTCCATGCTAACTCACGGACACCAAGGAGAGGTTCAACCTGCTTTTTCAGCTCATCTGGTAGCTATGTGTGAGTGAGTGGAGGTGAGGAAAACGTTGAGAGTAGCTAGTGCCATTGTGTTCAGGACCTGCATGAAAACCTGTATTGGAGATAAGGCAATCAAATGAACTGAATAGCTATGCGGTGTTTTCTTACATTTTGCTGTTCTGCTATCCCTACATCCCATGCAATATTTGGCATGGGTTGCATGAATGTATAAGTAGTCTGCATGGTAGCTATACAATATGTACTTGTTTGTTCCCGTAATCTTAAACTGCTCAGCCATATGTGGTAGGATTCGCGGCACTCATAAGCTCCTGGTAGAATTCACCACGTATTGACCCATTATACAATGAGTGGGAGACAGCTAGAGCCTTGACCTACAGCACTCTCAAATCCAAGGGACCGTGAATGGCTAAACAGTAGTCCCTTATCTCAGTTATCTGTCGTCAATACAGTCAAACCTCCGAACAAAGGACAGTCTTTGGGAACAATATAAATTCAAGTCTTTTGTCCTTTGTAGAGAGGTTGTCCTCTTCTCGGAGGTTCAAAATGTATTAGAACCATAGGCAAACCAATTATTTGGGACTATGAAAAGCGTCCTTTGTAGAGAGGTTTATTATATTGTGTCCCTATCTCGGAGGGTCCACTATCGGAGGTTTGACTGTATATACATGTGCACGGCTCGGTCGGCTGCACAAGCTAGGCAGGCATAACTAGCTACCGTAATTCATTTATATTAACTAGGCCTTGCTCAGACAAACTGCATGGACTTGTCCCGATGACCCTGCCTCCAAATAGATGGTAACGGTTTGCAAATGCACAGGATAAAGAACAACAACTTACAATCGTTGAACTATAATATAATATACACACTGAACAGGATATTCAGTTCAATTCCAAGTCACCTGTGCAGGTCTGCAGTGTTGCTATCTTTCCGATCGCGTTTCCTGCTATTATCAGCCCATGTTTACACAGCTACATAGTTTATTGATTGCGTATTGAAATTGTGTGTGACCTGGCTATGAATTCTCAACTTCAACCTAAGGTATCTAGCTACACGTTGCAAGCAGATTGAGAGCATGGAAGAGTACGAGAAAAGTCTACTACACTCACCCACTTCCACCATATCAGTGGTAGGTGTATATACATTCATCAACCTCAAATCTATATAGTCTCGCAGGCCAGACTCTTTTTCAATGTAAGGGGCATGGCCCCTACTGGGAAAAAGAGGCTGGTACCTATACTTCGAAAAAGAGGCTGGGCCGCGAGACTACGTCAAACCTTGTGACCTTCCATGGCAAATATTTCTGCTAGAGGTGTAGCTAGCTATATACATCATGTATATAGCTATCAGTTTCTCACCCATCAAATTTGGGTAGTCTCACAAGCCAGCCTCTTTTTCCACGAGGGGGCGCCCCTTACTTGGAAAAAGAGGCTGGCCCGCAAGACTACATATTTGGGCTGGAGCTAATTTTAGTCATCACCAACACGTTAAGAGTCTAATTTGAGGAGACTCGAGGTACTCCTGAGTCAAGGGCGTGAGTGCCTGAGCTGAAAAGGCATAATGCATTCAGTAATACCCTGATATCATTGAGTGTGGGTCCCGGTTCTCTCGGCAGGCCTCATCGATACGATGGTGGGAGGAGGTATTTGTATGTGGACATGTCTCGCCTGGGGCAGGAGCGGGATCTGGAGGGGAGGTAGGAATTAAGTTACACGTTTTATGTAAGCAGAATAACACTGCTAGTAGAATTACACTACTCGGGGTATAAAAGACACTGCGGCGCGTAATGCAAAGAAATAATGACTACCTTAGCAATGGCCTATAGAATCTTCCTGCACCGTCGACCGTGATCGCTGTCAAGCAGTGGCCCAACTAGCTATACAATTTTGGTGCTGAAACTCACCTTGGTGCTGGAGATACAAGCACTTTTGTTGTGCCGTTGGCCGCCCGTGATTGCTCTTCAACTTTCACTGCCAGTACAGCTCTCACGAAAAGCCCACAATGATTCTGACCACATGCACGGTTGTGATCGCTATCATTTACTGACACTTACGTGCCGAAACTCACCCTGCTGGCGAAGTTGCCGGGGTTGCAACAGCTACCAGGAGTTCAGTTGCCCCTCGAAAATTATCGTTCACTGAACTCCACACCAATTGCAGACAACAAGATTTATTTTGCACTATAGGTTGCTGGTTGCCATAATTATTCATATCATGAGGTTGATTTTTTTTTTTACGTCTTGCCACGCATATGCATGGCAGCATATGGTGTCCATCTCAGAGAATCTGATGAAGGTGGAGATACTTGTTTCTCCGGATCAAAAACTTGATGCTGATCACATCCAGAAGAGTGTGAGCAAGGTAAGGGACCCTAGATTATAGCCTTGTTCTCCTTGATCTGAGTAAAATCCCCCCCCCCCCCCCCCCCCCCCCCCCACACACACACACACACACACACACACTCAATGGCAATTGGACAGCAACCTATACGTTCCCCTGTGCTACTGTCTCTCACTATGTGGTATGTTCTCTTCTGATTGCTTGTGCAGGCCATATTTGACAACCCAGCAATTACTCAACAATGGATGGCTGTCATTGTTATACCCACTGTAATCGACTTTGCACCACAAGCAATGGCCATAGTGAATCTCTCCAGCCCCGAAGGGCACAATGCTCAGTCTGCGCTGGTAGTAAGGACTGTGTGCAATACCTTGAGTCAGAGTGGCGTCCTTCCAAGGTTAGTTCAAAGATAACGATGAGTTCTTATGTCTATCAGCTATAGAGTGTATATTATGATTTAGGACTGGGCAATTAGATACTGCGGGTAGTATATACATCTGTCAGTATACTGGCTACAGTCAGAGTCTGTTTGTAATACTCCTGTTATATGCATCTGGTCTGGGTGCTGAGAATGCTACTGTAAAGTCAACTTCGTACACTATCATTGCTTGCGAATTAATTAATCCCATCCCCACCACACATGCACACATTAATCCCATCCCCACCACACATGCACACATTAATCCCATCCCCACCACACATGCACACATTAATCTCATCCTCACCACACATGCACACATTAATCCCATCCCACCACACATGCACACATTAATCTCATCCCCACCACACATGCACACATTAATCCCATCCCCACCACACATGCACACATTAATCT
This sequence comes from Axinella damicornis, assembly GCA_963931865.1. Taxonomy (NCBI): domain Eukaryota; kingdom Metazoa; phylum Porifera; class Demospongiae; order Axinellida; family Axinellidae; genus Axinella; species Axinella damicornis. The sequence goes on along the minus strand of OZ007513.1, from coordinate 11,042,582 downwards.
CATCCTCACCACACATGCACACATTAATCCCATCCCACCACACATGCACACATTAATCTCATCCCCACCACACATGCATACATTAATCCCATCCCCACCACACATGCACACATTAATCCCATCCCACCACACATGCACACATTAATCTCATCCCCACCACACATGCACACATTAATCCCATCCCCACCACACATGCATACATTAATCCCATCCCCACCACACATGCACACATTAATCCCATCCCCACCACACATGCACACATTAATCCCATCCCCACCACACATGCACACATTAATCTCATCCCCACCACACATGCACACATTAATCCCATCCCCACCACACATGCACACATTATCCCATCCCACCACACATGCACACATTAATCCCATCCCCACCACACGTGCACACATTAATCTCATCCCCACCACACATGCACAAATTATCTCATCCCCACCATGCACACATTGCAGTGGCATTACTCAACACAGATGTGTATGGCTCAATCATTACTCTTGATACACCCAATCTCATATGGTCTCTCATCAGTTCTTTCAGTGAACATCAAGAATAGCTCTGTGAACATCGTTTTATTCTGTATAGGCACTATTATTTCCAATGAAACTTGAGCTGCTATACACTAATTACGTTGTCTGAGCTGTACAATGACATTTTGGTTGTAAAAATAGCTCAGACAACGTAATTAGTGTATATTAATTACGTAGTGTACACCTCCCATTGGAGTAGTCTCTGAACCAAAAAAGGGAGCACCCCAACTCTAACTCTATAGATTGGGAAAGTGAAATCTAAATAGTGTGTCATGCTATTCCAGATGTCTGCATGTGTAATTCCTTTGCTGGAGCTGTGCTTGATGGTTGACCAACTTGGTACGGGATATGTGCGTACACTGAACCGTCAAAGATCCACTGTTTTGAGTTATCACGCAAGTATTGCAGTGCCAAAAATTGCCCACTTCAGACAAAACGGGCACATTTTATTTCACTGTCACAACAACGGAGAAATTTAAGATGGAGCATTTTTCTATTTAAAACTGAATTATGTAAAGTAAATGAAAATTATGGCCTCAATGTGTTCTGTCGTAACGATGCCACTCAGTTGCAGTTCAATAGAGATGCACAAGTCTTCACTGGTCTGCCATGAATGCTACAGTGCAGTGTGCATGGAGGTGCAGATGGATAAGACATTCCATGTTACGAACTGTGCCTTTGAGGGGTGAGAACACACGCAACAAGATCTGGTTGTATGAATGTTGATCCACGCTAACTCACCAAAGAGCACGGTATGTTGCTTGTTCACCTCATCTGGCATGAACGCTATACATGCAGTGTGTGTGTGTGAGCATGCGGGTGAGAAAAATGATTGAGAGCATATTACAACGGAATGGTTACCTTAACTAGTGAAGTCACAACTGAGCAACCTGGGTTAAAGCAACTATTCCAATTTTACAGTGATTATAATATTATAGCTAGTGTCATTGTTGGTGAGAACACAACATCTCTGGTTGAATCTTACTTCACAATTAATGTTGGTATACATGACAGACACCAAGGAGAGGTTCATCCTGCTTTTTCAGCTCATCTGGCATGAATGCTGAGTGTGCATGAGTGTGTGGAGGAGACAGTGTGCAGTGGTGCACTGGTAGAGTGAGAGTCTCTAGTGCTCAAGTCAGGCTCTTTTTTTCTGTTGAAGGGTGGTTCGCCTTAAAAGAAAAGGAATTTCCTTCCAGAATTGGGGGGTGGTGATATGCTGAACTCACAAGTTACCATAAATAGCATTGCTCAAATTTGTTTTTCTGGGTCCAGGACCTGCATGCAAATCTTCTGTATTGGAGATGCGGTAATCAAATGAACTGATCGAACTGAGAAAAATATTACCGTGCATTTGTGCAGCGAGAAGACAACATTCTGGGGTGTAAAGACAACAGTCTGCAAGTTTCACCTCATCTGGTATGAATGCTAAAGTGTGTGAGTGTCTGGAATTAAATACCGTCCAAAAATCCCCAGGCCCTTACCTTAGCTATGTATATTCTCCCTCTATTTTTGCATACTGTAATACAGCACACAAAAGATGGAGGGGGAACAAACGAGGAGATTATAGGCCAGCATGTGCACAATTGATGTACTGTGGATTGCAGATTGCAATTGCTTGTTGAATTTTGCATCATCCTCACTCGCAGCTGCCTCAGTTTCAATGATAGGCTCTGCCGGTTCCAGGCTTGTCAACTCTTCGGCCACCACCTTGCTGAGCAGCCCCCCACTCTTGTATGACTTCCTCTGCTGGGAGGGCTCCTGGGACTCCAGGCTCTGTTTGGCCAGCTCAACCATTTTTCTCCCCTACACACACTCATGCACACTCTAGCATTCATGCCAGACAAGGTGGAAAAGCAGGGTGAACCTCTCCTCGGTGTCCGTGAGTTAGCATGCACAATGCAATATTCAACTTCAGAGATGTTGTCTTCTCTCCCCACAAATGCTACTGTAATAATTCTCACCTCCACGAGCACAATACAGTAGCTAGTACCGGTGAGAAGACAACATACGTATACTCTTTGAACCAAGCAGCTAACTCACACAATTGTATGTGAGTGTTCTGATCATTACATAACCAACCTGGTACCGGTACCACAGGACGGGAGGCATCAGGAGCCAAGAGCACCCCCACCAGGACAAAGGCGGCCTTCATTGCTGATAGTTTTGTGAGAGAGAAGCTGACGCTGTAGTATATAGCTATATCTGTAGAGATCACTTCTGACTTGGCAACAAACTTTAACAACAACAAGAGCGCATAGCTAAGTAGGTCGCGCCCACAACTACATATGAGGTCATGTCGCATGTTGTGATTGCTGAGCTAGCTACTAAAAATGGATAGCTTCCATACTAAAGATGGATAGCTTCCATGCTAACGATGGATAGCTTCCATACTAAAGATGGATAGCTTCCATGCTAACGATGGATAGCTTCCGTGCTAACGATGGATAGCTTCCGTGCTAACGATGGATAGCTTCCATGCTAACGATGGATAGCTTCACATAAAACTAGCTGCTGCTAATGGAATGTGATGCACCACTAATTTACAGCTTGAGTGAACTCTATTAGAATGGTAAAGGAAGTTTTGCCAGTGTAAACGGAGATCTAAGTTTGGTTACAATTGGGAGGGACATTCTGGTCCTCTTAAATGGCCACTGTGACTCATGCATCCACGATTTCTGTGACCTGTTCATCAATTGGTCAACCATCCAGTCACGTTTTGAGTGTATACATCCTTCTACTCAAGGCCCATCGATTAGCTAAGAAAGTCTGAAGCTGAAAGCGCAATTCTGAGAAAGGTTCGAATTCGTAGTGAACCTGTGCAGGTAGGTCTGCAGTGTTGCTATATTTCTGATCATGCACATACTGCATGCTGCGTTTCCTGGTTTCAGTGTAATGATAGCGATAGTTGTTCCCATACGTTTACACAGCTACAATAGCTAGTTCATTAATTGCTTGTTTAAACTTTTGAGACCTGGCTATGAATTCTCAACTATTAGACACGTTGCAAGCAGATTGAGAGCATGGCTGAAGTGGAAGACTACGAGAGAACTCTACTACACTCACCCACTTCCACTATATCAGAGGTAGGTATATGCCAGACTAAATGTAATGGGTGTGGCTCCTACTGGGAAAAAGAGGCTGGTCCCTATACTTCGAAAAAGAGGCTGGTCCCTATACTTCGAAAAAGAGGCTCGGCCGTGAGACTACCTCAAACCTTGTGACCATTTCTGCTAGAGATGTAGCCATCAGTTTCTCACCCATCAAATATGGGCTGAAGCTAATTTTAGCCATTACCAACAAGTGTCTAATCTTGTGGAGACTAGAGGTACTCCCGAGTCAAAAGATCTGAGTGCATGAAGCTGCAGTAATGCGTTCAGTATCACCCTGATATCATTAAGTGTGAGTCCGGGTTCTCTCTGCAGGACTCATCGCTACAACGGTGGGAATTCGAAGAGGTAGGTGCACAAGTCTCGCCTGGGGCAGGAGCGGGACCTGGAGGGGAGGGAGGATTTGGGACAGCAGCGCTACTAGCTACTGAAAACAGAATTAAGGTACACGTTTTATGTAAGCAAAATAATACACTAATTTAAATTCTTGTGAAAGTTCATTGAAAGCCCACAGACATCAAGAGTTATTTAGCACTGTAGATAGTTGGTTGCCATATTGTGAGTGAATGAATGATTTTTTTGTCTCGCCACACACATGCATAATGATGCCCTCACTTCCTCTTTCACAGAAAACATCAGTTGTAGATCATCTGCTGAAAGTGGAGATATTTGCCCATCAAGATCGAGACCTCCATGCACCAAAAATTCAGGAGAAACTGAGAGCGGTACAGATGCCTGAATGTGGGGCCATTGGATTTAGATCATAATATATAAGTTACTAAGTAGCTAGACTGTAGGCAAGTGTGTTGATGAACAAGGTGGGAGTGAAGTAAAGATCAATGGTCTGAATGACAACCTAGATAGCCTCGTTCCCAGTCCCACGCCCAGCTTTTCGTCGCTTGCAGTACGGTAAAGCGGGCACCGTTCTGCAAGCGACGAAAAGCTGGGCGTGGGACTGGGAACGAGGCTACAACCTAGATACATCAGTGGATCAACTTAGTAGTCAGTTAAGTTAGTTTCTGTCTCATTCAGCACTGGGAGTAGAAGTTGCTTGTTGACCATGCATCCAGGCTCACGCCTAGCCCATGTGACTGGCATTATACTCTAAACTCACTGACTATGAAAACTGAGGTTGATAACCTCGTGCAGATAAACAATTACCCCATGCGCATGCATAAAGTGGTTGGTTTTGGAGCAAACAAAAATGAGCAGTTCGAGCTATCTTGTCAAAGTAGCGCACGGGGTAGCTACGTGCTCTGCTGGAGCACTTCTAGTTATCAGAATGATTAGTGAGGCACTAAGTAATAAGTAGCCTTACTGCTTAGTTCACTTATAGTATATCCCAATGGTGTTATGAATAGGGTTACAGATAGAAGCTACAAGTTCAGAGATTTCTTAACAACAACCAACCTGGTTAGACCAGTGGCTCAACTTAGCTGCTGTTAAAACAGCCACAGTTAATTTCAGCACTATAGCTATATGAGTAGAATTTGCATCCAGACCTGGGTGGTGCCACCTAGCACATGTGACTGACATGATTACTCTGCTCTCACTCTACAATGTAAACTTGGAATGTGTGTTAAGGTTACGGTATACCGTGTGCTCATTATATATACATAACGTACAAGTTACCTTTGTCCCTCCGTGCAGGAACTAGCTAGAGACACGCAACAAAAACGAGGTATAACAGCAATATGAGTACCTTCGAATTCTAGCTGGTATGATCTTAGCGCCTGAGTACAACATGCCAACATAGGCAGTGGCATCAAAGTTCAAGACCGATTTTTGGCATCAGATTTTTGCGATCAGAAAGGACTAACAGGCCAGCTTGGCAGCATCCATGGGAAGTTTTCAACTGACTGGAGGGCAGCTCTGAGCGAGTTCGCTTCGTTTCTATTGGAAAAACGAGTGATGGTCGTTCATACCACAAAGCCATTCGCTTTTCGCCTGATCAGGCACAGTATCTCCCGAACAGGATGTTTATCTCAGTAAAATTTTTCAAGCCGCCCTGCCCCTTTCTTCGTAGAATACATTTCACTGTTGACTGTAAACCGCAAGCGCGCACCGCGCATGCGCAATAGCAAACTGTAACCCGTAACCTTAACTGCCAGGGTTATATAATGGCCTCAGCTGAATAATGGTAGCCCCGCTGCTTAGTTCACGTAATTACTTGCAAATCTGTTGGCTCAGTGTCACTGAAATTAAGATGGTATTGGCCTTAAATTTGGCAGATCTTGTAATGGTCCCCACCCACCCACTTCTGTGTGTTGAACTCAGCCCTGCATCACCACTGTCCATTGAGTTCAGATGAACCTCTCCAATTCTTGACAACATACCCGGTTGGTTAACGTGTGACGTACTCAGTGGCATAGCGTACAGATATGTGCTGGGCAAAGTGACATTGAGCTCACATGCATGATTTCTACATGATGCAAATGAGGTAGTTGCTAGTTGCTTCGCTATAGCCCACATCAGGCAACGCAACAAGGTGTAGCTAACAACCCAAGTGTGATCGTCCAGTTTGCAGACCATCGCAATCACCCACCCTGAGTGCATCTGCATGCCAAGCAGTGTTATCCTAGTCACGTGATAAGCTCCTATTTTGAGCGGTAAATTGATATCCATATTACCATTGACAAAATTTTGCTACTGGAGGTGCCTCCAGTAGAAAACGTCTTACATTTGTATGGGCTTCAATGGGGAAATTCTGAACTTTGAGAGGCCATAACTCGGACACTATACATCAAATCTGGGATGCAGCCTATCTACATGGTGACCAATGAGTACAAGGGGTTGCTGTTGTCATAGCAATGGAAACCTGGAATTTCTTTTTTGCGGAGTAATATAAAGGCCAACCAACTGAAGCAGTAGGGCAACCAATTTGTTAAGTTCAGCTGAGGACATACCCCTGATATTAAAATTTATAGAAACTTTTCATTCAATTGTTGTTGCAGGCTATAGGTGATCCAACAGTGACCTTCAATTGGACGGTTGCAGTGGTTTTATTCACTGAGATGAGCATTTCACCGGAATCATTTGCAGTTGTGAAACTCAACAGCAGCCAACCAGAGTCTGATAACCAGTCAAAAATAGTGTTAACAAAAGTACAGAATATCTTGTTGGAGGATATCCTTCCAAGGTTAGGCATTGTTGATCTACATTAATTCTCCAGCTGTTTAACATAGCTATGCACACATTATGCATGCATGTGGAGTGTATAAGTGTAGAGTGTACACCAAGCAAAGCAATTCACGTATTACCGAGAGGTTCAAGATGCGGGAGCAGCACACTGAGCACAATGTGAAGGAGTGAACTTGAATAGGCAAGCATGTTTGTCACCATAGTGGGTCCGCAGCAGAGGAGGGAGGACACGATCACGTGATGCACTTTAATTGCGAATCAGTGAGCTAGTAAGTATTGGCTGTACACTTACACTGCGAAGTCAATTTAGTTGGGGCAGGTCCGTGCATTTCGGTATAATTCGATCTTCGTTTTGTTGACACACAACAAATAGTGAATTATCGCGACCGCATGTCTAAATCCGTTTTGTTACAAAGCGCAAAAAATGAATAGTGGTAATTTCTCACCGTCGTTCCACTATTCGTTTTGTGTCAACAAAACGAAAAGTTAGTGGACAGCGGTGTAGGAACCACGGGGGCAACGGGGGCTGGTGAGTACACATTTCGTATGCGTTCAAGAATGCTATATAGGAATCATAACAACCATGTGATTTTGTCAAGGCATGACATCATGTCCTCCCTCCTCTGGGTCGATCCACAGCAACTTCTGAAGAAGCTGGGTCGGCATGTGAGTGAAACTACAGCAAGGTCAAAGCAGTAAAAAGAAGATTTTTGTGAATGCTTCGATCAGTTTGCGAAATTTGTTCAACAAGAATAATTGTCACGTGAATGATTTTCACATAAAAATTCCCGATAATATTATACAGTATTTGCATGGGTACTATCTTGATCACATGCATACGTAGGAATTACTGTGCAGCCACAACAATTAGTCCTGAACATTATTTTGCTTAGATGCAGTCTGCTCAATCACAACCTCTAAATAGTATGTATGCACACCATGCACCTTATATGGAGCTTGATAATGACTTCTCATGCACACATGTTCATCATCCAACAGGGCAGGCATTGATAACACCCAAATATCATTTGAATATGGCAAGGATGCCTATAGATGTGTTCTTCTGTAAGTTTATAGGCTTTATAGATCTCTCAGTATACATTATGAACTATTGGAGAGTGAATCGTTTATGACATTTGCAAAATTACATTTGCACTCATATATGTATAACACCCAAACTAATTCAATTGCAATTGCTAGTTCATGCTCCATTGAGATGACACTCCCTGGGAACATCCATGTTTACACATGCACTGCATGAGAGGGGACTTCACCTCTATCAAATCACACATTGTCTCCTGTATCTGCTGTACGTTACAAATACACACGTATAAGTTGCACTCAGACAGCATCACCAACTTTGGAATGCACAGTGACCGATATGAAGCCACACTCATTTCCACAGATGCCTATGTGCACCTTCCGTGCTAGTGCGTCCGAATATACAGCGTGTATAACAAAACAGCAACTACAGAAAGGAAAAATGGGGAGAAAAACAAATAAATAGTACAAACAAAGTAAAATAATACAAACAAACAACTTGAAGGGGCACCAAAAACAAAAACAATACATTCACAAATTACAAAAGGGGACACACACACTGTTACATGCCAGACAGGTCCAGGCCTGACCGGCCCCCCACAGATCCTATATCACTGAACAGCGTTCCCTCTCTGAAGAGCTACGGAGAGACGCTGTTGAAGGTATTATGATATATCCCACAATTGACTGGAGCATTGTCCCACTGTCAACGAAGCACGTATACATTCCGAAAGGGGGATATCTACTTCATAACTACTTGCTTTACCAAGAGACCTTGGGAGCACACCTGTCAAGCATGTAACCTATCATGATTGAGCGTACCTTTGTGTGACCTTGATCTGCCATTATTGTACGGCAGTGTGATCTTCCAATAACATTAAGCGCAGCTCACTTATAGGCTCATATTTGCTGTTAATATGTGCAGGTTCAACTTCTGCCCCAGCTACTCTTCATTATGCACTGAAGTCCAGAACCTCTGCCATATTTGAGTGGAAAAAGCAAAATGAAGCACATTTCTATTCCAGGAATGTCATTCCAAATTAAGCGCATCTCACTTAATATTCCTTCCTGCGGAGAAATAGGCACATGCACCTAATAACAAGTGACTACAACTTGCAGTACCACACCCACTTTAAGAGAAGCCAGTGATCCTTAATTGACCTCTGAAGAGGAATTCATGGAAGAGATGAATCCTTTTATAATCATTTAGATTGAGTAGCTTTGTAAGGTTTGCAATTATCCAACAGAAGTAAGAGGCCATTGAGGTGGAAAGTACATGTACAGGACTACATACAAAGTGTCACGACTCTGACTATTGTATAGCCCTGACTTTGTGACTCCGACAGCTCAGTACCCCAGACTTCATCCCAGCTTGGAATCGCTGTTGTGCATTTGAAGCATACCCACTCAGTGAAGCTGGTCAACTCGCATAGTATACCCCATTAAATTACGTTCTCCCATGCTCATTGCTGTTGAAGGGTGGATGGCCAGGAATGGTGTGAAGTCCATCAGCTGGGCGGGGGTACTGAGAGAAAGCAGCCCTCTTGCAGCACACTAACAGCATGGTCAGCAATGTCACCATCTTGCAGTTCATCGTCATCAATCCCTTTGAAAGAAAACCACGCCACTGTCTTGTTCCCGTTCTTCCTGGAATGGAAGTAAGGAAGACCTTCTGTATGCAGTGTCATTGTGGCCACTTGGCGGCCCAGGATGGTACAGCTTTCCCATTCCTATGCTGATGAAACCGTTCTCTTTGAAGTACTGCGGAATTGAGGTAGCGTTTGTGTAGTCTCACCAATACTCATCAGCAGCAATCTCCCAGACATGGTTCGTGTCTGGTCAGCGTCCAGTCATCAGTGATGCTCGTGATGGGGAACACACGGCAACCAGACATGGTTCATGTCTGGTCAGCGTCCAGTCATCAGTGATGCTCGCGATGGGGAACACACGGCAACCAGACATGGTTCATGTCTGGTCGGCGTCCAGTCATCAGTGATGCGCGTGATGGGGAACACACGGCGACCTGACATGGTTCGTGTCTGGTCGGCGTCCCGTCATCAGTGATGCTCGTGATGGGGAACACACGGCGACCAGACATGGTTCGTGTCTGGTCGGCGTCCCGTCATCAGTGATGCTCGTGATGGGGAACACACGGCGACCTGACAGTAGGCTTGCTCAAACAACATGGACCTGGAAGCTAGCATGTCAATGTTAGGACTCATAATGAGATTGTGGCCATAGAGCCAAGTTTAGGTCGTAAGTCATCAATAGCAAGAAACAGCACGTTTTTGTACTTCTGGAAATCAGCTTGACATTTTGGCAGAAAGCAAAAGGCAGCAGCAATCCCCAGAACAATTATGGCAGTGTAGATGAATGTCATGTCTGCTGCTTCTAAGGACAATCAGATACAAAAAGGTACGGATTACTCGTTGCTTAAAACACAAGTCTGTCACAATGGTTACAGCAAGCTAAGTAGTCTTACTCACCTGCACGCTCACCTCTCCAATGTTGCCACAACTTGCAGTACCACACCCACTTTAAGAGAAGGCGGAGATCCTTAATTGACCTCTGAAGAGAGTTTGTAGGAATTCATGGAAGGGATGAATCTTATTCATTGGGATTGAGTAGTTTGTAGTGAATCCCCCCCCCCCCCCCTCATTATCCAACCTGTGTGAGAGGCCATTGAGGTTAAAATACACGTACAGGACTACATACACACAAAGTGTCACGACCCTAACAATTGTACAGCCCTGACTTTGTTACTCCGAATATCCATGGACATTGTTGAACTGATTGTTCACAGTTTACATGATAGAGTAAGCAACTGATTATCGGACGACATGTATAATCTGATGCACTAGTATTATTAGAAGTGGGCGGGACCATCAGTTGACCCATCACATTTTGAGTTGAAAGTTTGGTGGTTCTCTGTTGCTTGGTTCTGGAACTACAGCTATCCAAAGCTAGATCAGAAAAAAGGTAGTGAGGTAATAGTTAGCATGTCATAATATAGTGGTTTAGCATACCATAGTATGGTAAGCATCTTTATTAAATTGATGCTGAGATTCGGAACTTTTTTCTAACATGAATTTGCTTCACCGCAAATGACAACACTTCTGAAAATTGGAAGGTTTCTTCCAAGAATCGGAAGGTTTCTCTGAAGACTGTAAAAGAGAACACTGTAAAAGAGTTTAAACCAGGCTGCGGTCACCTCAGAGCCTCCTCCACTGTGGTAATCAAGGAATGAGCACACAAGTGCAGCTACTTTGACCCTATCGGATAGGAAAACCTTAGTAGGCCTGCTGAAATTACCTAGGTCAAGTTTCTTAGTTCCAGGTAACTAGGAGAACTATAGGAATACTATAGAAGTGTATGCAGCTGTACTTCCAAAAATAACGTGCATTCAAGCAGATCATTTACACTGCTTGACCACTATAGGTCCTCCAATTTCAGACATACAGATGGGTAACAATTAAGCTAAGTCACGTACCTATAATTACGAAACGTTAGAAGTGAGGCTACACAACATTTGTGGTTGTGGACACATACTTTGACCATCACGGTGGAGGACGCACTGAGTTGCAACTGGTTAAAACAACCCTTTTCTTTTTGCAGTGATAGCCTTTCTAAAGTTCACAATACACAATAATCTGCAAGAGAATTGCCAAGTAAACTTCACTATAACCACGACACTGCGAATGATGCATATTGCTTGACCATTAATTAAATCCCTTTCTCTTTCAATAATTGCTATACTTCTATGGACCTTTGCAGGTTGGTTGTCCAGAGGCAAAGGTAGATAGGGTGGGATCTCTTAAGAATTAGTGCACAGAGAGAGAGAGAGGTGTGCTAATTCAATCACATCCTTGAGAGACCCCACCTATCTACCTTTGTCCTCTGGACAACCAACCTGCTACATTGTAAGTGTGTACATGACAGTGGTAGACACAGGTGAAATTGAGCAAATTTCCAATCTAACAGGCAGAGTTTAACAATCCAACAATTACCTGCTGAATCCTCTTCTCTGGAGGTCATGTACACTTTTAGCCAATGGAACAAACTGTACTCCATATTATCTCACTCCAAACCACACCCACTCATTGGCCAGTGCAACCCTAACCACACCCACTCTTTCAACAGTCGCAGCTCTTGGCTAACGGCCTAACCAAGCCTACAAGCAATCACATTGGTGCTTACATGTTTTCTAACTCCCCTTACCCAGTGTTTGAACTTATTTATGGTTGCCCCCCCCCCCCCCCCCCCCCCCCCCTCCCCAAACAGTGCAAGCAAGTCCCGTGTTTATACGCTGCACCGTTCCTGAGATACAGGACTGGTGTTTTCAGCGGTCCACGATAGCAACGACAGTATTTCTGGAGAGTTCCAAGGCAAACAACAATATATCAGGAACGGTGCAACGTATAAACACAGGACTTGCACCGTTGTGTTGCTGAGGACCTACACATTCTATAGTGATATCTGAATTGCAGCACTAGAGTGTACCTGTGAGTGTCTACGCCAAAATACGGCAAAATTTCACTCGACGATATAGACCTGGAGACCCTGGTAGACATTCGGTGATACTCCTTAGTGCTCGAATCAGCCACGGTGACAAAAAGTGAGCCTGTAGCAGAAGGATCATGAGGCTTCCTGACGGAGAAAGTTTCTTCAGAGAAGAAGCAGGGAGTGTCGTACGATAATATATCAGTGTGTCCGATCATACCTTCGTCCGAAAATGAGCTTTGACTGGCTGTAGTTCCAGAACCAAGCAACAGAGAATCACCAAACTTTCAACTCAAAGTGCGATGAAGATCCCGCCCACTTCTGGTAATATACACGCTCGGTGCTAACGCGTCCGATTTACACATGTCGTCCGATAATCAATGGCTTACTCTAGATGCCAGAAAGCATCGAGCATAATGCGAGAATAATAGGCACATTTTGAGCATAATGCGAGAATAATAGGTACTTTTGAGCCTACCGGTAATGTCAGTGGTGTCTTCAGACCCCCAGTCCCATGGCCCAGTGATAGAGTCCTCACATGATCACAGAGTCTGGCTGGTGGATTACATCATAATGTTGCAGTTCAATTGTCGATAAACAGCCATCCTGTCTCATTTTCTGGTCAGTGCACATGCTATTACAGTTCAGCCCCGCCTTTTTGAAAAGATGTGTAGTGTGGGGTTGTTTACTGAACAGTTCGATAGCATTTTAGCTACTTTGATCCTTCCAGAAATAATGGGCATAGTTTGAGCATAATGGGCAAGTTTGGGGCATAATTTTCGGTACAATTTTGAGCATAGCACAATGGGGGACATAATCTGCCCAACCCTACTCCAGTGTATACATGTAACGGGTGAGATATATACTGAAAACTCGTGTATGAAAATGAAAATAAGGTACATGTGAGCAACTAGAGAGTTAGTTGAGGTGGCCTTCCACAAGCTGAAGGTCAGTCTGACAATCAGCGGCTGGGTGGTGTTGGGACGATCTTGCTCCCCTGATAGACATAATAGAACCTCTGAGGAGTGTGAAGCTAAGTCGGCATCGGAAAAGGATGGTTTTAAGGCGAGCGCTTTGACCAGTCCTCCAACACGGTTTGAACCCCTCAGTAATTACCACTCACCTGCAACTGCTAGCAGCGTTGTTTCATCGATGTAACCCCCCAGAAAGATGGACAAGAGCGTTTATTCTCTACCGGTTATTTGGCATGACCTTCACGTCAATTTGCAAATTGCGTACTTTATTACAACACTTATCTCTGATACGTATACTAGCGAAAAATCATTGTTGACATATTTAGTAAATTTAGAGAGTTCTTGGCGGGGTATTTTGTAACATTTTTGAGTTGTAACCCCCTAGCATGAAAATTTGTGTTCGAAAGTTCATATTTTAGTATCACATCCATAGTTGCAAGCGGTATGTATCAAATTTGCAAATTCACAGCAAAATAGCAACATTTAGTCTGAAGAGCTATGTAGAATCCTCTTGTGGCTAGCTGTTTACATAGTGTTTTACACATGTGGTTTCATAACCAGATCATCAGTCCAGATGTCCTCTTCAGCTATACTGACTAGTTAAACAAGGTTAATTGACGAATTATCCCACTGCGCAATCCATACTCCTTGGCGGGCTGCGCATGCACACTCTGTGCTTCGTCCTGGCGGCTGCCTAGCTTGCACCTTGACTTGCTGATTTCGGCTCCTCCATTTCAAGTTTTCCCACCCATGTATACCCACCCCTCCTGACTTTATTCATTACTCCGTCCCATTTAATGAGACGTGATCTGAGCGGGGCCAATAACTGGAGGCTCCACCCCCAGTAATATACCCCCAAGCTTCGGATAGTATACTTTATTAGGGGGTTCAAGCTAATTACTGGGTGCTTAGGCATAATGCTAATGAATGCTTGCCCCTGCAATTGAGTGCTCTAGCCCTCCGGTTGGCCCAGTTCACCCCCAAAAGGAGAGGTGTGGCATACAGCGCACGGTGCTCACCAAATCTACCTCTGCATGCAACCTGAGGAGATTAACTGGCCATGTTATGCTCAAAGCATGCCAATATGCCACAGAATGTGCACATGCCTATTGTTCCTCACCAACCTGCAAACCTCTGTAGTACAGGTATGTTTATACAGTGACCAAGAAAGACACGAGTAGCACATGGTCCATCCGACAGCATGTAATGAACCGAGGATGAACGAACTCACGTTTGTTGCTGTGTTCAGACTTGAATAAGAGATGAGGGAATCGATCTGCTTCATTAGTACACATACTGCAACAGAAAACACAAAGCTGAGTTGCAAGACCATTGGAATTGGTATATCATACCAATCACACATTATTCCTAATGCAAGCCCCATCCACAGGAAAAAATTTGCAAAATCTTGTTTGCACCTATACTTGGTGATTAGCACCTTTCACACAATACTTTCACAATGATTGTACAATGGCTGGTTTAAAGAACACAACAGAATTGCAACCATTTGACTTTCTGGCAAAATCACAACTCTTGTGTTCGGTACATTACAGTTGCGTTTGGTACAATGTGAAAGAGTTGCGAATTAGTTGAATTCACAAGACATTCACAATAGTATGGCGAAGAATGCAACCCTTGTCTTTGCCATATTTTATCCTGTGAGCATGAGGACCAGAGACCATTGAGTCGTCCAGAGATTAGATGCAGGGGCCCCAACACAAAACAAAACAGAGGCTAGAGTGCATGCAGTCATCACTAATACAATTCGAGTATGTCAAGAAGCAGGTGTTCACCTAGCTATATATTGAGTTCACATTGCCATAAAGTATGCCTGAAGTCTGTGGGTAAATTAGCAACATGCTGGATGATGCACTATGTCATAGCAAACTGAGATTGATTTTGTATTCCTCTGCTTTGGATGCATGACTAAATTATGGGTTGTTAAAAGTATGAGAACTAGAGCCCTTCAATCCCTCGTTAGCTATAAATAAGCACATGACATTTGACCTAGCTACCATACACAGCAATGAAGGGCCAAGTGTTTACAAATCTCATTGTACGTGGTGTTATCTAAACCACTGGATGCATGCGCATACTAAGAGAATGTATCGCAACCTTGCCCTGGTTCCTCCAGACAACAGCAGAAGCAAGATCCCAGACATATCGATATCCGACTTCGCGCGCATACTTGACCTTTGAACCAAGCAAAGTTGAAGCGGGAAATCACTGCCCGCGCAGCGCAGCGCGACTGCAGCCGTGATTCCAGCCGCTCCCGCATGTGGTCGCTTTGCGGTTTGATGACGTAGGAAACCTTAACTATCTACGTGAAAGCGGAGACGGAGAAGGCACGGATAGCTAGTTACGGGGCTAGCCAGGGTGTCACACGTTTGACCACATCAGTGTCATCACATGAAAGTGGATGGCTTCGCCGCACGAAAACTGGATATAAATCTCCGCAGTCCCTCGCAAAAGCTAGTAGTGAAAGGCTAGTTGCCTGCTGCGCAGTTAGCAGTTTCCTCTCTCCTTGCAAGCCACAGTCAAGATCCAGCCATTTGCTGCTAGCTACTCAGCGCACGCCTGCAGCGTCGATTCGATCGGATTCACGCGTTGCATGCTGCTGCAAAGCTGCTGTTTGTTGGTGAGTGCACTTTTATGTATATATACATATTTGCATGCAGTTGTGCTACTTTGCAATGCTTTTAACTAATGCACGCTCCCTTTGGATGCGAATTAATGTGCATCTTAATGTCTTGGCCAAATTCGGTGACGTAAGTATGCGGCGTCTTATGCGCATTCGCCGCTTTACTTGTCGTTTGTTGCTGCGTCAGTAACGTTATCATATATGGCGAAGAGAAAGCAAGATGCTGCTGATACTCCCACTATCCTCAAATTCTTCCGCGCGTCCAGCCCTAATCCTAGTGACAGCTCTTGTAGTGAAAGTGAAGAGGTGAAGCAAACCAGAAGCAACGGTAGTGCAGTGCAAAGCGGTGAAAGTGCTACGAGAGCTCATCCAGGGGCGTAGCTAGGATTTGGAGACTGAGGAGGTATAGAGTTCGAATTTAGGTGAGTGCACATGCAAATCTATTCCGCTTCTCATGACTGTAGCCCGATGTCCTAATGCCTTTGTGCCTCCGGCTTTGCGCTCTCTGGATCAGTCAGGGCACCGGCATATTGCTGTAGCATTTCGAGAGCAACTGTTTGCGCGCACTGCGTAAATTAACTTATAATTAGCTCGGAAAATGTTCGTCGTGCGCTTCGATCTCCGTGCCACTCATCCGTCCCGATCCAGGGAGCGCAAACCAGCGTTAAGAGTATTCGCCGGCTCATGGTCAGCCTAGCTCCTGTCTCTGTCATCAGACCGAACGCACGTCGTACGTGGAGTGTGCGAGACTCCGGACATGCGCGTCACTATCCAGAAAAGCGAGGAGGCAACTGCCTCCCTTGCCTCATTGCTAGCTACGCCCTAGTCATCCAGGTGACTGAAAAACGACCGCGAAAAATGTTTTTGGGGCTTCGCGCGGACTGATCGGCGCTTCGCGCCTCTGTACTGTTCACTGCCTTTGGCGGTGATAAATTTTTTCCGCGCTTCGCGCCTCTGTGCACTGCTACCTAGCTTCGGCCCGGGCGAACCCTCTTCCTGCAAATCCTGCCTACGGGCCTGTACGTAGTTGAATAATTGGAAGTGTTGACTGTTGAGTATAGGCCTACCGTATTTATATACCGATAAATTTTGGCGGCCTTGGGGGGTATTCGGAACACCTATTCTGGTTGAGTCAAGTCTTCTCCTAGATCCTGACTGGAATAGTTAAATGCGTGAATCGACTAGCCTTCGTTGCCAGGCGACAAAAAGCTGGGGAGGAACCTGGGAACGAGGCTATGACTCGACCGCAACGACGATTTGATGTAGCTTGACCACTTACTAACTAGCTTCTTCCCCTAAGTTGCGGGCTAAAATAAACCGCGGCCAGTGCCCCAGGATGAAGACGTATACGAAACGGAGAGCAGTGTCGTGCCCATCACGTTTTCAGCGGCATCTGGAGGCCCATGATCGGCGAACAGCTATTCGGAGGTCAGCAATGCCCAGGATGCGTACGCTGTGGCAGTGATGCATACACAGTCGGCCATGACCGCGCTCAGTAGTCTGTAGCAACGCCTTTAATTCGGTGCACCGTCTGTGAAGTAGTAGGCGCTTCTCCGCAGACCTCTCTCTCAGCAGGTAGTACGTTGGGTCTTGCAATCTCAAGGTGAACTTGCCTCGCCGCGTGCGCCGACTAGCTGGTCAGCCATTTTAACATTGGCGATTCTTTTTCATTTGGCGATTGGCTTCCCAATCGCCAAATTAAACGGTCGCCGGTATGCGGTATATACGCAATATTCCACATGGCTTTACATCCACGCAATTTTTTTTGCAACAAGGCACATGTTCACTGATAGTGATGGCAAGAAAAATTGCCCAGTGATACACAAATGAGCAACCACTGACAGTCTTTCGGCTGCAGTGAGTAAAAATTTAATCCTGCCCAATCTTGGTTTCATCACTGCCCACAATTAGTTTATCTTTGCCCAAATGGGCAGTGATACCCCCATATTTTAGGCACTGCGGAGGAAGAAGGCCTGGGAATCTTACCGTGTGATCCGTGGCACGGCGTATATATACGTCACGGATTCTTGGTTTACTCACATTCTTGCTACAGAGAAGCTAGAGAGTCAAAATGCACTGCGAAAACGGTGTAGTTGTTTTGATTGCTTGATGGTTACTACAGTTGCACCATGTTTGAACATGCAGGAACCAGGTTGTCTGCATTTCAGTAGCATCCTACATAGATCAAGTGGCCATTCCAGTATAGTATCCTACACAAACTGGTTTATGTAGGGTACTACTGGAATGCTCAGTTTATGTAGGATGCTGAGTATCGTCCTCCACATTCTAATAGTGGTATCGCCTCGATCCTGCATGTCCAAACACGGTGCAGCTATAGTAACTACTTCGTTTTTGCAGTGGTACATATACGCTTCAGAGAAGAGGTAGGTACTCGCTAGCTACCTCTAAAACAGGTTCAAAGCATAACTCACCACTGACAAGCCAAATGGTGCCATCTTGTCAACCCATGAGAAGAGTCAGTCACGGTTGGGCATTTTTACGCTTGTCATTCGGCAGCCCTTGGAGTCATGGCTTCTAGCCTGCATGAGTATGCTTTCATACGCTCAGTGTAGCTCTCTGTTGGCACTTGTTCCATCTTCAAAGCTAGCTGATACTGAATGCAAGATCGGTCCCGTACACGACTTGACTGCATGTTGCTAGATGGTGGTTAACACATGCCCACACGAGGCAAAATAATTCATCCTGCCTAAACACTGTGACGCTTGCCGAGAAAGATGTTGATCATGCACAGATAATAGTAAACCTCCATGAGGTTAATATCTATACGGCTCGATTCACTCTTTCTGCATAAAGAGTGGAAGGCGGCAAGAAGGCATTCAATACACACATAGATGATATTACACTTGTGGGTGATGCTCTTGCAGGACCTAAAATTATGGGCTCAGAGAATAGTGTAGCTAGCCTCCTTCCCAGGTCTTCTACACCTCCAGTGTTTGCACACTTACAACTGCAGGATGCAAAATGGAGGGAGAATCTTAGTACCACATGATCCGCGGTATGATAGATTCGGAAGGTTAGCTAGTGTTGTGGCTCTTAGAAAAGCCTATTGTTGCTGCACCCATGTAGAACAGTCTTGCAATTCAGACTTGCAAGATCTAGATGATTCTCTTGCTGCAAGATAGTGTAGCTACCCTCTTGCCAACTTGACTTGTAACAAGTTTTTGCACGGCAACTTTCTTCCAAGTTATATTCTCGTTTGCGGGAACTCTGCAAGTTTCTTGCATGAAGTTTTGACTGCAGCAAAAGCTTCTTGCATAAAGCCGTACAAGATTTAGATTCTTGCGTAAAGTGATTGCAGGATTCTCGCATAAAAATGCAAATTGTTGCACAAACCAGTGCAAGATTGTTGCATAGAGCATTGTGCCATGCTCCATATACTGTTTGCCTTGTGTTAGATGAAGATTCCAAGAAGTTTGCAAACCATTACAAAGGATTACTTGCTACTGGCTAACTGAAGTGGTACGCATATGAAAAGACTTCCAAAACATAATTACAAGCCATTATCCCCCCTCACAATTTGATCAAGCTTCAAAGAGCACCTACTATAATCTGCTTTCTATTATTTTGTTCAGAACCAAATAAAAGTTAACAGATGTTCAAGCTTGTAAGAGGGGATGATGCTGTTATAGTAAGGTACTTTGGTCATAGTTGGCCCCACACCTACACCTCCCTCACCTCCCTCCACCTCCCAGAGGTCACATCTAGCAGCCAGGCATCTGTTAGAGTATTGTCATTGTTATCGATCCCACCAGTCATGAGTAGTACCGGATGGATGGATTCCATCAAGCTTGAAAGAGCATCGATCTGCTATATAGCTATTATCAAATTCTGAAAACGATAATCTGAGGATACCCTTTGAAGGTTGAATTTGGATGTGATGGACAGCAATTTAATTCTCTTCACAGCCTTTACCAGTTTTATGGGAGTTCACTTATTCACTGAAACTGCAGTAACAACCACTCAGGTGTTGTTTAAGTGCACTGTAAAATACAGAGTGATTGTTCTAACCAATTAGAGTGATTAGCTACCCTAGTGCGTGGTTGCAGACAATTCAGGGAGCCAACCGTGGTTAGCTACAAGCGGTTCATTGTAGTAATAGGGACTACTTGGGTGCATAATTATGGCAACCTAGTAGGAGCCTGGCCTAACACAATGAAAATTTCATATCATATACAGTCGTTATGTCACGGTTGTCACATGTACGTCACAGTTCTCACATCACATTATGTCACGGTTGTCACACAGCGTTACATCACGGTCGTCACATGAATGTCATGGTTGTCACATGCATGTCATGGTTGTCACATGTAAGTCACACTTCTGAACATGCACAGTAGTATATACATAACAAAGTATGACCACACCCTTAAAAAATAATATGGCAATCTTGAACAGATGCTCACAGCAAGGCATCCTGTGCAAATATGGAAGTGGCAATTATTTTTGCCTACCGAGGGCTGTATCACTCACTACTGCCTGGGAGGTGGGGTGTAGGGCCAGTTGGCAGGGTTGGACCCACGGTCCTGCTAGATAATGGGGTTTTGCTGGTAGCTAAGCAACAATTAGCTATGACTCTAAGCTTCTTTCACCTGCAGGAGTGTAGCAAGCACCATGGTCCCTACCACCTTGTTCCTGCTCACCCTCCTCCTCCCAACAGTGTGGGTCTCGGCTGCAATTGATGCATCCAAACTCAATATTCACACAGTCCCATGTAACTCCATGACGACCTCCTGCGAATGTAACCAAGATGCTGACGTGTGTATCTTTAGTTTGTCGATTCGACTGTTCCACAGCTTCGCTCGATACTTCATTGACCGTAACTATGGTGAGATCATTCAAGTAGCTCGTATTTACTACTTTGACGAGGAGGGGGACCTGTATGGACACCCAGGAGCGGGTCATCCATTTTGCAGGAACTTCACTAGGTTACCCCGCGATAACTGTACTCCACCATACATCTTTGATGGGAGCACCTTCAAATCCTTTGTCGGAGTGAATGGACAGGTGCCAGGTCCGACGTTGATCGTATGGAAAGGCCAGGTTATGGTAGTAAATGTAAGCAACGACCTTCAAATGGAGACAGTCTCCATCCACTGGCATGGTATGTATCAGTATAACAACTACTTTATGGACGGCGTCCACCACATTACGCAAAATCCAATTGACCCGCAGCGGTCTTTCCGCTACATCTTCAAGGCAGATCCTCCTGGTACCCATTGGTACCACTCTCACACTGGAGTCCAGCGATCAGATGGCCTGTTTGGAGCACTGATTGTCAAGGAGAAACCAGACGTCGAGGATCAGATCAGGAATGCCCTACCCACTGAGCTGAAGGAGTATCAGGACAAACCAGCTGAACACGTAATCACCATAGCTGACTGGTATCGTGAACTTGCAGTAGATGCCTACTCATTGTTGGAAAGTGCCATCTGGTTCTACAGTAATTCTGGACTCAATCCTCCAGGCCGTGACGACCCCATTGAACCGTTCACAATAGGCCCAGATGGAAAAGAGGCTGGGAATTATCCATTCTGGTCTGCGCTAATCAATGGGAAAGGCAAACATCCCGATGATGAATATCCATATGTAAAGTCACGTCTTCATATTTTCAGTGTAGACCCAGGCCAAGTGTACCGCTTCCGTCTGATCGGAGCCATCAATAACTATTACTTTCGGTTCTCAATAGATGAGCATCAACTCTGGGTTGTGGGGACAGATGGGCATTGGGTTGACCCAGTGCCTGTGGACTACATTGGCATCCAGTCTGGAGAGAGGTACGACTTCCTGCTCATCACCAAGAGTAGCCCAAGCAAGGATGACTACTGGATACGAGCTGAGGCACAAGAAATTGATGTTGAAGAGGGTACAATCCCCGAACGACCAGCTCCCTATCGCATGCTTTTAGACCGGGCAGCCGAGGCAATACTCCACTACAACCGGGCCGAATCTCCACTACCGACCTCAAGGCAGTACGAGGACATCAAAGAGAACTCCATCCCTGTCAACGAAACCTGCAATCGCTGTAAAATGATGAATTGTGCATGGAGAATACACCATAGTTACAATCTGCGCTGTGTATATGTGGACTCCCTTCGGCTTCTCCTTCCCTCCGATGATGCTATACTTCCAAAGGTTAAACCAGATGAAGAGATATTTTTCCAGTTTGCTTCAGAAGGTGTTGGAGGTCTGAGTTCCGTAAATGGTCGCCGCTCAACTTTTCCGTCGGTCCCTCCTGGATTAACTGTAAATGATACAGCTTTTGCACAACTAGCTAAAGCTGAATTCTGCAAGGACCTGGATGATCCCAACATGTGCAATAATGTGTCACAGTCCCCGTTTAGTCCCGAATGCTCCTGTGTTCATGTGAGGAATCTTCATTACCAAAAAACCTATCAAATGGTTCTCACTATAGCTGGACCACGAGGAACATTCAGCCACCCAGTGCACATGCATGGACACAGCTTCTGGGTGCTTAAGATCGGCCTGCCACCTATTAACTTCACAACTGGTTTTGTTGATTGCTTTTCCAATGACATTGCCTGCAATCGTCCTCCAAATGTTGGAAGATGTGATTACGTTCGCAATCAATCAGCTGACTATGTCTGTACCTCAACATCATGGGCTCCAGGGAGAGCCTACGAACATAATATGACGTCATCCGGAAAAATCGACCCACGTACTCCTCGTAAAGACACCGTCCTGGTTCCAGCTGGAGGCTATGCCGTCATCCGAATAGTAGCTGACAACCCCGGTGTCTGGTTCATGCACTGCCATGTGGAGAACCACGCAGTGGAGGGAATGGCGGTAACCCTTAACGAAGCTCGACGCAACCAGAATCCAGAGCGTCCACTGGCAATGCGTATTAGTGGAAACTTTGAACCATCTCTACAAGATTATTATGACTGGATAGACCAATCTAACCCTCGAAGTAAGTTTGGAGTACAATCCAAAGCTTTTAGCCACACATGTACAAGCCCACTTTCAAAGAATGCTGGTATACTTAAGCTATTTAGTGTTCTACCATACATAGGTGTAGGAATGGTTTTTCATTAAGGGGTGTCATAGGAAGAAGAGGCGCTTTCATCGAACTAATGAATGTTAGTGAGCTCTCCCAGTAGTAATAATGGATGAATTTCAGTGTCTTTCTCACTGAGCATAATCTGCGACAACTCATAAATCAAACTTGAGCATGAGAAGGACGGTGCAACAATACAAAAAAAACCTGGGGGGCTAAGATCGCAAATCCCGCACAATAATAGATAATATCGCTATGTACTTGCTAAAATCGACAAAAGCGCAGTGAAGTTTCTCGTACACGAATATCGTATAGCTAGTAATTCTTCATATCCAGTACTATAGGCCAGTTGGTTGTCGAGTTGATCAGAAACCAAGCACATTAAAATAAATTGACCTTATTGCCACAGAACAAAATTTCAAAGTGATTGGACATCCACAAATCAGCAACAGACGTGAGCTCAGCCTCTCCCAACAGACGTGTGTTTAGTGAGCTCTCCCAACAGACGTGTGTTTAGTGAGCTCTCCCAACAGACGTGTGTTTAGTGAGCTCTCCCAAAAGACGTGTGTTTAGTGAGCTCTCCCAAAAGACGTGTGTTTAGTGAGCTCTCCCAACAGACGTGTGTTTAGTGAGCTCTCCCAACAGACGTGTGTTTAGTGAGCTCTCCCAAAAGACGTGTGTTTAGTGAGCTCTCCCAACAGACGTGTGTTTAGTGAGCTCTCCCAAAAGACGTGTGTTTAGTGAGCTCTCCCAAAAGACGTGTGTTTAGTGAGCTCTCCCAACAGACGTGTGTTTAGTGAGCTCTCCCAAAAGACGTGTGTTTAGTGAGCTCTCCCAAAAGACGTGGTGGTTTTTCATGCAAATGTGATGATATTTCCGTGTACTATATCCATTTATGTACATCTGATGAGAGAACTTGAGTTGTGGGCATAATTGTCGAACCAGAATGGAAGTAGAGTCAGGCTTTATGCTCTAATATCTTGTAGTCCAAGGGTTTGATGACCAATTAATAGCAGCACATTTTCGCTAATGAGTGACATTCGTCACTATAGCTAATCAGCTCGGACATTTTGCAGGACCGGGTTTTCCCCCAGCCTGTCACATACCTGAAGTAGAATAAACCTACAATGCTAGACTGCCCTTGAGAAGATTGACGAAACGCCAGGAGTTAGATATTATGCTTTCACCTTTTATCTTCCTACACAGTTCCAGCTACACAGGCAACCACTCAAGGTATATGTAGCTACTAATACATGTACTTCTCAGTACTAATACAGTCTGTGGGACATGTGGCAGTCGGTGCAGTATGGCTTACACAGTACCAATCCCGAGGGGCACAGCCCCCGAGGGTGAGGGGCACAACCTCGAGGGTGAGGGGCACAGCCCCGAGGGTGTGGGGCACAGCCCTGAGGGTGAGGGGCACAGCCTCAAGGGTGAGGGGCACAGCCTCGAGGGTGAGGGGCACAGCCCCGAGGGTGAGGGGCACAGCCACCTCGAGGGTGAGGGGCACAGCCTTGAGGGTGAGGGGCACAGCCCCGAAGGTGAGGGGCACAGCCCCGAGGGTGAGGGGCACAGCCCCCGAGGGTGAGGGGCACAACCTCGAGGGTGAGGGGCACAGCCTCAAGGGTGAGGGGCACAGCCTCGAGGGTGAGGGGCACAGCCTCGAGGGTGAGGGGCACAGCCTCAAGGGTGAGGGGCTGTATCAGCACTCGACTGCCATACACTATGTATTATATATCCTAAGGGTGGGGCGCACTTGCTTGCTTATAGAATGTGACAAATTATTGGACAATGAACACTCAAAGGATCCACCATTTCCACCATGCCGGATGACATTGCCACCATTCTACAAGAATCTACTTGCACTTTTTACACCCACAATCGCACCCAATTACAATACAAGCCAACCACTGAACACTGCATGAAACAATGCAGCATAGAATGGACAAGGGGTAAATTTTATAAAATTGGCCCAAAATTGGAAATTACTACATTCTGTATTTTGGAATCACAGTGGCCCAAACTTAGAGTACTTACTGTACATATGATGGTCCCTCCTAGCAGGTACGTACTGCAGCAAAGCTTAGCTAGCAACAGCTTGACAGCAGAATATATTCTGAGTGATACACTAGTATATCAGATCCTAAATAGAGAGTAATTGTCAGGTTCATAGGAACAGGAACAGTCCTGCGCTTGCATTATATGAGGTTTGCATCTAACCTCATCTTCCTTCATAGCTCCCCCCACTACTCAGCAGCCATCGACCCCAACCACATGTCGTGAAGCAGGGTTCACTGGTGGGTGCTGCAATCAGCGAGGCAGGGGCTGCCGCGTTGATGCGGGAAACTGCTATTGTGATTCTTATTGCTATCGGTACGGCAACTGCTGCCCGGATATTGCCGAGATTGGTTGTGGAAACCCATGTAAGTCAGATACATTGAAGTATAGCTACGTAGGTTACCGCTCAGCACAGTGTAGCTATGTGTGCACTGTCCTATTATAATTAAATTAAGGAGTATCTGGTAGCACACTAGCTAACTGCTCCAGTTAGCTGTATGGCGTTACTTTTACCTATATGTGTTATGGGGAGTACGGTACATAGTTTTGATCTTTGCAATCCCATATACATCAGTCGGTGCAGTATGGCTTACACAGTCGAGGGGCACAGCCCCGAGGGTGAGGGGCACAACCCCGAGGGTGAGGGGCACAGCCTCGAGGGTGAGGGGCACAGCCCCGAGGGTGAGGGGCACAGCCCTGAGGGTGAGGGGCACAGCCTCGAGGGTGAAGGTCACAGCCCCGAGGGTGAGGGGCACAGCCTCGAGGGTCACAGTGAGGGGCACAGCCTCGAGGGTGAGGGGCACAGCCCCGAGGGTGAGGGACACAGCCACCTCGAGGGTGAGGGGCACAGCCCCGAGGGTGAGGGACACAGCCACCTCGAGGGTGAGGGGCACAGCCCCGAGGGTGAGGGGCACAGCCTCGAGGGTGAGGGGCACAGCCTCGAGGGTTAGGGGCACAGCCTCGAGGGTGAGGGGCACAGCCCCGAGGGTGAGGGGCACAGCCCCGAGGGTGAGGGGCACAGCCTCGAGGGTCACAGTGAGGGGCACAGCCTTGAGGGTGAGGGGCACAGCCCCGAGGGTGAGGGACACAGCCACCTCGAGGGTGAGGGGCACAGCCCCGAGGGTGAGGGGCACAGCCTCGAGGGTCAGGGGCACAGCCTCGAGGGTGAGGGGCTGTATCAGAACTCGACTGCCATACTCTATGTATTACGTATATATCCTAAGGGTGGGGTGCACTTGCTTGCTTATAGAATGTGACAAATTATTGGACAGCGAACACTCAAAGGATCCACCATTTCCACCATGCCGGATGACATTGCCACCATTCTACAAACATCTACTTGCGCTTTTTACACCCACAATCGCACCCAATTACAATACAAGCCAACCACTGAACACTGCATGCACGAAACAATGCAGCAATAGAATGGACACGGGATAAAATTGGCCCAAAATTGGAAATTACCATTTTGGAATCAGAGTGGCCCAAACTTAGAGTACTTACTGTGCATATGATGGTCCCTCCTAGCAGGTACTGTACCAAAACATAGCTAGCAACAGCTTGACAGCAGAATGTATTCTGAGTGATACACTAGTATATCAGATCCTGAATAGAGAGTAATTGTCAGGTTCATAGGAACAGGAACAGTCCTGCGCCTGCATTATATGAGGCTTGCATCTAACCTCATCTTCCTTCATAGCTCCCCCCACTACTCAGCAGCCATCGGCCCCTACCACATGTCGTGAAGCAGGGTTCACTGGTGGGTGCTGCAATCAGCGAGGCAGGGGCTGCCGCGTTGATGCGGGAAACTGCTATTGTGATTCTCATTGCTATCGGTACGGCAACTGCTGCCCAGATATTGCTGCGATTGGTTGTAGAAACCCACGTACACGTAAGTCAGATACATTGAAGTATAGCTACGTAGGTTACCGCTCAGCACAGTGTATGTGTGTACTGTCCTATTATAATTAAATTAAGGAGCATCTGGTAGCACACTAGCTAACTGCTCCAGTTAGCTGTATGGCGTTACTTTTACCTATATGAGTTATGGGGAGTACGGTACATAATTTTGATCTTCGCAATCCCTTTGTGGTTTCAAGACATACAACTGTAGGAGTAGTACAAAGGGGTGACATTCCCATTGACGTCGTAGTCACAGCTGCGACCGGGGTCAAGAAATCTTGACCGTCATTTTTGCTGCTTGACCACTTGACCGCATCGCAAAAAGACTCTTGACCATTTGACTGCGCTGTATTTAGCCGTTGACCGCTTGACCACCGATAGTATACGGAAGAATGCGTAGCGACTGCAGCCTTTCCTTAGTATACGGGGTCAAGATTCGCTGATAAGCCCGGTCGCAGTTCTGACTATAGCGTGTATGGGAGTGTCACCCCCTTGGTAGTACCAGGCTCTCTCCCGCTAAATTGCTTTGCTTGGTGGGAGTGGGAGAGAATTAACGTGGGAATGAGGATGCCACCTAGACCAATGGCAGATTTAGAAAGGGGTGTTCAGCCACTGGCGCGTGAAGTGCACCTGAAAAATGTTGTGTTGCCACACCCACTACCGATCACGTGAATGCATTCATGACACATGTCTGACCTGAGTTTTGAAGCTCAAGGTGACTTTTCAAGCGAAAATAATGATCAGAACAAATCCAAAACTGCTGTACAATAGACGCAAGTTACTTTTACTAGCCGCCAAATGCAGTTGGCATACTGTAATCAATGTTGAAACTGAGGTGCGGTTTCGTTCAGTAATTTGGACAGAGACCGATTTTCACAGCTCTTCGTACGACTCCCGTTTGACAGACAAAGCAATCACTCTACCCCTTTCTGTGCACGCGAGCATGGGGTAAAACCCACTACATAGATCAGTTGCAAATTGCAATAAGCATGTTTAAGAGTTAATCTTGTTGATATGGTGATGTGTCTTGTCCCTCCAGATGGCCTGGTTGATGCTGTCAGCCATGCCCTGGATGCTGCCACCTATCAGGGCTGTGCTGCAGCTGGTCACAGTGGCTGCTGTACTGAGGGAGACTGCAAGACTGCCTCAGGCTGCTACTGTGATGTCACCTGCTACTACTTCCACACCTGCTGTGATGACATCACCGCTAATGGCTGCTACCGTAAGAACACACAGGCAAAGAATATATTAACATCCAATACTTGTCCCAGAGCATTACTTTTAGTCTAGTTAGAGAGCCTCCCACTAGTTAGCAGATGAATGTATAAACAACTGGTAACATTACAGCTAACTGTTCATGGCAACTAGCTATGTGCACTTAGCCCAGCCTCGTTCCCGGGTCCCGCCCAGCTTTTCATCGCTTGCAGTACAGAATCGCAGAGTGGGCCTAGGGCAAAGGCCTGGTATCTTTTCTCACATGAGCAACTTTGCCCAACTCGGGATTAGCTAGCTATAAAGAAGAAGAAGATCTTCTTTATAGCTAGCTAATCCCGAGTTGGGCAAAGTTGCTCTACATCATGCTCTAGACCATGATGTAATAAGAATGAAAAAGTTTCACGTATTGTTCAACCAACTACATGTTCAACTCTTGGTGTGAATAACAGCCGCCCCCCACTAGCTGGATACGCATGATAAGTTACCTGGTACCTTAGCTCTTCCTGCTGTTCTGAGCCCCATGCAGTACCCCCATGTTCAATCAAACCAGTTCTACCATCAGTTCTATATCCCGACGTCACTCACATGAGGAAAGATACCAGGCCCTCCCAACTAGTATACACAGGCCTGCAATGTAGTATGACAGACCTCTCTCTTCTTTCCTCACAGCACCACAGCGGCGTGAACTCTTCTTCAATCAGTGAATCCAAGCACAGTGAACTGGGTGTGAACCTCCTTTAGGCTAGGTTAGACAGTGCACTTGATCTTAGCTAGCTCCTGTAGTCTGGCGCATTTGCTCACCTTGCAGTATTATTGATCCCCTTGTGCATTTGCTGACTTTGTAGTATTATTGATCCCCTTGTGCATTTGCTGACTTTGTAGTATTATTGATCCCCTTGTGCATTTGCTGACTTTGTAGTATTATTGATCCCCTTGTGCATTTGCTGACCTTGTAGTATTATTGATCCCCTTGTGCATTTGCTGACTTTGTAGTATTATTGATCCCCTTGTGCATTTGCTGACTTTGTAGTATTATTGATCCCCTTGTGCATTTGCTGACTTTGTAGTATTATTGATCCCCTTGTGCATTTGCTGACTTTGTAGTATTATTGATCCCCTTGTGCATTTGCTGACTTTGTAGTATTATTGATCCTCTTGTGCATTTGCTGACTTTGTAGTATTATTGATCCCCTTGTGCATTTGATGACTTTGTGCATTTGCTGATTTTGTAGTATTATTGATCCCCTTGTGCATTTGCTGACTTTGTAGTATTATTGATCCTCCTGTGCATTTGCTGACTTTGTAGTATTATTGATCCCCTTGTGCATTTGCTGACTTGTAGTCCCCTTGTGCATTTGCTGACCTTGTATAGCATAGGTATATGAATCACTCGTGCTGTACGTGACTCACGGTGTCTAAGAATCAGTCACTGGTGCTTAGGTGTTGGTAATGAGTGACTCCTTGAAATCCCCCCCCCCCCCCCCACCCCTTGAGGGATTTACTCCTATAGTAATTATTACTCAACATTGGCACTGGAGAAGTAGAAAACAATATGCTGGATCCTGATGCTCATTCTGCCACACAAGAAAAGCATTTGATTAATATGACACTTCTTATAAAAGTTAGAACAAATTTTGTCTACCTATTCTATCAATAGAAAGCTTGACCTTGTAAATTACGAGGAAGGCCACAATGAAATCTGACTTCCAACTGCAACCTAATAGAAAACTTTGTTCTCTGCTTAGGGCAAAGTTATGGCGTATGGGTAGGGCCTTAATATATCAGATTCTCATCAGAACTCCTGCCAAAGAAAGATCTTGGTTGAAAGGTGTTGCAAGAACAGCTGTGACATCAACTTTAAACCCACTGAAATACACTCTTCACTCTGCTGAAAAGGCACAACTTGCTCGTAAACTCGACTGCTGCAAGGCTTCAATCAACAGCTGATCTTCCACCTTTCTCCTTACAATTCTGGGGGGGGGGGGGGGGGGGGGGGGGGGGGGGGGGGGGGGGGGGGAGGGGGTGGACTGAATCTGGGTATTGCTGTCACATGACTAATAGTTCAATTAAAACCATGGCAATGATCATCGTTCATAGGTTTTTACAAAACATGGGTAGTAGTGCTGTGTGACATTCAAACTAATTGTCACTCGTAGAAAAATTAATAATAAAACACTATGACCTTTGCACCCCCCCCCCCCCCCCCCCCCCCCCCCCCGTAAGCAAATATTATACCTGTGTTATCCATGATGGTAAACGCAACACAATGTATACGCAGCTACGCACTATGCAGCCTGCTGCATGTACAAAACAGAATACATCAACTCTAAACTTGCAATAATGTGTCAATACCAAGTAATGATCTCAAGCTGACCTACTTGTGGGAGAGCCGCATGCCACCCAGCATGAAGCATCTTACGCAGCTCATTCACAAGAGGCTGTAGCTCTAGCTTGCTAGCCCGTTGTACAGTTCAGTACACCACACTTCATCCCAGCTTGGAATCGCTGTTGTGCGTTTGAAGCATACCCACTCAGAGAAGCGATACTGGTCAACTCGCATAGTATACCCCATTACGTTGTCCCCATGCTCATTGCTGTTGAAGGGTGGATGGCCACGAATGGTGTGAAGTCCATCAGCTGGGTGGGGGTACTGACAGAAAGCATCCCTCTTGCAGCACGCTAACAGCGTGGTCAGCAATTATCATCGTTATCATCGTCACCATCTTGCATCAATCTCTTTGAGGCAATAAGAATACAGGAACCAATTGTCACGGATGGTACAGTACAGAACCGTATAAATTATTCCGGTGACCCTGAATATTGATGCTTTGTGACGACTTCAATAATTTGGACACAAATTAAGTGAAATAGCAGCGATAGAGTGGCAGTAACATAAATCGGTGCATGGCATGATAAGTGACAGAAGTCTATGACGGAAATGTAAACAGTCAGGTCAACAATGGTTATGGATATTCGGAGCCACAAAGTCAGGGCTTTTCAATAGTCAGGGTCACGACACTTTGTATGTAGTCCTGTGCATGTACTTTCCACCTCAATGGCCTCTCACTTCTGTTGGATAATTGCAAACCGCTACTACTCAATCCAAATGAATTTAGTTTATAAAAGGATTCATCTCTGCCATGAATTCCTCTTCAGAGGTCAATTAAGGATCACTGGCTTCTCTTAAAGTGGGTGTGGTACTGCAAGTTGTGGCAACACTTTGGACAGGTGAGTAAGACTAAGTAACAGCTTGCTGTAACCATTGTGACAGACTTGTGTTTTAAGCGATGAGTAATCCGTACCTTTTTTAATTAATCTGATTGTCCTTAGAAGCAGCAGACATGACATTCATCTACACTGCTATAATTGTTCTGGGGATTGCTGCTGCCTTTTGCTTTCTGCCAAAATGTGAGGCTCATTTCCAGAAGTACAAAAACGTGCTGTTTCTTGCTGTTGATGACTTACGACCTGAACTAGGCTGGCCACGATCTCATTTAGAGTCCTAACATTAACATGCTAGCTTCCAGGTCCATGTTGTTTGAGCGAGCCTACTGTCAGGTCACCGTGTGTTCCCCATCACGAGCATCACTGAAGATGGGACGCCGAACAGACACGAACCATGTCTGGTCGCCGTGTGTTCCCCATCACGAGCATCACTGATGACGGGAGCCGACCAGACACGAACCATGTCAGGTCGCCGTGTGTTTCCCATCACGAGCATCACGAGCATCACTGATGACGGGACACCGACCAGACACGAACCATGTCTGGTCGCCGTGTGTTCCCCATCACGAGCATCACTTATGACGGGACGCCGACCTGACACGAACCATGTCAGGTCGCCGTGTGTTCCCATCACGAACATCACTGATGACGGGACGCCGACCAGACACGAACCATGTCTGGTCGCCGTGTGTTCCCCATCACGAGCATCACTGATGACGGGACGCCGACCTGACACGAACCATGTCTGGTCCGCCATGTGTTCCCCATCACGAGCATCACGGATGACGGGACGCCGACCAGACACAAACCATGTCTGGTCGCCGTGTGTTCCCCATCACGAGCATCACTGATGACGGGACGCCGACCAGACACAAACCATGTCTGGTCGCCGTGTGTTCCCCATCACGAGCATCACTGATGACAGGACGCCGACCAGACACGAACCATGTCTGGTCGCCGTGTGTTCCCCATCACGAGCATCACTGATGACGGGACACCGACCAGACACGAACCATGTCTGGTCAGTTAGTTAGTTAGTTAGTTAAATTGATTTTATCCAGTGAAACATGGAAAGGGTTACACAGGAGGTCATGG